>SWDC01000155.1:6581440-7231961 GCA_004919715.1 Linderniella brevidens
CCAAAACCCTAAACCCCAAACCCAAAACCCTAAACCCCAAACCTAAACCGAAACCCCGAACCCAAAACCCTAAACCCCTAAACCTAAACCCTAAACCCCTAACCCTAAACCCAAAACCCTAAACCCTAAAACGCCTTATATTCTTCTAAGTCTCAAAGAAATTTATTGAGCTTTAAAGCTATTCAACATAACGGATATCATGTTGAGACTGCAGAAAAGGGAGATGTTGAATATTTGCACATTACAAATGGGGTTTCTAATTATAAAAGAATTATGGAAACATTACCTTCCTTTGACTCTGGGTTGTATTACACATATCTTAGAACGATCGAATCGTATGCTACCGTAAACCAGAAGTTTACTAATGACAGTACATTTAATGTTTGGCATGACCGGTTGGGCCATCCCGGTGCAATTATGATGCGGAAAATAATTGAGCATTCACGTGGGCATTTAATGAAGAACCAGAGGATTCTTCAAAGTACTGAATTATCATGTGTCGCTTGCTCTAAAGGGAAGTTAATTATCCGGCCATCACCAGCGAAAATAAAGAATGAATCCATAACATTTTTGGAGCGTATACATGGTGATATTTGCGGACCGATACATCCATCATGTGGACCATTTAGGTATTTCATGGCGTTTGCGAGATTGCTTGCACAAATGATCCGACTAATAGCACATTTTCCAGATTATCCGATAAAGAAAATACGCCTTGATAATGCTGCTGAATTTACTTCCAAGGCATTTAATGATTATTGTATGTCTATCGGAATTGATGTTGAGCATCCCGTGCCACACGTTCATACACAAAACGGTCTTGCAGAATCGTTGATTAAGCGCTTGCAATTAATTGCAAGACCATTATTGATGAAGTCGAATCTTCCCTCGTCTTGCTGGGGACATGCTATATTGCATGCAGCAACACTAATTCGCATCAGGCCAAATGATGTCTCCCTATTACAAATGGTTCATGGTCAGGAACCAGATATTTCCCATATAAGAAATTTTGGATGTGCAGTATATGTTCCAGTTGCTCCACCACAACGAACAAAGATAGGACCTCAAAGGAGGTTGCGAATATATGTCGGATATGAATCTCCATCGATAATAAAGTATTTGGAACCTCTAACTGGAGATTTATTTACGGCCAGATTTGCCGACTGTCATTTTGATGAATTGAATTTTCCGACATTAGGGGGAGAAAAGAAACAGCTGGAGAGAAATGTTAGTTGGAATGAATTATCGCTAAATCATTATGATCCTCGAACTAAAGAATGTGAACTAGAAGTTCAAAAGTTAATTCATTTACAGAGTTTAGCTAATCAACTGCCAGAAAGTTTTACTGATCTTAAAAGAGTGACAAAGTCACATATACCAGCTGTTAATGCTCCTGCAAAAATAAATGTTCCTGCAGAACATATTATCGAGCCTAAGCCACAGCTAAAGCGTGGTAGGCCCTCGGGTTCCAAAGATAAAATCCTCGGAAAAGAAAAGGAGCAAATAATAATAAGAATGGTCCAACCGAGGATTTATCGACTAAAGAAGAGTTGATGGGCAATGAGAATGAAACTCATGTACCTGAACGTTCAGAAAATAATGATAATGAAGAGATCTCGATAAACTATGCCCAAAATGGAATTAGATGGAACCGAGATGAAGTCAACGTTGACGATAAATTCTCATTTAACGTAGCGCTACATGAAATGAATGAGATTAATGAGAATGAGGATCATGAACCAAAGTCTGTACAAGAATGCAGACAAAGAAATGATTGGCCAAAATGGAAAGATGCAATCGAGGCCGAATTGAAATCACTTGAGAAACGAAAGTTTTCGGACCTGTAGTCCGTATACCAGAAAATGTAAAGTCGGTTGGATATAAATGGGTTTTCATTAGAAAGAGGAATGAAAACGGCGAAATTGTAAGATACAAAGCACGGCTTGTTGCACAAGGTTTTTCGCAACGACCAGGTATTGATTATGAGGAGACATATTCTCCTGTGGTGGATGCAACTACTTTCGTTACATAGTGAGTCTGGCAGTAGAGAAGGTTCGATATGCGTTTATGGATGTTGTCACTGCTTATCTATATGGAACACTTGACAGTGACATATATATGAAGCTTCCCGAGGGATTTCAATTGCCTAAAAAATCAGGGCCCAGAAACGAGTACTCAATTAAGTTCAATAAATCGCTTTATGGATTAAAGCAATCTGGGCGAATGTGGTATAATCGCCTAAGTGAATTTTTAGTAAAAGAAGGGTATCGGAATGATCAAACTTGTCCCTGCATATTTATGAGAAGATGTGAAAATGAGTTTGTCATTATAGCAGTCTATGTTGATGATATCAATATAATTGGAACTCCTGAAGAGTTGACCAAAGCTGTTGATTGTTTGAAAAGGGAGTTTGAAATGAAAGATCTCGGAAAAACAAAATTTTGTCTTGGACTTCAAATTGAATATTTGAAATAGTAGAATTTTTTCTACTATAAATAAACCGATGTATTTGTATTGAATCATATCGAAAACATTATTATCTCTCTACAATCCCATTTTTATATTTCTGTTCTTGTCCAATTATAATAGTTTTATAACAAATTGATATTTTTTTATATTTCCATGTATTTAAGTGTCTATTACTCTAAACTTTAATATAAAATTTTATTATAATTTAAAGTATAATATATATTTATTGTATTATAAATTAATCTATAGAGAATATTGACATGATTTATGATATAAAGAGCTTTTGATCTTTTGGTACACTTATCAGGTGCAGTATACATTGCAAGAGTCTAACTGCGACATTAATTGTAACGTTCATCATGCATTCTATGGACTTTCATAGTCATAATACTCATCATATGAAGAGTAGATATTTTAATATGATGATATTAGTTGTTTGGCTGAAAAAGTGGGACAAAAATCAATTGAATAGAAAAAAAGCGCACCTCGTTTTGTCTCCCCCCTAACGTGCATAATCAAGATCTTTGAGGCTTCTAAGTCCAATTAAATAAGTTTCTGTAATGTCCTGGGAGAAAGTGTAATGCAAAATTGTCACTTAATCGTACGTCAATTTAATCGGTGTTCTGGAGGTCACATGCATTGAAGTCTCTAAGGAGTCGACCATGTTCAACATTATGGCGAGGTATCTGATAGGCTTCGAGGCGCTCAGCATCAAAATTCCTGATAACTTATGAACGTGTTGTTCGACCTCGGAACATTGTCTTTGTTGTTATGATGCAGATGAAGATAACAGCTGACACGGAAACACGAATTTGTGTTTGCTTGCAGCATTATGGAACTTAGATTATTGACTTTAACAAGATAAATAAAGAAAGTTAGTATGTTGTGGTGAAGCTTGGAAACCCTAGCAGCTGAGATTTAAAACTCCCTTTACATGACACTTTGGATTAGTGATTGTAAATAATTAACGAGACTGCGAGAGAGAGTCGATGGTTAGGAAAAATAGACAAATCCAATATAGGCACCTATCATATTAACAAAGATGGCTAACAAAGTGTGTTGTAAATATTACAAGCAATAACAGTCTCTCGCATGCCTTGTCTCGCTCTCATGTGTGTCTACAATAGATCAGAAGAAAAAAATGTATAAGGGTGTACGCACTTCGATAAAATGTGGTCTCATGTGAGAAAATATTCACCATGAGAAAAATCGAAGTTCAGAAGATGATGTTTGCAATATTACAACTATTTATAAGATAATTTAGCCACGATGCTATCTATCCGAGATAACGAAATGCAATTCTTTATCTTAATAGATTTGGTATAATAGTCTTCTTGGACTCGATCTTGGGTAAGCTAAGACGATGTGCGGCGGCGAGAGTTGCTTCCTCCACGAGACTCGTCCAACAGAGAGACAATGTATTCGAGTGCCACCACGATATCTTTTATAAGAGGTCTGAAACTCGCTTGCTCTTGCAGACACATTGTGGTAATAGCCACTACTTGGTTAAGGCTCTTCACAGAGAAACATCCTTCTAAAAGCGGATCTACCATTTGGACATACTTTTTGCGATCCATAAGAAAAGGACGAGACTGCAACATGAAACAAGAAAAAAGATAAATATTTGCAGTAAAGTTTGGATGAACTCTTCTGAATTCGAAAAATCGCAATGTCATCACGGCAAACCTTTTGCATAACCGTGTATGAAAAATAACTATCCAACATTTATTTACGTTGAAAAGAGGTTTAAATCACATGATTAAGCTTTTCACTCACCCATACAACGAGATTGTGTTCCCCTGGTTTCCTAGTAGTATCAATAGCCTTTTGCCCAGTGATGAGCTCCAAAAGAACGACACCAAAGCTGTAAATGTCGGATTTTACGGTAAGTTTTCCGCTCATAGCATATTCAGGTGCACAATACCCATACGTCCCCATGACACGTGTTGACACGTGAGTCTTGTCACCGACTGGTCCCAGTTTTGCCAGTCCAAAATCAGACAGCTTCACGTTGAAATGGTTGTCGAGTAATATGTTGGAAGATTTCAGATCACGGTATATGACAGGTGGATCTGCTTTGCAATGTAGATGCTCAAGACCACGAGCTGAACCAAGGGCGATCTTCATTCTTGTTCTCCAACTTAGAGGCCTCTGACCAGGATCTAAATCTAGTAGATAATATGTGTGTGTATGCACGAACAAGGTAAAGTGAGATGGAACAACCCGCTTAAGATTATTTAATTTTGATTATTATACCGAATAGATGATTCTCGAGGCTGCCCATAGGCATTAACTCATACACCAATAGCCTCTGGTCACCATCGGTACAGTAACCGATCAAGTTCACAAGGTTTGGATGGTGAAGCAAGCTTAAGATAAGAACCTCAACAATAAATTCTTGATTCCCTTGAAGCCCTTCAAGATTGAGTTGCTTCACCGCAACAAGCTATAATGGTAATATATGTGTCAAAACAATAGTACACCGCTAGAGACATAAATCTAATGATGTTGTAATAAATATTATTCCCAAAAAAAAAGAAATTAAAATCCCAAATTCAACAATTGTTGGTGCTTACTATTCCAGATGGCAAATGGCCTTTATAAACGCTCCCAAACCCACCTTCACCGATTAAATTAGCTTCCCGGAAGTTCTGTGTTGCCATTGCAAGTTCTTTGAGAGCGAAGCTTCGTGCCACCGAACCATTTTCCTTTCTACAATCATCTTCTTTCCCTTCTGTTCTTTGGAGAATTCTCTTCTCAACATCTACAAGCACCACACGCACAAACAAAAAAAGGAAAAATAGATGAAAACACATGCGAAAATCTGAATCGGCATCATTTAGTCTAACATTGCTATATAATTAATGTATTCTATGTTTACCATCATCATTAATATTTGACTTGACCTTGAAACGAACCAGGTATCCAGGAATGGATTTGAAACAAACAAGCATAAACTAACGATCAAACCCTCACGATAAAAAACATTTTTGAAAGAAAAATGATTTGGTTTTTTAAACTCCAAATAAAATGGTACCTGATGAGTCAAGTGATCTTGGTGCATTATCTTCATCATAATGTCGAGGCCTCATGCACGAAAAGCAACTCATCAATTTCGTGCAATCAAAATCCTTTATTATAAAGAATAAATCTATTTAGAACATCATCACAAAACCATCATGGACACATAAACAGAATCACAGGATCATACAAGAGAGAGAGAGAGAGAATGTCGAGCTATTCCCTCCCCTTTCAGAAACCCTACTACCCCAAAAACGATTTAAAAATGTTCATTTTCATTTTTCTCCAACCACATTTTACAAAAGAATGAGTATAAACCATAAAACTATAAAGCATATGACACCAGTCAATCCATATACTAAAAAAAGCCTAACATGCCTAATGGAGAAGGATTGTACGTTCCATATATTTACGAAAAAAAAGGTAAAAGAACAGAAAAGATTAAAACTTTATAAGTGTCACAGATTGAAATTTACCGTTGCATAATTTTATGGATCTTTTACGCTTACGCCATGATTGACAATCAGCATATTCACAATACTTTAGCTCATTTCTTACAGTCACGACGATTTAGTGCCATCGTTACGGTAATTCTATATTTTTTATGTTTTCATCAATTTTATTTATCCATTTGTTGAGGGGAATTCAGATATAGATAAAAATATAAATATATCAGTTGAGCATTTTGGTGAAAATGCATTATATAGTTTGAGAATATTTTGAGCATACCAGTCATAGTTTGTATTGTCATTTTTTCCTATATAAAAAACTATGAAGGTGCTCCATAAGAAAACTAAATTGAATATTATTTTATCTTATCTTCCAAACATGCTTCATGATCCATATAATATTGTCCCCTAATACACACATATTGCCATCATAAAGTCTACCACGATAGGATAATCAAAATAACAATCAATAGATGACCCAATTATTATAATCTAAATTTATAAAGTCTATCAAAGCAGATTCCATCTTATCTTTTGTTTTTCTATTTCATCCCATATATAAGAGTTTACCAACAAGATTACGCAGCCCACTTGTTTATGCCCTTTCCAAATAAGTTGCCTACTTAAATTTCCTTATTACCCTTCTCCACTCAAATTATTATCGATTTTCGTGAAAACCAGTATTTGTCAAAAGAGTTCGCCAGGTCTCTCTTGCAGTCTTGCTTCTTCACCTGCTGTTTTCACTTGCAGATATTTTCAATTTATTTAATGGGATAAATAATTAAATGCACCTAAATTCAAAGAAGTACAAGAGTGTCGCTATCCGCCTATCCGGAACCCGCTTACTTCCACGGTCTTCGCCACAATCCACGCTGATACTATGGAAATAAAATAAATTTAATTAATTCGACCTTTCGTTCAAAACAGATAAAAAGAGGCCAAAGCTGCGTGTGCCTACTTCTCAACTGCTTCTGTGTAATAATATGTTTATGTACTCTGTCTACGGCCCACTTCGCAGAATCATTTGACTGGGTTCGCCAAACCCATTTGTGCCCGTTATTTCAACGACATGACACCTGGCATTCGTAGAAAAACTTGGGCCAATGACATCATGTAAGAACTGACGTCACGTCGGAATAGTTCTTATCTCAAGAGTTTGTTTTCAAATTCCAATCTCATCCCATCGCTGTATATTAGCTGTCAAAATATATATATTATGTCATAATTATAAAAAAAAATGGACAATCGTTACCCACAAAATCTATATATGAAAAAAAGCACACACATTTCAAACAATACACGCTTGTCTGTCTCTCCCTCTGTTTTCTTCTTCTGCCAGCACTGAAATAACTCCAACTTCGACCTCTTTCTGTAATAACGCCACCGATTTTGTTTACCTTTGCAGAAGTCAAAGATTGAAGCTTTCTCTGATTCTCACCCGATATCTTTCATATATGTAGCCATATGTTGAAACCCTTGTAGACATACGAAGCACGAGAATACATAGTATAGTCATTCAGTGACGCGTATTAAAGGGGCGCTTTTGTTTGATTTCTTGAAGTAAGGGTTCGAAAGTTGAGAAGTTTTTTAGTGGGCTCTGAGGATCAAGCTTCCAAGTTTTCTTGGAATCTTGGCGTTTTCTTATCCATATATTGCTTCAAGGGTGACTTTTTTCTCTTCAGTTTCCGTTTTCTCCCGAATCTGTTATTGCTGACGATTCTTCTTTGGGATGAGCTTGTATAACTACAGCATAGGTAAGAGTTAGCTGAAGATCACATGAGCACTCCATGCGTTTCTAACTCCATGCGTTTCTAACTCAAAATCAAACAGACACGAGCAATAAAGCAGAAAAATTTCATAAATCACAGAGAGCCGCCATGTTGTGATGCTGAGAGAAAAACCACTTCAAGGAATCAATTAACGAACCAGAAATACAGAAAAAAAAAATTGACAATGAAATCAGTAAATTACTTGACAATGTGATGATCTCTGGAGAGCATCCGCAGCAACGAAACCTCGCGGAGGGTGGTCGAAGGCACACCTTCTTCATCTTCGTGGAGACGAGTCTTCTTCAAAGCCACGATCTTTCCGGTGGCTTTGTCTCTTGCTCTGTACACTTTCCCATATGTTCCCTCGCCAACTTTCTCTAATTTCTCAAACGCCTCCATCGCCGATTTTGGTTTCACAACAAGAGCCATTTTTTCTCCCTTTTCTCCGTAGGACAGATCTTTGCGATGTGGGCGGTGGTTTCTTGAGGAGTTGAAAAACTACGTATAAATATCATGTATAGCAGTGCAGTCGGAGCGTTTCGTAACGGCAATATCTTTTGGCATTCAAAACGAGTACATGCCAGCTTGTGTTTATGGGGGGGAATCAAATGTAACAAACCAAAAACTATGCTGCTTTTTTATTAGCAATAGCTAAATGCCCCTTTTTAAACCAGACAATTGCGAAAACATGGCTAATGACGTTTTTTGGCCCCAATATTTGTACGTGTGTTGCGACACTTTTAGTTCTCAATGATTTTTGACAATTTTATTCACATGTTAATTTAGACTGAATGATGAGTCGGTCCAACAAATATTACGGGACGGACCGAACCAGACCGAATTTTGCTCACCGAAGAACTTGGGAACCAAAACGGCCCCGTAGAAAACATATCTAATAATTTAAAAAATAAAACTATATCAAAATAAACGTATTAATCCACACCAGCTAGTTAATATGAACATGATTAAATATGATATTTACACAACGTCATCATACGTATTACTTGATTACACAAACATATTGTTTCAATGTCACCTTGATACGCAAAATCGAATTTCATCCCAAAGCAAACGCAGTGATGACATATCACATTTCGGTGATCCTCACGGGACGATGATGTTAGTAAAACCTCCTCAAACAAATACCACTCAGTTCTATTTTACCTCGACTAACACGTGTATAAGGTTGCATGAATGCATATCTTCAATCCACATACATAAACCCGATGTCTTCTTCCATTCACATAATTTATATGTTTTTTATGATAAATACATTTTTTTTCCAACATTGATCTTTTTTGGCAAAAAAAATAAAAAAAAATTAATAAGTTAGCAAGCAAAAGTTGATGTTGGTAACTTTTCCTTCCTAACCCAATCTCATCCTCTTTAATATACGGCCGCCACCTTGAACATCCACAACATTCCCAGTACCGGCTGTAGATTGTTGCATGGGGACAGAAGAAGCGATAATATGCTGGTAGGAACAGTTATCCCCATTGCGACAACCAGTTGCACTAGAGAAATACCTGCACGGTTTTTGTTTCTTAGCAGGTGCAGCAGCTATATTAAATAGTGGTGGACGCACTAGAGGCGCTAATGGTGGTGGAGCAGTCATCATCATCATCATGCCCGGACCCGGACCAAATGATGGTCTGAACAATGTTGCTGTGGGGGGTTGGGGAATTAAAACCATATGAGGACGGTGATGGTTCAGAGTAACTGCTGTTGCTGCTGCTGCATGCGGTTGCGGTGGTACCCCATAATAGTAGTTAATTGGTGGTTGTTGCATCTCTCGGGGGGCATAAGCAGTAGGATATAATGCTGGTGGTGGAATTACAGAAGAAGAAGATGTAGCATAACTTGATGATGATGATGATGATGCACCACCATATTGTACTACTTCAACCAGTCTGTTTACGTTTTCCTGGTCGAGTACTCTCGGGGGGGTTGCAATTGTTAAAGGTGATGATCTCACACCGCCACCAGCACCACCTCTCACGTATACGTCCGGCCTCAAATACTTGTCAATGAGGTCATCAATGTTTTCCTGTACACGGGGTCGAATATTGGTTGTTGAAGCAGGCGCTACTGGGATTACAGCACCACTGCTCGAGTTATAACTCACCAAGGATTCTGAGTTCACCGTTGGTGGTATTAGTAGTGTGGTGGAAGTAGCTGTTAGTAAAGCTGCTTCATTCAAAATCACCATCGGATCACTTGTTTCTTCTCTGGACCTTCGGAAATCCCGAGTTTCTTCTGTAGCCACCTCATCGGTGGTACTGGCCATCTTATTAGCGGGGATGCTCAGACCACTAGTAGAGCCGTTCATTCCACACACCAGCGATCTTGAGTTTCTCGTTAAGTCTTCTTTGGGATGACCCTCATCATTTGCACTAGTCAAAACAACTGAATTGCTTCCAGCTACCCTTAGCAAATCTTTAGCTTCGTGTTCATTGCTCCTTAGGCCAACAGTCAAGTTATAATTTACAAAAGCTTCATCAAACTGAGGCCTCACCAAGAATCCAACATTCTCCAGCTGAGCTGAATTCGGTTCATCCACAACCCGCTCTTTGATATAATCAGTTTGAACGGCGACGTCCTTCTTTGCTGCTTTGGATTTTTTGCAGCTACAGGGAGCAATTGAATCTCCCACTTGCTGCTCGGATAACGCGCTAAGACTCTCAAGGTTGAGTGTTGTCGGAGAAGAAGAAGCGCAAGCATCAGTTATAGAATTCAGCATGGCCGATCTAAGCTCGGGATTGCAAGATAAGATATTTAGAAGGCCCAGGCAGATTGTCAATGGTGGGTTTCTAATCAACCCCACCAATGATCGCCGGTCAATATCTGATGAGGTGGGAGAACTGCAGTCACCTCGTTCTGCCTCCATGCATGTTGACATATCTTCGCATGGAGTTAAAGGGATAACCGGAGTTTGACTATCCTCAATCCGCAGACCTTCCTTCTCCAACAAATCGGAAGGGCTACATAAAATAAAGGAAAAGGAAATTTAAAATAAGTTCTTCGGTAAAAGAGTGAAGGGATTCTTTACCAGATATTTGAGTAAAGACTAGCGCTAAATGTTTAACTTCCAAGATGAGTAGTATTTTACTTGGGCGGTATCAGAGAAGGACGGTCATATAGCGCTTCAGCTACTATCATGTCCCGGTTGCTTTGAGTTTCAATCTCATGGCTTTCTTCGCCTGAAGCCACGCGCCGACATTCTTTCAAAGCAACCTGTCAAAATAAAATATAAGTACAGACGAGCGCAAGGAATTGTGTGGAGTATATTACAGCAGAGATGAATAAACCAACTTATAGCACTTGGAGCATACTTGCTGATAATAATAATAATAATAATAATAATAATAATAATAATAATAATAATAATAATAATAGCTTACTTTAGCAGGGCATCTCCAGTTGATTTGAGGAATTGTTGGAGTTGTTTGCTGAGATTTGGAGGCTTTGCGCTCAACATGCCAGGCCAAGTAGTTCTTGGGAAGGGGTACTTTCTACAGATATTTGTGATAAATTCAATCATTCTATTATGAGTACTTACAAGAAGTTAAATGCATATTGCCAAAAGGTTTCCAAATACACAACCTTCTACTTGTTTTGCGATAAATGCAGTCAATCATAAACGGATGGTTCTATTGTCAAATACAACCGACTACATCCTCAGTAACACGGATATAGAACACTAGATTCCTTATGCTGTTCTTCTTCAAGATCCGAAAAATCCATAACTTATTTTACTTTATAAATTAAATTCACAATAAATTCTTTGGTATGATAGCATCAATTCAATTTGCAAAAGATCCATGATATTTACTCAAGAACATAGCATCTAAAAAGAGACAAAATTTAAAAGAGATGCAAACAGAGAAGCAAGTAAACCATCGAAGCACATCAACAAGCACAATTAACGGCATCTAGAAGCAGATGAATGAATCGAAAACTAAGCTTAACACAAACATATAACCTTAGATTCCTTATGTGATTCCATGTCAAGATCCGGAAAAATCGAACACAACTTTTTTACTTTCTAAATTAAATTCCACAATAAATCCTTTGGTACAATCATATCAAGTCCATGATGTTCACCGTGCACTAAAGCATAAGATCTGAAGAGAGGCATTAAAAAAAACACATAAGAGTTAAAAAAAAAAGGAAATCTTTAAGAACAGAAAGGCAAGTAAACCATCGAAACAACACCAACGAACACAATCAAAGTGATTCAGGGGTAGATGAATAAAAAACTAAGCTTAAAAGTGGCAATGCTGGTTATACCTTTGAAGAAGTCGGCCCGACGCCCCTAGAAACCCTAGCTATCTTTCTCGAATTGTCCATCTTTTTTCCCTAATCAGGTAGAATTCCTTGAGAAAATGTGTGTTAAGTGGTTTTACCACAACGTTTGGCTTCATTTATACTAGTTTTAGGTGGCGGCTAACGCTCCTGTAATCTGGATAAGAAAATTCCAATTAATGATATTGCTCGAATCCTTGTGTCTCATATGGTAGTGAATCAGAAATGGAGAAGTGAAACGAAAAAAAGAAGGAAAAAAACAGCTTATGCTGATTTGTGAAGTGTTTTTGAGAGTGAAGTGAAACGCGGTGCCTCTTTCAACGAGGCGCCAAATAGGTCGTGTCGTTTTAGGACAAATGGATTTTAACTTAGTCGGGCCCACTTGGTGAGTGTGGCCCATCATCCAACCTAGTCTTTTAAAAAAAAAAAAAAATAAAAACATTTTTCTTCGTTACTAAAACTTTCAATCTAACGCTTGTATCAATCCGACCCAAAATACATACATGGAATGAAGCTGGACAAGGCAACTAGTAATTGGCACGCGGGGGACTTAATTGGCATTGGATGGCGAGGTTCAAGGCCAGCACGACGGTGGTCGAGATGGCGGTAGGCGGAGCTTTGACAGCGAGCAGGGGTGAATGGGATGGCCATACCTTGTCTAATTTTAATTAGTGCGAGGAGATTAGACTTTCGAGGCCGAGACGTGTTTATGTTTGAACAATTGCAGCGATTGTTTTGTGTCCGTTTCAACAATTGCAGAAAAAAAACAGGGCAGCATTATAATAGTTTGAGGCTTATCGCAGCAGCTAAGACGTAATGTGGCTTTCGCGGAAGAAGAATGAATCACTGCTAAACTAAACATGGCACAATTAATACTTACTACGTTGGGCTTCCATTTCACTTGAGCCTCAGACATTCATGTTTATATCAAATTTAATAGATTCATTGGGTATAATATAATGTTGTTGGTTGAAATTAGATTCTTGTAGCTACCTAATCACAGGATATGAAACGAAACAAACTTGATATAACCCAAGGAAAAAAAAAAAAAAAAAACAAGATCAAACTCTTGGTCGACCAAGTCGAGCTTTATTCAAAAAAATTAAATACTGGAACTATCTGACCTCTCTCTATCAGCAAGTACAAGAAAACTCAAAATGAACAACCAGTGAAAGAAAAAAAACCGTGACAATATGGAGTACTCTCTCTCTCTCTCTCTCTCTCGATGTATATGTATATATATATATATATATATATATATATATATCACAACTCAACATCTCTATACCGCAATCTCTCAGATGGGATCTGCAACGTTGTGTACCTCTCCTCATTCCAACAACGTTGTCATTGCAGCAACTATATGATAACCATCTCCAGTCTCATATTCATTTTCCATAACACTATCAACTCCTCCTTCTTCTACTTGTTGATTCTGCTGATCACTACTGTCATTCAAGTCTCCAGAGCCCTCTTGCATTTGCATCAGTATTTGCTCAGGCTTCAAGTGTTTTCCACCACTAGCATCGCCACCATCATTTTTCTTCAACCTCTTGGAATGAAGAGAATCGAGCAAGTTAAAATAAGGACACGTCTTTGCATCGGCGGGCCTCTTCTTGTTGCTCTCTTTCACCCTCTTGTAGTACTTGTTGATATTCTCCCACTTCTCTTTACATCTCTTGGCACTTCTGTCATAACCAATCTTCTTCATACTCGAGGAGATTTCTTCCCACAATGGCCCTTTAGGACCACTATCTTTGTACTTGGACTCATAATCTGTCTTAAGCATGATCAAAGCCTCGACTTCAGCTTTAGGCCACCGAGAAGAACTAGTCTGTTGCAAAGCATTCTCAACAATACCATTATCTAGTTTTTCATTTTGCCTAGAAGTTTCACCGGCCACATAATCTTGTTTCGAAGCATGCTTCTCAGTGATATCCTCAGCATGGTTCTCCAAAGGCTTATTATTATTATTATTATCCACTACCGGATTAACAACCTCTGGCAGCTGCAAAGGAATTTGAATGTGCTGTGAGATTTTCTGCAAGAAACCAAGTATAGCTTCATCTTTTGCAGATGCAATCGCTCTTTCATGGGCTAAATGTTCTTGCTCTCTCTTCAACCTAGCAATCTCCTGCACTCTCCAAGCTTCTTCTCTAGCAGCACGATCCTTCTCGCATTTTTCTAAAGCTTCTAGAAACTTGTTTTGCAATTCCTCTTGCTTCTGCAATACATCATTCATCAATGCCTCAAAGTAGACAGCCATCTTCCTTTTTTTCTTAGAACTACTTTCGGAATCTTTCCCCGAGGACGATGAAGTTGAAATAGAGTCGTCACCCATAAACTCAACAGCATCACGATCTTGGTTTGGGTTCGGAACAATTGGTGTATTTTCCATAGCCTGTGATGGAAGTGGAGAATTGTCATCGAGAAGCTGCAATTGCTCGAAGAACTTGTAGTTTTTGGTGTTTCTTCGATCAGATTTGCCTTCTTTGATTCTCTTGTGATACTTGTGGACGTTTTCGAACTTCTCTTTGCATTTTTTACCGCTTCGATTGTATCCAAGCTCACCAAGTTTCCTGACAACAAAGGGAAATTAAGACCAACGCTGTGCACTAATCAGCTCAAAACAATACAACAGCATGTTCAACATATGAATCACCAAAACAGCTCAAAGACAAGCAGCATAATTCCACATCAAACAAGAAATACACAACGTAACAAGAACATTGAAAACCTGGACACTTCGTCCCAAAGAGGAGCTTTTACATTCGAATCTCGAAACGCTGCGTCCATTTCGGACCTTATCTTCAACAAAGCTAAGGTTTCTTCTTGCGGCCATCGCTGCCCACCCGAACTCTTATCCCCATCTTCGTCTTCGTTTCTCAGCTCCATTGCCGCCGCATCTATGGCTGAGCATGAACCGCCACCTCCGGAGTTTTCTAGGAAAACTGAACTTCCCAACATAGTCCCAGTTTAAAAATCTAGGTGGGGGGTAATATAGTCAAAATCTTTAGAGGTAAAAAAAGAAAAAATAACAGAAACCAATCAAGAAAGATTCAATTTCGATTTATGCCACCAACTATTTTCCTGCCATGGTTGAAAACTTTTCTCTTTAAAAAAATCAAAAATATCTTGTTGGGTTTAGACTGATTTCTTGGTTTTCACCTTGTCGGCTGCATGGTTTTCCCCTCATTTAACCAATTTATTGGTATGTTATTATTTATTAATTATATAAAATTTTCACATGGGATTACGGGATAAGAAAACGAAGTAGGGTTTCTTTCAGGCAGGGACAGGGTCAAGCTCAAGGAACAAGGATGATCAAGATGAGCCTTGGGACAAGAGATAAAACTGAAAGACGTGTAAGCGTGTTATTGGATTGATAATTTTAAAATTCAAACTCATCTTTTTTTAATGTTAAAAGGAATTATTATTATATTATTATTCTAGAATAATGAAGCGAATTGAAGTGAAAAGGTCAAAAATGAGTGGACAAAAGTGTGGTGAACCGACTGGCCTTCCTTTTTCTTTTTCTATTTTTCGGCCCTAATATGAAAATGTGGGCTTTCACACTTGCATTGCATGTTGTAAAAAAATAATTGAAAGATCCAAAATGCAAAATCATTCTGTTGTAACCATTCAATCCGTCTCTATTCGAAGGAAGGTTCAACAACTGAAGCTCAGATACAAAAACCGCTCAGTGACTTTGCATTTACATTAGACCAACTTTCAAAGAATCGATTCCATCTTCTGGGCCACAATTGTATTTTTATGTTTACTTTTTATTTGTTTTTTTTTATTATTTTTATTAACTTGGGCTAGAGCTGGACGAGCAATAGGGCTCATGAGCCGAGCTCGAGCTTTAACTGTGTTCTTATCGAGCTCGAGAGTATGAAGCTCGTCGAGCTCGAGCCCGGAAAAGAGTCGAACTCAGCTCCCCTAGCTAGTGCTATGCAATGCTACATTTTATTAATTGAAGCAAAAGAAATTCGTGCTCACTTATTTACGGAATCCATATTGAGTGAGTCATAACATATCTGCTGGTTTGAATTTTTGAGTCCACAATGTTCTTAAAATTGGTCTCAATTTCATCGTCTGTCGGTCACAAATAGCATTTACTAATTAGTTCAGTGTGTAATAGATTAGATGGCAAACACAACAAACAAGTTGTCTATAAAATAGTCACAAGACTAATAATAATAATAGCAGGACAATAATATATTAGCTTTAACAAAGTGCAAGAAGCAAGCATTGACTTAATTCATCATCTTCGTCCTCAACACCAGCAATTCATTTCACTCAATCGACTGCTGCAAACACTGCTAAGCAATGGCCTCCAAGTTTATCCAACCACCACTCCCAGCTTCACACGTGTCCCCTCCGAAACCACCCAGTGCCTTCAAGATAAAGAGACGTCATCATGATAACACAGCATTCATGTCCACTCACTCCAAAAGCATCGGATTTCTGGATATCCCGTGTGGTTCATGGTCTACTTCTACTGCCAAAGCTTCGGCTAATGATGATGTAATTATCCAAGACTGTAGCAACGCATCTCAGATCAAGGAAAACCTTTATGCTGCACTAAAAGGTGAGTGTTTTACAATCTTTTATATATTTTTCTTTCTTTGGGGATTATATGTATTGCGCGTACACCCATTAATCGTTAACTTGAAACCAGATACGTGGAATTAGCATTATTGGGCGTTGGTTATGTAATTGCAGGTATCAATAGAGGCATATTTGGAGTCCCATCAGAAAAGAAAACTGAAATCGAGAAATTAGTTGAAGTTCTCGAGTCTCAAAATCCCAATCCACAATCCACCTTGTGTATAGATAAGGTCTTAGTTATCAAAAGACACTTGAGTGAACTTTTTTGGCTTATGGATGGTTCCAATTAGGTATTAAAAGAAAACTTTTTTTCAGGCGGCAGGAACTTGGAAGCTCATATACAGCACAATTACGATATTGGGTTCGAAAAGGACGAAACTTGGATTGAGAGACTTCATTACTTTGGGAGATTTTTTACAGTCTATCGACGTCGCCAAGGTTCATAGTAGTAACTGCTCTGCTGCTGCTTCTTCTTCTTCCTTTTGACTGTTTGTGTGTTAGAATTGTGATTGAACTAACATATCCATCACCCTGTTATATGTTATGACGATAAATGGAGGGTAAAGCAGCTAATGTCATCAAGTTCAGCGTCAAAGGCCTTAACCTGTTGAACGGACAGTTAACCATCGACGCGTCCTTCAAGATTGCCTCAGAAACGGTGAGTGCTATGCTATCTATTATTATTATTATTATTAGCTTCATTATTCATGTGCTTCGCCGTTCATTATTATTACTTTCTGTAATAGCGAGTGGACATCACTTACATCAACTCCATGATCACTCCGAATCAGGTACTCTCATACATCTATCTGTCTACCTACAAACCAATTTTCACAGGCATAGAAAAAGAGAGAGAGAGAGAGAGAGAGAGAGAGAGAGAGAGAGTGATTGATTTAATTTAATATTGTTGGCATCACGTACAGCTGATGAATGTTTTCAGCAAAAACTATGAGCTTCTTCTTGGCATCTTCAATCCAGAGGGATGGCTTGAGATCACGTATCTTAATTAATTATTTCAAATAAGATTATTTAGAAAAGCTCTACTAGTATATAGCTGCTATCTTCTAATAGCTCCCATCCCTTTTTTTTTTTTTTTTTTTTGCGTTTGCAGATATGTTGATGATTCGTTGAGAATAGGGCGGGATGACAAAGGAAACATCTTCATCTTAGAGAGATTAGAGGAACAAGATTGATTGATCTATCGAGCCATTTTCTTTCCTGTTGCTTTGATTGATTGTCTTTTCTCTTCCTACCATACAATACAATACAATACAGCTGTGTTAAATGTAGAAAGAAATCATGCATTCGTATCAACCTTAATCGACTATAAGAAGAAGAAAAAAAACACTAGCAGATGAATGAGAGCGTATGATCTTTATGTCTATGTGATATGTAATCATTGTTGACTCAAGTGCTAATTAAGGCCAGATAGTAAAGAATTTGGTTCAATAGAGAGAGAGAGAGAGAGAGAGAGAGAGAGAGCTTTTATGGTCTGTTATTAAAACAATTCCTCAACTTTGAAACGTGATCGTAAATTCTGCATAATTAAATACATACACGTTAGCAACCAGTGGAGTTTTTTACTTCTCCGTGCCTTTAGCTCTTTTCCAGGTGAATGTCTACTTGGACAACATGTGTAAGGGGCAATCCATGATTACAGTTCGGCAAAACCGTAACTTGTTCTCCCATTGCAAAATCTGATAAACAAATAGCACACACTGTGTCTACACCGGGAATTTTAAGACCAGGCCCATATCTTACTGTAGGAAAAGCTTTGAGAGCCCTTTTCTTAACTCCCATGTTGGGGGCTAACCTCGAATATGAGGAGGACACAAAGGGTTGAGCATCTGAGTGCACACCTTATGATGGAATTCAGACCAAGCGAGCAAATCAAGGCAGAAAAGAGAACTACTAAGACCAAGACAACATTTGCATCGAATGATGTTTTTGCTCCTAGCTAGGTTGTAATAAGCTTGATGGCCGAGAGGCCAACGGCGATGAATCGGACAAAGGGCCACGGATAACTGTCAAGTGCCAAATGACCAATGGTGGTGGAGGATCATAGATTACAAAATGTTACGAATAACTGTGCTGCAAAAAAGTAAAAAAAAAAAAAAAAAAAGGAAATATGTAAAGTCAGGTGGCGAATCATCCGCTGTGGTTTTTGACGCTCGAAGCTAACGTATAAGCTCGTCTTCACTGTTTCCAGGTTCTCGAAATAATTATTACATACATGTTCGCACTTTGAATATGCAGCAATGATTCAAAAGATTGATTGATTGATTGTTAGATGAGTTGGAAATGGCTCAAGGTGATGGATGGATGGATGAATGCGTCTGTCATGGACAAATACAGCTCATTGAAAAAGAACATCCACACACACAATGTCCAAACTTAGAAGTTCACTGATGGAAAATGGAAACCAAGTACACAGACATCAAAATTAGGTTGTAGCATTTTAACACCAAGACAAAATGAAAAACCTTAATAATAATGTAAACACAGACCCCAGCATAAAGACAGAGAGACAGAGAGAGAGAGAGAGAACCAAGAGGATAATAATGCTAACGTAGATTGACTTGTCAGTCTTTCTGCTTCTTTTTCTTCTTTTCTTTCTTTTCACTGTGGACATCCTTTTCAGTTACCTCTTCAGGCTCTGAATGTTTTCTCTTCTTTTTCTTCTTCTCACCTGATGCTGCTGCTGCTGCATCTGCTGATTTGTTGTTATTTTCTTCTTCAGGCAACTCTGTGTGCTTTCGCTTTTTCTTCTTCTTCTCTCCTTCAGGCTCAATCTTCTTCTGCTCGGCCAAATCCTTCGTCTTCTTCTTTTTCTTCTTCTCTTTCTTGTCACCATCTGCACTGTGTATCACCGTGTCTTCCTCTTCGTTCTTTCTCTTCTTCTTCTCACTTATTTCTTCCAAATCAGAGTCGTAATACATCGGTATATCTTCAATTCTTATAGTTGGAATATCCGTCACCCTCAAGGTTGAATCCGCAGCTGGATTATACGCCTGCATTTCAAAAGAATCAAAGTTTAGGCGACTTTGAAGGACAGAAAAAAAAAGAGAGAGAGATGAAAATATATCGAACGTGACATATTAAAATTATTGCAAATGCAACTAACCTTGGCATGTGTGATCAATCCTCCAGATCCCTTCTTACGGTCCTTGTCATAAGCTTCAATCATTGGTTTGCCTTTAGAAGAACCAGCCAAACGACCTAATTCTTCACCTTCCAGGTTCCTCAAGCGTGCTTCAAGCTACCAACCAACCACATAAAATAAAGATAATCATTACAAAGAGAGCAAAGGCTTGAACAAGAATGAGAATATGTCAGGTAATTATAAGCTACCTTGGCCCTATTCTCCAATCCCATCGAGTTATCTTCAGAGTCTCCAAGAGCATCACACCGAATCGCTAAAGCAGCTTTAGCAGCAAGAGAACGTGATATCTTACCCTTGTGTTTCGGTGCAGCTTGGCCGATCAGTGATGCATGGTAGATGAGACCATATTTGGGAGTTGCATGCTTCGTCTTAAGGGCTCTGAAAAGAGCCTTCTCTGCACCGAGTATCTGAACAGTACTTCCCGGCTGCTTAGCAAGATTCATTAAGCTACCTCCATGTGCGATCAAACGAGCACCAACGAGTTCTCCAACAAGGGCTGTGAGATTGGGGGCAATTGCGTTCATTCTGCTCTTTAAGTAGTCATAAAGCTGAGCTCGGTATTCTGAGAGCGATAAAACCTGGTTGCACAAGTCTTTGATATTTTCCAAATCTAACTCACTAACTTCAGTTCCCATGGAAATCACAGCAGCCTCTTTCATGTCAGCCTCAACCTCCTCAGGTAGTATCTACACAAAGTCCAGCAGAAAATATAAAGCAAAACATAGCAATAACTAACAAACTCCAACACAGATACCCCACAACACAGGTTGGAAGAAGATCGCAAAGGTGGAAAATTTAAGTGATAAAACAGACGACTTCCAGACAAGTAACCCATGGCATATAATCTTAGAAGTCATACCCAGACCAATATCTTTAGATCATGTAAAAAAAAGCTGCTAACCGGAATAGCCAAGAAGTAAAAATTTGTAAAACTTTATCATGAAAAGCAGCGTAAAACTTATCCAAACAGATACCCAGATTCTCTAGAACAGAACCAGTTCAAGATTTTTCATAAGAGTGAGTTTATGATATGCATGAACAATAGAGAACCCACAGTACACAAGTTATTCGCATAGCCAGAGCATGATTTCTCAAACAAGATGTTACTGTATTACCTCAGAGAAATCGAGATTTGCAGCATTTGAGCGACTACCCATTAATTTCACCGTCTTGGCATAAAGGATGTTGTCTTGTACAATTTTTGCGAGTTCCGGGAAATGCCAACCATACCATTCTCTCACCCTCATCGCATAAGTATTCAGCTCTTTGTCGAGGTCATCCAATAAGCTAATAGCTTGGATAATCATTGTGTCAACCTAAAGCAGCCACAGAAAATCAAAATCCAACAGACTGTAATCATTAAATCACCATACTTATGAACTTTTTTCAATAGCTTTAGCTTCTTTGAAATACAGGCTTACCTTGTCGGGACTAAACTTCAACTTGAACCTTGACAAGCTGTGCGACAATCCCAGGCTCATTGGAGCCAAATCTTGCGAGGCTAAGCCAGATATTAGTTCAGTCAATTGACTCCTTACTCCTCTCATCAATTCCATGACAGCATTATTGTGGACACACTCGATTTGCTGCCAAAAATTTAGCTCAAACAAAATATAAATGCTCTGAATAGACATGTAACACAGAAACTCGTCGACTCATTATTAAAACTAACCAGCTTCTCTTTAATCACATTTCCTAGCTTTGAATCGGCCACCGCCAAAATGTCACCTTCACAATGGCTGCGCAAGAACTTCCGCAAATCTTTACTTGGCTTACTCTCAATCAAAAGCGATGCAGCAGATAAAGCCTCCGACATGTTATCAAACTTCGAAAAGGCTTTCAGCTTGACAACCTAAAATCAATCAAATTAAAAGTAAACAAAACGCACAAACAAAACAGACAGCTTTTAACCTCTAAATTAGCTGTCACGTAAAACATCTGAAAAGTCGGTACCTTTCTGGCAGAGTCCGGAGTCAGGAACTCCTTGCCCAAATCCTGCAACACCAACAGATACCACAAATAAAATTAGTAAACGGAATAATCAAACAAGTAAAGTCGAATAAACACGAAGCACGAGCTTGGTTTAAAAAAAAATTTGTTGCACCTCGACATTAGTTAGTTTGCCTTCATCCAAAACTTTAAACAGCGCGAAGCCGGCGGGTGTTTCAAACAAGACTAACATTTTGCCCAAATGAACGACAACCGACGATGACCACCTTTAGTAGCCAGGCAAAGTAGGGTTTAACAGATTCTCTTTTCAACTCCGCATGAGTTTAGGGTTTTGAGCTATTTATCAGATACCCTACGCGAGACGATTTGCATATTGGGCTGGGCTTTACATACAACATGTTTTGTTAGGGCCAAGATAATGATATTCATTTAATAATTGTTCAAACGAGTACATTAAATTATATTATATGTTATACCGTACTGTAGAAAGATATTTCTTCTTCGGCTCCATTCCTTATCATTTATCATCACGACGGACACGGAGACTCCCGGACAACCCTTTTTCTCTCAACGGAGGCTGTTTATCAATCTTCATAAAAAAGAATGTCCTTTTCTATCAGCTTCTACAATGGCGTATGTTGTCCGACACTCTATTTCTCGAAACCCAGTACTGTTTATAAAAGCCCAATCCTCGTGGGATTTCACAACTCTAATTCGTCTTTGCTTGTGAGCTGTTGCGTGGGTCCCAACTCCTCGGATCCAAGGTATGTATGTATGTCCCTGTTAACAATCTTCTTTACACATGCGTGTGATTTGTTTCTGTTTTCCTCCGGACTCTGTTGTGTTGCCTTCTCCTGGGATGTCTGCGTCAACTAATAATAGTTCATCGAAATACCGTGCGGGATTTCGACCCTAAGACTAGGTGCCTCTTCGTGTGAGACACATCTCTAGATGAATGCTTTAACTGTGTGGAATCAATTACAAGGAAAAGGTTGCCGTAGTATACCTCTTCATTCTGTTCTGTGTGTTTTTGCAGACAACCTCAGCTACCGTCAATGCCTTCTTTCGATGTCTCAATGAACGGAAATGGTACGTCTGGATCGCAGTTTAAATGGCGTAGGGTGTTGCTTAAAGTTAGCGGTGAGGCACTCGCAGGAGATCAGAAACAAAATATTGATCCAAAGGTCTCAATATTATAGAGCCAGCAGAAATTAGAACTTACCCTATCTTTTGGTGCTTATAATATTCCTTTGCATTCACAGATCACAATGGAGATTGCTAGGGAGGTTGCCTCTGTTACTCGGCTAGGAATTGAGGTTGGTTTAGCTTTGAAGCAGACTTTTTTTAGTATTATGTGCTCATCACACAGTTGGTTTAGCCTTCTTGACTGCTAATCGAGTTTTTTTTTAAACTTTTGACTGAAGATATTCTCGACATAGTTCAATGATTCTTCCGATTATCTTTTGAATCTTGTACAAATTAGTGGCGAGATAATAACCGATCCTTTTCCATGAATCTTTTGCAGGTTGCCATTGTTGTTGGTGGAGGAAATATCTTTCGAGGCGCCTCATGGGCAGGGAGCAGTGGTCTTGACCGATCATCTGCTGATTATATCGGGTGAGTTTTTCTTTGTCCTCCATCGAAGCCGTACAAATGAAATAGTTTTTGGGCTTATTGTTAATGTCCAGGGCCTTGATTTGCATGAAACTGGTTTGCTTGTCCCAATAATTATGTTTCAAATCCTAGATGCATGTTGCGATAACTGGATATACATTTAACGGACCATGCAAAAAAATATCATTTTTTTCTCTTTTTCTTTTTCATGAAAAGGATGCTAGCAACTGTGATGAATGCTATATTCTTGCAAGCGACAATGGAGAGCATTGGGATCCCAACAAGGGTTCAGACAGCTTTCCGTATGTCTGAAGTGGCAGAGCCCTACATACGTAGGAGGGCTGTGAGGCATCTCGAGAAAGGAAGGGTCGTTATTTTCGCAGCTGGAACTGGAAATCCCTTCTTTACCACTGATACCGCTGCATCACTTCGAGCTGCAGAGAGTATATTATATATTTATTTATATATTCAATGCTTGTCTATTGTTTTCTTTCTTCATTTCATATGAGGATGTGGAAACTAATCTAATCTTTCATTCGTTGTAACCGTAGTTAACGCTGAGGTTGTTCTGAAAGCCACAAATGTTGACGGTGTGTACGATGATGACCCGAGACGCAACCCCAATGCTTGTCTGCTTGAGACCGTCACTTACCAAGACGTGACCTCGAAAGAACTGTCTGTGATGGATATGACTGCCATTACTTTGTGCCAAGAAAACAACATTCCTGGTAAAGAGCACATTATTAACCTTTCTTGCGATAGATCATATCTCATTTATAAAGATGAAGAAGAAACTGAGGTTCTTTTGTTTTGTTATGTTGTCTGCAACAGTTGTGGTGTTTAATCTGAATAAGCCTGGCAACATATCGAAGGCCATTAGAGGAGAGAATGTGGGCACATTAATTGGAGGCTCTCGGAGAACAAAAACCGCAAACGCTTAGACAGAAAAGAAAATCCCCATCATCGTCTCATTTAGGATTTTGTTTTTTCGATTATCTTGTTATATCAGAGATCTAATTATACCATCTCCATACCTCGCAACAGTCCTCATGTTTTTTGGACTTTGGTCATCATCATCATCATCATCGTCCATGATCGATCATTAAAATCTTCTCCTCTTTCCACTAAAACATTATAGACGCTACAACTAAATTCAATATATATATATATATATATATAAAGAAAAAAGAAAAAAAGTGTGGTTAAAAATAAAGGAAAACAAGGTGAAGTCATCAGTAGTAAATGCAGCAGCAGCAGCAGCAGCAGCAGAGCTTAAGCTATCTTCTTCTAACTCCAATCATGGCATGTTTCTTGGCCTTGAGAATCTCCCCTTCACGCAATGCCAGAACCGTACGCTGATCCACTTGGAACCCGTTGGCTAACATCTCGTGCAAAAGAGATGAGGCCTTGTCCACATCTCCCTGCCTGCAGTATCCAGATATCAGAGCCGTATAAGCCTTGCTGTCAGGCTGCACACTGCCATCGATCATTTCATTGAAGAGCAAAACAGCTTCCTCCATGTTCCCCCATTTGCAGCAGCCGTCCATCAAGGCCGTGTAGCATACAACGTCGGGTTTCAATCCCATCTCCTTCATTTCACCCCTGTAAGCCATAGCCAGCTGCTTTAGCTTCCAGCTGCTTCTTCGACTGTTTTTAAAGCTTATCTTGCGGTGCCCATCGAGCAACACAGTGTAGGCAACAATGTCAACACTAATACCTCTTTCCTTCATGCTACCGAAGAGATCGAGAGCTTCCTTCAACAAACTCTTCTGACAGTAGCCGTTCAGCACAATTGTATACGTGATCAGATCCGGAGACAAACCTCTCTCGATCATACGGTCCAACACCCACCGAGCCCTTTCCACGTCTCCGGCACGACATAGGCCAGCGATGAGATCGCTGCACATTTGCTTATTAGGGCCATCCTCAACAGAAGAAAGCAGAGCCTCGAACATGTTAAAAGCCTTATCGTACCTACCTTCCAAGCAGAGGCTGTTAAGGAGCTTCGAACGGGACTTTTTAGAAATCAGGTGCCCTCGATTGAACAGCCGAAGGAAGAGTTGGTATCCCTTCAAAGCATTGCTTGATTCGCAGTACCCATTAACCATGGAAGCGTAGTTTGCGATGCCCTTATCTTCCAAATCGGCGAAATACTTTTCAGCTTCCCCAACTTTTCCAGCAACGCACAGGCCTTCTATTATCACGTTGTGCGTGGCTGAGCTCGGGGACGAGCCTTCTTTCTTCATAGAATCGAGAAGGGAATGCAGAACTTCTACGAGGCCGGCTCTAGCCAGCCCACCGGCGAGTACGTCGAAAGCTATAGCATCGGGTTTCAGACGATCTTCTATCATTTCTCTGAAAAACCGATTCCCCGCTTCTAAAGCCTGTCCGTGGACGCACATACCCCTCATCAGCGTGGTGTAATGAACCACATCGGGCATCAGCTTCTTGTCCTTCATCTCTTCGAACAAGTGAAGAGCTTCATTCAGCTTTCCCAGTTTGCACAGGGCATCCATGGCCACGTTGTACGAAACCCCATCGAGAAAGATGCCAACCTTTCGAAACTTACTGAAACGCTTGATTGCTTCTTTATACAAGCCTTTCTGGCAAAGACACTGCAAAATCAACGCGAGAATCAGACAGTTACTTTTAATGCCCTTAGCCTCCATCGCGTCATGGATATCCAAGGCTTTGCCTATGTCCCCACGATCACAATACCCCCGAATCAGGGAACGATAATGCAGCTCGGTAGGTACTAGGATGCTGCTTTCTTCCAGTTTGTGCAGGACAGCCTCCGCCATATCCAGCTTCTTTTCACTAACAAAGCCCTGAATTAGGACCGCATAAACGTATGCATCGATTGGAGCGTTATGCCTCTCCCAAGCCAGCAAAACATCGTAGCCCGCATCTGACCTGCCGTGCATGCAAAGCCCTTCGAGATAAGCTGCGAAAGTGAAAGCATTGGGGGCCACCTTAGCTTCACACATCTCAAGAAGGACGCCTCTTGCTTCGTTCAAGCAACCACCTCGAGAATACGCCTTTATCACAATCCCGTAAGTATATACGTTAGGGCTAATGCCAAGTACCTTCAACTGCTCGTAAAAATCAGCTACTCTCTCGAATTTTCCATGCCCCACCAGCCCATTCATCAAGAAGTTGCAGGAAAACACAGAAGGCCCAACACCGTGTTCCTTCATGTGAAATAAAGTATCTACAGCCTCGTCGAACATGCCTAGTGTAACGTAAACCTTGAGCAACGCATCGAATGCCCGAGCCAAGGAATGGAATCCCTCGATTCTCACCTCATCCACCATCGCATCGAATAACTCCGACATCTCAAAAGATCGTTCCTCCTTCATTCTTATGACTTCCTCGAGAAAAGAAGACAACTTCCTGTCCAAACCCCAGTGGCATAATATCTTAATAACAGCCATATAAATTACAACGCCATGCCTATACCCATCCTCCTTAAGCTGGTTAAAAAGCCCCAACGCAGACAGGGGTTTCCCGTGCATATGTCTTAGAATCTCAGCAACCCCACTCGAAGTTAATTCACTCCCATTATCACCATGACTTGCAACGTCGTCGTTCTTGAAATTACGACAAGGGTCTTCCGAACCCGAGTCAGAAAAGTAGGGTGTGAAGTGGGCGAGCGCGGGAACCGAGAGCCGTCGTATGAACTGATTACTTTTCAACAAAGTGTTCTGAGAGACTAACCTAATTGCCGCAGAGAAAAGCATGAGCTAATCTTCGAAATCTCATCTCAAAGAGATTTGATCATTTGCTACGCCCAGCGGCTCGAGGCGTGTTGGTTTCGCTGTCAGCTCTTCTCTTCTGTTCTGTTGAACCCTCGAACTTGAACTTGTGGAGTCAAAAGTCAACCCAAGCTGTAAAAATGGATATTTTAAAACATTAATCCATTTTAATATTATATTTGGCTTTTTAATGTTAATAGTAGTTGCTATTCTGTTTTATTTTTTTCCCTCAGTCATCGTACTTCTCTTGCAGAACGACTGTTAGTAAAGTTAACATCTCGTCCATTATAAAAACCTTTGACATGTGTAATAAATCAATATTGTCATTTTGGAATGGATTAATCACGTGGCACAAAAGCTAGCTTGCTTCTTCGTTTAAATATTATCAAGAAGATTTCCTCTTGCAAAACTGGATGATTACGTGATTAATTCTTTCCCGTCTTGATATGTAATAATGATAAGATTTTCAATTCTATTTGCCATTTTTTTTTCATGGATGGTAATTGCTCGTTTGGTTTTTCCATATATTTGATTTGCTCGCTCCGAGTTATGTGCGCTTGGATTGGGTTGTTCCATCTCTTTGACACCTTTTCTGTAACACCTTTTCTGGTCCCTGAGGAGAGGAAGCATCAATCATCATGGACTCGAGACAACGAACGTACGTGTGAGCTTGTTTTAATTTCACTCTGTCTCAATCAACCAATTATCATAATCACGCGTTGTTTTCCTGAAGCGTTTCTTGATTTTATGATTAATTATACGAACGACTGTTTTTTCGAGGACAGAGACGAAGGATACAAAAGAAAGCTGCAGAGGATCAAAGTAAGAGGCGTTAAGAAGGAGGCATTTGAATTGGCAAAATGGAGGCTCCACAGTATCAAATGCTTCATGCTTCTCCTCCTCCTTGTTGCTGTCTTTACGATCCTTTCTTCTCCCAACAATTTCAATCAAAACTTGATCATGCCTCAGTAAGTAAACTAACAGCGATCGAGTCTTTATTTTTGTAAGCATAGATAGTATGTTTTTTTCATACACAGTTTATTATTTCCAGCAGAACTTGATCCGTATATTCTTTCTGTTGTTTTCTTAGAGAAACTTGCAGCTCATCGCATTATCTTCTGTATATTATTGCAAATATAGATGGATATGGGGCAGTGATTCTTCAGATCTTCGATACACGTCCGACGAATTAGCCTTAGATTGGAAAGAAATCTCCCGAGCCTTAAGCCACATACCTGCAACAGACAGCAAAATCAAAAGCAACGGCCTTCTGAACTTCAACGGGAACGAAATCAATCAGTGGAAATGGCACTTTCCCAGTACAAATCACAAAGCCCTGGAGCTCGAACACGCAGATCGGAATCTGACCTGGAATTCCTTATACCCCGAGTGGATCGATGAAGAAGAACAAGACGAATTACCGAATTGCCCTTCACTCCCGTTACCGAAGATTCCATCACGACCCCTCGACCTCGTGTCGGTGAAGCTTCCATGCAAATTAGGCAATAATAAAAACTGGACTAGGGACGTAGCCAGGCTTCACCTACAGCTTTCTGCCGCACGATTGGCCGCTTCTCACAAGGGCTTTCGTCCTCTTTACGTTGTCATAATCACACACTGCTTTCCTATGCCAAACCTTTTCACTCTCGACGATCTCATCGCACGCGATGGCAACACTTGGCTGTATAAGCCCGACTTGAATCGACTCACAGGAAAGCTTCATCTTCCTATAGGGTCTTGTGAGCTTGCTCTTCCCCTTGGTGGAGGATTAGGTAACTTATACAACTATTACAAAATCTCTTTGCAGTCTTATGAATCAAAAAGTAATATTTTTACAGACAAGATCAATTACATGATGGTAAGGAACCAACAACGGCGGGAAGCATATGCTACGGTTCTCCACTCGGTTTACTCCTACGTCTGCGGAGCGATAGTTGCTGCCCGGAGCATACGAAGAGCGGGGTCCACAAAGGACCTCGTGATCCTCGTAGACGACACGATAAGCGACCGCAACAGGCACGGGCTGGAGCTCGCCGGTTGGAAACTTCGAACCATACAACGGATCAGAAACCCTAAAGCCCTCAAAGATTCCTACAACGAGTGGAACTACAGCAAGTTCAGGCTGTGGCAGCTCACTGACTACGATAAGATCGTCTTCATCGACGCAGACATGCTCATCTTAAAGAACATCGATTTCTTGTTCTCGTTGCCGGAAATCTCCGCCACGGGCAACGCGGGCTCGATTTTCAACTCGGGGGTGATGGTGATAGAGCCCTCCAACGGAACGTTCGAGCTCCTGATGGAGCACATAGACGACATCGAATCGTACAACGGTGGGGATCAGGGTTTCCTGAACGAGGTGTTCACGTGGTGGCACAGGATACCGAAGCACATGAACTTCTTGAAGCACATATGGGTAGGGGACGACGACAGGGTGAGGAAGAAGAAGATGCTCCTGTTTAAGGCGGACCCACCCGTGCTCTACGTGCTGCATTACCTGGGGAACAAGCCGTGGATGTGCTTCAGGGACTACGACTGCAACTGGAACGTGGATTGGCTGCAGGAGTTTGCGAGCGATGTGGCTCATGGGACGTGGTGGAAGGTTCACGACGGGATGAGCGAGGAGTTGCAGGGTTTCTGCCTGATGAGGACGGTGCAGAAGGCTACGTTGGAGCACGACAGGAGAGCAGCGGAGAGAGCCAACTTGTCCGATGGGCATTGGAAGATGAAGATTAGAGACAAGCGATTGGGGATTTGCATCGATGAGCATGGCCGTTGCAGCTGGGAGAAGATGTTGGCCAATTGGGTTGAGACCAATCAGACACGCCCAAACTATACATAGTATCTGTAGCTGATGATGATCATCATGTTGATGAACATCAATGTTGTCTTAATTTGTTTCATCTTTCGTATCATGAGGAGCTTCACTTCAACAACAATTGATGCAATTTTTCATGGTTCAAAATTGAAATTCTTCTTTGATTCTTCTTTTCTCAATCAAGCATCCAATAACACGACGTTTTTAGTTGAGGAGCTCCAATTCAATTCCTCTTTTAAATCGTGGGTTTTTTTTTTTTTTGATTGACCAACCAACCACTGATCGCACGCAATTACCGATCCAACTCTTCATTATTAGGTATCCTCAGCTGAGACCATCACATTGAGACGCAACGCGCGACAGTGGCGAAACTCCTCGGACTTACGCGCGCGTTTGGCGAGTGGACTTCCGAGTCGCCTCGCGAGTCGCGAGGTCACCACACGCACAATTCCGACGAGCGATACTGGCTCCGGGGAGGGCGGTTGGCTCATCAGATTCTTCGATTCGGCTATTTTCCGCGAGTGCATCGCCGTTAGCTATTCGTACAAGCGCGATCATCCTGTGTGACGTGAGAGACTACTTGTGCAATCGTATGTACACTCTGCCTCTTCCTGGTACCTAGAGCTACTTCTTTCAGATATGCTACATGTGTATTCACAAGCTTAGCCCGCCTCTAGATAAGCTTGTGATCGATATTTGTTTGAAAATCATTGAAAATTGCGCATAAAGTGCACTGGTTTTTAGGAAGCTACTACTGATTATGCCGCAGAGTAATGGTGGGTTTGGGTTTTCTGGTGACAGCGGAAATAGTAATAGTGGTCCACTCACTGCGGAAGAATCCGGTATTGAATAGGTTGTTGTCTTTCGAAAAGGAAGCTATTGTCATTCGCTTCATCCCCACCCCACCTTCAAGTGGGTCGGTGTCGAGGTCATTTTCTTCTGCATTAGGTCGGAGCACATTACCACAAGATGATGGCCGGAGAATGATGGGTTCACCAGAGGGGAGTAAGATTTTTAGGAAGTTTATCCCGGGGCAAAGGTGAGAGATGCACTTTTGTTTAGGAAGAAAGGGGAGAAGGAAGAAGCGGGATGTTCGGAGGGAGAGGTGGGTTCTTGAAGAGTTTGTTGAGAGATACGCGTGATTGGAGAAAATTGTTCGACAAGGATGGGGAAGGTGGATTTTTCAAGAGATTGTTAAGGGACAGTTGGTGAGGAAGTCAATGGATGGCATAAAGATGAGGAGAACCATGAAAAAGATGGTGGTTGAGTAGTAGTCGGGGCGACGACGATGTGAGGAAGGCTATGGATAGGCACAAGAGGCGGGGAACCACCATGAGATAGAAATTGGGTTTCTAAAGAGATTTTTTAGTAGTGGTAGAGATGAGGATGCAAGGCAATCGATAGATAAGGATGGTAGGGAGTTGGAGAAAGATGAATTTTGTAGAAGGCTTTTGAGTAGTAAAGATGAAGAAGAAGTTAGCTCCAGCACCGATGGATTTTTCAAACGGTTGTTTCCAGATGGTAAAAATGATCCAGGTGAAAAAATGTTATCTAAATCGTTTGAAGAAGTCAATAAAGACAACTTTTTCGAAAGCTCTTTTAAGGATAAATCAGAGGACAAAAAGGATCTGAACGACAATAGTGATGGTTCAGAGAGGGTGATAAAGAGTTTGGGAGGATGATGATAGAGAAGGGTGATGATAAAGAGTTTATCTTTCATTGTCTGGAAATTCATCTATCATTACTGCTGCTTTCTACAAGGTGATGGATTCTGATGCTGAAGGAGTTCCCAGTGATTATTTTTAAGGTAGATACCGAAGAAGACTACGAAAATGACCTGGCCTTCCGCATCCTGTGTGTGTATTGACGATTTTCAGATTATTGACGACCTATCCAATCCAATATCCCTAGACTCATCGGTCCCCAGACATCAAATGCTTCAGATCTCGTTGCACCTCATTGTATCATAGTGATATATTCTGTTCCTACGGGGTTTTTATGTCGTTGCAGAAGAACTCTTGTGTGATGGGGAAATGACTGTGTGTAAATTACATAACAACAGCAGCGCAGCTCTTCTAGCTAGTTAGATACATTCTCTTCTCGTTTACTTCCGGAGCCAAAGATCGAGTAAGTGGCCCTTGCATATATCTTTAAGACCAAATATTCTGTATGATGCGTAAGATCTATAGGACATCGTTGCTTGAACGTACTTGCTAGTACTTTTGAATTGTTCGCTAGCAGTTACTGAAACTGAGTAACCTTCTCGCTTATCTTTTGTTGTTGTTGTTTTTATATTTATTTGTTAAAGCCTAGAAATTATATATAGTGGTCGTCATTGTCCATTCTCATTTACACAAGACTGCGAAGAAAGTCGTTTTGGTTACCGATCTTCGAAAAATTGTTGGTAAGATTCAAAAAGGTTGGTTAGGATAATATGCACTTTCCCTTGCATTCTACATTGCTCTCACAAGATGGTTCCAACAACAAAAAAAAGGAAAGAAAGATAACGTTATTGTTTATGTGATTGGTTGTCGGAGATCTGCTAATAGGTAGCTAGAAAGGTGCAGAGACGATATCCCTAAGCGCAGCAACACGATCTTTTGATGTTGCCTTATTCTTTATTGAAACATGCTCTTCAACATCTGCTAATGCTACTTCTTCCTTCTCCGCGCATCCCACCACTGGTTGTAATCCCTGTAAAGCTCACTTTTATTATTAATCCGGCCGTTCTTTGCAATATAAAATCAAAATACAGTATATATACAGTTACTTTTCACCACAATACGAGGAACATAACCCCCAAAAAAAAAAAATTAATCTTGGGAACTACATAATGTGCGCACACACAGAGACGACCTCGGTGAAAATTCTGAAGGCTTCTTCAATGCTTGTGTTCTTAACCACATAAAGCGCTGCTTCCTGTACAAGGGAAATGAACTTGCTCTTAGTTATGAACCCTTACACGACGATATGTGTCTCACAAACAACGCAGAAATCCAAGTATATAGACAGACTACTATTACTAGCTACACCAGGCGCGCGGTGTTTTATTAATCTCAGGGATGATTACCCTTGCAAGCTCGATTTGCTGCACATCGAGAGTTCGAGGTTCATTTTCAATAGATGATTGTCTCTCCATATATATTCGACCCACTGATGACGACGACGAGGTGATGTTGCTAGCTGCTTCAGATTAATTCTTTTGGTGTTTGATGATAGTGATGTTCTAGTAGTTGACTGTAGGCCGGTGGAACGACGTTGTTGTCTCTAAAATATATAATACCCACAATATTTTTACTTATAAAGAGCTCTTTTTCGAGATATATCTACAGAACATACACGCATGCATTGTATATGTATACGTCTCCATGTTTGTGTGTGTTGACACACGTACTTTAAGGTGGAAGAGTGCAAATAAACAATTTTCTTTGGCTGGCTACGTAAAACATACGTGGCAGGACCTATACAAACCTGTGATGTCTTGGATACGTGGGACTCTTATGCATGGCGATGTACTGCTTCGTGGCGGATGCAGATAGCGTGCCTTACCATTTGAGGAAAACTATAAGGTGAGAAATTTTCGAAAGAGATTTTATTTTATGTAGTCATTTTATTTTGGTAAAGGAAGTAATGTTGTTGTGCATGTAGATGAGGTCTGTTACATAATGTGTTGTTTCCCCAACTTCTGGATATATATATATATATGATATGACGCTGGCTAAAAACCTCTTATTTCTTTTTCTTCTTTTTAAAGAAAAATAATAAAATAAATAAATAGGGGAGATTCTCTTGCCAAGTCAACCGTTGTTCATTTGTTGGTTTTCGTCCTCGTACAGTACAATACAATGCGCTCCGTTCATATTCTCCTATTCATATTCTCCACCATTTTTGTCCATCATTCTCCTGTATCTCGCAATAGAACGAACACTCGTGTTGAAAGGCCCATCAGTCAATTGTGTGGTTACAGCAGTGGCGAGTACGCAAAAGGCGACAGAATCCCCCGCGAGAGAACCGCGCTATCTAAGAAGATCGAGTCGAAGAAGAAGGGCTAGCTAGTACGCAAGAAGGCCCCGCCTTTGGCCCAAAGAATCCTCTCCCCGGGACGCAATAACTCCCAACTAAAGGGGAAGAATGGGCAAAATCATTGCTTCTTGAGCGAATTAGGGCAGAGAAATTGAAGTGGCCGAGCGAGGAGGTGTATAATTTGGGAGTCTATGGTCTGGAGATGATGTTTGAGGATGAGGATGATCATGAGATGAGAGGAGGGCTTGTCAAGATTCGGTTTTTTCGTGAGCCATCAATGTACTCGAGCGAGGTATTGTTACTATGTTTTCTCTTGAAAGGGTATAAAGGTTGCTGATCAAACACCTCGTACGCTGACGCTCTATCTACTCGATTACCACCTGCGCAGCAACTGCGCACACGTTAAAAGATCTCCTGTGCAAGAGGCCGCAAACCGGACCTACTTTTACGATTTTCAAAGTCTTGTCTGAGTTCGCTCACTGCTGGTGCCTGGTGCTGATTATAAAGGTCATGGGGTGTTCGAGCGAAGTCTAATTGGATCATCATCAAATGGTGGAAGAATTCGTACATCGTGAGATTGATGCCTGCTGCTACTTTCATTCTACTAATAACCAGCATATTTGCAATGTAATAATAATATGTGGTCGTGAAAGCTTAGGCTCAATGTTCTTCCTTTCTTTTTATATCGTCATTGTCATTCGTCGTAACAATATGAAGTGGTATGTATGTATGTATTACTTGTTCTTTTTACCACCAGCAAGAATACGTTGAATCTGTAAGCCTCTGCTAAACGCTTGGTTGAAGAGAAGCCTTGTCTGAAACTCAGACACGAACGGGAACCATGCCAACACAGCCACCGGTGCGAAGATCACCAACCCCATCAAGTACTCGTACCCTCTCCCCAGTGCTTTCACCGAGCCCCACATCCCCAACCCCTTCACTATCGGCCTACAAGCTTGAGCAATCTAAAAAACACACAATAAAAACCAAATTTTATTTATTTAATATCTGTTTTTTCCAATACATGGATTGAAGAACAAAAAGAAAAAGTTTACCAGGAGAAGAGCCCATCCAGTTGGTAAGAAGCCTAGCAAGCTGGCGAATATGTCTCCAACGGTGAGGTCGAGGAACTTTATGAATATGATGAGTGCAATCACAAACCCTATGAACATGAACAGCTTTAATAGCCTGAACATCAACTGGAAATCTGCGCTGAACTTTTTCCTTCCCATCGACACAATCTGCAAACATACATACATACATACGGTATATTAGCATGATATGATGATGTTTTTTGACTCACAAACTTATCTTGTTTTCACCTTACCTTCAATGTGAGCATCGCAGCAACAATCACAAGCCAAGACAAACCATACACCTGAAGAGAAACCCCAAGATTGTGATTATGATTCCGATGATCAGATTTTCGCGCACACACACACACAAAAAGGGTTCCTTGTAATCGTACATAACACTTACTATGATGCTTTTATCGTGCTGGGCGACGCGCAGCTGATACACAATCCCGTACTGGTAAACGAAGAAACGTAGAGACATGAAAATCTCGCAAAGCCTCCCCAAAAAGCCAGTGTGCTGCAAGTGCTCCTGCTCCTCATCCCACCACGACTCCCAGCTCTTGTTCGCCGGAACACCGATCCCCCCACGGCTGCTTATCCATTTCGTCCAATCCTCGAAGTCCTCCACAATCTTCTGCCACTCGAAACCCGAAGGGTTGAACAGGAACGGAGCAAACAACCACGACACCACCAAGAACCACATGGAGATGGTGAGGAAAACGTAGGCCTTCGAGTCCGGTACAGCAGCACTATAAGCTTGGTACACTACGAGCAAGATCATCAGCTCGAGGGCTTTCGTGAAATGGCTCCTCGAGTACATCCTGTAGTTCTCCGCAAACTTCTCGTGCCTCACCACGAAGCCACGGCCAGTTGCTCTGTACTTGGCCCCGCCATGCAGCAGAGTTCGACCAAAGTAGTGGAGCTTTGTGCCGAGGGAGAAGGTGAAGAAGACGGGTGCCAGCTGGAGCTGCATGATTATGAATTCTCCCGCTGCGGCTCTAAAGCCCCTCTCTAGACCGATCTCCATGACCATCGGGAGTGCCATCAACAGACCTAGTTGAACAAGGGATTGAGACGCCATCACGGTCTTGAGGGCGTCGTCTCCCTTGGATCGTGCGTATCTCACTATGGTCTGCTCTAGCCCACTCAGTGACAGGTACAGTTTTCCATACAGATATACATACACGGTGAGGACCACCAGCTGCATCATAACATACATAAAAATAAGTATGTATGTGCTTAAAGTATAATTTTTGGACATGGTAACACGTATAAATGTAGTAGATTCTTGTGTCAAGAGCTCTGCAAAAGGCTAACCAAACCAGATGACGAGGGACTCACAATCAATGCAAGTGTACTAATTTGAGCCAAAAGAAATATTACCATGGAGCTCATGTAAAACCCTGTGGTTGTATAGTAACTTGACAACATGCGGAAGAAGTCGAAGCGATGCCCTAATCTGTAGATATCACGGCTGAGAGTCTGCTCCCCGTTACCACATGCAACTTTTGCTTCGAATAGCGAGATCTGGTTGAGGCCGACATCTCTTCCCTTTCCGACTTGAATGTATTCGTGGTGAGTGACGTTTCCGCGTCTGAGTGTTGAGTTAAAACCTTCAGGCAACCAAAATGTATTAGAAAAAAAAAGAGTACGCACACTCTCGAGATAGCGCAAGGATGTGAGGATCTCCTTACCAGCAAATATATCTTCACTGAGATTGATTCCTTTTGAGGCTTTACTGATTCCCCCTCGGGTCAAGTGGAAAATGCGGTCGAAAACGTCTGGATGCCCATAATGGAACCTCACCCTGGGAACAAAGGAATCATGTCAAGGCTGTTATTGAGCAGTTCCAAAATCATTTGGCCACATATGCAATATGAGCTTTTCTGAATGCTAAAGGACTAAGAAGTAAAGGGAATCATTTGGCCACATTCTTTGATGGAAGTTAGCAACAATTCAGAAACCATTGGCAGATTATACTGCCGATTCCAATAGTTCTAAATCCACCATCGAATATTAAAAGAAGATATCTATCACATTCAAGTAATAAATACGTAAAACATATACAAGCAACTATAAAATTCACGTACTTCAAAGGTCTAGCCAGCACCCTCTGACCAATCGTTACAAAGCTTGTTTCTTGATTGGACATGAATCCAGCCAATGAAGACACACTGCATCAGAACACTTGAAACATCAGAGGGTGCTCAATCTGCTGGATTTCTACTAAAGCCATAAAGAATATTAAAAAGAGCATTTAACCTTCCGGTGAAGATATGCTCACGGACACCCAGGATTGTAGGTGGTCTTACACCATGGTCCTCATTAAATTCCTCAAGTAAATTTCGCATTTTAAAAGCTTCTTCCAAATAGTTATCCTGCTTAATGGACACAATTATTCGTGTATTATTTTGTAGAAAATTTTGTGCAAGCGCAACTTTCCGGAAAATTACCTGATTCATGTCAATCGTCTGAAGAGCTTCTCCACGAGAGAAAATTATAGCATGGTTTTGGTTTTCAGGCTTTCCTTCTCCTACTTTTGCTGACCCAGGAAGCTTTATACGATAGATTTCCTTCACAAAGAGACATAATTTTATCACCTCAACGATACAACCAACAAAGAAGTTATTTCAATCAGAAATGAATCTTATACTTACCTGATCAAGATTATCAACAGCCTTTACCAACACAGAATAATAAACTTTCTGGTTTTTCCCCCCTTCCCTTTCCTCAACTTCATCTATATATGCCACACGAAGAGCTGGATTACTGTGCGATAATGATAACAAAATCAGATTAGCTAGTCAACCTCAGAATTTGAAAAAAGAAAGAGGTAACTTTTGGTTTCATTCAACATACTTAACCAACAAGTTCAAAATATCAGTTGCACGGCGATCTCCACTCCTTTTCTGGTTCCCATAGTTCTGACATGTGGCTACGTAGGTGAATTTCATGTTGGCTATTGCCTCTAGCTGAGAATGCATAGATCTTTGACTTTTCTTATCTTCTGCTGACGGTTCTATGATACTTTTATAGCCTTCTAGCAAATCTGATTCAAAACAAATCATGAGCTTCTACATGCTAGTAGTTTAAACTTAAATTCACACCTTGCTCAAGAACATTATTCTTTTAACTTTCTACCAGACAACTAGGACCTTAGTTGCATGTTAATATCTTAGCACTGAGATATTCCAAACAATATACATTAACGCCAACTCTGGCATGAATATATATATGTTTCGAAGTCCTTGATATCGTAAATCAGGATCCTGTTAAAATTGGAGGATATGTTTCCACCTACCACTTTCCTGGGCCATATCAAGAAATGCCTGAAGCTTCAAAGCCCTGTGGTAGTACATCATACCTCTGACTGCACGACATTTATAGATTTCAATTTAATCAATCAGAAAATAAGTGTTGTTGTATGCGTATGAGTGAGAAAGATAACCAACTAACCAGTTCTGCAGAGAGTTTGTCCTCTCAAGGATGCCCAGTGGCGTAATTGAAGAATATTTTCTTCATTGTCCCAAATTTCTGATCCTTTGCAATTCAGACGCTCCGTGAAATTATTCCATTCATCTGTATGCAGCAAATATTGCTTAGACGCCATGAAGCTAGGGAAGGAAGGAAGCATTTTTCAATTGGAACGCAAGCAAACCTGGATAGATCTTTTGAAGATAATACAGTATTGATACACCGTCTTCATTTTCCATCTCAAGATCACTCTTGGAGAAGACCGTCTCCTCACTGTAGTATGGAGTCATGACACTGCCATGGGAATGGATACAGCTACTAAGTTGATTTTTCAAAATCATATGCTTTCAAACGGGCACCAGGGACATTATAATCACAAAAACCTAGGTATGACTCAGCTAGATGCTTTTGCTAGCTTCTAAAAACAATCTTGAAGTCACAAAGATCAAAAGAATGTTATCACAGAAGAATATTAAGGATTAATTTCCATGAATTTTTTAATCTCATAGCTGCTAATGGAAAAATAAACATTCTTTCGTGAAGAATGCATAATCAGGCAAAGACGTTTAAAATAGATCCTCCAGTGTTACGAAAGAGGACAGAAATAGTTTGATAATTGTATGACGTATACGATAATGAAAGGACTATGCATTGCACCTGAATGAAAGCATCTTACGAACGCGAGGAGCACGTGGCATATCCATGAAAAGTGAATTCGCGAAGAATGCTATTCTTCGTCGTGCTTCGAGGTTCGTTGGAACATCAATAGCTGATTCTTTCACAGTTAAGAGTAAATAGAGACGCCTTATCTGTAAAAAGGATACGCATATCTTAGCTTTGTTTCATTTTTTTCTTTTCAACACCCATAAAATTTTGAAAATGCAATTGCATGTACCTGCTCCTCCCACTGTGCTGTATTTGGAGGAGGGAAGACAATATTAGCAAAAAGTTGCTTTCCAGAATCTTTTCCCCCAAGGTCAACCAGTTCACTGTGTTGAGAATAAAAATAAATGGCATGTGGTTTACCAAAGCATAAAAAGATGAGCGAAGAATTTGAAAATTATAACTTTCTACCAACCGGCTCTCATTCACCATCATGTCTCGTGTAACAACTTCTAACATGTCCTGGAGCAATAAAACTACCCTGTCTTTCATGGATGGATCATAATCTTTCTGCACAAAGCAAACGAGGGTAAGAATTTAACAGAAAAGAAACACAACACATAGAAACTGGAAAGGAAATCTGGAGTCTCAGCAGTGTTTACCAGTATCTCCACAAGTTCCACAAACTTCTTGCAAAGATCGGGTAGTGATTTCATTCTGAAATTTGCCAGCAATGTATTCTTTGATATGTTATTTTCCACTTCTTTACTGATGGTTGCAATTATCCTGTTCAAGAGAAGTGATGTTTAAGCATCATGTCACATACAAACTACAATCCTAATGCCTTCTACTAGTCTCAGCTCTGCACAAGAACTGAAAAACTTGGACATCATTTGACATGCCTTGGAAATACAGTATTACATGATAGCTCCACTCATGGAGAACATGCTACTTAAAAGGTGCAGAAGATGACCTTTTCTCAGTCTCTCCGTTAACCAGGGTGTTCAAAACTAGCTTAAAGAACTCATAGCATTCAATGACAGCACATTTCATATACTCATCCGCACATATGCGCTTCCAAAGATCAGCATCCTTTCCTCGAAATTGAGTAGCCATATCAAGTGCAATTGGGATCTGCGAAGATGGAGGGTCATGAAAAACTCTACCCCAAAACGTACAATAAACGGATATTAACCTTGCTAGCAAGTAAAAAGGGAGGCCATTGCATTATCTCAAGGCTCGCATCTGAGGAGTAAGGAACAAGAAGCAGATCCATCTCCCTGAGGCAAGAATTCAGGTTACGATTGGGTTCATGGCGTCAGACTAAACTGACTATGTGGAATTTATATAATGCTCTACCTGTCACTTAAGATATCTTCTTCACGGAAGCTACATATTACATCATTCCATATTTGCGCAAACTTCGCTGATTCAGTTCTCCTGCTTGCATTCACCTATAAATGGCAGAAATTTGATTGAATGAGGTGATGCGTGAAAGTCATTACTTGACAACTAAAAATTGCAGTCAGTGAACAGACACCTCATGAAAGCGCTTTGAAAGGGAAAACCCTCTTTTCCTTGTTTTATCCGAAGGTATCAAATAAGTGTTGAATGCACCGGGCAAGGACTGAAAGCGTGACCTGAGCATTCCGAGTGTTCGAATCTGCAGAGACGTAGGCAATTATTCAAGTGAAAAGAAGGAAATTATGAAATACAAGAACAAAAGGTTGATCCAACATTTAAGATCTCTAACTAGTAACCGGTCCTTACCTCACCGAGACGATCAAAAGCTCCAATAAAACCTCCATATACTGTGGAAAACAAGGAATACCAAATCTGTGGATCCATGAAGTAAACCTGCATGAGAAGAAGAGTAGTAGCCATGAAATAATGACGTAGAATAAAGACTCCTAAATGCCAATAACATAAAGGAGTTTCACAATGAGAATAACATTGGCTAAACTACGCACCGAGACAACTGGGGCCCATAGCGCAACAACTGCTCCATAATTATACTTGGCTGCAGTTGGTTATTTATAGCTGTTAGCTTAGAAGATTAGTTCCAGAATAGAATACGAAGAAGAAATTACACACCATCAGGAAATAACTCATGCCAAGCATATTCAACACGGTGGATGTTCATGATATCTTTCGTGGGTTGTACCAGTGGTTTAATCTGGATCAAATTTCTCAAAGTAAGCAGACACATTGTCAGAATCTACACAAATGGAGTAATGGATGTGAATTTACCATCATGAAGTAGCTGAATGCAAATTTTGAGCACAGAAGCAGCACCCAGAATATTGTATATCTGTTATTTTATTAATAAGACAAAGAAAAAAGATTGTCAGTCCAGGGCATATGATGAAACATGCACAAAATAGTAGGGCTCCACATACTTGATTAGGGTAAACTGACTTTCATGCATTCCTCGTCCAACATAGATTCTTGGCTGCAAGATTTAGGTGAAATCTTAAGAGATCTCTCGTTGCAACTAAAAATAACATATTATTCATACAAGAGAATAGTCGTGCTGGCAGATGATAAATTTCGAAAGAAGACTCTAGCCTGGATTCAATTATTCTCAACGAGTCAGTGATTCATATTTAATATTGGCTTTTATCACAGGCATTGTATGGTGGCTTCACGTCCAACATAAACATGAATTTGATTGATTGACCATGTTAAAGAACATACAAAAATGAGTCTAGCTTATATATATAATATACCTGTGACCACCAGAGGAGAAACCTAACAATATGCCAATCTGAGTTCTCAATCCAGCGTCGGAGCATCGGAAAAATAAAGAAGGCTGCTGCCAGTAAATTTGGTAGCAGGTATATGGCTACTGCCACGATATACAAAGGAGGTACACCCTTAACTTTGTCGAGGAAGGAGTCCAAATCCTTGATTTTTCCAAATAATGATTTGTTTTGGTGCAAATAACACAGAGGAAGGATTATTGACCACGCAAGACTGACAATTATCTTAAGAATGTTCCTCAAGACACTGGTGAACTTCCATCTGAGATATCCTGGGAAATTCAAAACGACGTCCAATATACCTGAAACCGATTCCAGAAGTGTGTCAACATGAAGGAGAAAGATATATCAAACTGAAATGCGCTTCCAAAAGATAAAAATGGCTCTTTCGGAAGATGCTAAAATCAAGAACTATCAACAGCTCTCCCTATATGTTCTGATGCTTCATTGAGCTTCAGAACTGAAAAACGTACTCTGAAGGAACCGAAGAAAGGCTGCAGTAATGAAGATACTTGACAATCTGTACAATACATCCTTTTGGAATATATTGAATATAGAAACGTTGCTCCAAGCTATGATAATCATGATCTGCAACAGAAAAAACTTGACAGCTTAGGCAGGCAGGCACTTAATGTGTTTAATAATATACAGGCTTCATATAACTAGTTACCTGAAGCCCAAGTATGAGGAAAGTCCAAAGACGATCAAAACTTCGGAAAATATGCCAAAATGAACGAGTTTCTGCAAAGAAAGACTTCCCAAGCTTTCCAGGCTTCCTATGAGAAGCACGTCTTCCCTGAACACCAGTTATACTGAGAACTCAAACGACAGTCAATTCACTTGTCCAGGTTCAAATAAAAAATATTAACCTCACCTGTGCTACATCTCGTGTTGATTTGAAAAAGTCTCCATCATCGCGCATTGGCCAGCCCAAGTAGAAGCAATCTGGTGACCTGTATATCACGCAAAGTCTGACTTATTAGTAAAAGACAGACCCCAACGACTAAAACTACTTTCTAGTTATTTTACCAGAAATACTCATTTAAATCGTCATAATTGCACCAAGCCGTGTGTGGAGCTTTCCCGTTTTTACTTTTCTTGGCTTCCTGTAGACAGACGAACCGTCATTATCAACAGAGCATATTTCTGAGGAAAAACTAGGTATTCCACCAGAGCATGAGAATACCTTCTCAATCACTCGATAAATAGGTGTAATAACTTTCCGCAAGAAAGATTCGTCATCACCACCATAAGAGGGCTTGATATTTTCGCCCGTAACAATGCTGACATTTCCCGCCAGAAGTCCATGGAGCTCATATGCCATCTAAATATGTAGTTGCACGATGTCAATGTAGTTTTATTTCACTTACCGGTAAGCATGCTGACCGAATTTGATCCATCAATTTTGAAATATATAAAGAATAAGAAGGCACTGACATTGTGGAAAATATAACATAAGCACTCTGGCATGAAGCGAACATTAGCCGCTTCGCCCCATATCAGCAGATAGAGTCCCATATAGAGCATCTTCCTCTGCTGAATTTCATGCTGAACCTGGGGTAGCCTATAAGAAGTAAAATGTCGTATCATTCAATCTGACTTAACAATTAAAACATACATGCGAGTGAAGTTCACTCCCTTATATCTCACCTTAGGCTGTGTTTTCTTCCTAAATACTTACACCATGTCTTGTAGTTTTTGAAAAGCTTATTCAGGAGCGCATCAACAGCACGATCATCGAGCTACATGCCAAATTAATTGATCATAAGTTACTTAATTTGCCAGATAATTATGAAATCGATGCAGTAAACATACATAGAAGTTGCAAAATAAAACAAGCTTGTTAAACCTTTTTCACAATTACAACCTAAGCAGATAAAATTTCTGTGACAAAAAATATATATTAACATTGATTATGCATACTTTGTTCTGTGGTTCTGGCTTGGGAACTAGCCTTGTATGGATATTGGCAAGCAACAATACCAAATGCTCTCTTTGATTCCTGACATTGTCCCTCTGCAAAAACAATTAAACAACACATTAATATAAATGTTATTCTCTAACAATACTCATCATGCAACACTTCACTAAGCATGCCTGAAATCCAAACATGGCTCTCAGCCAATCAAGAAGGTCCAAATTTCCGGCTCTCTGACGTTGCTGCTCAAACGAGGCAGGCCATGTTAAGCCATCTGTGTTGCGCAAAGCAGTCACAGCAGCTTTAACCTGTTATTTTGAAGGGGTAAACTCATCCAGAAGTAAATGTGTTTAAAGACTAAGTGATGCACACGATAATACAACAGATCTCTGACCTCTTCAAGTTGCATTATTGACTGAGATGCACCAGCCGAATCCAGGGGAAGAATATTATACGGAGCATAGATTTCTTTTTTGGCCTGGACATCATTTGCTGCCGCCATAATCTGAAAATGACAATTAGGTTGAATATTTGTGATCAGTTTGTTCCCAAACTAATGAGGCATGTACAAAGATGTTCCTGAACCTAATACTCAATTAAACAGCAAAGGAACACATACTTCGGGGGCAACTTCTTCAACTTTCTCTGTTTTATTAACGGCGCATAGCACTTCAAACAGCACGCCTGCAGTTTGATAAGCTTTTCCAAGCTGAGCTCTGACAATATGAGAATAGCATTAGTAGATATTTACACTAAGTTCTGCTTTCGACACGAATGACTAATGCAAAACAAGATTAACAATAATAATATCAAGGAGCATCAGACAATACCGATCAGCTTGCTCGCCTTTGTTAAGTGCCAGAACATAGTGCTCATAGTATTGCTTGTAAAAGCTCTCAATTTCCCGAGCATCTGTCTTCTTGACTCTTGCAGCAAGAGTAGACACATCGTCCTAAAAGAATTCCATAAATAGTTTGCATAATAATCTCAAATAAAAAGAAAAAATGTACATAATACTTCATGACCCAATATCTTTCATCTTCCCGACTCTGCTATATCTTAATATCCTCGAACCAGAAATCTTATTCTAAATTCATTCACCAGCAAGAGTTGTTCTCTATCTTTTTACCCATGGTTATTTTGGAATTCTTTTATTCTCTATATGCATCTTACGACTTCGATAAGAAACTACTTCACACAAGTACCGAAGGACGTGGTACATATTGGGGAAATTTAAATAAGGAATTTTAAGAGTCAAAGGTAATAATAGAGCTTAAACTTGGTCATCAGTTAGAAGAATACAATTGTCAAGTAAATATGGTCATAAATTGCCTCGTACATTTTATTCATAGTGATGGTCCCATATATTGAACAACAAAACATGTAGTTAATATCTCGTCAAAGAACAGCTCAAAAATGATTACCCGGTCTAATCTCTGATGCAGACTGGTCTTGAACTGCCGCACACCACGTCCGCTGGAATTGGGGTCCAATCTGTGTGCTTTCTCAAACGCGTAGAAGCGACCTACACGCAGCAATTTCACCCCATCGTGAATGGTGGAAGGTAAAAAGAACACACGAAAGAATTTAATCTTCAGTAAATCATACAAAGGTAGGCAACACGAGGTCGCTCGTTTTGAATTTCAGCAGCTACGCGAAGAATCGGTGCGATTGATTGGAGGGAGGACGGGACGACCTCGTTGTCAAACACCTCCATCGAGAACGTTGTCATGGCCGCACTGCGCGACGCCCGTCGCGTCAGAGACGGCTGTTCGTGGTTGCCAGCTCCCGACGCCGCCATTCTCACCTGAAGTAAATTGCTTCGTGAATTCCTCTCCAATTCCTATCCTACCAAACAATTTCCTGTCTCCAGTGCTCTGGCTTCTGAAATTTCTGAACGAATACACGTGCAACGTCAGTAATCGGATTTGTCATTCATGACCACGAACATACGCATCTGAGATTGATTATAAACCGTATATGTGATTCTACAGAGCTCATCAATGAACACGGACGTCTGGAAGCAACATTGTCATCTTACATGCTTCCACGGATTTACCTTCAATGAGAGAAAAGTTCTCAATCGAAACTATGATGAAAAAGACGCAAGCATTCATGAAATTAGAACTCCGTTCTTCAATGAGCTCGTAGAATTGGTACATTTTCTCAAACATATCATATAAAGCTCGTACAATGTCCACGACTAAATTATCATAACGCGATTCAGGAGCCAGGCTACACGCATTCACGAAATCAGTCAAACAATGCCTAAAAATCTACAGATATAGCTAATTGACGAAATGCATGAACGCAGAAATCGGAATGAGCAGTACATTCGAGATGAACCAGCTCGCCGTAGCCTGCAATGGCGCGCAACATTGTATATCTGTGTTGTTCGATCGTGATTGATTATTCTGGTGGTGGAGATAAGCGACTAAAGAAATTGTTTTGCTCTTTCTGCAATGCAGAGATCGAATGGAGAGTACAATGTTGAAGCTGAGGCTAAACGTCTAGAACGGGAAATTTATGGAGGGAGAGAGACACGTGGAATCTGAGGCTTTCACGAGTGCCCATTCATAAACACATCATAATTCAATAAAATATAGCTAAGTTTAAGCACAACTCATGTGAATTAATTGCCGATTATAAGAAGAATATTTCTTTTTACCAACTCATTTGTAACCATAATACTTTAATAAAAAATAATAGTTATAACTAAAAGTACATGGAATAAAATACTTACCATTTAGATTTTTCAATTGTTATTAGTTGCGCGGGCATTATATTGTAGAATGTAGTAAGACTGTTAGATCCCATACGATAATTTGTCGAAATCTAAGGGTGTAGAGTGTAATTACTCACTCGCGTATATCCACTCCACCCCGCCTGCATCTAGGGTTTCACTCGTTATCCTTTTGGTTAACATTTCACATTCTTTTGCGTCTTCTCGTTTGGATTCCGCTTACGCTAAGCTCAGTAGTAAAAGTAAGAACTCGATCCACCTTCGTTATTCATTTTATCGGTGTCCTTGATATTGTTTCTAGTTGTTCTTAGTGTTCCGGTAAATTGTATTGTATCCTGTGGCCGCGATGCTTGTTGGTTAGTTTTTTGTTTTCCTCAATTGTTGTCTTGCTTGGAAAATGAGGTATAATATAACATACGTGTTTAGTGCTTGAGTATATTGGGATATATTACACTGTTGATCTTCTCTTTTTAGTTAAATAGTTAAGCAGCTTGTATAGGTTGCCCATTTAGAATTTTGAGCTATTTTTCACTTCTGTATTCCGTTTACCATGTGGTAAGTAAAGAGCTAGGCTTGCTATAATGGGGGATGTTTTTTTCAGCTTACGCATTTTATTCCGTTGTTAGTTCCATAGTTGGTGTTGTTGGTTTTATAGAAGGAGTTTTGCTTTTACCTCATTTGGTTGCTAGCTACTTAAGCACGATGCGTGTGTCGCAGGACTTCATATGTCTTTTGTTTCATGCTTCTGTATATAATAATGTTAAAGCCGTTTTGCATTAGTAGGAGATATAGCTTAGGGAGCGGCTATATAGGATTTGTATTTACTTTCTTTGGCATTGCAGATGAATGTGGAAAAATTAATGAAGATGGCCGGTGTGGTCCGTACCGGTGGGAAGGGTACAATGAGAAGGTTGGTCGTCTTCTTTGGACAACGAGCTAACAAGATTACATAGTGATTTCTGTACTTATTTTCAGTCTCCTTTTGCGATGATCTTAGGAAGAAGAAGGCGGTTCACAAGACAACCACTACAGATGACAAGAAGATACAGAGCACGCTGAAGAGAATCGGAGTCAATGCCATACCTGCGATTGAGGAGGTCAATATTTTCAAGGAGGACGTTGTTGTCCAGTTTCTTAGCCCCAAAGGTGGAATCAATTATAGCCGTGTGTTTTAGCATGATTGAGTTATTCGTCGCGGGCTTTTCTGTAAATCTCATTCTTTCTTTGCCGTTGTGTTTCAGTTCAAGCATCTATTGCTGCAAACACTTGGGTTGTTAGCGGCACTCCTCAGACCAAGAGTACGTGTCCTTCTCACTACCAATTTAATAGCTCATAACTTGTTAATGTTATCGTTTGTTCAGCACTTGTTGCTTCCTAACTAATCCCTTGCTGTTTATGTTTGTGTTAATTTCAGAATTACAGGACATCCTTCCTCAAATTATCCAGCAATTGGGTAAATATGAATACTCCTTTCTCCTTCATTACATATTGGTTTTGTGGCAAAAGAGCTCATTTGATATTTTTTTTCAAAAAATCAGGCCCTGACAATCTGGAGCATTTGAAGAAATTAGCCGAAGAATTCCAGAAGCAAGCCCCTGGAGCTGCAACATCAGGAGCCCAAGAAGAAGATGATGAGGTGCCAGAACTTGTAGCCGGTGAGACATTTGAAGCAGCTGCCGAGGAGGGCGACAAGAAAACCACTGATGCTTCTTAAGTTAACTTCTCTCTCAATTTTGTGTCTTTGCCCATAAGTTTAACGTTTCCCAAACCTGTCATTTGAATTCCGTTAAGCAACCTCTACTCTTTCTATGGTCATGACAGAGGAAGCTGATACTATCATTTGATCCATGAATTCTTTGCAGCTGTATTTTCGTTATGTAATGACTCGTCCGTGCAACTGCATTTTCGGGTGTTATTTATATATTTATTTTTCCAATATGAGAAGGAAATTTCCTACACTCTAGTTTTGTTAATAATTATTTATATGTGGAGTGGGCAGAAAAGTATTTCCCATCTTCTTAATCATCTTCCCCAACCACAAGCACATGCATTTACTACAAAGGACTTCGAGGCCCATCGCGGTTCAACTGTTGAGCCATCCCTTTGTAAGAAATAAGACGAACATTTAGAGCTACCACTGCAATGTTGTTATCACACGCAAAAGCTATCTAATTTGTTCTGTAAAGTACATTGATTTCTTTCGCCAATATAAATGCCATGCAACGAGAAGATCTCCATCCACTGTCATAGTCAAGTTTCAACCCTCTTATCGAGCTGTGTAAAGGCTAAGAATCTCAAGTTTGGAAGAACACTGCATTCGCATATCATCAAAACAGCAGCTCTCTTCGTCGACACATTTGTCGGCAACCGTTTGGTACAGCTCTACTCCGAATGTAACGCCATGGACTGTGCCCATAAATGCTTCGACGACATTCCCTCCAAGAACACGCGCTCTTGGAACACACTGATCTCAGCATATTGTCAGATGGGCTGCTTGATAAGAGCCCACCAGCTGTTTGATGAAATGCCCGAACCAAACGTCGTCACCTGCAACAGCATGCTTTGGGGCTCTCTCCGAGGTGGGTTTTACGAGGAAGCGATAAAAGTGGCTAAAGGGATGCACATGCATAGTAGCTATGAGAATGGCATTTTCTTGGACGAGATTAGCATCGCGGGCCTAGTGAAGGCATGTTGTGCTGGGTCAAATGCGTTGGAGCTGTTAAGACAGGTGCATGGAATTAGCATCGTGACACGTTTGGATTCAAATATCGTGGTTCGTAATTCACTGATAGACGGTTACGGGAAGTGCTCTGTGCCAGAGAGTTCTTGGAGGCTTTTTAGTCGTATGAAGGAGAAAGACGTCGTGTCGTGGACTTCGATGATCGTTACTTTTTCTGCTGCAGGTAAAATGGAGGAGGCTTGTTTGCTCTTCGATCAAACGTCATTTAAGAACGAGGTTGCTTGGACTGCCGTGATCAACGGGTTAGCAAGGAACGGGGAAAGTGAAAAAGCTCTGTCCTTCTTCATTAAAATGCAGGAGGAAGGTATCAATGCCAATGATATTACATACGTTAGTGTTTTGAGTGCTTGCGCTGAGTCAGCGCTCGTAAGAAAGGGCAAACAAATCCACTGTCATATGATTAGAGTTACAAGTACCACAATCTTCGATAACGTGTTCGTAACCAACGCGTTAATCGACATGTACAGCAAATGTGGAGATATGACATCTTCCATGAGGCTGTTCGAACGACTCGACAACAAGGACACCGTGTCTTGGAATTCGATGATAACGGGATTCGCTCACAACGGACATGGCAAAGATTCACTTGCCATCTTCGACGAGATGATAAGAGCAAACGTGAAACCAAATAGAGTCACGTTTGTTGCTGTGCTATCAGCTTGTAGCCACTCGGGTTTAATTCCCGAAGGACTTGGGTTTCTAAATGTGATGCAAAGTGAGTTCAACTTAACTCCAAGACAAGAGCACTATGCGATTTTGGTGGATTTGCTCGGGAGAAATAACAGGCTCGAAGAAGCGTACAAAGTGATAACGAAGGCTCCTTGTGGCTCCTCAGACAGGGCGAGCATGTGGGGTGCTCTGTTGGCTGCTTGTCGGGTGCATGGTAACCTAGGACTTGCAACAATGGCAGCTAGAGCTCTGTTTGAGCTCGAGCCAGAAAACACGGGAAGATACGTCATGATGTCCAATGTTTTTGCAACAGCTGGAAAATGGGATGATGCAAGGAGGATGAGGAGCGTCGTAGCTGACAAGGACTTGAAGAAGGAAGCAGGGTGTAGCTGGATTGAGTTGAATGATGTAAGGTACGTGTTTATAGCAGAAGATATTTTTACGTCCGAGTTTGAGGTTGTAGGGAGGCTGCTTCTTATTCTTGTTAAGCATATGAAAGATGTCGACAATCTGTGCTTTCTTGGAGATCATATAGAACCTAATTTTTGATAAGTATTCCTTCTTATTTCATGGAGTCTATACTTTTACACGCCTACACCTACGAAAAACCCGAACAAGAAACGAATAGAAAAGGCTAAAATAATCGGTCTTGTGGACGACAACTGAGACAGCAGAGTTTTTTTTATGAGTCCGGTTCCGGATCATCTTCAGTGTCATTTAGAACAACTCCTCGTACTCTAGACCTACCAAACAAGACAACGGTCGTTAGATCCTATTATAACAGAATTGTCTAAAAAAGATATGCAAAATTATTGAACCTTCGATGTGCTGGTACGACACGGTTAGCAACTTTTGTCGACCTGGGGTTGTGATCGCCATGCTTGTCTGAAAGAATTATTTCAAATGGAAAATAATTAAAAAAAAAAAGACTTCATGCATTGTGAAAACTTTGCAACTTATGATGGTGAGAATACCCGGTGAATGAGAATTTTTGTTGTCTGCATCAGTTATCTTCTGCGACTTGTGCTTCCCTGAATGGAACACCATGTCCAACTGCTTCTGCAGAGTGGCATTCTTTTCCTGAATAAATTGGTGTAAAGGGTTTTTAAATTTAGTACTCATCTTTGAACTCTTTCCAAGTCCAGCTCAAGCTATAGACCAAATATTTGTTACTCTCATGTTAGTAAGATGACTATTCTAAGGAGGCACTAAAGAAATGGATAACAAAAGTTAGACAAATCCGATAATAGCTTTGCATGCAAAATCAATGATGGCTCATTTAAGTCCAAGGAGTGAACATACCTGTTGATCAGCTACAACCTTGGTCAACTGGACTTTGCTTTCTTTTTCTAGACACAAACAATGAAAACTGAGATTAACATCACTGTATGACAACGTGAAAATGAATGCTCCAGGAGAAATGTGGTATTCAGCTAAGGTGAAAAAGAAAATTTGTAGCTCTTGATCAATGAGAGACCTTGTATAAGTGAAGTTTCCACATCCTTGAATTCTTCATAGAGTTTAAGCGACATCATGGCCATTGCCTCACCAGCAGCACCAGCGACGAGTTTACTGAGGGTAAGTGATATGCGGGGCATCCCCTTTGCTTTTTGGCCAATTAATTTTGCACGTGAAGCACCTAAACATAAAGAGGCAGATTATGACACACTGAATTTCCAACGTCAGGTCCCAGGCAATGAGAAATTACTACATTTAACAAGCACAGATGACTTTGATGTAGCACAAAGAGCATGCAGTATAAGAGAAGGGATTGGGTTAAAGATATAACTGGATACTTCAATTGTCACTGGTGAGAATTACACATGAAGCATAAAAATCTCATCTTTGTATTCCCAGATATACACAATGATCATTGATAAGAAATGAGGATTATCAGTGCAATACCTCCCGACTCCGATAAACCCTCGAGGCTAAGCTTCACATCTCCCGATTTAAAGGAATCCATGATGTACTCTACAAATTCTGGCCATGAGCCACCGATTCCAATATCATCTCTCTGAAGAAACAAATGGCAACAATCTGAGAACGAAAAACGGTAATTGCCACAACCTGGAACACTAGCACAGAAGCTTATTACATAATTTAGAAGGCCTGCCACAGACAAATCAAAGCATGTCATAAAGGCATCTGCAAGAGCCAGTCTTGCAGAATAATATAATGCCAAACACGGCAGATTTCAACATCGTGACCAAGACATCAACTAGACAATCAGAAACGGGCAAAATTAACAAAAACTACGTCCTTTCGAATTCAACTAGAAATCCTTCGAGCTTGATGATTTCAGCAACCAAATGCATTCTAATCCAAAAGAACCTAATCAACAGTATCTCGACCTCAAACCCAACACAAGGTGTAATAATCATAACTTCTGTGAGATCAAGTAGCAGCAACGAGCTCGTTTTCCACCGTTGGCGCACCCTGATCGAGATAATAACTCATTGGAGAGAGTATATTAGACGAACAAATGGAGAAAAAAACGCAGAAAAAAGAGAGTGATACCAAGTCTTCGAGCTGTTGCCGTGACTTGACCACCTCGAAGGTGTTGGATCGAAAATCAGTGACGATGACCCTGATACCAAAATCGTCGTGTCCATTAACGAAATACAGAAAAGACGTCGGAGTCGTCTCGCGCAGCTCTGCTGACCACCCCGGTATCACTTTTCCGAATATTCGTTGCATTTTTTTTCTAGCTCCGGTTTGCTTCACAGTACGATTAGCAATTTGTGAAAATGTGGTGCAGCTATTGCAATTCAGTCCCTTTATTACCGGATAATAACACAAGCCATAGCAATTCTGGAGATCATTTAATCAGCCCATTTATTATTATTTTACATAATTCAAATGTTAAATACTTTGTAATTTAAATATAATTGATACGTAACTGAGCTGGCATTGGATCTGAGGCAGAGCATGTTATAGTCACGTTATTGTGGATCATGGTCGGCAGGCATAGTCTTTTTCCTAAATTTAATTCTACTTACTATTTATAGTTAATTCAAATAAGATATTATTAATTTAAAGCACCGACGCGCATAAAAACTAACGGGTGTTAGTAAATTAGTAAATATAAACGATTCATTACAGATTTTCACGGCATTCTTGTCTTGTGATTTCAACTTGATTTCTATACTTTTTCTATACACTTTCCCTAAATACACTGCTGTGAGAAGTCGTAAAAAAAAAATAGAAATGAGATACATAAATATAAATAAACGAACAAATGTATAAAGACGCATTTTTATATATAGACATATCTGAAATTACTCAGCTTTATTTTCAAGATCACGCACCTACCAATCTCGCATACCACCGACACTGTTGTTTAGCTTCGCAGAGGAAATGAGAGAACAATGAAGCAGCAGCTTTAGATCTCTGCATTTTGGAAGCATATTAAGAAAGGTAATATCGCTAAGAAACAAGCTGACCAATCGATTCCTTGTTTTCTTCGCGGGATGTGCTTTTAGGAAACTGGAATTCTTTGTCGTTGTTGCTATTTTGAGATCTTTGACCTTTGATTTACATTATGTTTAGTTTTCTTGAGGGTTATGATGATGATGGAGCAGATGCTTGGTTTGGATTTGGTATGCTTTTTAGATCTGAGCTGTTTGATATTTGTTCGGCGAGAGTATTGTTTGTTTTGTCGCGCCAAGGGATCATGTTAGGTATTTTTCATTGTAATCTTATCGTAGTTCTGTTGATCTTGCACTCATTATTTTTAAACAATCAGTGTGATCTATTGATGACACGGTGATTTCTGAGTTTTTATCTTCTTAAGTAACGTGGTTTAAAACACAGAGCAGATTGTGTTATGTAATTGGAACCTGCTTTCTGTTAATAGGTCAACGGTAGGACATTGAAGCATTAAACTTTCAACTTTTGCGTAAGAGTCCAGATGTTTTGTGAATTATTTGCTTGTATATCAACTCTCCCATTTTACAATCTGAAGTCTTTATCGATTTTGAAGACAGATCTAAATTCACACCTTGCTTTGTCTCACAGGTGAATTTATCAAATTATTTTGACTAAAACTTAGAAATTTGAAGCATGGCACAAGGTAAGTACTCAAGAGTTGACGGCAGAAAATCGTCATCAAGCTACTGTTCTACAGTCACGGTCGTTGTATTCGTAGCCTTATGTCTAGCTGGGGTATGGATGATGACATCATCGTCAGTTGTTCCAGTACAGAAGTCTGATGTTTCTCAGGAGAACAAGAACGAGGTGAAAACACCTGTCACCAATCCTATGTCTGATAATAACAATGATGCTGGAAATGATAGTGGCGATAATGCGAATGAAGATAGCAATGTTTCAAATGATGAGAAACCAAAGCCTTTTGAAGACAATCAAGGTGATTTGCCTGAAGATGCCACTAAGGGAGACACTCAGGAGGATAGAAATAATAAGCCTGATTATTCTGGAAAAACAGGTGAGGAAGAGAAATCAGAGGCTGAAAATAAAGAAAGCGGAGATGAGAAGAAGATTGATTCGGAAAATGTTGAGGAAAAGAAACTTGATGGGGAAGAAAATAATGATTCTAAAGCGGAAGAAGAGACGACTGAGAAAAATGACCTTGATAAGAAATCTCAAGAAGATTCCGGTGAAACGGAAGGAGATAAAAATATAACGAAAGAGAAGGTGGATAATAAGAATGATGAGGGTATTGATCAAGTTTCTAATGATAAGAAGGATAATTCCGGCGATGCATTTCCTTCAGGAGCTCAATCTGAGCTTTCTAGTGAATCAACGACCCAAAACGGAGCATTCTCAACTCAGGCTGCAGAGTCGAAAAACGAGAAAGAAGCACAAGCATCTTCTAACTCGGATGATCAAACTAGTTTCAGTTGGAGACTTTGCAATACAAGCGCTGGACCAGATTATATACCGTGTCTTGATAATTTACAAGCCATAAGGAAACTTCCATCAACCAAGCATTACGAACACAGAGAGAGGCATTGCCCTGAAAGTCCACCTACATGCCTTGTGCCACTGCCTGATGGATATCAACGGTCAATTGAATGGCCCACAAGCCGCGAAAAGGTATTAAGACTCTAAAAAATAGGATCATGTAGTAACGTTCGTTATTGTTTTTATTTACCTCTTACATGGGTTTGCTTCAGATTTGGTACCACAATGTTCCTCACACCAAGCTAGCTGAGGTCAAAGGACACCAAAACTGGGTCAAAGTTAGCGGTGAATATCTTACTTTCCCTGGTGGAGGGACCCAGTTTAAGCACGGTGCTCTTCATTACATTGACTTCATACAACAGGTAATATAATATATCTGTTGTTGCTGATAAAATCACCCTCATGGTGCTCTATGACAACTTCTTCGAAATGCAATTTAACTGGGCCCGCTGGATTGAATTGTTTTAATTGTAGTCTGTACCTGATGTTGCTTGGGGAAAACGCTCTCGGGTGATTTTAGATGTTGGTTGTGGTGTTGCTAGCTTCGGTGGTTTCCAGTTTGATAGAGATGTTCTTACGATGTCGCTGGCCCCAAAAGACGAACATGAAGCTCAGGTTCAATTCGCGCTAGAAAGAGGAATCCCAGCAATATCTGCTGTTATGGGTACAAAGAGGCTTCCGTATCCTGGGAGAGTTTTCGATGTTGTTCACTGTGCACGTTGCAGGGTTCCCTGGCACGTTGAAGGTATCTTTTATTTTTTAAATGACAGGTTGAGATAAATCTGTTGTGCTATGTTTTGAGAATACCTGCGACATAGAAATTCATTTGCTTTGAACTGTAACAATATGCAATTTGACTTGTATTACCTAATCTAGGTGGCAAACTTCTCTTGGAGCTGAATCGTTTACTGCGGCCTGGTGGTTTCTTTGTCTGGTCAGCCACACCCATCTACCAAAAACTTCCCGAAGACGTTGAGATTTGGGAAGGTACACTCCGTTTTCAATCTTCTTGAGTTTTGTGTGTAACTACTCTTCATCTCTGACAAGTACATCTCATGATATGATTTTCAGCAATGAAGAAATTGACAAAGGCAATGTGCTGGGAAGTTATCTCAATCACAAAAGACAAAGTAAATGGAGTGGGAATTGCTGTCTATCGCAAGCCAATGACAAATGAGTGCTATGAGCAGAGATCACAAAACGATCCTCCACTTTGCCAAGAGTCTGATGATCCAAATGCTGCCTGGTACAGTTGCTTCCTTATCTCACTTACTTAATCCATTTTTTTTCCTCTTGTTCAACTATGAAACGAAACACCAACTCAATCATAATTCAATTTCATTCTTCAATATGCTCAGGAAAATTCCTTTACAAGCATGCATGCACAAAGTTCCTGTCGCCTCATCAGAACGAGGCTCTCAATGGCCAGAAGAGTGGCCTTCAAGGGTTGCGAGCGTACCATATTGGTTATCATCTTCTGAAGTTGGAGTGTACGGGAAACCAGCTCCTGAAGATTTTACCACAGATTACCAACACTGGAAACGCGTGGTGAGCAATTCATATCTTAAAGGGCTCGGGATTAACTGGTCCAATGTTAGGAACGTCATGGACATGCGTGCTGTTTATGGAGGGTAAGCAAAAACAAAATTATAGCCAAATCCCATGAACTTACAATATCAGTTGTGCTCCTATTGAGCATGGGATGCTTCTTCCTTCCTTCACAGGTTTGCAGCGGCTCTCAAGGACTTGAATATCTGGGTGATGAATATTGTTTCTATCGATGCACCCGATACACTACCCATTATATACGAACGGGGTCTGTTTGGAATTTATCACGATTGGTGTGAATCGTTCAGCACTTACCCGAGATCTTACGATCTTCTCCATGCCGATCACCTCTTCTCCAAGATTGGGAAGAAGTGAGTAGAGTTCTAAGTCTAACCTCATCTTATTATATCATTTTAATTGATGTGTTTTCATTACATTATTTCCCTTTTGGCGCAACAGGTGCAACTTCACTGCTTTGGTTGCCGAGGCTGATAGAATATTAAGGCCCGAAGGAAAAATCATCGTGCGTGACACCACTGAAACCATTGCAGAGCTCGAAAGCAAATTTAAATCCATGAAATGGGAAATTCGCATGACTTATTCTAAGGACAAGGAAGGTTTGCTATGTGCCCAGAAATCAACGTGGCGTCCTAAGGAACAAGAAAGGCTCGAGTACGCCATTGCTTCTTAAAAGAAAAGTCAATTCTTTGCCACGGGAAAAAATTAAAACGGTTTTTGCTCCCCTTTTGTATCAACCGAAATCTCTGAGAGGCGGAAAATCATGTTATTAGCAGTATCTCAGCCAAGAAAGACTTAAAATGTTTTGTAGCTCGGTTTAATTACTTGTGTCGTGTGACGTGTCACAGTGTATTACTGTTTGTATTAATAGTGATTGCATTCCTTGACGTTGACATTATTGGTCCTCAGTCATTTGGCCCAAATAACCGGATAATCCGGCCCACTTAATTTCCAACCCGACACGATTCGATGTGGATCCGTTGCATTCCCATAAAAGGCTCACACCGCTGAACTTAAAACGACTCGACTCTGAATTTAGCAAAAAAATATGGCGAGTAACATTCCCTAGAAATTCAATCTTCGAAGGAAAGGTATGCCTAGGAGTGTTTCGCGGTCGCCGTCACCCGCCGTTAGCCGCCGCCATTCAACGCGCCGCAACTCCCGCCGTGACCCTTCGCGTTCTTCTCGTAGCAGGTAGCACTATCAGTGTCCTTCCCCGACTATTACCTCTTTTTTTCTTAACATTAATTAATTTCCATCGGAAGCTGATAAAACGATCCGTAAGACAAAATTTTCGATCTGAAGTGATTTGATTCGATTCGTATGATAACTGCGCAGCAGCTACTTTACTTGTATCGAGTTAAAGACGTTATGAGTTTCTCCGAGCTATTGATAGAAACATTGATTGACTTCGTACTTGACACTCTCATTGAAAAGGGGGAAAAAAAGTGTGAATGTGAACAAGAGGCTTAAAACCCTCTCGCAGTTTTGAAAGGCTTAACAAAAAAAAATGTATGTGGTCTAGTTTAGCACTTGAATCAATACTCATACTGCGTAGACATACATGTGAACAAAGTTTTCTTTCATTGATAAGCATATGTGATGTCCAGGCGTAAAAGCGGTTCTGTTACTCCACGAAGACGAAGGAGCCGTTCTTCCTCTTACAAGCGTCGGAAAAGCCGTTCTCCAACGCCCGATCAACATAGAAAACGTAGAACCAAAAGTTCGTCACCATCTCCTTCACTAAAATCTCAGAGTCCACGCCCAACATCAGCAGATATTAAGAATGCTAGCGAAGAATTGAATAAGGAGGAAGAGGAAAAGAAAAGGTGAGACTAAAACGATATCCTCTTACATAAATTTTTGCCTCGGTCTCAGTTGGTGCACAATTTTGGTTTTTAGTCTATCAACCTCATGATCGTTTTAGACTTGGTATATTTGCTTGAAGCTCAGTCAGTCTTTAGTATAGTAGGTAGGTAGTTTCTTATAAGTATAAAATAATGAATCAACACACACTACTCTTTTAGGCTGCTGCATGAGGCCGAGCTCAAACGGTTAGAAGAAGAGACCGCAAGGAGAATAGAGGAGGAAATACGTAGAAAGGTCGATGAGAGAATGGGTTCCGAGGAAGTTCGTTTGGAAATAGAAAGACTCGTGGAAGAAGGTCACAAGAAGATGCTTGAAGACGTCAAAGTTCAGCTTGAGAAAGAAAAGGAATCTGCCCTTGCTGAGGCAAGAGCTAAAGAAGTATGTCTTTCTAATTCTACAGTGCTTCATCTGACGATTCATGATATACCTTAATCTATAATCATTCATCATTCTCTTGTATTAGCCAGGCATTCATTCTTGTTCTTTAAAGCGTGAAAATAGTATTTTATCTCGACAAGTTGTGATCCAAAATTTGGATCTAATGCATGTGGCGAACATGAAATGAAACAGGAGAAGGCTCGAAGGGAGAGAGAAGAGCTCGATAAGATGCTGGAAGAAAACCGAAGAAGAGTAGAAGAAGCTCAGAGGAGAGAAGCTTTCGAGCAACAGAGGAAAGAAGCCGAGAGGCTGAGGGAGTTGGAAATGATCCAAAGACAGAAGGAAGAAGCTGCTCGAAGGAGAAGGATCGAAGAGGACGAAGAGCGTGCAAATCAGATGTTACTCGGTAAGAATAATAACCACAAGCCTAGGTAGAAAAAAGAAATCACTTTCTTCTTGTTAGTTCAAGGCCTTGGTAGATATGTATTTTATCTATCATGAAACGTTTCTTCAGCTGTTGTGTTATCAAGTGCATTAATATCTATCTATGAAAGTAGAGTAGAGTAGAGTTTATTGATGATGCTGATGGTGTTGATATGCAAAGCAATTGAGAAGATGTGAGGTCGCATGTGCGGACGATGTTACCTTTATCTCTCAGATTAGCTGTAAGAACCGATTATGCAGCACTAGCTGACTCATAAAGTGGGCATCTCATATATATATATATATATTTACCATTTGTTTTGCCTAAGATTGTTTGTGATGCAATTAACCATATGAAGTGCTTTTATCATCACACCACACGTCATTTCCGCTCATCACCGTGGAGATGGACCGACAATTATCTCCAGCTGTGACACAACACATCACATCGTCTCAATGTCATAAGAGAATATTTGACAGGTTGACCACGATGGTGATTTTTTTTTTGTAGTGGCGCTTAATGATTGGCTTGTATCAAAGTGACGGTGAAGAGTATATTTGTTGCTTCTTGCTATTTCTTTATTTATTATTTTTCGTTGAAAATATTAATTCGTTTACTTTTCTGAGGATACTTACTTATATGAAGCTTCAATCACATCTAGCTTTTGGAGATACTTCTCCATATATATCACAACAATATACTTCTCTCCACTCAAAAATAGATTTTTGATTAAAAAGGATTATCAACCCAATCGACACGACACATACTTCTTTTGACTTGGTTGAGTCATATAACTAAAAAGAATTTGTATCATTATGGATTTTTTCCACCTAGTTGAGATGATTAATAACAAATCCATCCGCCCATATCAAGATTCCATGTATTAAGGAGATACATGTAATTAATACCTTTATATATATATATATATATATATATATATATATATATATATTAATACTTAATGCTCTTATTTTAGAAGCATGTGCTTGAGGATTTCAAGTTGGCGTGCCATTATGATGTTACAGATTGAAAAATTATAAATTATGCTACATTAACGGACGTATTACACACGGTCTCGCCGTACGTACCTCGCACTAATATCAAGATTGTCTCGTGGCGATGAGCATTGTAATAAAATTTAAACACGTCATTTTCCTCAAAACAAATATTCTTGTAGACGATGATGGCCAAGAAACCATCGAAAGTCATGTTTACGTATATATTATAGACCCGTATATGTAATATAAAATCTTACTCCATCTCCATTCACAACGAAAATAAATAATAAAATAAAAATGGTGTCCACACGCTTAGGAATCCACGATCACCAAAGCAAGAGCACTAAGTGCGAGGGATGTCATCAAGCTCTCTTCATCATTAGATTCCGTATATGTACGGCCGACACATACCACTATACTAAGGCTAAGCACCACACAACTCCACCAAAAAAATCACTATATATTTAAATTTGTTAATTTGATTATTTTCATCGTTACAAAATCGTCCTATAAATTGATCATCACATAAAACCTCCTCATCATCTTCGAACACACTCACGAGAGAGAGAGGAGAGAGAGAGAGAGAGAGAGAGAGATGCATGAAGAGAAGAAGATGAGGGTGAAGAAAGGGTGGCTAACGGTGCAAATAGGGTTAGAAGATGAAGATGATGGGCTTCAAAGGATTTCTATACCAATCTCATACTTGTATCACCCTTTGTTTCAAAAGCTCCTTGATAAATCTCGAGAAGTGTATGGCTACAACACAACTGGCCCTTTGATTCTTCCATGTTCTGCTGAAGATTTTATTCATCTGAGATCCAAGATAGAAAGAGAGCCCACATCACATACTAAGGGTCTTCATTACCACAGTAGTAGCTACCATAATCATCCTCATCGGCATCAGATCTTGGACTCCTCTTCCTCTTCTCGTCTTCGGTAATTATTAAAATAAATATTATTCCTGATTATATGGTTGTGATAAACCTTGAGGTAGGAATAGGACCTTTCTATAGTTGAGAATATATGAATTATGATCGCCCATATGATACTGTAGTCTGTAAATGCCTTCTTCTTCATGCTAGTGTACCCTCTTTTGTCTTTGAAATTATTATTATGATACCCTCCCAAAAAAAATTATTATTATTACTATTCGTATTATTATTATTATTGTTGTTATAATTATTTTGAACCAGTCTTCTTGTTCTAAAGGGAGAATCTATATGAAATATAATGTGAACTAAAGACATTCTCAAGTTCTTTACCGAGATAAATGTTCAAATATCGTGGTTATTAATAATATGGACTTGATTAAATTTATCCTTATGTAATGTTTTCAAATCAAGATTCGTCAAATTAAATTAAGCAAAAGTATATATTTACAAGATACAAAGAGGGAAAAAGAAAATCGATTAAGCAAAGCAGACTTGATTAGGGGCGCCGTGTACTTGCCATCTATGTAAACTCACATATACGAACATTTAGATTGGTAACAAACAATTAGATCTTAGCACAAAATTATGCATATATCTATGTACAAGTATAAATGCAGTTGGTTGCATGCGACTTCAATGAATTATCGTCCCTAATATCTTAAGAAAGATAAAGCATATAAAATACGACATTTATTATTCAACCAAACAAACAATAATCAAACATGATGAAAGATAGGATATATAGGACATGATGATCCCTTTATTTATTACATGGTTCACAAATATTAAATGAGAACTCGACGTGCATTGCAATATCATACAGTAATAACGAAACTAGGAAGCCTTAAACTGCGAACAAGTCGTGGCGAAAGTGGAAAGCGAAGGGCTAAAGCGTAGCCTCGAAGCCTCCACGTCGAACTCGAGGAGATAATTTTCCAGCTGATAACCGCCGACAACGATCGAAGTTGTGGGACCACTTAGATTAGGGGATCCCTCCACAAAAGCAAGGCACATCACGTCGCCGTTGCCTGCTGCAGCGACTCTCACCATCGAATTCGATCCGTAAAACCTCCAAAAAACACTCTTCTTCTTCTTATTTCCTCCCAACACCAGATCGATAACGGGCACGTTCGAGCCCGAAACCGTCTTAGAATCGAAGCAGGCGGTGAAAGGAGCGACCGACCCGACCCGCCTCATCTTCATCGACTCCGCGGCCCTAACGAACTCGTCCACCAGAGACCTGTAGATCGACCTGTGGAGGCTGGTGTAAGCCCTGACGGTCCTGATCCCCGAGCCGCCGGCTCCCGTCTTCCTGTCTATGGACAGAAGGGTCTCGTTTATCTTGAGAGTCTTGGACCCGACCCGAATGGACCTTACGTCGATGAAGTACTCCACCGACAGGTTCCCTATCACCTCGTTCATGTCGGTGCTCACAGGGTTTCTCACGAGGGGCGTCTCTATCAGCTTCTTCTTCTTCTTCGAGATTTCCGAGAAGGGGGACCCCACGTATTTCCCTTCTCCGATCACCAGGTTCCCCACTCCGTTGGAAGACGGCAAGCAGAGAGCAAACTTGTTAGGGATCTTGAAGGCGGACGAGAGCTGCGCGGGGAGCGAGATCTGAGTCCGGCCCAGCCCGACCAGGCCCGCGGCGAGGCCCGTGAGGCCCTCCCTCAAGACGGGATCTGAGAACTGAAAGGGGAAGCGGTCGACGCTGTATCGAGCCCCGGTGGTGGAGCGCACGTGCAAGACGTCCTCGCCAAGGCCGCTGTAGCCCTGGGTGCCGGTGAAGGGGTTGAGGGCGTAGTCGGAGCAGGTGTTGTTGGTGCAGCCGGGCACGGGCGGGGAGAGGAAGCAGAAGACACAGCCGACGCCGTTGGCGATCTTGCACTGGCGGGTCCCGCAGAGGATGGGGCGGTACGTGGAGGCGGAGTTGAAGTAGTCGAGGCTGTTGAACCACGTGAACTTGCCGCCGAGGTCGACCACGGCGTTGAACGCGGTCGAGTTATTGGAACCTATTTCGATGGGGGCGTAGTACTGATTCGTTGAATCATCTTTCCGTATGGGGAAGGTGAATGCACGTGGCTTCGACGACGATGCAGTTGCTGAAAGACTAGAATAAGGAGAAAGCGCAGCAGACAAGAATAAGAATAACAAGATGAAGATAATTTTTGGTAGAGACGAAGAAGAAGGAGACATTTTGTGATGAATGGATTATATGTTCCTGAGGTTTATGTAGGAGGATAATAAAGTGTTTGACTTTGACTTGGGATATGGCAAGCTGGCAAGTGACAGCTAAGCTAGCTATGCATCATTATCTTCTTCACTTCACCTCACCTACGAATAGTCAAAATTTTATTGAAGAACTAATATGTAAATAGTTAGCTAGCAGCACTCAGTTTTCTTTCAAATAGATAGAGGTTGAGACTTTTCTCACGAACTGCACAGCAGAATACGTAATAGAATTCCTTGTTTTAAATAGTACTACATCATAGAGTCCACCGTTTTCCGCGTAAGAACGAGTCCAAGTGCAAGGCATCTATCATCTGACAAGTTACAATAATAGAAATACGTAATCAGAATTCTTTTGTTAGGCCATTAAAAAAAAGTTAATTAAGGAACAAAAAGTCAACCCGTGATCGGAACAAATAGTATATCAACACGACACGAAAGATCAAAGTAGAATAGTTTTGTATTTAAAAATTGGAAGTGATAATAAAAAACTATATATATATAAAACAGTAATGGTTCTATGGTGTAGTGGTTAGCACTCTGGACTTTGAATCCAGCGACCTGGGTTCGACTCCCGGTAGGACCTTTTCTTTCTCGTTTGTTAATAATTAATTAGCTTAGCTCTCCATTTGGTTGCACAATGGGAGCAAATACAAGTATTTGAGTGTATCTTGTTTTGTGCTCTCATAACGGCAAAAAACAACAACTACACAGCAAAATTTATCTAAGAATAGGGATGCATGCATGCATGAAGCAGGGGCTTTATTTGCTGCTCTATCATGCATTATATATATATATATATATACTAATCTTCGTATTTACATCATTCATTCATTCACTACACTCTTTTTTTCTCTTTTCTTACTATAGGCAGGTTTTGATCCAGCAAAATAGGGGCGGCCCAATAAGATGCGTTTCATTTCGTGTTTGTTTGTTTGTTTGAATGAGAAACAACAACCCACCATATATATATATATATATATATATATATATATCATGATAAAAACTTAAATGCAAGATTAAGAGGGGATGGAAGAAATCAGCAATCACATAATAATAAATCTTGTACAACACATAGCAGACAGTAACAGCAAGCATCATCAGCATCAATTATATCTCCCATCATGATGATGTTTTAATTATTGTCCATGATCTTTATTTATTAGCGCCTGCTGAAACTCCTGGCGGCCTGCTGCTGGCGCGGGGGAGCGTTGTTGTCGTCGTGATCCTCTCTTAGCTTGACGAGCGTGTAAATTCCCGAGCCAGCCAAAGCACCTAAGGTCGGCGCCACCATATATATCCATATGGACCTGTAGTTGCCCGCTGCTACCGCTGGCCCCAGGGTTCTAACCGGGTTCATCGAACCACCGCTCGATGGCCTATATATATATATATATTAGCAATAATTAAAACCATAGTTTTTCATCTAAATACTATATATAATATGCTCGGATTTTAATTAACTCACCCAGCCACAAGAATGTTCAGCATAACTGTAGCTCCAACTGCTATTCCCGCCAGTTCCCCTACCTACGTGCGCATGTTTATAAATTAAATGAAATTAACTATTTGATTATTATATATTTTTGCATAAAATGTTTATAATAATCAGTAATTAATATATATATATATATATATATATACTCACCGCTCTAGTATCGGTGGCGACGGCGGTGACTACGAACAAGAGATTGAAGGTGATGAGAAACTCCAATCCGAAGGCCTGAGCGGTCCCGACAGTCGGGACCGTGACCCCGCCGGACATGAATGGGTGGAAGACGGCTTTGAGGGCGAAGGAAGCACACATGGAGGCCGAGACCTGAGCTGCCACGTAGGCAGGGACGTGGACCCACGGGAAGTGCCTTAGGGCTGCGAAGGCTATGGTGAGGGAAGGGTTGAGGTGGGCCCCGGAGATGTGCCCCGTCGACAGGATCACGATCATCACCCCAAGGCCCGCACACGCCGCGTTGCCTATGAGCGTCTCCGAGTTTAATGAGTACTTTTGGTTCACGATTGGGCCCGCCGTCGCCGAAAATATCAGGATGAACGTGCCCACAAACTCCGCTCCCAGCTGTCAAATATAATATATATATATATATGTGTGTGTGTGTGTGCGTGACTGTGTGAGAGAGTACACGTAAAATATACTTGCATGCTTGAAGTGAAACCATGTGAGTTAACTTTTTTGAGAAAAAAAAATATTGTTTTTCATTATTTCATCAATGACAGGATCTCATTGATAACCGTGTATAAAAAAAGTCAATAATTGTCGTAACAGAAAAAATATTAAATATAAATATAAAAAATACGCCGAACTGGCTTAGCTAGCTACGAACCTTGATCCGGAGCAAATAAATAAATATTTCTTGGGGGAATCAATGAGTTTAAAAATTATACTATTACCTTGCGAGAGAGAGAGATATCCGGTGGAGAGAAGTCTGTGAAGCACGTGTGTGGAGCGCCCCAAGTAGGCGCGTCAATGGGTAGGCACTTGCACCGAGGCATTGACTTGCGATCGTACGAGTCAATCCTAATCGACGACGCCATCAACGGCGTCGGAGTCCCTGGGGTTGCAGACGCCGACGACATCCTCGGAGTCGACCCATACTGCTCATACTCTGCCATGTCGTCGTCTGTGTGTGTGTGCACGATCTGAAACCTATATTATTTATAGGGTTCTTTTGCCAGAAGAAATTCTGAGCTCTGCAACTGAGACTACGCAATCTATAGTACTAGAGGTGACAGAGAAGATGCATTGCGCGTGTGAGTGTGTGTGCAATAATATTGGTGTGTTGAAGTCGAACTCAGAAGTATATATGAAGTGGGTAATAATCAAGCTGGTGGCATGATACGCAGGTTTTTATACTTGTTGCACAGCGAAGGAATAGCACAGCTAAGATCTAATATATCAAGCTTGATAATAATGTGTTATCGTCTCAAACCCTTCTTTATATATATATATATATATATATATATGTGTGTGTGTGTGTGTGTGTTCGCGTGTGGGACGGAAAACCCTATTTCATCGCCTATAGAGCTACATAAATGCAAGGCAGAAACATTTATAACACCAAATTTTAAGATAATCAATTTTTGAATATACTATGAAGGGATTTAGAATTGATTAGGTACAGTAAAATGTCCAGCTCAAGAAACCAAATATGGTGTTATAAAAGTTGTGGACCAAAAATGAGGACAAACCCCAGTGGAAGTCTTCATAATTCTCTGTATTATGCTGCGATTGTAATGATGGAAAATATTTGAGGGCCGAAATGAAATCTTTTCTTGTAAATTTCCTAATTATATTTTTATTTACAAAAGTATAGAGTTGACAATTGAACAGCAAAATCGACACAATTGATCATGTGTTAGCAATTATCACTTTTTCTTCTCTTTTGTAATCCACGAAACATTATTAAGACGGAAAGCAAACATGACCGGCTAAAGGAGATGAATCCGATACCAAATATTTATCAATTATTTTAGAAAGGACCGCTATATAATATCGTATTTGTCTTGAATAGATCTATCACTTTCTGCTAAATTATTTATCGTGCATCCTTATATAAATTAGTAGTCTCTCGTAGTTTGTATCACTAGTTAGGAGTGGGAAATTATACGTCTATTTATAATTTATATCGTAAGCAAGATTAAAGATATAATACGTACTATGAAAAAGGATTTATGGCCAATCAAAAGATAGTAATATAAGGGATATTAAATATTTATCTAAGACAATGTTGTCCGTCCCTATTCCCCCTAATAGCCACGAAAATAGCAAATAGATTAAATATTTATTGTTTTGTAATTAATTGTATGGTTGGTAATGAAAGGTTCCGTAGAAAAAGAGAGAATTATTTATGCGCATGGGACATAATGAAATATAGAGGAATCTTCACGAGTAAAAAAGCTAAGTTTGACTATTTGAAAACCATTCATTCATTCCCATAAGAAATCTGCTTTGGTTCAATCATGGTTACGCTGTTAAGACACTAACTAACATCACAAAGCGCTAACAGTACGACTTCAATTCCAAGAAAATGGGAGAAGGCGGGCCTTGGAGCTTTTGCTACAGTCAGACCCATCAAAAGTAGTTTTACCCATATAATGTTTATCAAGAAAATGCAACTGTTGCAGTGCTTCCACCAAGTTTAACATTTTCAGCCCATCCATCGCCACATACATTTAAGTTATAATATACACATACAAATTCGACCAATGAGAGAAAAAGAGGACCAAAGAGATATATATACAATTTACAAAGGCGCCAACATCAGCAGTCACGAAACAACACACCTCCGACAATAAAACTGAGACGGAACGGCACAAGTATCAGGAATACCCGAACACCTCGTGTGCTGCCACGTCCCACAGACATCGCAAGCCAACATCCTCTCACCATCATCGTCCCTAGCCCCACATAAACAATCCACAACCCACCTCTCCAGCCCCCGCTCCATCCTGAAACGACCCAACCCGCCACTCTTACCCACGACCCGCCCCTTGAGCTGTACAAACTCAGTATTACAACCCAGGAGGAGCTTCAGCTGCGTTGCCTCATCCACACCGCTGTACCCCACAAGCTCATCCGCATGGAACCTCCTCAACATCAAGTAGGTGCTTTGAAAAGCCTTTGTGGCTTCGATCTTGAGGTCCGCAATGGTGGCGTCATGGGGGAGCACGATCAGCTCCGGTGGAGGCTTGGGCACGTCCTGGTGGTGCTCTTCGTGTGGCTCCGTTAGGATGATCTCACACAAGAGATGCACACCCTTTTCCCTGGACGATGTTTTTAGAGAACCCTCGGGACGGTAGTCTTTCATGAACTGTTTGCAGTCTAGGACGGTAATGGCTGACCCAACCGCTTGGTATCTCGAGGTCGGGGGAAGGTGATTTACCGACGAGTCGGGGTTGAGCATGCACTCGTACAAGTACTTCAGGTCCTGCCAGAGACGTTCTTTTGAGGGGCAACACGGTGTTTGCGGGGCAGTGGTGGTTACAACGTCAGTGGATGCGATACCCGGTTCGAGCCTGAAGGGAGAGAAGAGATGGGCAATTGCATGTTATTTGTGTAGAATGTGATGTGATGAATGGGGTCCTGATTAAAAGAAATACAAACCTGTACTCCAATGCACTGGATTCAGAAGTGCATCGGGTGCACACGAACATGCCTGGTGCAGCCTCTTTGCCTTTGAGCTCTTTAAGGCAGTAATCTAAAAGATCTGGAGAGCCAGCTCTGCAGACGGCGCCCCTAAGGGCCCGCCAGCTCACCCACGTGGGCCCCCTGACGGCGCGCAGGACCTTGAACATGGCACTTTCTACGCGGCCAATGTCACCTGCGGACCACGAGCACAAGGTTTCGGACTCGGACATCTTGAGTTTCTTACGTGGAGAAACGTCCATGCTACTATGACGAGAACGGTGGTGGTTGTCTTGAATCAGGCTCATCAAGAAAGAGAAGAGGTCTCGAATATTTACAAGTTCCCTCTCTGATAAAGACTGGTAAAGCAGTACTAACTCCTCGAGGCGTGTTCTTGGCTTCCTCAATTGGGATTGGAGGAACAAGGATAATGGCATCGTAGAGAGGTTTTGCAAGGCTAATTTGTAGTCATCGAAGGTCAGGCAGAAACTCCCTGTGCCAAACTGATATCCCCAATCTCCATACCACGAACGACCTTTGGCTACTGCATGAAGCAGGCGAAGATTCATGCCAAGTTTCTTGGAAACGTCCATCACGCTGACTTTCCTGAGAGCACAAGGAGAGTTGATACACCAAGATTGTGAATATTACGTACAGAACCATCATTGCAAATAGGATTATTTATTAATGGCTATTTGTAAGAAATCCGGGGTAAACCTTATTCCCAGCACTTGGCAAAGGCTGTCCCAGAAGTTCATTATATTAGACCCTGAAAGAAGCTTTGATCCACCATCTCGACCGTTTACTCTAAGCAAATGGCCATATCCGTTTGTATGGACTACCCCATGTAGAAGGTGAGTAGTGTTCTCCAACTGCTGATACATCCAGTCTTCGACATCTGCTGTAGTCATTATATGACCACATGACTTACACCTGTAGATAATTATATAGACAGCATCTCAGCAAAAAAGAAAGTTACTGCAAAAGGCAGACATTTAGAAATAAAAATGTAAACCAAAAATTCATTGAACGTAGTAGAATTGGGGCAGCTAATGAACCAATACAATTGAAACAGGACTTTCTGTAAAAAGAAAAAGGAAACTTGCTATAACAAGAATATAACACTGAACATCTAGTTCCATACGTAGAAAGACAAACAGGGTACATCTAAACCGTGAATACATCTTGTTAAAACGAGACGTAGCTAAATAGATACTTGGATAATTATTTCATACCTTGAATCAGCCATGTGCAGTGGCGCTCCACAACCACCACAAGATTTGCTGTAACTAGCAATGGAATTCCCATCTGCCTTGATTATGAAATGGTATCGCTTCGCACTGACTGGATTATTACTCCACCCTAATTCAACAGAACAAAACCGAAATCATAAACTTTGGTGCTTATAAAAAAACCCTACAAAATAAGAAAGGAAAAAAAAGAAGAAAGAATTGCGGTGAGGACTATAGTAAAAACGAAAAGAAAGAAAAAAAAAAAGAACAAACCAAAATTATTAGAAAGGTGTCGGAGATTGACAGAATGTTTTTTTAATGTAATACTTGAAAGACTTAAATAGCCTCAACATTGTTGACATTACAAATGATATCGTGGCAGAATTAAACGAGGGCAGGCCAGGGCAGTCAATAAATAAAGATTGGGCCCATAATAAAATATCAACCTGTGCACTTTATTTTCTTTTTTTTTCCAACTTCAATTATCCCCATTAAATTATTTAAGTTCAATTCCCTCTGGTTTTGGATAAGAAATGGTGAGCTGTGGCGGGCAATCTCTAACAACTAAAAATCAGGTCCGTCCACGTGTCCTATTCAGACGGTCGACTTACCTCAAAAAAGGAGCATCGGAAAGACCGCCAAAAGAAGAAAAAAAACAATAATATCAGTAGTGTTAGCTTACCCACAACGCGACACTGGTCGCAATAAACCGATCTGGATCTGGCGACGTCCTCCTCGACGACGTCTAGGCACACGACGGCTGGCCCTCCGTCGTCCGCCAAAACGTCGCCGACGCGGAAAAGAATCTGCCACGTCAGCAGGTGAGGGAAGAGCGAGGAAGGAGGAGGTAAGAGCGCGTAGTTCGACAGGAAGCTTCTCACGGCGGTTCTAAACGGCGACGGCGGCACGTAAACGTCGTCACCGCGGCTAAACGTGAGGAAATCGGCTAGATCCGCCGTCACGCGCCTCTTTACCATCCTCTTCATCGCACCCGCGCCGTTCACCACCATATCAAATCTCGGAGAAATCGTTTTTTTACCCTTATTTTTCTGGTTTCACAACCTTCGTCTCCGATTTAAACGTTGAACAAACAAATTTTAAAGAAATAAGACTCAAAGTAACTCGAACGAATTTACAGATCTGGTGGAGAATGATACGACGAATTCGTTTCGGATCAAGCACAAACCAGAAAAAAAAAACACAGAGGGAGAGAGAGAACGTGCAGTCTCGTCTCTAGAGAAAAAAGCGGGACGCGTTTTGTTTGGAGTTTTGGGGGCTGAGATTAGGGTTTGTTCGGTAGGGATCGATTTGCCCGCGGGGGGGTGTTTTTGTAATTATATATCCTCGAAGTGACTTACTCTCTACTTTAGAGAGGGAATTAAGGAAACTAGCCGCCAATAAATATAATCTGTTATTTAATGATAATTATAGCATACTAAATTACAATTAATATTTTAGAACCGTATAAATGTCTCCACTAGCCGATATATCCAAAAAATTGAGGCGGTTTTCGACTTTTCGTGAAGTCCTTCCTTTCTGGATTTTGCTTAGCTCCTTGTTATGACTGAAAACAGTCAAACCGTAAGAATTATTTATTTATCCCTTAATAATTTGCATGCCTGGCAAATGACAACGGAAATAACCTTTTTCACAGGAAAAAACACGGTAATAATTCGGGACCATAAATCAATTATGTAACGTTTTATTATTTACAATTCATTAATTATAATTAATTCAGTGACTGGTGGTTGGTTCTCCAAATTAAAATTTTTATTTTGATTTTAAAAAAAAGAGTATTCATCACAAAGGTAAAATATTATATGATAAACCATTGGAGGATATGGGCAAGGAAAGGCATTATTTTGTTTAACCTCTCACAATCACTCATTGAAACATTAAATAATATATGATATCTCTATCGAAAACAAGTTTAACACCAACCAACTAACGAAGACGTAATCAAACGGGTCTGTGGAGAAGAGATTGACTTAAAACCACCAATTCTTCACCAACTCCCATCTGCTTCAATAAACCCTGTTTGATTATCAAATCAATACCCATCAATCAAAATTTCTTTTTTTTTTGTCCATGATCATCACAGGCAGCATGTTTAGAGCTTTGAGCACAAGAAGACGTGGATACGAACAGCTGATCAAAACGACGGACGAGAAAGATGATCCCAATAAGTTGATTAGAGCCAAGAGCTTTGCAGGATCAGGTGAACAACGAGTGAAGACAACATCGTCGGCATATTGTAAGATCGATCCATTCTTGAGTTTGTTCGACAGCACAAGGAAGAAGAAGAAGAAGAGGGCCACCGCAAATCCGGAGTTTTCTAGGTACTTGGAATATCTCAAAGAGGGTGGCGTCTCTATATCCAATTTCAAGTGAGATGTAATAATCCTCATTACAAATATATTATCTTCGTTTGGTTTGTATAACTGTCTGCGAATCGTATTAGCTGCTGCGGATTCGTATATATTTGTTTATCTGCTATGCTAGTGTTGCAATGTTTCGTATCAACGTCCTTGTTAATCTATATCGAGACATAATTTAAAGATCGAATGTTCAAGTAATTTGATGTCTATTCAATCATGTCTCGCGTTAGGATTTGTAATATCACGTGGAAGGAAAAAGAAAAAAGAAAAACAGATGAATAACGAATGTTATTTATGATAAACGAAATGCAAAATCAGCCTAAGAACAAAGATCAGAGATCCCTTATAGGCCTCTCATGGTGTATGGTAGGCAAGAAAGACTAAGCTAAGTAACTGAGAATGTAATGTAACTGCTCTTTAATGGGCCCAAGCAATAGAATGACTGCAGCGTTCAACTCTGCAGAGGCCCATTGGGCTTGACTTGTCGAATTAGCGTTATATAAATTGAATTAGCAGAGATATCCAGCGTTTTTCTGAAATCGCTATTCATGCTGCGATCACTAAGGCCTCTAAGCGTCAAAAAACTACACGCAAACTCGTTCCTTGCTTATACCGCTGCAGATTCTCTAGTCTCGGAAGAATTTAAGGATCGGGAAAGACATGAATCCCCTCAAGTCAGCATGTTCGAGATCAACTCAGCGCTAAAGCAGCTGACGAAAGGCGGGGATTTAACAGCTGCACGGAAGCTGTTCGATGAACTGCCTCACAGAGACGAAGTCTCGTGGACAACCATGATGTCTGGTTACGTCAGTGCCTCCGATCCGTCCGAAGCACTGTCATTGTTTTCTAAAATGTGGGTTTCTCAAAGCGTTCGAATGGACCCTTTTTTGCTCAGCCTTTCCCTGAAGGCGTGTGGACAATCAATGGACACAAACTATGGGGAAATGTTGCACGGATACTCGATGAAGACCGGCCTTGTGAACTCCGTCTTCGTTGGGAGTGCGATCCTCAATATGTACATGAAGGTAGGGAGAGTCTACGAGAGCTGCAGAATCTTCGATGAGATGCCTTTGAGAAACGTAGTCTCTTGGACAGCCATCATCACGGGCCTTGTTCATGCGGGTCTTAACTGGACAGGGCTGTCTTTTTTCGGCAAGATGTGGAAGGACGGTGTCAGTTACGATTCTTACACATATGCCATCGCGTTGAAGGCATGTGCAGACTTGGAGTGCCTGAGTTACGGCAAGGAAATCCACGCAAGAACGATAAAGCAGGGCGTGGACGTGACCTCTTACGTTGCCAACAGCCTCTCCACCATGTACAGAAAATGTGGTAAACGACACTTTGCTTCGTCTCTTTTCGATACCATGAGCAATCCCGATGTTGTCACGTGGACATCCATGATCACCAGTTATACTCAGGCAGGACATGACAAACAGGGCATCGAATGTTTCCAGAAGATGAGGAGAGAGCACGGTGTGTGTCCCAACGAGTACACATACGCAGCCGTAATAGCGGGAATCGCAAACATTTCAAGCCTCGAATGGGGCCAGCAGTCGCACGCGCATGTCCTAAAACTCGGCCTTGGCCATTCATCATCGGTGGCTAATTCCCTCATGACTATGTATTCAAAATGTGGAAACCCCGATTCAGCTTCTACAATCTTTCACGAACTGAACAAGAAAGACATCATCTCTTGGAGCACCTTCATCGCGGGTTACTCTCAAGGAGACCGAGGAGTGGAGGCCTTCGAGATTCTTGCACGTATGAGGAGAGAAGGGCCTAAGCCGACCGAATACGCTGTCTCCAGTGTCCTCAGTGTTTGTGGGACTATGGCAATCCTCGATCAGGGAAGACAGCTCCATGCTTACGCATTGACCGTTGGCCTCGATCAGAAGTCAATGACACGGAGCTCTCTGATAAACATGTATTCGAAATGTGGAAACATAGGCGATGCTGCTGTAATCTTTGGGACATCGGATGCTGATGACATAGTATCGTGGACGGCTATGATAAATGGGTTCGCGGAGCACGGATGCAGCCAAGAAGCGATAGAGCTATTCAACAGGCTCCACGAGGTTGGCTTGGGACCCGATGGGGTTACGTTCATAGGAGTCCTGAGTGCTTGTAGCCACGCGGGGCTCGTGGACCTTGGCTTTAGCTACTTCGATTCGATGACTAATGAGTATAAGATAAGCCCCACGAAGCAGCACTACGGGTGCTTGATTGATCTGCTGTGCAGGGCTGGAAGATTGAGAGAAGCATTAAGTATGATAAACGCTATGCCCTTTGAGAAGGACGATGTTGTGTGGTCTACGCTGCTCAGCGCCAGTAGAGAGAGAGGCGATGTGGAGTGCGGGAGAATTGCAGCGGAGCAGCTGCTTGCGGTGGACCCGGAGTGTGCTGGGGCGCACATTACCCTTGCGAATGTCTATGCTTCGAGGGGTAAGTTTAGAGAAGCAGCGGATATTAGGAAGGTGATGAGGGCCAAAGGGGTGGTGAAAGAACCGGGTTGGTCGTGGATCAAAATCAAGAATCGGGTCTCGGCCTTCGTTGCAGGGGACAAAGGTCACCCGCAGTGCGAGGAGATCTACGGCGTCTTGAAGTTGATTACTTTGAGGGAAGAAATCATGACCATCGAGGAGCTTGATTCGATGTTCCATGGTTGGTTGTGATGAGTATTTTATTCAAGGAAAGTAGACAGTGGTTCATCTTCATTTAGACAGAGGTACATGAGACTCTTTTCCTTTTTCTCTTTACTTGTATTAACGCAATAATTTTAGCTAAACAATTCAACAGCACCACATTTGATAATTGAGTAAGGAACGACAAAAAAATACAGATATAGGTTTCTGCAAAGAATAGCTAAGCCTAAAGTACAATGGTACAACACACACAACCTGACAGTCAAAGGTAAAATAATGAATCTGAAGTAATAGTGTAACAATTGTTTATTAGACGTTCCCATAGAACATTGCTTTGCTTGTATTTTATTGGTGGTGGGGGGGTCTCGTGGCAGAGTTGAGTGATGATGGACAAGTGTTGGAAGCAACCAATAATAGATATAATGTCTTTCTTCATTTTTGGGTGGGAAAGAAAGTAACAGTGTCTTTTTATTATTATTATTATTATTATTATTTGGAGAATGCTCTCTCTGAATTCCGGGTGAAGCCAACCTAAGCTATAAAGATGGATGTGAAAGTACAAAAGATTGTGCAGAGTACAGGCTACCAGGTAACCTGTTCTAGCCCTTCCCTAGGTATATAGGCTATCTCATTCAAATAATAAATAAAATGATATGAATATATAATATCATGTCATATTAATAGAAATGGAAGCCTCTTATTTGATTCATGTATTGTTTTCAATTTGAAATATGGTCTTGTTACATCCTGATATATGATAAAACCTCTGTAGGTATTACATAAAATGAACAATATGAAGAACACAATGGGTCCAAGAAGCTACTTTATAGGTCAAAAGTGACAAGAAACATGGTCTAATCTTAATTTTAAAGACGTCATAACCACATCAGATTAGCACTCGAAAACGTTATCATTAGTTTTAATGAATCTTATCATATCACATCTCCCCAACATACACTACACACTGACACAGTCTTTTTGGAAAACGCAATCATATTCTTCTTCCCTTGTAACTTCAGTCTTCACCTCAAAAGCACAAAACAGAAAACCTCTCAAACCACACAAACGCACGGACAGCTATTTTCCACTACACTACACTACACTACACACGAGCACAAAACCATATGTAATTAAGAGAGAATCAGTGTGTCGTAAGAAGTAAACTGTATATCAAATGGAGGTTTCTGAATCAATTAGATCATTGCTACGCAAGCTCAGTGAAATCAAGAAGCTGTTGCGCGTCGTGGAGATCTTCTCGACACTTGTCTTCATTACCTGGATATTTTCTCGCATTCCGTTGCTCGTTAGGGTTTCAACGGAGTGCTTCTTCAAGCTCGCTAGCGTTGTCCTCAGCCCACTCTTCGTCTTCTTCGTGAGCAACGCCATAGGATTAAGCCTATTCTTCTTCTTCAACTCCCAGAGAGATTATTCAAGTGAAGCTCACATTGAGTGTTACTCCGAAATTATTCACGACAACGAAGGTTACTATTACCATCGCAATAAGCTCCTCGAAGATGACGAAGAAGTGTCAACAACTGGAGTCGTCGTCGATGGTTGTTCCGATGCTGCTGTGTATGAAGACAAGCAGACGATTGTTGAAGTGATGAAGAAGGAGAAGACGACGAGTCTTACATTTGAAGATGATGTGAAAGGATCGACGGCGGAGGATCGTATGAGTGATGAGGAGTTTCAGAGAGCGATTGATGCCTTCATTGCTAAGCAGGTTAAGTTTCATAAGGAGGAAAAGAAGTCCGCTGTTGTCGTCGTGCCTCTTGGAAATATGTGACTAGTGCAATGATCTCTGGGATAATTTAATATATTTGTTTAGATCGATATCGGCATCCTTTAGTAAAATGTGGACCTTGTTTTGTTTTCGACTTGGCCCATTATTTTTGGATTAATTTATGATGAGGATTGTGAACCAAAGGTCGAGTATCAAGCCGAAACATAAATGACTTTTCTTTGCTGCTTAAAACAAAACATTTCGTGCCTTAATTGTGCCTCAATGACTTTTATGGGTATATTTGATTCAACTAAAAGATGCTACTTATTTAAAGAGTACGAAAAATTAAAGTGTGGCTGCTGGGATTCGAGCCCAGGTCTCCACGGCCACAACGTGGAATTCTAACCACTAAACTACAGCCACTTTGTGATAGTTAGTGATTAATATTAAGTTAATCTAATTGCGTTTCAAATCTAAAGCAGCTATAAGTTTGATTTTTTCAACTCAATCAACGGGCCACATGTCTTGTTAATGGAATCTTTGACAAACTTCAAAACGGTAGTATGTAGTTGTTGTCCTGCTTCATCCCTTTGTCCGATAATTGAATAAATTTTAAATAAAAACCTTATTGTAAAATCGAGGTATAAACCAAATAAATGTGTCGTCTTTCTAAACAATGGAGAAAGTATAACAATCTCAACTCCTCAAATCCCACCAAATCCAATTCCTTTTTGTAATTTCTTTAAGAAGCTTAAACACTATAAATAAATATGCATTAATACCATGCAAAACAACCTCATCAGAAACAAGGAAACATACATACACAAAATGGCCTATTGCTGCAACAAGCTCATCATCAACTTAGCACTCATGATCTTAACTTGTCTCCTTTCATCATCTGCGCCATTTTGCTTGTGTGTAAAAACCCATGGAGGAGGCTACCTCTATCCACAATTCTACGACCGTTCGTGCCCGAAAGCCCAAGAAATTGTTAGGTCTATAGTCTCCAAGGCTGTCTCAAGAGAACCTCGCATGGCTGCTTCCCTCCTCAGGCTTCATTTCCACGATTGCTTCGTCAAGGTTCACTTTTTCTTTTTTTTTTTTCTTCTGTCCGTGTGCTCATATTATTTCGATATCTCTAGAGATATATAGTTAACACAAAGCATTCCTTATTATTTTTATACGAATTTAGGGCTGTGATGCATCGATACTGTTGGACAATGGTGCCAATAACGTAGTGAGTGAGAAGGGATCAAAGCCTAACAGCAACTCGGTCCGCGGGTTCGAGGTGATCGACGAGATCAAAGCTGCCCTCGAGAGGGAGTGCCCTCAGACAGTTTCTTGCGCTGATATAATGGCCATTGCTGCAAGAGATTCCACTGTCCTTGTAATAATTCTTTTGAATCAAACCATGCAAAAAGCCTGAAATAAATAAAATAATTAAACCCTAATATCCCTTTTCTAATATATATATATATTTTTAAAATCAAGGCGGGTGGGCCGAGCTGGTTAGTCCCGCTCGGGAGGAGGGACTCGAGAGGGGCGAGCTTGAAGGGCTCGAACAACAACATTCCCGCACCGAACAACACGTTCAACACCATCCTCACCAAGTTTAAGCTGCAAGGCCTCGACATTGTAGACATGGTGGCCTTATCTGGTAATAAATAATAAGAAAAAAACTAAAAGCAACCCTTTTTATTGCCTTCTTCATCATGCGAAAAAATTCTTGCAGGAAGTCACAGCATAGGAAAAGCTCGGTGCGTCAGCTTCAGACAAAGGCTGTACAGTCAAATGGGGGGAGGAACCTCACGGAGACCCGATTCGACTTTGGACCAATCGTACGCTTCACAGCTCCGCGCAAGGTGCCCGAGGTCGGGAGGAGACCAGAACCTCTTCTTCTTGGACTTTGTGTCTCCTACGAAGTTCGACAACAGTTACTTCAACAACTTGTTGAGCGGAAAGGGGCTGCTGAGTTCTGATGAAGTGCTTGTCACCAAGAATCAGCAGTCTCTGCAACTTGTGAAGGAGTACGCTGTCAGTAATGAGCTTTTCTTCGAGCAGTTTGCGAAGTCGATGATTAAGATGGGGAACATTTCTCCGTTGACTGGCGTTAGAGGAGAGATCAGGAGAAACTGCAGAAAGATTAATTCCTGAAAAACAACCATTTGAAGCATTATTAATAATTAACCAAGGCGATCGATCATGTTTGTTATGTGTTTGCTGCTGTTGTCTTCATTAATCTTTGTGTATTTGTTGGATTTCCTTCTCTCGATCTGTAGAGGGAAAAGCTCATTGTATCGATCTATGTTGTATGTGTAAGCAATTGAAGATTATTATGAATCCATCAATCATATTCTCTGTTTCTGCATCATATTTTGATCTATGTTGGATCAAAATATTGTTGTGATTGGATATATTTAATTTCTCATTTCACAAGAAAGAAAAAAATACATTATTGGGAATTTCAGTCATACCGACGAAATTAACACGTTTCTGATATATACAAAAACCAACTTAATTATGATTATATGTACAATGTTGGTCACATTTTAGCCAAACGAGGCTTAAAGGCAAGCTGATTTTCGGGTCGGGCTCGGACTCGGGGTTATATCTGTATATATATTCCCAGCCCGAGATGGATCCGATTAGCTAGGCTTAAACCCTCTATGTTCTTGTCTGCTAGTAAACACTCTACTGTCAACCTCTCATCGTCTTCCTTGAATCTTCTCCGATGAATCGATGCTAATCGAAAATTGATTGAATCAAAGCACAATAACCTGCCACAATGAGAGCTCACTGCAGTCGCCTGATCTCGCGAGCCCTAACCCGCGCGCACAAGAACCCTAATTTCTTGCGACGCTTCTCGACGTCACCTCAGGAATCCGCTAAATCCGCCGCCCCAACTCCGCGCGTGTCGGGAATCGTAGACGAGCTTTCTAAGCTCACGCTGTACGAAATCTCGGATCTAACCGAAGTCCTCAGACAGAAAATGGGAATCGAAGAAATGCCGGTGATGACCGTCATGATGCCCGGAATGAGTTTCTCGCCGGGCATGGTCAGGGGAAAAGCCGGAGGTGGCGCGTCGAAAGGAGAAGAGAAGAAGGAAGAGAAGACCTCATTTGATCTGAAATTGGAAGGTGGGTTCGACGCCGGCGCGAAGATTAAGATCATCAAGGAGGTGAGGGCGTGCACGGATTTGGGGCTGAAGGAGGCTAAGGATCTGGTCGAAAAAGCTCCGACTTTGCTGAAGAAAGGGGTGACCAAGGATGAAGCCGAGAAGGTGATCGAGAAATTAAAGGCCGTTGGAGCAGAAGTGGTCATGGAGTGAGGTTTGTGTCGATTGATTGTATCTGATACTTCACAAGTTCTTACATATTTTGTACTTCTCCTTTGTTCTTCATTTTTGGTGACATTTCGTACCAGTGTGTTGTAGAACGAAGCGTAGGGATTTGATTTTACGAGGGTTCGATGTTGTCTGATACCTTTTGATATTCGAATTCATTTCAATGCAATACATCATCTTTGATAGCGATCTCGTGAAGTGAATTGCCTAATACGTATAGTAAAGTAATCTTGCTGCCACATAATGACTCCTTTTGGCTGATGAGCTTATCGTATAGCTTACGTCTTTGATGTTTGTGTTGGAATTAAGTTGAATGATATAGTAGTTGATTGACTAATTTCCCAGGGAATGCGTGCAGGGATTCAAAAGCGATGGTGCTTTATCCTCCTAGAACAATGTCTCAGTTTTTAGCTGTTATTTTTAGATCTAATCTAATTATTAACTGACTGCTTGGGTTCTTTCTTTATACAGTTGTATTTTTGCGGTCGTTGAAGAGCCTGAGATCTGAGCTTATGGACCTTTCTTCTTAGCGTATACCAGCTGGTGAGCGAAGAGGCCCTTGTAGTTTTTGTTTTTCTGATAGGGAGGGAATATGCGGTTCTCATTTTTCACATGTAATAAATTAATATTATGATAGCAACAGTGGTTCTTGTAAAAAACTTCAACTTTGGTTCACATTTGTACTAGTATCACTTGCAATTTTGGAATGAATGCTTTTACAATTCGTCTGCGAGCGGTAGACAAACAAAAGCATGTTCAAGATAAAAGAACCCATTTACGCTGTGAGAAATGCCAAGATAAATTCCTACCCATCACGCCACCAAAGGTTCCAAATTAGTACAGAACGAACTAGCACCATTACGTAACCAAGCAGAATGCCTTACAAGTTACAATACCGTCTGTGTTCGGAAAATCTGACAGGAATTCTCATGAGATTGGTAACTAAAGGGAAGGGATTAGGCCCTTAAGCTTTACCAAGAAGTTTTTGAAGTTCACCGCCCTTGACAGCAGCTTGCAAATCTGAAATATCAAACGCCCAAGATCTAAGGTGTTAAGGGCAGGGTGAAAATTTTTACTCAATAGCAAAGTAGATAATGAGGATTTGAGGAATTAGAGAGCATTCTTGATAAAATTGAGCTAAACTGCAAAAGCAAGACAAAATCAAGAATCCTACCATCACAGCCACCGATATGCTTGCCATTCACGAAGATTTGGGGCACAGTGCGACGACCAAACTGATTGAGAATAACATCCTGGATTTTAGGTCCATCATCTACATGTAAGGAACCAAGAGTAGTGACACATGAGTTTAGTTTGGCTTCACAAACTAAAAATAATATAATTTGCAAGTTATAAAAGGTATCTATTCTAGTGATTATCACCTCGAAGATCAAGCTCAACGACATATGGTTGCTCCTCAAGCTCGCTGAAGATGCGCTTGGCTCGCATGGAATACCTAACCTCACAAACATTATTTGTGCAAGCAAAACTCAGCAACTCATCAGATATTAGGAAACACAAGAGGACTAAGCATTTGTTCAGAACGAAACAGCCTTTGGATTGCTAGGGTTTACCTAAACCCTCGATTCATCATCAATTAACTAAACGCAAGAAGCAGATCAGTGAAAAGAAACGAAGGAAAACGATGATGAAGCAACGAAAAGATGAGCCAATCACGTTTGCAACAAAGAACTTGCAGGAACACGAAAATAATAAACAATCGAATTTGAGGGAAAAGTTTTCATCTATAACGAAACGATTCAGACGAAACTATACACTTACGGGCAGTAGGTTTTGGAGAAAATAGCAATCTTGTTAGAGTAGATCGCGTTTTCCACAAACGCCGATGGAGAATTCGAAGCTAGGGTCTTCCGAGCGGAGTTTCCCAGAATTAGCACACAAGACACGGCTGCGATCAGCATTCGTCGCCGCTCAGTAAACATTTCGTCGTCCGATAGGAGGCCGTCTCCTTTGCTCTCTATTTTGACGCTACTATTTATACAGCTCAGCTTCAAACTTACCTTTCTATGCACAAAATCGACGCCTACACGAAACCCAAAAAACAAAAACAAAAAAATCTTAAATCAGTAAATTCGAAAAACCGAAATATTAATAAGATTAAAGATGATTTAATTCTCAACACCTTTGAAGGAATTGAAGCGCGTGCAGAGGAGAGATCGTGAAGGAAACCGACCGAGCTGAAGAGATCCTGAAGGCGTGTTAGTGTTTGCCATTTGAAACTAGCGATTTATCAGAAAACGTTGCACCGTTTGATTGAAGAGTCTTGAAAGTATCCTTTCTAGTTATAGATATCTAACAGGGAGCGATCCGACCTCGAAAGATGTAGTAAAATAAATTACTTCTTTGATAACTGGTAGTAGTTGTGTTTCCTTAATACTTCTCACTTACATACTACTCAATTGGTCAAATCACACGTGCAAGTATTGATATTCTATTACATTACACCATAGTTTTTGAGATGATCACGAAGCAAGTATCTTTCTTATTTGAGAGAAGCTTAACATTCTGCTGAGGTACAAGTATCACAACTTTTCAAGATTCTGATATTTCAAGCTTAGTACAACATTACACAGAAAATGGTTTCGTGTGTGATCTTTGTTTAGCTGGAAAGATCCCGCACGGTGGTAGTAGATGATCTCGGTCTCCTTAAACCCGACAAGAGCATCAAAAGGCCAAAATAATCGAAGCCGTAAGCCAACCTCATGAACTCGAGCTTGAAAGCATTCCACGGAGGGTACCTCGGTGCGAGCTCGAAGTAGAAAGTCCTGTGGAGGACAGCTTTCTCGTGACTGAACGTGTCGAACGAGTACTTCCCGTGATACCTACCAAACCCGCTCTGCCCCACTCCTCCAAAAGGCAACGTATCGCATATAAACTGCAAAGTCCATCAACACAAAAGAAAATTATAACGGTAAAAGTCAACATTTTTTTATCTTCTTTTTTCTTTCTATTTCAGCAGTTGACTTGTTGAGAGCAGCAAACCTGAATCATGGTGTCATTAAACGTGACGCTCCCAGAAGATGTTTCTTTTAGAATTCTCTGCTTTAGGCTTTCGTTGTGGGTGAATGCGTACAGAGCAAGAGGCTTTGGCCTATCGTTGATGAAATCGATGCTGTCTTCGATCTTTTCTACCTGTGGAAAGACACGCATAAACAAACAGAGATTGGAGATATAGAGATGAAGATTCTCATGATCCATACCGTGATGATGGGAAGCAAAGGCCCAAATATCTCTTCTGTCATGATTTGAGAATCGAGAGGAGGGTTGAGCAGAATCGTGGGCTCGATAATCCTTCAAAAAATGATGAAGAAAAAGAAAATGGATGTTATGTAAGATGACAACAAAACGATTAATGAGGTGAGAACGGGAGGAAAACTAACAAGTTTTCTTTATCAGACAAGCCACCGTAGACGATGGAATCTGAGACTCCAGGCTCCTCGAGAAACTTGCATACCCTTGTAAAATGATGATCGTTCACTATCCTGCAGTAACTCTGCAAGTTCTTGAGGCTGTCGCCGTAGAATATTTTGATGTATTTCTTGAGAGACTCGATCTGAAAGTTGAAGTCAAATATATTACTCGATATTGAATCGTATGCATATATATAAGTTGAAATTTCTTTGGAATTTGTTTGTTATTACCAGAACCCGAGCCAAGTTATGTTGTACTAACACGTAGTCCACTCCTATGCATGCTTGTCCAGCGCAAGGTCCCCATTTCCCACCAACTATTCTCTTCACAACCACCTTCCAACAAAACAAAATCAAGTTCTTTATATTGTATCAAATTCGAACAAATAAATAAATTAAAACAGTCGATGGATTTTTTCAGTAACCTTAAAGTCAGAATCAGAGAACGAGTCGACAATCGCGGGGCACTTCCCACCTAACTCGAGGGTCACCGGTGTCAGATGCTTCGCTGCTGCTGACATCACTATACGGCCCACTCGTGGACTCCCTGATCAAATACATATGAAAACAACTATATCTTTGTGTGTGCGTGAGATATATACATATATATATATATATATATTATATTTAGAGAGAGAGACCTGTGAAGAATATTTTATCCCATTGCAGCTCTAATAATTGCTCGGCAACATCAGTGCCACCTTCAACGACTCGAACGGCTTCGCGATCCAAATAAAGAGGAACCGTGCGTAAAAGAAAGGAAGAGCACGCTGGTGAAAGCTCGGAAGGCTTTATTACCACGGTGTTTCCAGCAGATATTGCTCCGATCAAAGGATCTAATGTAAGGCCTGAGAAAAATCACGCAAAACAACTCAAATTGTCTTAACTTGGATCCTTAAGATTGTGGACACGGAAGATATAACGGAATGCTATTTAAAAGGGATGTAGGAAAGGGTCTTACTTATCGGGTAATTCCAGGAGCCAAATACAAGAACAGTGCCCAATGGCTCCGGTAGTACCTCAGCTTTCGATGGAAAGAAAAACAAAGCTAGCTTGCTCTGTGATGAGAAGAGAGCATTTTTAATACATGTTTTATGTCAGGATATATTGCGATCGACTTAAACTTCTTTGGAAGATTAGAGCCGATAGCGTTATGTTTTGTTTCGACATGTTATAGTGACTCCTAGTGCAGGATACTAAGAAATTTATCTTCACGGCTCAAGAGTTTCAGTAAATGATACTGCGAAATTACAAAAAAAAAAACACGATTCGAGCTTCTTCATAACAGCTGTCACAGATTCTTGTAATAGGTCAACTTTTGATAGAATTCATCTTTAACAAGTTACAGTACCTTCTTCGGAGCAATCCATTTCTCAAGGTTGTCCAAAGCGTTGTTTGCCGATTTCTTCACAACCCCAATCTGTACAAACGGGAAAACGCCAAGGACATAAGACCGTACGAGCACATGGACTAAGAATTTACGTGTGATAAAACCCAATTTCACAAAACCCAGAAGAAGAAAAAAACAATTTCACCTCATCGCGATAAGATTCAGTCGGGTGCTTCCCAAGATCTTGCTCTAGAGCTTCGAAAATCTGGGCCTCATTTTCAGAAACTAGCCTGAGAACAGCACGAAGCTGAGCTTTTCGCCAATCAACGCCTCTTGTCTTCCCACTTCGAAAAGTTTTCTTGAGTTCTCGGTTCAATTGCTCCATCGCCGAAGTCAATGGCCTCCCTCTTCAATCCTTCCGGCACTGTCGTTGCCTAGCTCGTGTCCTTTCTTTAATAGATCGGTGTCATCTAATTGATGCCGTTTGCTTTTACAAAGTCGTCTTTTGATCGGACTGTTTGTTAGCTGTCGTCGAGCTAATGGTCAGTGGATTGTGGATTAGGTTAGATTAGACTTCGAAGATTTTTCTTCTACTAATTTAGAAAAGAGCCCATGTTTTCGTTTTCTTTATAGGGATTGTATTATACTTACATGAATATAATTTATTTAACATTCAAATTTTTAGGAATTTTATTCATTGGACTGTCTTGTAAATGATACATAAATATTATTTAAATGCCATATCATAATTAATTACGTTATTAATTAGTTACTTACTCAAACACACACGACACACCATTTTATTTCTTTTATTAAATAATAATATTTTCCGGGAAAAAAAAGTAAAATATTACTTGTCTTTAATGTTTTGTACGGTCACAATCAGAAACCCAGCTGGTTTAGGTTTGAGCTTAATTAGGCTTTACGAGAAACCAATAGTTCATGGCGAGTACTTCTCAGGTCTCCCTTCGGTGGAAAACGGAAGACGACCTGTTGTTGAAGAATTCTCTGGAGGTAATCTTCGTTTTTGAGGATTCGATCCTTTTGGATATCTAGCGGGGAACGATTGTGGTTCAAATATTTTATTTTTCTTTTTTGTTCAATTTAATCGGTAAATCCAGCGATTGTTGGCGCTCTGATAAATAACTGCTGGAAAAAAAATTCATTGAAGGTGTGATTTCAAAAACTGAAAACTACATCATGAAGTTTACGTAATTTTCAGGCTGGTGCATCTTTAGAGGCTCTGGCGAAAGGTGCAGTTCAATTTTCACGCCGATTCACGTTACAGGAACTGAGGGACCGTTGGTTATCTCTTCTCTACGATCCCAATGTTGCAGAACAGGCTGCAAAGGACATGTTTGAGCTTGAATACTACGGAACTAACCATGCACCAAAGTCGAATAGAGTTGAGAATAACAGTAATAATGGATACAAGTTCCCGATAAAGCGAAAGCCTCAGAGCATTCGTAGGAAATATTATGCTATGAGGAAAAAGTTCCGCAGTGAATTTTTCAATAGTAGTGATCTGGGTTTTTTCGAACCCAATGCTCATGACTTTAGTGGGCATGGTACTAATTTTCAGGAACAGGTCATGGCTGGAGATGATATACCTGATCACTTAAGGTTGCAAGAAGAGGATTTAGATATTTTACGCCATGCCTTTCCGGACACGATACGAGACGATGTTGGGTGCTCAAGTTCGTTCAAAGAAAAGATTAATGAAAATGTCACTTACGGATTAGCAGAAGGTGGAAAATGTTTAATGGAAGTGGACGAGAATCCTAGTCAAAGTATGAACCCCTTTAGCTCGCATAATCAAGATGATTTTGCTTCTTACGATCATGTCATGTTTGCTTCGGATAATACTCCATTGCGTCGGTGGCGTTCCTCGGAACCTGCTAACATGATTTTGGAAGATGCAACTGTTGTTTCTGGAGATGTAATTCCTGATCAAATTGAGGGTAAAGAAAATAGTGGTACGGTCTGTGCAGGTGAATTTGCAGACCCAGATTCACTTTTGAACCTTTCAAATGATGATGATATTGTCCTGGTTGATGTAGATGAGAAAGATGCACGGCAAATGATTTCCATCAAAGACTCTAGTAGAGCAGGTCCGCGTAAAATTGATGAAGTTGAGACTGTGAATGTTGTGGAAGTTAGTACTATGTCGGCGAGTGCAAATCCTGTTGTGTCCGAGGCAGCTAGGTCTGTTGATGATGGCCAGCAATTATATCTCCATCCCGAGTTTGATGTGCCTGCAAAGCCCATTACGAATCTCAGTTCTGCTGATTTTAGTGATGGGAAAGTATGCTGCATGTTGAATACAGAAAACACCGAAATTCCATGCAATGATGATGTATTCTTACTTGCCCTTTTTCCTTCCTCAAACGACCCTTTTTCAGCTCAACGTCAGGGGCCACCTGATTTTCATGCAAACGTCCTTGGCATTCCTGAGTTTGGACTGCATGGCATAAAAAAATCTTTATGTCAATCTCCATTTGTTGGTCGTGATAACGAACTCGAAATGCTTGATGCCAAGTACTGGGCTCTTCATGCTAGGTTTGTCAGCAAATGCATCACAGACTCCAGTATAGAAAGATTGTCATATTTAAATACGAAACTATCCAGTGATAGCTTGATGGAGAAGGAGAAAATGAAGGTAGTTTTTATATTGTATTGTCTGATTTCATTTAATTGTTCATTTGAGAAACAATCCTTGTTACCACCTCTGTCTTCATCATGTTACAGGTTGGAGATGACATAATTGGAGTTTCTGGTGTGAGACAATCTGTGGACGCAAGTTCGTCTAGATATCCAGAATCAGAAGGTGACTCCTCTGCATCAGATAAAGACGAGTCGATAGTTGATGATGACGTGCCGTATTTTTCTGATGTGGAAGATATGGTATGGGATACCTCTGGAACTTGAGTCTTCTAACTGGACGATGTAATTTTTTTTTTCCTTGATCTTTGATTTGTGAAGAAATTTACTTGCAGATTCTTGAAATGGATCTAGATGGGTGCGATCGAGACTTTCAAATTAACAAGCACGGTAATTTGTGGATTAAATAATTGAATTTGCTAATTTGAAACTTGCTTTTGGTTTATCCGGGAGGTCCTCGTAGTAGTCTTTATTTGCACATGATAATTCTTGACACAGCACAATAAACATTAGTTCGAGTCCTCTTAGTATTGTATCATAACACACTAAATAAGAGCTATTTGAGAAGAGTTTGCTCATATATTTTGCTTGTATTGAAGTGACTCGTCTTTTACTTCCTATTTCGGGGCTGATTATAATTTGTATATCTGTCTTAACGTTTCAGTTCCAAGCTTTCAATACGCTGAGACAAAGAGGGCAATCATACGGTTGGAACAATGTGCTCGTTCCTGTTTTCAAAGGGACATGACATCTAAAAGAGCCCTAGCTATGTTATATGGCCGCAATATGAAATATTACATCAGGAAGCCTGAGGTACAAACATCCTAAAGTTGCAATTTCATTGATGTTTCTGCCTTGCATAGGAAATAGAGAATGAAACCTCTGTGTATCATTCTCGTAAAACTTTCGTGCACGTTCATGCTTTACTCCGCCGAATCCTTCAAATTACAGGTCCTACTTGGAAGATCAACGGATGAAATTGAAGTAGACATTGATCTAAGGAAAGAAGGGCTAGCTAACAAAATATCTAGACGACAGGTTTGTGGAACTATGAACAAATGATGAGAAATTATTTTTTCTTCGATTTTTGTATTATGTAACATTATACATGCATAACATGATGAGGCAGCTTGCGGTGTGACTTCAAACACATTCCACACTCCTAACCGTTGCCTTTGTAATTGTACGTGCTTAGGCCAAAATAAAGATGGAAGCAGATGGATCGTTCTCTCTGAAAAATCTTGGTAAGAATTCGATTCACTTGAATGGCGTTGCAGTGGGTACTGGAGAATCAGTTCATCTTTCTTGCAGCTGTCTCATCGAGGTAAATATTCTTTGCATAATCAATCACTCTAACCAGTTCATCTCCCTCATTGCAAATTCTTGAATTTTTTCTTCCACTTTCTTTTTCTTTTTCTATATACATTTTTAGATAAAGGGGATGAGTTTCGTGTTTGAGATCAACCAAAGATACTTGAGAGATAAATTGGGAAAACATCTGATTAAAAAGTAAAGACAATACTGGGATTTTTTGGGCTGCTGCTGGAATAACAATGGTGGTTTGGTTAAAAAACTCACTGTGGGTTTAATTAAGCTTTTCAAGATTATGGCTGAACATTAGCTTAGGGTATGTTTTACTTAGCTTTCAGATGTGTATATACATATGTGGTTTTAGCAAATATATCCATATTACTCTCCATCCATCATCTTTAAGTATTTCATGTCATTTTTTGACATGCTGTCCTGGATTTATTATAGTCATAACATAATCGAGTTGTAAACCTAACTATCATCTCATCTAATCCAATCTTTTTATTACGACCGTCGACCTGATAATTGAACATTCAACAACCGGATAATATTTTATTACACGTGTCGCCAAATTTTTACCCCAAGTAATTATCAGTTATATTTTATTTAACTGTGTCACTTTTACCTTCTTATGTTCATCTTCAGAAGACTATGAAGAACGACTCGCTCAACGATTATAAGCGTATAATTATATATATCAACCGTTTCGAGAAAAAAAAATCAATAATAATAATAGAAGATGAATGAAGGAAATATAATGGAATTTTGAAAAATATATTTGATTTTGCTTGCAAAATATTGAAATAGAGTCGACATCTTTCTTTTGTTTTTTCCTTTCTCTTTCAAGTGTTCGAGTTAAACAACTCCTTTCGAGTCTTTTCAAATTTAAGTATTATTATTGTTTTCTTGAAGTCGTTCATAATATTGCTAAACAAAATAGCAGACTAGGTTGACAACATGCTCTTTCATATGTCCAATATATTTGAAATTTTTTTTTTCTATTTACGTGTTCATTCAACAATAATATGCGATAAACCTGCTCTTTCATATGTCCAATATATTTAGAATTATTTTTTCTATTTACGTGTTCATTCAACAATAATATGCGATAGACTATTGGATCACATCAAGACTTGGGGTCATCCACTTCATATTGATTCAATAAATATACAAGATTAATAACTCAAATTCAACATAGAATTGTTTATTTCTAATTGACTCCTTGTTACTTAGTTCACAATATTATTGAATTGTATATAAATATGTAATATGACTATTTTAATCCTCTGGGAGAGAGATTAGTTAATTTGTCGCATTATCTTATCCCCCGAAGTTATCTATATCTATATAAATATATTGGGACCTATGATGGAAGATTACCCACCCATCAAGATATTTAAAGGTGGAGTTTCAAATCTCCAGTTGTAACAAAAGTCCGAATATTTGGGAACTCATTTAAATATTTTAAATCATAATGAAGACACATATGCTAAGATATGTAAATATGTGTATATTTAAAAGTCGCATTAGTAATCGTGAGATGTTACGAGGTCTATTATTTTTTCTTCATTATAATTGAAAAAATCAATTCTTGCAACAAATGCATAATGGGATTAGTCTTTATTTAATTCCGGAAAACGATCTAATTCCATTATTGATCTGCATTTCCTAATTAATTAAGATAGTTTCAATATTAAATAATTGCTTGATTATTACATGATGTAACTCACAGTAATAGGATGAGTAGGTGGCCAAGAAGACGGTTAGCTTTATTATTGCATCACAACTTTGACATTCTTATATCAAATTTAAAGATTATATCACAAACTTATGAAATCTTGTAACGAAGTTGAAAAATACTGCCACATGTTTGAAACGATCACTCCACTACAGAGAGGTATTGGCTTATATAAGTCAAGTGGCTTCGTGGGGTACTAAACTTATGGTCCTGAGTTCTCATTGAAACATATAAAACAATTGGTTTATATTATGGTTAAAAGTAAATATTACTTATGGTATCCTTTTCCATTTTAACTGCGATAACAATAAAAAAATAAACGAAGAAATGTTACGCTAACACTATGCTTATCCATGGAATCACAGTGAAAGTACTCGTTTCACACTCGATTTATAGTATGATAATAGAAAAATAATCTATTTTATTATATTAATGGCGAAGGGCTATAAACTGCCCAATTTGGTGTATCAAATATATTCCAATTCGACATATCTTTTTATAATTTATTTTGATATATATTTAGACCTCAATCTTTTATTTATTACAATCACATACTCACAAATAAACTTTTTAAAAATATTATTTCATCTAAATATTATAAATTAAAAATTAATTAAAAAATAAATTAATATTAAATATTTATAGAAAAACTAGTACACTTTAATCTCCTTCCACATAATCATGACAAACTACTGTAATGTCCTCCAAAAATCACATTTTATCAACAATCATCAACGGTCACAAACCGTGTCACTTTATTTCCTAATAAACCATACACACAAACACTTTATATAAGCCCCTCTTCACTCATCACAAAACCTAGCAACACCACAAGACATTAATAAGTTGCATATATATTTATTAAAAAAAAATTTAAGTCGAAGAAAAAAGTCAGAGAGAGAAAAAAAAAATGGAAAAAGAAACTCTCTCACAACTATACCACGAGCTCGCATCAAAACCCTTATCGATAATAATCCTCTTCTTCGTATTCCCTGCAGCCGTCGTCATATTCTTGATTATTGTTCAGCTGCTATCACGTCGTCGAAAACCCTATCCGCCGGGCCCAAAGGGCTTGCCACTGATCGGCAACATGAACATCGTGGATCAACTAACCCACCGTGGCCTGCACAAGTTGTCCAAAATCTACGGCGGAATATTCCACCTCAGGATCGGATTCTTACACATGGTGGCGGTTTCTAGCCCGGAAGTGGCAAGACAAGTCCTCCAAGTTCAAGACAGCATATTCTCCAACAGGCCCGCAACAATCGCCATAAGCTACTTGACTTATGATCGCGCCGACATGGCCTTTGCTCACTACGGCCCCTTCTGGCGCCAGATGAGGAAACTGTGCGTCATGAAACTTTTCAGCCGGAGAAGGGCCGAGTCTTGGGACTCGGTTCGTGACGAGGTGGACGAGATGGTTCGAACCGTGGCTCGAAGCACGGGCTCGCCAGTGAACGTGGGCGAGCTCGCGTTTGGGCTCACGAGGAATATTATCTACAGGGCTGCGTTTGGGTCGAGCTCGCACGAGGGACAAGACGAATTCATAAGTATTTTGCAGGAATTCTCCAAGCTTTTCGGGGCTTTCAACATAGCTGATTTCGTACCGTTCTTGGGCTGGTTGGATCCTCAGGGGCTGAATACGAGGCTGGTGAAGGCTAGGGCTTCGCTCGATGGCTTCATTGATAGTATCATCGATGAGCACATTGAGAAGAAACGGGTTGTTAATGGTGGGACTAATGAAGCTCATGATAATAGTGATATGGTGGATGAGTTGCTAGCTTTCTACAGCAGCGATGAAGCTTATAATAAGGTGATGAATAGTGAATCTGATGATATGCAGAACTCAATCAAGCTTACCAGGGATAACATCAAAGCTATTATTATGGTACGCAAGCATTATTATTTTTTTATTATATATTTATATATATATATAATTTATTTTTTTTTAAAGCTATAATTGTTTGAATTTTAACTTGAATATGTAGCTAGAGAAACAAAACCTATAATCTGACAAAAGTACGAGCAACCTCTACCCTATAATCTTTAAAAAGACAAGGCCTTCACGTTGTGGTTTTCTATTTTTATGCGAAGTTTAATGACATGCCCATCTTCTGATTAATTGTGCAACATATGATGTGTTGTATGTATTATTACTTTACATTGATAGACAACATCACAAGAAAATAAGAAAGTTACATGTCGGATTATACTCTCAGTAATATATCCTTTATTCCTATGTATTGCTACTATTCAAGAAGAAACTGCAGGATATTATATAACATATATGTTTAAATTCTGTGAAGAAAACCCATCTTTTATTTGACAACATAGTGTGATTGAGAATTTTCGTGTTACCCATGTTTACACGTCTTTGCAAAGTTGCAATCACATATATATATGTATATAGGTTTGCCATAGTTTATCTATTAGTGACAGTGAGTGTGGGGTGGAAAATGAATTTTTTGGATTTGTGGTAAATATTGTTTTCACACCGCGTTGTGACCATCACTTCTACTCTCAATCAACGTCGTCCCGACAGTTTCTGGTAAAGATGTTGAAAGATCACCAAGTAAGCTTGAATGACAGTCATATTTTTCCTTACTCTTTTTAAAACAAATGCTTTTATTATATATATAATAGCCATTCAACTGTAATTATGGCGTCATATGTGACGTAAACAGGACGTCATGTTCGGTGGGACCGAAACAGTGGCCTCCGCTATCGAGTGGGCCATGGCGGAGCTCATTCACAGCCCAAAATACCTCAGAAAGGTCCAAGAAGAGCTGAGCAGCGTGGTGGGCCTCGACCGGAAAATCGAGGAGGCCCATTTCGAGAAGCTGAGCTACCTCAGAGCCTGCCTCAAGGAGACCCTCCGCCTCCACCCGCCGATCCCGTTGCTCCTCCACGAGACGGCCCAAGACGCCGTCGTTTCGGGCTACCACGTCCCCGCACGCTCCCGCGTGATGATCAACGCGTGGGCCATCGGGCGCGACCCGAGCGCGTGGGAGGATCCCGAGAGCTTCGACCCGGAGAGGTTCCTGAGGGACGACGACGACGCGGCGGCGCCTGACTTCAAGGGGGGGTGCTTCGAGTTCATACCGTTCGGGTCGGGTCGGAGGTCGTGTCCGGGTATGGGGCTGGGGCTCCACGCGCTCGAGCTGGCGGTTGGGAACCTGCTGCACTGCTTCGAGTGGGAGCTGCCGAATGGGATGAAGGCGAGTGAGATGGACATGGGGGACGTGTTTGGGCTCACCGCCCCACGCGCCGAGAGACTCGTGGCGGTGCCCAAGAAGAGGCCCGTGGCGCGTGAGATATGATGAATTGTGCTGTGCATCATTTATTTTGGTTATTATTAATAATATTCGCAAATATCTATCTATGGATGGTTGTGATTTTTGTTTAATAAAATATAAAAATTGTCTAACTATGTGTATGTGATTAATATCTTTACTTCTTGCCATTATATTACATCCCATCCCATCCCATCTCTATTAAGTGGGTTGAGCCGTCGTTAATAGATTTGACTTGATAAATACTTTTTCTAATAAAAAAAACAATAACACGCATTTTTCGAACGCATGCAAATGCCAAGGAAGTCGTGGTTGTATCCAACTTCTTTCACATTATTTTTTACACGTGATAATAATATACAAAATCTGACAGAAATCATTGTATTGTATGGTACTGTGTTGTATCCCACTGGACTACTAGTGAAAGAGTGGTATATTACATGATACAAAGGAATGAAGTAATATATATTATTACAGAAAACATCATCACTCACACACGGTCAGTCACATTGTGCTTTTCTTAATTTGGTTGAAGACAGGATAATATGCATCAAGCTCGAGCTGCTGGAGTATCTGTTGACTGCTCCATAGATAAGAAGAGTGACCCTCCACAATATTAGTGACATCAACCTGTTATGTTATTACAGCAACATATAGTTAATAATCACTGCAATAAAGAAAGATGTCATTTTATAGAAAAATGAGTTCTTCATTACATTTTCAATCCCAGGCACATCAACAGCTTCAATCCCAGCCAACCCTTGTGTTAGAAGGCTTATTCGACGAGACACAAAAGAGGATTGATAAATTATTGAAATAAACGACTTAAAAAAGAATCCAATAAGTAAGTAGAAGAAGTATAATATACTTGGCACGAAATGCGATTCCAAGAATCCAATCGTTTGTGGAATATGCGTTCAGGTATCTGCCAGCCACAACCTGCACATTTATTACACTTATGTTAGTACGAAACTGACTTTTAATTTCTTTTTGTGGAAGTGTTGGATTATATGAATTTAATCAGCAGAATAAAAGATACCTTTCGCGTTGCTTCCCAGTTCATGTCTTTTATTGCTATAGGAGCTCCGAGTAAAACTACCCTTTCTACAATTCCAGCTGCAGATTAAAAAATTAGATAAAGAAACACCTCTCAACTAGCTGGAAAAAAATATTAAATTCTTGGTAAAATTAATAACAAGAAATAGAAGGTGGGGATGGGGATGTCTTCATTGCTTACCACCATTTTCATTTTCCGCGAGAATCTGAAGGCATCTGAAAATAACCCTTGCTCCAAGGGAGAATCCAACAAGAGTCACCGGCCTAGTGATCATGAAAAGCCAGAAATCAAACATGTATGTAATTTTCAACTTTCAACTTAACGGATTGAAAAAAAATAGTATGTGAAGTTTCTTTAAGGTAATGAATTCGCACCTCTGGCCTTGCAATCCGTTCAGTAATACTTCGGCAAGCAGCTTTCCTGCCTTATCCGATCTAAGACAATACAGACATTGAAATAAGATTTATTTTTTTGGATGTTAAAATAGGGATCTTGATAAAAAAAATTTTTTTACCCCATTCTCATTAAGAAATAGTATTTTAATTTCAACTTTTTATTGCATAACAAAAAACCTGTTCACGGCAACCGTCCAGTTACTGTCGATGAAATCGGTGAGAGCGAGCAAAGTTGCTGGCCAAGCCAATGCAGTCAAAAGTGTGCCCAAAACTGTCATCATGGCACCTCGCTTCATCAATTCCATGGCAAGTCCTGCATCAAGAAATAATTTATATATATATATTTATTATAGATAAATATATTTCAATAATAGAGCTCTATCTGTGGAAAATATAGCTCACTAATGATATTTTATATTATATTATATGCATGGATGAAATTCGTTACTTGACGCAAGCCAGTCTTGAATAGCAGTGCTTACAGCAATTAAGTTCTTGGACTCCCACTGCAGTGCATACCTAAAATAACATTAGATGGCTATGAGTTATACGACACAAAGTCCTTAAAGAAAACCTTGTGACGATCACCATATCAATATTTAAGATTTTTACATATAAACATATTGTGCAAAGTATGCATTAGTACTATTGTTATTTTATAAAGAATAGGCATACAAAATATTTTGGGTAAGCGAGTGGTCCACCTTTCTAAGTTATCAAGTTGGCTTTCCCAAGGCCTTATGAAGTCTTCTTCTTCGAAAACAAACCCAGATATTGAGATTTCAACCCCTAACAGCTGATAAAAAAAGATAAGGGACACACTTCACCACCATAAGAAGATCAAAGTTCAAGCAGTTAAAGTTTTGTTATTATTGTAAGATAGTATAGGCAAACAAAATGAGAAAGATCTTCCCTGTCTCACTAGATTGTAAATCTATATATGTATATATATTATTTCAAGATTTCGGAAGTATGGAAACTGAAAATACCCACTCCTTGGTTATGGTTATGCCCAATGGCTTTAAACTCAAATTCATCAACATCTCCAATTCTCCTAGCCATCTTGCTACCTGTGAGACCCGCTCCTGCAGCTGCATGTCGATCAAAACAAATGAAAAAATATACAATTTGAAAATTACAGTGGAAGCTCGTTTCGTTACATCAATACTGTGATTGATGATCGAATATGCTTAAATGCACAGCTCACATACCACCGAAAGAAGCTGCAACCGCTACAGAACCAGCTACACTACCAGCAGCAGTGGCAACAGCAGCGAATCCACTTGCTCCAATGACAGGGATAACAGCACCTAATGTAGGCGCTAAAGCACCGAATCCAGCAGCGATTGCAGGTGCAGCTAAACCTGTTCAAGATCATGATTGACAATTAACACTAATTACAAAATTGACAGCCTGTGATCATAAACATTAATATATAATGCTTGGAATCCATGCCAGGTAAGCAAAAATTACACATATATATATATATATATATATATATATATATAATGAACACACCTCCGGTAACAGCCATCAGGGCTCCTCCAGTTAATGCAGCAGCACCAATAATTCCTCCACGTTTCCACTTAGCCCATGAGCTTTTTGGGGTTTCGTTTTCCTCTTTAGCTTCCTCCTCTTTGGCAATGGCCATTGCGGAAGCTGCAATCAGAGTTTCGATTGCTTCCTGCACAATGACACACGCACACGCACACACACACATCTGTTGTGTATTTGATTGTGCAACAAAAATTCCAAAATCACATCAAACTTATATCCTCATAAAGAAAAATAGTACAAAAAACTACCATTTTTATCCACTTGATATCGAACCAAGTAGCCAGCAACCTCAATGCAACGCGATGCCTAGCATCATAACCCTTTCTCTGCTTGGCAGATTTCTTGTTTTCTTTTGGTACATTATTAGCCAGACAAGCTGAAAGAAGTTCGTATAGAACCATCACTTTCCTCTGGTAACTAAGCATCATCACCTCCTCCATTGGTTTTCCATCAGATTCGCTGACAGATTGTATATGAGCTTCCTTGAGAATAGACACGCTGTTATTAACACATTGCTCAGAATTATCTGTTGCCTCATTCTCTCTGGGTTCTGATTCTGAGACTGTGTTGGGGGTTGAAAACTTTTCCCTGCAAGCAAGTTCATATTCCAGTATCTTTTTCTTTTCAGTCTCGTAGTCAAGATCCGTTTGTTCCATGCTTGAAGCCATTGCATCTACACTCTTTGCTAAAGCAAGCTCCTGATCTGCAGCTTCTTGAGATGCATCACCAGTTTCCTCCGCAAGTAGCCTTAGAAACTGGTGAAGAATGACCATACTATAAGGTTAAGCTTCTCATAGTTCAAAAAAACAAGTCGGAGTCATGAGATGCTTATGTGGAGAGTGAAATCATAAAATTGCATCCCAAAATAACGCGAATTTGGCACTATTTCACAGAGAGAATCTAAAAGCAAGACCTATAGATGGATATTCATGGAAGAGACAATGTAGAAGAAAAAGAACAGAACTAACAGCTCCAACATGATGATTGGCAGGTGAATATGATGTGGTCTCCTCCAGTCCACTCCACGCTCTGCTATCAATCTCAAGATGCCTATTATCGAAAAAACAAAAATTGATAATCAATGAGAATCAGCTGATCACTAACCAATAAAACCACAAATAACCGTAGAGACGGTGACGAACGGTGCTTACTTGAGCACTGGGCGAAGGAGTCCCGAAGACTCGTGGACCCATAATTGGGGGTCATCGGAGACGGAGTCAGACGAAGAACTACTCCGGGGAGGCTCCGGAAGTTCGTCGTCGAGAGGAAAGCCCAGTGGCTGAGACTGATGGATTTGAGCCTGACGTAGCGCCAAGCCAAATAGTGCCCCCGCGGCGTACCTCTGCGTCGCCGTCAACGTTGATGACGACGACGACATCGCCGTTTGGAAAACGAAGGTATCCGTTGAACGACCGTAGATCTTTGACTGAAGCAAGCGGTCACGTGGATTTTGTCGAACTTTTCGTATAATAGAAATTAAGGAATATATTGATATTAAGTCTTATAAATTCATTGATGGGCATCTTACATGCGTATTGCTGGCCCATATACATGGAGAAAAGGCTCAAAATAAAAAATATTAATGGGCTTTCGTATATAGAAAAATAAAATATGAAAATTTATATATCATTGCACATAAGAAAATCAGAAAATATATTCTCTTTTCAACTCGAATACAGTCAAACGACATTTTGCAATGAATCTTTTCTACGGAGCGGAGATCAAGAATTGTTAAATTTATGTTTGTTCGCCGAACGTAGCTTCCTAATGATACCTTTACTTTACCAAACCCTACTCTCTCTCTCTGTCTCTCACCTTTATTTATTTATTACCAAAAAGAATACTCAGGTGAAGAAGTACATAAAAATGGTGGAGTTCGGTGACGAGTTGATAATTGAGAGCTACAAAGTGCCATGGCTGATTTGGATCCAGCTTGTCATCACCATTCTAATTTTTATCTTCTTGTTTCTTGGTTTCGCTCTCTTCACTTCGGACCCATCAACGACAACAACCACCGCCGCCGGTTCCGCTTCCGCGACCTCGCCGCTGAGGGGTGGCGACGTCTCCTCCGCGTCCGCCTCCCGGACACATCCTTCCAATTCAAACAACATTACTCAGGTTTGTTCTCAATCGTCTGTGTCAATCTTAATTTGAAGTCAAGGACAGTAAAGGTTTGACCTTTTTCGGTGGTAACAAGTCCAATTGATCATTCCCAGAAGTAATTATTAGCTGTAATTCAATTTCCTCTTTGTACTTGGCTTATCTGTTTGCATCGCCATGTTTAGCTGTCTTGGCCCCAGCTGTAAGATTGGTCAATGAATTGTCTTTTAGTTGATGTCATTTTATTTTCTTGAAATCAATGTTAATATGCTTATTTCAATGTCTTCAACAGGCTGAAGAGAATAATAGGAAGAGGGTTCGAAGGAATAGTGTTGAAACAAGTGGTGGAGGTACTAGCAACGGCGGTGTTGAAGAAGAGGAAGATGGTGATTCTTCTTCTAACAAGGGTTCGGGGTTGATTCGTAGTCCTTGTGAGTATATTGGGATTATGAAACATGCTTTCCTGAAATGTTTCGGGTTGGATTCGAGAGACAGCCAACATGAGAAACAAGATTGAAGAAGTTATCTGCTCGCCAACATGAAAACTTGTATGAAAGAATTGATCGACTGTAACCAAACTCGACTCTAACAGAGGGCACAATTCTTGGCCACCATTGAACCAATCTTTGGTTGAACTCGTTTTCTTTTATATATTTCACTATTATTCGAGGCTTCCGTGGATTCACTGAATATATGCATTCCTGTGTCTCAATCAGATGTTCCCGGAAGTAATGTACCCGAAAGTTTGAATTTCATTATTCACATAAGAATCATGATGTCTCAAACAAGCTTGCAACATAAACTGGGTAGATAAAAGCAGGGGAGTTAAGCAAGCAATTGAAGGTCAAAATCAAGAAAAACTAGATTTTATTCCTTTAGCTCGAAATGTGAAGAAGTTGAAGAGAACCTTTGAATATTGAGTTAGAGCGAAAAATGTTTGCAGAGCTGCATGTCCTCTAACGATCCCTTCCCTTACGCCTCGTGCGGTTTTAGCCAGAGCAGGGTCACTCTCTCGGTGGGCTTCTCTTGAGTCCACTTCCTGCACTGCACCAATGCTATTTGAGTAAAGATTAATTGAAATTCATCAAACAATGGATTCTTTTTCCCAGATGATTAATCGTTTTAATTTACATAAACCTGTTTTATCCGTGTTTGTCAACCTCCTCAATCCTTCCTCTGCCATAGGAACGGCTCGAGTTGAACTCCTCACGCCTCGTGTGATTTCCTGTCTGTAAGTATATATGTGTTGGTTTTCTAGTGTACGAGCAATAAAACATCCAAAACTGCGTGTGAATCACACACCCACAAACATATAAACATATATAAATGGTGTGTTTATGCTAACCCGATGTCGCTTAGCTCCATAGTCAATTCACTGATCTCCATTCCAGATAATCGAACAGCAGCCATTGTATCTGGTAGTTTCTCTCTTGTTACATCCATTAGATTCTCTAGGGACTCTGCAGCTCTCTTGAAAGCCTAATGTGTTCATAATGAAATGATACCAAACAAGCCTTTTTTTTTTTTGCATATCATTCCATAAAGATTATAAGTACTGATGGAATATGATACTTATACATCCTATAAAATTCAAGAAACTCTCATCTGCATATTATGATACTAAATCAGAGCATTGTCAATCACAGATAAAGAGTTTAGCTAGCAATTGCATTAATACTGGTAACCGTTCACATCAATTCACTTGTTAACAACTGAATTCATGAAACTAGCAGATTATGTTCGAGCTTAAGGAAATTCATAGGAGAAAGGAGATGAAATCACAAACCAGGAGAGTTGGGATTGCCGAGAAAAAGAGCCATGTTGCGGAGATTGCTGCCGTTAAAAACTCACTATTTCAGTGCCAAATGAATTATAAGAAAACGAATAAAAAACAAACAAACTCAAAATGAATTAATTCAACGACAGATACAGGGTTGCGAATCCGTACAGTGCAGGCGATGAAGCTGAGGAAGTGCATGTGGCGCTGAGTTATGACAGTCCACTGAAGTGGATAGGATGACAAAGAAGACGATCCGACGGCGGTGGTAAGATTAGATGAAACGGACGGCTCCGACGACGCATTCTCCACGGACTGTACGGCAAAAGTAGCGAAGCGACGGCCACCGACGTGAAACCGGACAGAAGCTAACCGCAGAGAACAAGATGTGGAAACAACGACGTCGTCCCTGGAGTTGGAATTCGCAGCTCCTGAGTTCATGATCCGAAGCACCAATGCATTCGACATCTGTGTTCACCCCAGAAGCTACGGAGTCTCCGATGGCTGTCGATGTTGTGGGCTAAAAATAGCAAATCTTTAATTGAAAATAAAGCGGAAATAGAGAATTGGAACATATAATCAATCACATAGATGATAAATGATCGAAATTGAGCATTTTTCAAGGTTGTGGCGTAGCGGTTTGCATTATTGTTACTAATTATGCAAACTTTCAATGGACTAGCGTACATTTTTTATTCACATATGAATACATAATATTTGACTACAAAATTCACCACATCCATTAAAGATCACATACTTTCACAGAATGGTGATTAAAAAAATAACCTAACAAAAGTGTATTCCTTTTGTCAAATATTTATTTATTTCCTCACCCCACTTCAATTTTTTATAATGGCTGGGGCTGCTTTTCTATACAGACAGGAGACAAAAAAAACAACAAACTACCACCTTCTTATTTTCCCTGTTCAACAACTTCAACCACCGTAGCATTGCAGAAGAAGCACCGCTGGCAATTAAGAAGATGCCTCGATATGCAGCTGTAGCAAGAAACGTGCGAACACGGGACAAAACGAGCGTCCGCTCTCTTACTATAGCATATGCAGCAGCACGTGCTTTCCTCGAGCTCCGATTCTCCAGCTTGCTTCCTTCTCTCTACTGCTTCCAACTCGGTCTGACAAATCAGCAGGTTCGAGAAGTTCTCAAGCTTCCTTAGTTGATCCTCGTACTCTTCCCCTTGAACCGAGCCCACCTGTTTGATTTATTATAATTAGATGAGATGAAAATAGAAAGAATTGGAGATGTTATAAAGATGAATTTGTTGGTGCTGCTTAACCTTATTGCATTCAAGGAGGTATTGGAATCCATAGACAAGGGTGTCTGCACATTCCATTCTTGCGAAAACTGAGATAATGTCGTTTTGGTCATTTGTGTCTGAGGATTTACTTGTAGCGTCCAGCAGATTCAGCATTATCCCTGCAAGTGGTGCTAAAATCATGCTGCTGCTCATCTTTTCAGACGAATGCCCCGGTTTCCTTATCCATCTGGAGAGAGAGAGGAGAAGATATTCAAGAGAGGTTAATCATAAGAGTAATAAATTTCCTATTATAGTAAATAATTCTCTATGTATATGTAGCATTTTTTTCCCAGGTTATAGATTGCATTTACTTTTTAGAGAGTGAACTTACTGGTCAAAAACATCTGGATCGATTCCGACGATTAAGTGGGTTAATATGAAGACAATCAACTCGGCTAGCCGTCTTAAATTTGTATCCGTTCCAGACACAAAAGCTAGAGGGATTTCTCGCGTGCAAAATTCTAGCACCCGAGCGAGGTTGCAGGAGACGTCGAATATTACGCTGCACTTCCTCTGTTGAAAGTCCATGACCTAAAAATTGTGGACCGAGCAAGAACGGATTTTAGAGCAGAGCGAGCGGAAAAAAATAATAAAAGATCAACTGATGGTTTCTTTCTAACAAGCAACTGAAATAACCTACCTTGTAATTTTCTTGCATTTCCCGAACCGATACAGAAAATTCAGTCATGGCCCAGCTGAGAGTATTGAATAACCGGTTGAGGAATGCCGAGAACAGTTCGTTATCGCTGGTGCAAGCTTCTCGCAGCAATTTCTTCAGAAATTTAAAGGGCATTGATGGTCAAAATATGTCAGACCAAATACAGCAAATACTCAAGCAACAAGAATAGTCATATTGTACAGCAAATAATTACGTTCACCTGAAATAGTACAGAAGATGTTGATGACTCTCCGCGTTTTGAAAATGCAAATCCCGAACCCTTGCATAACCTAAGCAGTATATTGGTGACGGGGATCCATGATCTATTATCAAAAGCAGACAACAAGGCCTTGGGCATCATGCTTGTTGCCGCTTCATTACACTCGAAGGCAGCCAGGAAATCCTTGTACTGTACTAACACAGAAATGGATTGGAGAAGAAGATCCCTTAACTCAGCACTGGATATCCTTGGATCGTTGAAGTGAGTAACCACGAACGTGACCTGTCACATTTTTCAGTTGAACACTCACTTCATACATCCCTTGTGGCTTTTGAAAATAAAAGCTACTGAAGCAGTGTGCGCTTTGAAGAATAAGAGATGCAAAACGAGATAAAAACGAGAACTAGACCAAAACCATCGTTTTTCATTTTAGCAAAGCCAAAGAAAACAAAAAAATCATGGCAAGAGATAAACACAAAAGCATCGAAGTGGAATTGATTTAATTCTTGGAACACACACCCACAATACTACATAGAGAAGAGAAAAGTTAATGACATACGAAAGATGCAAGTCCTTGCTTGATAAATATTGAAGCAGGGACAAATGGAGGATCAGCCTTCCGCAGCACACGAATACAATCAACCTGCCAGAACCATAGGATCCATAAGTTCTTAGTTAGTGGGCACAATGTGGTAGATTGATTCATTACAAGATATGGACAGGTAAAAATTGAGTAAATATGAGAATGGGTAACAATGAAAAGAATGTTACCAAAGTCTCGAGGTAATATTCGGGAACATAAATAAATATCGTATCCACTTTGCTCAGCACTAGAAGGAGCTGGACAAGCCACATGCATGTTGCATACATTCCTCTCTGCTTCCAACGAGAGAAAAGGGAAAGTCGGAACCTGTTAAATACAAGAAGAGATAGGCACATCGTAAAACAGAACACTATGACTCGTGCAAGAGACACAAGGTTGAATAAAATGAGAGGCAAATCAAGAAATGGGGAAAAAGAACCAGAAATCAAATCATTGTTCCATGTGGAAATTCAGTTAGGACATATGAATCATACTCTCATGAATCAAATCCCCAAATATATGAGTGGTTTGCCAGTGAGATAAAAGCATATCTAATAATACGATACAAGACAGAAAGGCTAGAGAAATTACCATGCAGAATGTCTGACACAGTCCATAACCTCTTCACGGTAAACACTTCGCGCTTCCTTCAAGCGCTTCACTTGGTCCCCCCAGGCACTCTCTCTTAATTGTCTATCCGTCTCTTCTAAGAGTGAGATTGATTGAGATTGGCGTGACATAAAAGAAGATGCCTAATTCAAAGAAACTTGGTTACCAAACTCATATTAGATATATATTAACCATTATCGTATCAGTACACATTAAACCGAAAAGTTTAACTTGGATTTTGATTTCCTATGGCAGGACATATCATGTAGGTGAAAAAAATCAAGTCAACATAGAGTTGACTTGAGAATGAGAATGCTTTCCACATTGGCTCTTCTAGGTCTTCTGATAGACAGACCAGTACATATTAATCCAACAAAGCCTATAAAGATGCTGACCTGCTTAAAGTTTGGTGCAAGTCCCAAATGATATAGTAAAAGCATAGCATCCAAAAGCTCCTCTTCTTTTAAGGTAGCTGAAGACAAGGTATTATTTCTTGGCAATATCCTCAACTGATGCGTTGGTCGAAAAGCGAACTCCGCCTCAGAGTGGTCACTTGTGCTAGGCTTATCAGTTATTTCATCATTTAAACTGCTTGAACTACATTCAGCAGTAACATGAGAAGACCGCTCCCGAATCGCGCTGCTGCTTCCACGAAATCCTTTTCCCAAAAACCTTGCGGGGCTTCTAGATATTTTGGATGATTCAACATCATAACTGGAACAACAACACGGTTTTTGCCTACTTAGATGGGTCGCTCTCATTTCTTCATCATCCACACAACCTTCTTCCCACCGTATAATTTCTTCCACCTGATCATCATCTATGGGATTTGTCTTTAGTAAATGATTATAAGAACCTCCAAGTCTAGGGATATCAACTCTATGAGGATCGTTCTTCAAGAAAAGTCCAGCAGGAAAGCTCTGTTCACCACCCCTGTGAAGGAAACCCACACGAGCTTCAGAATCGATACCGAAGCCCTTGATCCATCCATATGTGTTCCCCCCGGAAAAACCTTCTGATAAGAAATGGAGAACGACAGAGAACAAAGAGACAAGGACTGAGTTGTTTGATACTCCAGGGGGTGGCATGTTACGGTCTGCACCCCTATTCTTCAGCAATGTATTTTGTAAGAAAGTTCTAAGGACAGAGCCTGGAAGCTGTAAGGGTACCACCGGAGGTATGAAGTTCAGCACCAGACGACATAAATCCCTCTGCTTCTCTTCTATCTATGTATATAAGTCATTATGTAGAAATTGTTACCAAATGCAAATTGAAACTTATGAAAATTATATAAACATGAGCTTACGATTACCTTATTTATTGCTTCAGATAAAGCCGTGGTTGCCAACATCATGCTATTCTCGTTAGTTAGGTCATCATAAGCTCCAGGCCACCATACAGAAGGAATCAAACATTGAAGATCCTGTTTGTTTGGGCTTTTCCTAGAAAGAAACCCCTCGAACAGAAACTCAAACTCTGAAGAACTCCACCACAGGAACATCAGCTCTTCCCTCCTTAAAATGTGACATAACAGTGCTAAATAACTGTAGGATCCAGTATAAGGGCATTCAGTCAACACCAAAGGTGCAGATTTACATCCCGAAGAAAGAGCCTCTAATATGTGCCTGAAGATCGGACTTGACTCCTCAAAATCAAGAAACGAATCAAGCACTGTATCCAAAGTTGCATAGTCGTGTGGCGGCTGGGTTCTAAAGATTTCCATCATCATTGACAAAAGAGGGCCCTGACTTATATATTCAGCACAGCCATTTTCAGCATTAAGGGCAGAGAAAAACTCTTCAAGAATCCCACGAGACACAGGACGATATAGTTCTTCAAACGATGCGAATCGCCTCAATCTTCTCAGCTTCTCCACAGTATCAATCTCTACCCTGCCCGGGCACTGAACCTGTAACAGCCTTAGAAGGCAATCCAAAAGATTGCTTGCAAGAAACTTCGAGGAAGGAGGTGCTTGAATGGGATTAAAACCTTTTACTGGATATTTGAAGGGAAGCCCACCAAAATTTAGCTCACAACGCTCACCTTGAGAGAGAGAAATGGCAGGATAGTAACCTACTCCAGGAACCATCTTACGTATGCCACCAAATGCTACACCAAGAGAGATGCCATTTCGATAGAAACATATCTCATCACAATCCAAGTCTATCAAACATCCAATTACATCCCCAACAACCCACGGATGACCGTAAGGTTCAGCTTCCTTATTCCATTTGCTGACTCTCTTCCCGTCATATGCATAAGAATCATCTGCATCACCAACTCCTTTATGATCCGTAAAAGGGCAAGCAATGGTAGCCCAACCAAGCTGCTGTACACCACAGGTCTCTAGAGTCACTTCATACATCCATTTTCCCTTCCATACACATGCATTGACCCTTGAACTACTGAACAATGCATGACTCTCCACAAGCAAAGGCGGTTTCACAATTCTAATGTCACCGCAGATGCTAGATTCTTCGAGCTCAACAACCTGGATTTTTGAGTCACCGGAAATTGACATGCCATCATTGGTTCCGTGAGAAATGTTTTTTAGTTCGGGATGAGACTTGTAGTACTCGTTCTTAATTATCGAGCGAACAGCAGCATCATCAACGGGGCGAGTCAAATGATTGATGGTCCTGTAAGAAAGATTGAAAATATGCTCAAGAGTCCGCTCCACAGAAATGTCACCAAAACCTTCACAATACGAAACTAATCGAGACTTCCCAGAACCCTCTTTCTTGTCCTCCTCATTCAGCACAACAGCCAATCCTGAAGAAAGCCCACCTAAACGTAGGCTATCGTCAGCCATTACCAATGATGAAGGCTACAGAATCCTGAAACTTAGGCCCAACTTTTTACTTGAATTATATGAAAACCACAGAAGATGATATTTACAACCACAGCAATCAATTGATCTACCAAAGCCTGCAGAGAAAAATCATAAAAATCCACTTCAAAAACTAGAAACTGGAATTCCTCAGTCGACAATCAACGTTTCTTATGAAGAGGAAATAGCAAAATTGATATCAGATCACAAAAAGACCTTAAATTAGGATCAAACACTAGCTGCGCAAACAAAAAACCAAAGCCAAGCTCATAACTTGTCGCACTTAAACCAATATCAGAAGCCGGAATCAGTAATCAAAAAGAAAAAGAAAACAATTTCTTGCTTACACTTGCTGCTGAAACGGCGAATTACCAAAAGCATAAGTGACGTTAATTATCTTTGCTCAAAGCACGAAAATTCTCGCTGCAACAGAAAAAGGCGGCTGCAAATAATAACTAGGGTTCCCATTCACAGACGCCATTAGAATTGACACAAATTAAAATTAAATGATTTCTACTGTGAGAGAGAGAGAGAGAGAGGGAGAGGGAGAGAGAAAGGGAGTTTGACGAGTTCGGTTTTGATTTTTATTTGTCGCTAAATTTGTGGCTTTTTTTTCCTTCCATATATGTTTCCGTTGCAAGAACTCTGGAAGGTAACTCGGGCATGAAATGTCCAAATGGACGACCGTGATTCGGGTCGGATCCCAATTTTCTACTGCGGGTTCGTCCGGTTAGTAGAAAATAGAATTTCGCGAGCAATTGGACAGAACCGGATGAAGTTGTACTGGAGAGTTCCGCGATGAAATGTAAGAACCGCAGGCCTTATTCGATTCGCGCGTGATTGCCAACGACTGATGCAATGGACCCGGGCTAGTGTCATTGGCCTATGCGGCCGTGTAATTCGAAATAGTGTTATGATAATTGTCCATTAATTAATTAATTAATTATTAATATAATAATAAAATTAAGCCAAACGTGACTATGTTGATATTTATAGAAGCGATAAGATGAAATATTTAATGCAGTATCTGATTCTCCATACATAGGATGCCTTCAATCTATTGGCATAGCCTTTCACAACTAAAAGCACGTGAATTGGTATCATTCTAAAACTAAATAATTAATTTTTTTAATTTTTTGTCCAATTGCTATGGACCGAGATTACTAATTAATCTTTAATTACATATAGGTTGAAAAATATTGTTTCGATATAGTAACGATTTTATATGGTAAAAGCTTCAATAATGTGCTCTATTCAACGATTTTTAATTTCTTGAAAGCAATGGAGTGACGAGTACAAGATATGTAATAAAATATAGTATATAAAAGTGTACACCTTTTGCACTATTGGAGATAATAAATAAAATTTAATACAATCTCAACTCCAAGATTAGAACTCAATCATATAATATGATAAAAGAAGAAGAAATCACGCGAAAAGCTCAGCACTTCGTGTCCACTTTGAGTCGGCGGTATTGGTCAACGCCCTGTTATTACTTAGAGCTGTGTAAGAGCCAATTTTTTCACAAGTCAACGAGATTTATCATTATTTTCCAGTCGATTAAATTTATAATTTGTTTTTTTTAGTATTCATAAATACGAACTCGATTCTTTCAATGCTCATGATAATCATGATAACAAGTGAACTAAAGTTACTTGGAGAATCCTCCTACATACCCTAGAAAGACGAATGTGATATCACTTCATAGATATACTTTAAATATGAGCATTGGTAAAAAAAGTATCGAAAGGGCTCTTTATTTTGTCTCCCCACATATAGAGCATATTCAATAAAAATCACAAATAGTGAATACAGTAAAGAATTCGCTGTGTACCTCATTCAATGGCCATTGTTTAAAACCTCAAAGTGGTTTGGGTCCATTTTTCATACCCATGTTGTGAATGTGGTCTTTATTATTAAATTTTTTTTTTATTTTGCTTGGGAAGAAAAAGAAGGAAATTGTTAAAGAGGCAAATTTATGATCCTTTTAGTTATTGGGCTGGAGTCATAAAAAGACCAGCCCATTTATTCATACAACCTTAATCAATTGGATTTTTTAGGCGATGGAGGAGGGCGCCTTATGAACCTGATGATAATTCGACAGATGCAGTTGCAGGAAGTAGTGGGATGCCTCTCCATGCATCTTCCTACCCCACGATGCTTTATCCTACACTGTTGCACGCACGTGGCCCTATCCGCTAACTTTCCCATGAAGACGTTGCGCTCTGTTATTGTTACTCTCTGCTGACCGCCGCCGGTTGGGGCCCGGGCTGCCGACGCCATCATGCTCATGAAATAGTTATTGCTTCCTAACAGAGATGTGATGACGACGATGAGCGTGAGAGCAGAAACGTGATCCATGGCCTTCCTCCTCCAAGTGTGTGTTTTGTGATATCAATTTCTATGTTATATGTTAATTATTATGTAGTAAGTACGGACTGTGAGAGAGATCGATTTTTGCCCTTTATATAATACTTAGTAGTGGTCCTTTTTTTTTTTTGTTATATTCATGGGGTTTGAGATAACTAACATTGGATAGCAAAATGGATTTAGTATGTGTATATCTCTTCTGTGCTTTTGCAGGCCGTAGGGTTATTACAGGTTAACAACTGTGAATTCGTGTTCATCCCTACGTTGTCATAAAGAATGAATTGGTAATGGGGCTTTGATTTGCGAGGATCGTTCACTACTATTGGGCTTCTTTTTTTGTAGCATATCCAACTTTCTAGGTCCATTAAGGGCCCAGACGTCCTTATATCAATGAAATGACGGGGATAATAATGTATTTACGTTAATTTAATTTAATTATGGGGGGATAAAAAGAAGAAATAATATAAAAGAAAAAAAAAACTGAGAACGAGTCAGATAGATAAGAGCACAGACACGGCACGGCGGCGCAGCGCACACCACCACCTCCTAGACGAACTGAAATTACCGAAATGACTTCCGCTTCTTTCTACTTCACGTGCCCCTTCCCCCACGTTGGGGCCTCCAAGAACACGATCTCGAAAACCCGAATGCAGGCGCTCCCAACCAGCCCCGACAGAAGCTCGGTGGGGCCCAAGAAGAGGACGCCGAAGAGGAGTGCCAGCTCAGCGTCATCGTTGCTAGATGACACGGCGCGAGACCTGATTAGGGCTCTCATGAGGGGTTTTAGTGACGGTCGGCAGCCACTCGTGAATACACTGAACAGTCACGCGAAGTTCGTGAGGACCGAGCATTGCTTCATGCTGTTTGAGGAGCTTGGAAAGGGTGATAAATGGCTTCAGTGCCTGGAGGTTCGTTATCGGTTTTGCTCCTTTACCCGTAATCCTCCGTTTTTTTCAGTTTAAAGAATGAGTTTTTGTGCTAACTCAAAAGCGATAAATGCACGTTAGGTGTTTGAATTTTTGACCCACACGGGATTGCAATGCATCCCTAACTCGTTTGAAAGGGACACAGCATCAATGTAATCTTTTGAACAACTACCCTTTGCGTTATGATGTAGGTATTCAGATGGATGCAGAAGCAGAAATGGTACGTTGCTGATAATGGTGTCTACTCGAAGTTAATCTCCGTCATGGGAAAGAAAGGTCAGACACGAATGGCGATGTGGCTTTTCTCAGAGATGCGTAACAGTGGTTGTAGACCAGACACGTCGGTCTACAACGCACTTATTACAGCCCACCTTCACTCTCGAGACAAAACGAAAGCCTTATCGAAGGCTCTTGGGTACTTTGAGAAAATGAAATCAATGGAACGGTGCAAACCCACAATAGTCACATACAACATTCTCTTGAGAGCTTTTGCTCAGTCGAAAAACGCTGATCAAGTCAACGCCTTGTTCAAAGATCTAGAGGAAAGTATTGTGACTCCTGATATTTTCACCTTCAACGGTGTCATGGATGGTTATGGAAAAGCAGGGTTGATTAAGGAAATGGAGTTGGTTCTTTCAAGAATGAAGAGCAAGCAGATAAAGCCCGATATTATAACGTTTAACCTTTTGATCGATGCTTATGGGAGAAAACAAGAATTCGACAAGATGGAACAAGTCTTCAAGAGCCTGATGCGTTCGAAAGAGAAGCCTACACTTCCTACGTTTAACTCCATGATCACTAACTATGGTAAAGCTAGACTGAGAAACAAGGCAGAGTTAGTGTATGAGAAGATGACTGAGTTGGGCTATAAACCGAGTTTCATAACTTACGAGTGCTTAATCATGATGTACGGTTGCTGTGACTGTGTATCGAAGGCCAGAGAGATATTTGATCAGATGAGTGAGGCTGAAAAGGAAAGAAGAGTTTCCACTTTGAACGCAATGCTTGATGTGTATTGCACAAACTCTTTGCCTATGGAAGCAGACATGCTTTTCGAGCATGCCCATAAAACTAAAATCTTTTCCGTTGATTTGTCTACTTACAAGCTGCTATATAAGGCTTATTCTAAAGCTGATGCGGACGAGCTTATACAGAAACTGCTCTTGTATATGGACAAAGACGGTATCATCCCAAATAAAAGATTCTTTCTCGATGCTTTGGGGACGTTTACTTCTTCACCTTCCAGCAAAAAGAGAACACCTAAGAGTGAAGTATCACGTAAAAAGGCTTCAGCTTCAAAGGCATAGAATTGAAACCATTCTGTGATATGGACGACCCCAAATAAGGAATGTTTCTGTTCACGTTTTGCTGTTAGATGTTGAAACTACGTCCTCAAGATGCAAAGAAGTTCCTCTCTAGAGGTTTTTTTTAGCTTAAATGCCTCAAAAGATCTTGGATTACATAAATGCATTTGTTGTTAATCATAGACATGAAACAAACAATTAGCATTGTATCTCAGTACATTAAATGCATTTGCCTATAATTTACCATGTAGTATAACACCATTAATGGTCGTTACATGCTAAGGAGTCAGATTTCTATTAGAGATGGCCATTCGACTTTCTGTTATTTGTAAGCTCTCATAAGTGGGAAGCCACATCCTCAAGCTCGATGTTCGTCTCCTGGCGTTACATGACGAAGCTGTTAGGTAAGTTGAATTTTATTTCTTGCTCTTTTCTAGTCACTATATATTTATGTTTTTTGTTCTGATTCGACTTTTTGTCGCAGCCCTCCTGAAATTATGGACCATTCTATGGATCCTCATTGCATCTTCAACAACTTGTGAAAAAAGAAATTCGAGAAACGAGCTCGTAACAGCACATTCAGGGGTTGTATCCACGGCAGAAACCGTGTGTTCTGACATCGGCAGAGACATCCTCGTCCAAGGTGGTAATGCCATCGATGCTTCTATCGCAGCTGCCTTTTGCTTAGGGGTCGCAAATCCCTCGCTCAGCGGTCTCGGCGGAGGTGGATTTATTCTCGTTCAAGAGTCTAATGGTAAAGATGCTGTTTTCTACGATATGGAAGAAACCGCACCAAAACGAGCATCTAAGGTACCAATCGAAGCTCAAGATATAAACAATTAAAAAAGAATATACTCACCTAACAACTAATTGGTTTCAAGATGAAACTATTTTGCAGGATATGTACAATAAACACAGAATCGATCAGATACGAGGCAAGCTCTCAATAGCCGTCCCCGGACAGCTCGCGGGCTTGTACGAAGCATGGAGAAAACACGGTAAGCTTCCATGGAAGAGGCTCGTGGGACCCTCTGAGATTTTAGCTCGAAACGGGTCCAAAATCTCGAAATTCTTACATCAGGTGATGGACGTAGAAGCCCCGAGCATCAGACGAGACCCTATGCTTCGATCTATCTTTACGGTGAACGGGAAATTGCTTAAACCGGACAGCACTTTTGTTCAGAAGAAACTTGCGGATACGCTGAGGATAATTGCAGAACGTGGAAAGATGGCTCTTTATGACGGTGTTTTAGGGCAAAGTTTGGTAAGCGATCTTAGGCGTACGAAACCGTTTGGATTTTTATCCATGGAGGACTTAAGATGCTACCAAGTGAAGATACGAAAACCGTTGAAAGCAGATGTTATGGGACAAAGGATTGTCTCGGCTCCTCCACCTTCTTCGGGTGGAGCAGTAACAATACTTGTAAGATCTTTACAAATGAAATAACAAAACTTTATCTGAATCTGAACCTGCTTCTTTTTCTTTTCCTTGCAGGTTCTGAAGATTCTTGAACAATATGGTCTCCCCTCGGGAGTTTCAGGACCACTTGGGATGCATCGTATGATCGAGGCACTAAAATACGCATTGTCCTTCAAAACTGATCTTGCAGATCCTGATTTTGTTAATGTAAACAGCACATTAGCTGCTATGCTCTACACTGGAATAGCCAGAAGGCTAAGGCTCAAGATAGACGATGCAAGAACGTACCCTCCTTATCATTACCACAGCAGGTAATCGAGCAAAATCCCATATACGATGATCCCATATAGTAATAATCCTGGAATCTTTTTATATTCTAAGATGGAAGCAGATTGATGATCACGGTACAACACACGTATGCGTGGTGGACGATCAGATAAATGCTGTGAGTATGAGTATTAGTTTGAACAGTATGTTCGGGTCCGAGTACATGTCACCTAGTACCGGTATTCTGTTAAATAATAAGATGTTCGATTTCTCGATTCCCGGCTCGTTAGACTTCGAGCCACCGCCTTCGCCCGTCAACTACATTAGTCCACAGAAAAGGCCCTTATCATCGATGATGCCTACCATCATCCTCAAGGTACACACACACACACACATATATGTCAGGTTCTTTGATATGTAAGAAAAATCGAAAACCGTGTCTCGTTTAGGACGGAAAGTTGAAGGCCGTGATAGGTGCTACGGGGGGGAGGCTGATCCCCAATGCGGTTATTCAAGTGTTGTTGAATCATTTTGTGAGGAATATGAGCCCGATCTCTTCTGTGTTGGCACCAAGATACTATCACAAGGTAAGAAATTCAAAAATGATAATCATTTATCATCTGTTGTTGGCTTGAAGAAGCTCACGCAAACCACTTCATGCAGTTGTATCCTAATATCTTGTACTACGAGAACTACAAGTCGAACGGAGTGAAGTACAGAGTCCCGAGCGAAGCTATAAGGTTCCTAACTACAAGACATCATATGCTAGAAGAAGATACAGGTCAATCCACGAGCTGTGCGTTCGTGGATTTGGATACGGGTCATATCTTTGCAGTGACTGATCCGAGAAGGGGTGGATCTGCAACTGGGTATTGACTGATAAACAAGTTTAAGGTTGTTCAGATTTCATATCCATGTCTAATTGCCATGTTTTTGTTTTGTAGAAGTTCAAGTTCAGCATTTCTTCTTTAAAATGTAGGAAAAATCGCTGTAATGACTCGCATTGTGCTGCTAAAAATTTCTATCCAAACTGGTTTTGTAAAGACATTGTTTGTTGTAGATTTCGTGCCGGTATTATTGGTTACACTATCTGTTAATGTTACAGTCCTCAATCATAGGAAACAAGAAACTAAAAATAAAAAGGTGTTACTCTTAACCTTCTACTTCACGTGGATCACCGAGTAAATCGATCAGGTATGATATGATGAGGCCAATAAGAACTCAAAGCCCGAAGGCGCTTCATATACTCCCCGAGAGCAACAAGGGCCCTTGCCGTTTGCCTAACGGTGAGTATGCGTGAAATCTGTTCTACCGTTAATCTTCGAAGATGATCCGCCTATATATATCTAAACGTTCAAGTCTGCAGCAATAGGTTGATTATTCGAGCACAAAGCCTTACTCACACGTATGTTTTTATTACCTGTGCTACGAACCTCACGAGAGCTTCAAACTTCTCCACCGCGGAGCCCAGCTGGGGGAGATAGTTTCCTTCCCCTAACTGCCCACCACCGCCTTCAGCTATGGCTTCTGCTAAAACGTAGTGAAGCTTATCCATTCCCTGTGACAAAGCATCTTCTGCTTGCTGACACGACTGCGTGAGGCTACACACGTCGAGGCATTGCTTTTCAGACAAGGTATCCATATGTGGAAGGAGAACCTGTTGATTACTTGTTAGTTAACATTTAATGTAATGAGTAGTTTTGATTTGAGTGTGTTGTGTTGTGTTGTGTTGTGTAGGTGATTGATTGGTTGCCTTTAAGAGTTCCGAAGGCCTATAGCCACCGATCCACAGGAAGAATCGCTCGGCGGGCGTTCGCCACATGCCGGAGATGATGTAGAACACGTCGGTTTTGGCCGCTTTGGCTTTCATGGCGAAGAGTTCGAGGTAATGCTTCGTCACGTTTTGAACCATTTCTCTTAGCTCTTTGTCTCCTATTATTGCATCGTCGGTGCGTGTTAGGGCCTCCCTTAGCTCGGTTATCTGTCTCTCGTTTCCTTCCACCCAGTGCCCGTACTCCATTTCGAACGTTGCAATACCTAACATATCAAGAAAATCCCATAATTTGTGGGATTATGGTGTTGTTGCATCGTTTTATACAAACCTGGGTTTAAAGTCCCTGAGCTGCATAATAGGCTTGTATCTTCGACACCAGCCCCTGCGTACATACTCTGCTGCAAAAAGAAAAAAAAAAAGAGAACAAATTTGTAGTTTTGTAAGAACAAAAGTGTGAGAAACACAGGCAACAAAAAAAAAAAAAAAAAGAAAGGAAGGTGTTTGTGTTGATTTTCGTCTACCTGTTGTTGTTGCCTGACCCGATTGAGCTGTTGTTCCAGCTGAATCAGTCTTAGTCTGCTGTTTTCTAATTGCTGGACATAAGCCTAAGCAGAGAATCATTACTACCACTTAGATCAGATTCATGTTGCTGCAATGCAATAAACGAGTTTATTATTGTGTTTGTATTCTTGCAGTGTTTGTTTACCTTCTTCCGCAGACGGCTCTTACGAGCAGCCTCACGGTTCTGTGCTAACCGTCTCAATACCTATAAAAAAAACCCGGGAAAAAACTAGTATGTACCTTCTCATCAATAGCAGATGATACTGTATATATATATATATGTATATATACACACACATGTATGTACCTTCTCATTTGGCTTGCTTGCTTCTTGATCGTACTTATTTGGTGGCCCTGCTGTTGCATGAGAAGCGTCCGATGACTGGAGATCAACGACAGATGAATATCATTAAATTTAATCAGGTATGTATCTAAAACTTAAGTGATTGATTATCTTAATTATGGTAACCTACCTGATTGTCTAGCTTATCAGCAGTAGCAGCAGCATCGAATTCTAACAACATAGGCGAAGATGTGTCTATGAAATCATTAGCCCACATTTCCATTTGGTGAATCGGCTCATAAATCCCCATCCTCCTCGAAGGTACAAATCCAGTTGTTGCAGTATTCATAATCCCTTTTTAGTTTGCTTACTCTGTCCGATAATCTACTAATAGGACAGATTATAAACACACTTTTTTTTGAAGAAAATGCACACATATATATATATATATATGTTATGCATATATATATATATATATATCAAGTTCGTCTGAAGTTTCAAGAATCTAGATGCAGATAAGCTTTGACAAAGCCTAAATATTTTATGGGCCAAGTGATAAAGAATCTCTCTCTGTCTGTGAGAGAGAGAGAGAGAGATTGCTCTAAGTTTCCAGAAAAATTTTCCAATGTCAATATAAGTAGCGATGAAATATGCCCATCTAAATGGAACGATAACGATCAGTACGGAGAAAGTGAAACAAAGACACCAATTCATGTAAGAGAGAAGAAAAAAACATAAGATATATATGAGACAAACCTTGTTAGGATGAACTGAAGAAGTCTATGAGAAGCACATTAAACTAAAACTGCTGCATACTTCAACAGAATCCAAGTGTGGCTTTGTCAAGAAGATGGAGAAAAAGCATTGATTACCATTGTAGATTTCGAACATTCTCCTTATATCCATATAATTACGAGCAAGTGGGATGCGGGGGGAGGGTTGATTTATTAATAATTTGCATGGATGAACAAAAAAACTCAAGATTTAAATATATGTAGTATCTGATATGTCTAAAATAATAGGAATTATTCCACCATTCCAATAGTGGACGATGAGTTGCATTGGTGATAAGTGCGTGTATTATCGTGAGCTACAGTCGAAAGGGATCGGAAATTATCTTTGCCCCATCTCTACTTGGAAAAATAAAAATAACAGTTGATTTGATTTGATTTCATTTTTCTTTTTTGTGAACGTTAGATAGTGATTATGTTTTTTTGCGTATGCAAACCAGATCACGTCCTCTACATAAAATAATGTCATTGCATGATGCAAATGTGTCCAAGATATCCACGGCATTTTTGGAATTATTTGCTTTCTTGTGCTAAATAATAATTTATAAACAATCTGTTATATATATGACGAACCCTTCAAAATCATATGGAGAGACATGGATAACACTAACTTTATCGAGTTGCCACAAGATCATGTCGACTTTTGCTTCCTTCCTTCCATTTGCGCTAATTGCTTTGAACTATCATTTCATTTGACTGCGTATGTATATAATAGGCTACGAGTTAAAATGAGAAACAGAAACGTTTCCTTGACCTACCAAGGATACTTTAACAAGATTGGTTGATGATGAGTCACCTTACAAATCCATTTTGTCGAATTTTATATTCTTTTTGCCAAAGTTCTGCAAGTATCATACACATTCCTTTACATAAAATGAAATTACGAGAATTATTCATATATGGTTAGAAAAAACCTGTTAACAGCTAATTATACCTATTAAACAGGAATTTCGTTAATACTTTTGTTAACGGTAATTAAGTAAAATATAAGTCACACAAGCTTTCGAGAAAAACAAAATACCCTAAAAAATTGAGTGACAAGCCACGTTACATGGCTCTGATTATCACAGTATGTCAACATAGAGAACACACACACACACCCTCGCATAAATGCTTATATGCTTGTCATTGTATATTGTTGGTCCACCACTATATATATAAAAATATTAAAAAGTCCCCACAAAGTGCGACATAATTTGGCAATGGTGGGTCAGATACAATACCACAGAGAAAGATGCATATATTATGTGTATCTATATATATTTAAATTATGATTCATTAGTAGAATCATCAGATGCTCTATAGTTAAATAGATATCGTAGTCCGTAGAACCCTACACATCATTAAAATAAACCATCGTTTTATTGCCTTTAACATATAGCAACGTGTCCAATAATACTTCAAATTTTAGTGATTACAATCAATGCAAAACTGTCCATTTTACCATACAGTAAGATCGTATAAAAATGAATTGCAGAATCCTATAAGGAAACGAAATTGGAGAAAAGCCCACAAACTTTGTCTTAGTGATTAATTAACACCATTGCAGATCTACATGTCAATGATTTTAAATTTTAAATTTGCTTATATGTCGGACGTGATAATTCTTTTACACATTATCCGTCTTTTGAGTTACTTTATTTTATTTTATAAAGACATAAACAGGATAGATACGTCGCGCAACGACGTGACTTTGTCTTTCATTATAATATATTCGAAACCGCACCTTCTAAAGTGCTTTTGTACCACTAAGAATGGCTAATGTATTGTCACAAAAATGAAAAGACTTGACAATACTTATCTCGTTACAAATGATGTGCTGTATAGCCATGGTTTTAAGATTTATACAATACTGGGTAACGTTTATATTAGTAAACAAAATCTTATAGATAAACCAAATGAGTAAGTATTTATAGTACAAAACAAAGTTAACATATACCTAATTCGGTAATTTCATCGTATGTATTTAATTTTTTTTGTAATATTAAATCTCGTGGGCGCTTCCTCTGAACATATGAATGGGCTGGACCATTTCCCAAGAAATGAGGCCTTCATTCGAAGCCCATATAAGTCCCTTTGGTACAAGACTGCCTACGTCAGAGGCCGTCGTGCTCTCATTCAGCAATCAATCATTGAATAAATTCATTTATTTCCATTAAAACAAAAATCTTAGCTTGCATTTAAGACAAATGATGATGATGTTTTTCAATTTTGCTTGCACGTTTTGAATTATAATTGCTGGGTAACGAAGCAATCAATGCGTATAGCTTGTCAAATATTACTAAGTACATTATTCAATTTATTTAATCTCGAAAATTCATTTTTATAACAATTTGTGCAAAGTTTTCTTTTCTTTTTTTGTCCCTTTTCATAGGAAATTTATTTAATTTCACTTTTTTATTTTTATTAAGACTTCTCTCGAAAAATTAATAAAGTGAAAAGCCATCCCATCAATAATTGTGTACAAAGCCAGAAAGTAAAGTACACGTAGCCAACCACGCCTTCACAGGCAAAAGGACAAAAATATCTCCGGTGCGCGTCTTACAATGCGCCGCGGTACACTGTATCCTCGCTCCTGATCTCGCAATTCCGGCGTATTTCAGCTCACCTGCTAGTTGCTGTGTGATAATTCCAGAGTAGGCATTGTCTATGGAGAGGATTAGGTTAGTTCTGCTGTGTCTGTCGACGGTGTTATTCATTAGTGCCGGATTAGCGGAGCAGATTGTGTACTCCGCGAGGCTAGTCCACAGGTTCTCCGACGAAGTGAGGGATAAGGTCTCGAGTGCTCGCGGCGGAGGTGTATTGCAGCGGCGGCGGACTTTGGAGTACTACCGGCGGCTTCTGAGCAGCGATGTGCAGAGGCAGACGCTGAAATTGAATCCTCGGTTTCAGTATCTGTATCCTTCTGAAGGAAGCCAGACTTTGCCTCTCGGGAACGAGTTCGGATGGTAAAAACTTTCTGAACTTGTCCCGTTTATTTACTGCTTGTGTGTTTGTGTGTGTGTATGTTGAATATCAAGGAGGGGTATATACATTGACAGTATACTTAATTCCAAGTCATTTCGAGCAGGCTACATTATATGTGGATTGACATTGGCACACCAAAAGTTTCTTTTCTTGTGGCTTTGGATGCTGGAAGTGATCTATTCTGGGTTCCCTGTGGATGTGTTCAGTGTGCTCCTTTATCCTCCAGTTATTACAGCAGTCTGGTATGAAAACATTTGTTGTCATTAGCTATTGTAACGAGTTTTTTTTTACCTGTGTTTCATGCCATTAATATATCTGAATCATTTTAGAACTGATTTCACAGGATTTCCAAGCTCTGAAAACAATTTTGTGACGCTCTAAATATATATAGATGCGCTTTTGATCATTGCTACGGGTGATCTCTGATAAAATTAGCAGCTTGTTTATCACTTATTCCAAATGATTGATTTTGCAGGTGCTCCCTTGTTTTTCGGGGCACCTATTGTGCAGGATAAAGATCTGAGTGAGTACAATCCTTCCATTTCGAACACAAGCAAGACCCTTTCTTGTAGTCACCAGTTATGCGAAATGGGCCCACGTTGTTTAGATCCTAAGGAGCAATGTCCATACACCATCAATTACTACTCAGATGACACCTCGACTTCTGGTGTTCTGGTAGAAGATGTGCTACATCTGGTTTCAGGCGATGCGGACGCAACCAACAAATATATCAGTGCTCCAGTTGTCGTTGGGTGTGTTATATTCTGCTAGTTCTTTAACTATACTCAATTTATAGCATATCGGTTCTCTTGAGTCATGTGCATTCTATCATATTACAGGTGTGGTAGTAAACAGACCGGTGGTTACCTGAGCGGAGTTGCTCCGGATGGGCTTTTGGGTTTGGGCCTCGGAGAAATATCAGTCCCGAGTTTTCTCGCAAAATCTGGATATATTCGGAATTCTTTGTCTTTGTGTTTCAATGAAGATGATTCCGGGAGGCTATTTTTTGGAGACCAAGGAAGAGTTGGCCAGCAAACTACTCCGCTTTTGCCTTTGGACGGCAAGAAGTAATTTTTTCATTTCTATTTATACATTTTTTTAACACTATGAGTGGTTTCTGATAGAACGACTATTGGTTTCACCCCTATGTAGTTTAACTTATATTGTTGGAGTGGATGCTTGCTGCATTGGAATTTCGTGTCTCGACCAAACGAACTTCGAAATGCTGGTTGATAGTGGGTCGTCCTTCACATTTCTTCCAAATAAAATATTTGATCGAGTTGCCTCTGCAGTATGTTCTCTCTTATCTTCTGTAATGTCATCGTTTGTTGACATTTCATCATAAATGAACAACCATGTTTTGCCTTGCCTTTATTGTTGTAGTTCGACAGGCTTGTGAATTCGTCGAAATCCAGCTTTCAGGGATATCCATGGCAGTACTGCTACAAGTTGAGGTGTATATATTTGCCCGTGGTTGCTAATTTAAGCAAACTCACTTGATCAATCGGTCTTATCAGTTTGTCTACAATATATGTGGCAGTTCTGACACGGTGCCAAAAGTACCTAATCTTACTCTGAAGTTTACCAAATCGGATGGTTTTGTGATCAATAATCCCATTTTTGTGATCTACGGCGCTGAGGTAATTTCATGAAATAAGGTGTATGAACACAAGTTTGCTCATTAGTAGGGCTCATGTGGTGCTTATAATGGTGCAATTGTTGGTGCAGGGTGCAGTTGGATACTGTCTGGCTCTACAGCCCACAGATGAAAACATCGGAACGATTGGACGTGAGAATTTGCTGGGATCTCTAAGATTTGTTGATTCCCGTAGAGAAACAAAAAGAAAATGAAATTATTCATCCCCTTGGTTCTTGTTCCTTGCAGAAAACTTCATGTCTGGGTATCAGATCGTATTTGATAGAGAAAATTTTAAGCTCGGTTGGTCGCGTTCAAACTGTGAGTATCCAAAATAAATTTCTATACAATACTATTTACTAATCATATCACCACATTTTGGAGAAGTCATACATGATTGGAAGTCAAGTCTTGTTCATAACTGTTTCAATCCCGCTTATTCTGTTGTGTAAATGCAAATATTTCTCCTCATTTGCCTTTCAAATCTCCTAGTAGTTTGTCATAATATTTAAAAAAAAAAAAACTTTTTCAGGCAAGGATCTAAGTCCATCAGGCAACAGTTCTTCAAATTCACTACCCGCAGTAGAGCAGCAAAATCCATCTACTGCTCACGCGGTTGCACCAGCAGTTGCTGGTAGAACGCCCAATATAGCCTCAGGTACTCACCCGCAGTTGCTAACCAACATCATCTCTCTCTTGCTCCTCATTTCATTACACAGTTTGGGATCTCTGCTACTGCCTTATTTTCCATGTAAATCCTGCTCATGAAGAGTCATTTGCTTAGTCCCTTCTCGGCGTTTTCTTTCATTTCGCCGCCGGTTAGTCTGTTCGATTTTTTTATGCTTCGGATGAGGGTGGTGATGAGATAGTAGATTCTTTGTAGCATTTTCTTTTGTCTCTTTATTACATGTTCTGTTCTTTAGGTGTGCATCTATCTATCTATGTATCTATCTATGGTAGTTAGTGATTCTCTTTGCTCTTGTCCGTGTACTCTCTCTCTCTATCTGCAGACAACCCTGGATGGATTTATCTAGAAATTAGTATTGTAAATTTTCGTTTGGTGCTGCACTGCACTTGCACCTAGTTTATTTATTATATTCGTCAATCATGGGTGAATTTATATGTTGGATTTGGAAAGAGAATTATTGTTACATTTGGGGTCCGACAACATAGTCCAACAAAGTCTGGTGAAGACTAAAAAATGCTTCAAACAAAAGGACACAAGTCACCTGCTCTTTTCTTTCACCTATTTCAAATCTCATGCCTAACCATTTTTAGAATTTCATTATTACAATGGGTTGGGTTGTGTGGTGCCAATTATTGGACAAGACACCTACTAATTACTATCTCTGAGTTAAAACCTGCGTGCATCAAATGTCCCATCTTCATGAACTGTCTTGACTGTATAAAGAAAGAAAACAAGGGCCTATAATTGGCCGACTGCAATAATGAGATATTTATTGCCAGAAGAGAAGCATAATTTTAAAAAGAAAAAATAATCGGCGATTAATTAAGTTAATATTTGAGATTTTAAGTTTTTGTTTTGGTTGGGACAGACAGAATTATATCGTATTTATTATCAGTATTAATATGGACAAGAATCCATTAGTAACTAATGTAAGTATAATAATTAAAAAAAAGAGTGCCGGTTTTTAAACTAATTAATGCCTGTTTTCACACAGCTGGAGATAAAAAATGATAGATGGTGATGGGGGACAATTTGGTACATTCCATGACGAGGAACAACATTTGCCTATAAAAAAAACACCAAGTACATACACACAACAGAAAGAATGGTGAATGCTTCTTCATCTCATATTTAAAAAAGAAAGGAAATAAACAATAATGGGAGTTTCAGGAACATTAGAATACATTTCGGAGCTGATGAGCAACAAGCAGTACAAGAAGAAGAAGAAGAAGAAGAGAAAGCAGCTGCAGACAGTGAATCTCAAGGTCCGAATGGACTGTGATGGATGTGAGCTCAAAGTCAAGAATGCAATGTCCTCCCTAAGCGGTATTTATCTATCTATCTATGCATCACTGGAGATTATTATTATTGCATGATTTGCAGAACCCTAATAAACAGTTCAATATAATATCTTAAACAAGATTATTGTAATAACCCGCAGAATTATTTATTGAACAATATGGTGCAGGAGTGAAATCGGTGGAGACAGACAGGAAACAGCAGAAAGTAACGGTAACGGGTTACTTGGACGCAAGCAAAGTGTTGAAGAAGGCAAAGTCAACGGGAAACAAAGCGGAGATATGGCCGTATGTGCCTTACAACCTGGTGGCTCAGCCCTATGCACCTCACGTCTACGACAACAAGGCACCGCCTGGTTTTGTCCGAAAAGTAGATAATAATAACAGTATTAATAATAATGCATCTCTTACAAGAATTGAGGACCCCTACGTTGCAATGTTCAGTGATGACAATCCCAATGCATGCTATGTCATGTAAGATCAAGAGAAGAGAAAAAAGACCAAGATCATCATTAATCCATCATATTGTATGTATTCTCGTTATCATTATTGTAATGTTTTTAAGGTTCACTTCTAATGTACAATGTATGCTGTGATAATTTAGACGTACGCATTCAACAAGAATAGGCTAAAGATTGAAATAATGTATAAGAGCCAACCCTTAATAAAATCACAAAAGCTGTAACATTATAATATTCAATTCATGATATATCATCATCAAGGAAAAGCACAATCCAAGTTCAGAAGATAGATAAGCAAATAGAATAATGTCTAGTTTACATTAATAGTTAAAATAAACGACTGCAGTAAATCTCACAACCATCATGTCTAGTAGAGTAGAGCAGTCTTGAAAATAAAAAGATATAATAATTATATAGAACTCGATCGAACATGATCTTCAACAAGTGACAGCTGTCACTTGGCAACATCTTCCACGACGTTGGAGTTGTAATGAAGAACCAAGTCAGCCCAGTCCCAGGCAGGCTCGTCATCGTCCTTGTCACCAGAACCATCCTGCTAAATATAAACAAACAACCAAAAAAACGAAAAGAAAAGAAATTGGGTTTGTTCATGATATATATTTCTAGACTTTTAATCACCAAAAATTAAAATAAATTGTGGTGAATATCAATAACATAAATCCTTGGAACCTACCTCCTTTGGCAGATCATCTTGGACCACTTTTTCGATTTGAGTAGGAGAAGGAGGCTTTATATTCTCTATCAGTTCATTGAACTCCTTAACGATATTATCAACGTTAACGTTTTCACCACCATCAGCATCCTCATGATCACCCATCAACACGTCGTTCACAGCCTCTATATTATTATTGTTGCGCTGGTCTTCTTCAATCTCCATGAAAGCATTCAACAGCTGGTCGAAATTAGGGTTTGGTTCTTTATTACCAATCATCTCTTCATTCTCTTGAGTTATCACCATATCAACCACGACATTAGTTATTGTCATTGTGCTGCTTGCATTTAGGAGTCTGTTTAATTAATATGCATGGAGAGAGTTATTAAGATTTTTTTTTTTACCAAAAAAAAAACATTATTATATATGTAACTGCAATGTTAATCTTTTCAATTACCTTGGAGATTGAACGATGCATAAATCATTGCTGCTAGCAGGGATATTGTTCGCATCAAGGAGATGAATCTGACAAAAAAATAAAAGAGAGTAAATTTAGAATTTTCTAATATTTGTAATGACATGTCTGAACGAGAAGACAAAACATGGGTATACATTGGAGAACTGATTCCAGGCAATATCATTGTTCTGCTGATCAGGCAAGTTGAAGAGGGTATTATGATCCATCACTAATGGCTGCTTCAAAACGTCTTTATTATTTTTCGATAAATTAATACTTATTTGCTACTATATATTTATAAGCTAGATTATATTCATTAATTTTACCATCACCTGTGGCACCACAACCCCGCCAGCACCTGCGGATTCATCCGGGAAATCGGTAGACACATAGTTCGCCAGCTGGCCGCCATGATTCATCATCTCCGGAGCCTCATTTTCTTGTTCGAATAAGTTCTCATACATTTCACCAGCAGCAGCACTTGAAAACATAATTGAGATGCATATTATACATTACTAAATAAATACTACATTGTTATCTATGATGCAATAATAACATTGAGACATATATTAATAATTACCCGGTAGGGGTCATCCACGAAGGGTTGAAACTAGCCGGAACCATAACACCATTTTCGTTCTCGAAATCCATCTGATCGTTTGATTTTCCATTTCATTTTCATAGAGGAATTAAGCATCAACATCAAATAATAAAATTCAAGTGGATTTTATTAACCTACCTGGAAAATGGCTGGTGGGAGGCTTGGTAGTGTAGGCACTTCGAGCAGCACATTCTAGAAAAAATCATATTTACCATTTAAGCAAAAAAATATCTTTTTTACTAGTTTCCCGTAAATGACAGAGATATAGATTCAAATATAATAATGTTCAAGACAACCTTTATAGCTTTCATCCTATCAAGAGAATATCTTAAATTCCTCTCACACCACAGGAGCTGGTGTAGAGAAGGAGCTAGGGTTGGATCAACTTCATAGTCCCTGTTTATTCAGATAAATCATAATTCTGTTAAGTATAATGTCACAAATTTTTTTTTAAAAGGGAAATATGTAATATCTTGATGATTTATTACCGAAGGTCCGTCTCCATGATTTGCGTCTCCAAATTCCTCTTGGTAGCATGTAGTTGCAGATTCTAAGTGAAATGATCGATACAATGAGAATTTTTACTAATCAAACACGAATTGCTTAAAGTCATAACTGTGTAAATAAAAAAAATTACCTCGATTCTTGCAAGGCAACGGTGAAGATATATGAGAAAAGGAGACAAAGATATAAGTATATGGGATAACTAGAGGAAATAACAAAACACGAAACAGTTTGTAACAATGAAGCATATTACGTAAGAGACATAACTAGAGGAAGTTCTCCTCAAGATAAAATTAGAAAGTATAGACATTCTTAATTACTATTTAAAAGTAATATAAGCACAAGAGTAATTAATTATACAAGACGTATTTATAAAGTGAGCATTCGAATGGTGAAATTACTTTCATTTTCCACCTTTAGCTTATGATGTATCAACATAAACCTTATCAAGTCGAGATGCAAAATAAAACGAAAAATATTTGATGAACCGTACGTACGACGGGTGTAAACTATTTAATACCTAACGGTCGTGCCCGCGAAATTCAAATCATAGTAAATTTACTCGTAACGAACTTTCAAAATCCAAGACCGTTGCCCGTCACTTGATCATTAACGTTTTCTTAATCTATATTTTCGATTAAGACGCGAGTCATTTCATCATATTCAAATATGTGTATGCATGATAATTATGTTGGCTTTTAATTACATGGTGGTGACACAAACACACACACACAGAGAGAGAGAGAGAGAGAGAGAGAGAGAGAGATTAACTGCTTGTCGAGAAAATTGAACTTGCTTGATTCACTCTTTATGTGGTCGAGATTACTCAGCTTCTCCAATTTTCTCTTCATGCAAAAATAGCAATAATACATATTAAAATCAAAATATAATTTAATAGTTGCAACCTTTGATCTGCACGAGCATAATGGACCTCTACACACACCTGGACATTGCTCATGCGACTACATAACCACCACGGCGCCAAAGATCATGAAATGCACGAAAAAATATACATAGATTAATATATATATATATATATATATATATCGAATGTTTTTAAGAAGAAACAAACACACACTATACCTCAATCTTATTTCAGCTGGCAAACTGACATAACGATGGATCACATCTTCGATCCTGCAAAAGATCATAATAATAGATTAGTTATCAAATCGAGATACACTACTAATGTGTCGCTATTAAATTCTTGCATGTATTTAGATTTAGATTTTTTTTTGTTTTTCGTTTATTATTCAAATATTATGAAAATTCACGACCTTCTCTTGTTGCTGAACTTGCTAAGGCGTCCCGAAGGTGAAAATGAAACAAAGGCAACATCAACATCGCAGCAGATAGCAATTTCGTTAGCTTTTTTCATCAAGCTGGTACGCCTTTTCGAATATGTTACTTGACACTTAGTAACATCTTCGATCTTTTTCATCTCAACTTTTTTACCCATGATTTTCAGAAGAAAAAAAATGACTTTGACTTGATAATATGACAATGATGTTGTTCGATTTAACGGTTGTTGTCTATTTATAAGACCATCATAGGCTTAATATGAGATCCTATTGGAATTAATGGTTTTTATTATATTTTTATAAAGTGGTAAATATACTTTATTTATTTTGTGTTATTAGAGGTCAATGCGGACTCGTGATAGGAGAACGTCCCAAAAGCCTAAAGGATCGTTTTGCTAAAGGCAAATTGTTATATTTATTTACGTTAATAATATAAAGTATTTATTATGTGTAATAATTGTATATTATTTACGGCAAACATAACTTTAATTTTATTAAGTTTTGCTGATTCTGTCTTTACAAGTGATGTTACACTTGGCTTGTTATAGCCAGTGATTAATCCTTTTCTTTTTAAACTTGAGAAAAATATTGCTCGAGGACTTTAATAGGATTAAGCAATATCAATGGAGTCCTTGGAGATATGTCCATAGTAAATCACTATAGATAACGAGATAGAATTTCTTTTTCGGCTTTTCTAGTTATCTCTTAATTTATCTGAAAATGTGAAGATTTTGCCAAGGTTCATTAATTAATTATCATATCTTAAATACAATAAGATAAACCCAACTATATTAATTATCATATCTTGTATCTAGTGTCTACTTAAAAGTATTTCTGTCAATCTCCTCCGAATATTGGATTAAATACGGATACTGAATTTTATAAACTTTTGTTAATAAGAAATCTAAGTCGAATTATAAGCCATTCGGTTAATACGGTCAGTGATCAGTACTGATTGCTTCCGTTCTCCGTACACGAATACTTAATTGAATATATTTTTTCTCAATGCTTATGTCGTGGAGTCGAAACATATTTAGATTCCTTCGTCATCTACAAGTTATTTATACGTCGACCTATTATTTTCTATCCGTATACGAAAACTGAATTATATATTTTTCCTCACACTTTGCATAAGCTTATATTAATTTCTCCTATTTTATTTTCCTTAATTTTGAACCAACGATAACGATATGTTAGTACATTAGGATTAGGAAACGGCTAATCATTTTTTACTTTCAAGGACATCTTACAACCTTAATCGGTCCAATAGATTTCATTTTTGTGTTTAGGTTTTCGTCCTCATACGGCTAATCCCGCCAGTGTGGTTCGTAACTTTGGGCCTAAATGGTTTTTGGAAGAATTAATTGAAACGGAAGACAAATGTGGCCTTTTTTACATTTTATTTAATAAATTTGTCTAAAAAAATATAGGAATATGTCTGCTTAATTGGAATCACGAACATATGCATCACTTCCTCTGTCGTAGGGTCCAATATTTGGGATTTGTCATTTTCGTTCGCCCATAACAGTAGCATGAAATTCAATAAATTAGAACTTGGGAACCTTCAGTTGTTACAAAATTCAACCATAAACCATCTTTTGTACATTCATGCTGATAGAGACTATATTGCTGCTAACTATCTGCCTCTATATATATATATTATATATATACATACAAAGGTACCATAGCAAAGCCCTATATATATATATATATATATATATATAACATATATAAATATATTAGAGATTAACTAATACTGCAAAGTTGCCTCCACATGACTGTCCTTGGTGGTGGTGCTGGCGGATGAAGCCTTCGACGGCGAGCGGCGGTGTTGGGCGGCTAGTTTCCGCCTCTCCGTTTTCTCGTCTTGCTTCATTTGATTCTCTCTACACTCCTCACTACAAAATGCTGTGTCACCCCTACACCATCATTTTTAATCATACAATTAAAAATCATAAATCAAATCGCGATTAAGTATACCAACATTTACTCGGTATGATAACTTCAATCTTTCAACACGCAAACCACCATCTAACAATATTTCAATAATTAATAATAATCTTCCCAATTAAAAATAATAGAAACTATAAATAGGTACATATATATATATATATATACCTATACATGTAGATGTCACGGCCCGGAACTAAACGGCGATGGCAACGCCCACAAGTCCTCAAGAATTCAGCAGAAGCGTTACTCTCTGCTTGTAATGAGCCGACATGAACACTTGTAGTAGAAGAGTACCTTGGAGACAACATAGGACTATATCCGTTGAACTGATCTTGACCGTTGATGAAATAGTTCAAAGTCCCTCCTTGATCTCTCTGTGGAGCTTCTTTGAGATGATTTCCAACTGTTATACCCATCATGCTCGTCGTTCTCTTCATCTTGCCACTGAAGATGAAGTGTGTGTTGTGTCGGCTTCTTTTTATCAGAAGTTTAATTAGGGTTTGAGTCCTTCGCTTTTTCTTCTTTCTTGTTAATATCTAATAAGAAATGCTATTTTGGCTCTTGGGGTTCTGCGAAGTGATTTATGTTTGATTACAAATAACGTGTGGTTATGATATGCTGCGTGTGACATAGGCATAATGAAATTATATATTATATTTAGTAGAAGTCTACGTCAGGAATCATTTTAATGGTCTAATAATTGTTGTCACTTTCTTTATTTTATAGCTTTTTAAATAAAAAGAAAGTGGAATTGATTGATTTGGTGGTTACCTGGCGAATTGGGTGTTGAAAACTCACATAGCATCATTTTAAAAAAATATATATAAGGTATGTTGCTATGTTTTCTCCACATATTTAATATAAGCTAAGCTACAATAAGTATTGTTCCACAGAGAAATATTTATTTGTAATTTGAAGTTTTCAATTAAAACAAATTCAGTTTGAGACTATTTAGGCGTGCAGCGGTGTTCTGCGGATTCTTACTTAATCGAAGTAATGATGCAAGAAAAGGCATAAGCGGTATGTGTGTTTGGAATCACTTATGAAATGGATTTCTAACCTAAAAGTCCATTTTAAAAAGTAAAATAACTTTGGTGAAAATTTTGAGATGGACTTTTAAAATAAGTTACTTTTCAAGAAGTCCATTTGAGAGAAGCAACTTTTAATGACTTTTCATAATTACTTCCTGCAAAAGCTACGTTTCGAAAAAGTCCATTTACCAGACGTGCTTCTGAATTAAAAGTGGAACCAAACTAGCCCTAAATATTCCAATTTTTTTTTGTATTTGTTTTTGTTTTACTTTTTTCCAAAGTTTGAGGGTGAGCCGACCAAAGTGGCATAACGTGTCACAATAAAGATCGATGAAAAACAGTATTATACAATGCTTATAAATAATTTCAATGAGAAAGTAACACGTTGATGTAATATGGTAGAAAGAGAAAGCGATATAGTTGAACACCTCAATGTCCCAAATGGTTAGAAAATAAAATCGAGAATTGGAGGAACTCATTGTCTATTGTATATTATTGCTGAATTTTTATTTTGAAATTAATTTGTTGACGACTAGCACATTATTATTACTCTCAAGTAAGCAAGTTTTTTTTTTTTACGATAAAAGTATTAGTGTAAGCGCGCGTGTCCGGGAGCGCGCGTGCTGTTGTGGCTGTGTGGTTGCGGGAAGTCTTTATAACCTATGATTTAGACAGCCTTAAATACAATTATTCATATTATGTCGTCATTTGGGCCCCTCGGAACAATTTATGTTCAAGAAATATCTACTTTAGTCCAAACCGCATTAATATATAGCTGTCGCATCAAAATCAAACGAAGGAAAAAAAATTAAAATTAAAACGTAATGAAGACTGTAAAAACTAATTTATGATCAGGTACGACATTTGAAAGATTTTAAAATAACTTTCAAATGTTGACTTGGTATTTGATTTGAAGCCATCGAAGCAAAATAAAAATAAAAATGAAATATCCATTCGTGCCAACGCAACAGTAATTGATGTCTCCTACCAGCTCAACGCAAGATCCCATACATTTTATGTTTTGGATCTTATAGTACATCTTGTGCTAGTAATCATATCAAAATAATTATAACCGAGAATACAATTTATATTTGGACTGTTGAAAAATGAAAACCAACACAAATAAAGTAATATAGCCCATTTACTATTTAAAGCCCCAATCATTCGATGGGCTACAGTCCATAAGTAAAGCCCATAAACCCTTGGATAAATATCCATAAAGGTATTAATTAGCATCAAACAAGTAAAATGATTCATTAAATGGAATTAAAAAGGGTCAACACAACACATACATAAATACATACATTGGATCTAACATATTTGAAAGATTGCTAGCCCTTCAAGTTAGCTTCCACCACATGCAATTAAATGTAAACATAAAACCTGGCTATAAGAAAATAATATTTGAAATTATAATGATAATAAAAGCATGCAAGCAATTAAAGCATCACAGATCTCGGAACACGCGGGAGAGATGCAAATAACGAAATCTAAGCCGACACCGTATTTAATGAAAGATTAGTCTCCGGGGAAAACGATCTATATAACATTAAGCATTGCTCTCTCTTTACACTTAATCGATTCAACAATAATAATGTCGACGAAGACCAACTCGCTGCTGCTACCGACGTTTGCTGTTCTCTGCATCATAATCCCAGGATTAGCAACTGCTATGTTCATGAGCAACCCTTTCGTCGTGAAGGGCTACGTCTACTGCGACACGTGTCGCTGCGGCTACGAGACCGACGCCGTATACTACATCGCAAGTACGTACAATTATACACACATACTTACACACAGAGAGAGATCTCTTACATTATTATTATTATTATTATCTTGCAGATGCGACTGTAAGAATCGCGTGCAGGGACAAGAACACGAACCAGCTGACGTACACGCAGCGAACCACGACGGACTCGACGGGGCACTACAGCTTCAACGTGCACAGCGACCGAGGAGACGACTTCTGCGACTGCGCCATCGTGGAGAGCCCCGACACGGAGTGCGATAAGCCCGACAAAGGGCGGAGGCGCGTTCGAGTGATCCTCACCAACAACAACGGGATGTGCGTCGCCGTCCGCCATGCGAATGCTATGGGGTTTCTCAAGAAGGAGGCGTTGCCTAACTGTCCACAGATCCTCGCCAAGTACCAAGTCAACGATAGTTGAGTTTGAGTAGTTGACCTTCATTAATGACTAAGTGTTTTATTTCTAGACGATCCCATATAATTAAGTGTGTTGACTTTATTATCGTTGGTTGCCTTCGACGTATTTATTACTATGTATTTTTGAATTATGCTCTAATTCAACTCAACATTTAAAATGCACTAATAATGTCTCATCCCATTTTACAAAAATAGAAATGCCGATATTGCAAACTACTTTATTTGAAGCAATATAGAGATAAAAAAGACGTCTTGGTTAAAGAAAAAATAAATAATAAATATTGAACAAGTTTGAAACGGGAGAAAAACAAAAGGGTCAAGATACAACAGAAATTTTCGACGTTTATATTCGGAATGGGAGTCTCATTCTTCGTGCTATAAATGTAGCGAACGTCATCGTCGTCGTCGTCATACACGTTGGGGCCTGAAAAAGCCGATGATATTATGACAAAACCCATCGAAGAAAATTCTGTCAATGGTCATGAAAAGAAAAAGAAGGTGTGTTGTTACATACGTCTATTTGTATATATATTTTAATCATTTCTGGGTTTGTTGTATGTAAGTATTTATTGTTTTCTTGATTTTGCATTACAAGTCCATCATTCCGAAGATATTTGGTTCCAAGAAAAATGATAGGGAGAGTTCGGAAGAGGGAAATCTTCAATCAGATGGAAACGATAATAATAATGGTTCGTTTTTCATTGTTTATATATATATGTGTGTGTGCTGCATTTATTTATTGTGGTTGTTTATTATTTCTTTTGTTTGGGAACAGAATCAGATTCAAGAAAGAAAGCTTTTCATGAAGCTTCAACCTCTATGAGGAAAGGTCTCCTAGGTACGCAATAACTACCAATAAAATCAGAAAACGAACCACGACTTTCTAATAGATTACATTTAATCTCATGAAAATAATGATGATGATGATATCCTAATTATAATTGATTTCACACGAAGTTTAATTCATACCATAAAAATTTCGAAACTTTGGTAGCTTACCTAACAATGTAGACTTTGAATGCATGCACGTAGACGATTAATCTGCCAAAACCATTCATTTTGTGATGATTATAAGAATGTGTGGAGCTCAGTTTTTCTATTTCCTGGTTTGGATATTGACCTTGACATCATGTGAAAAATTTGTAATGATACAGTTCCAAACATAGGACACGAAACTCATAAATGAAAACAATGTTAATAAATTATATATTTTTCATCATCGTCCCTTCTCAGAAAGCCAAAGTAGCCCCGGGATCGAAAGCCTAAACTTGTCGAGCTTCGATCGATCCATAGCACCCGAAACAATGATCCAAGATGTTCGGTGGGTGAATCGACTCAATTTTTGGTATATCATGAATGATCGTATATCATATTTTTAATTAATATGTCAATTTATTTCATTAAAAACGATTGCAGAGTCTTCGTGTCGACATGGAACGTAGGCGGGAACACTCCCAACCAAGAACTCAATCTCGAGGATTTTCTTCAAATCGAAGGCTCTGCGGATCTATACGTACTCGGGTAAGTGTTATCTATTATTCGATGTAACTTTCGAATAGAACTAGGGTTTCTTTTCGAACATGTAATATCCTATTTAAATCCAATGTTAATTAATATCTCATGCATGTACGCACAATCTCAGGTTTCAGGAAATCGTCCCATTAAACGCAGGAAACGTGCTCGTAATAGAAGACAACGAGCCCGCCTCGAAATGGCTGGCGATCATAAGCCACGCGCTCAACAAACCCTACCACGAATCGGTGCTCTCATCATCATCATCATCACCGGATTCGAGCACGAGCTCGAAGCACTCGAAATCTAATCAAAGCAACATCTTCTACAAGCCATCACTGAAAGAACTCAGCAAGAAAATAAAAGCAGACAACGACCTCCTTAAATCATGCAACTGTTCCTGGGAATCATCGGTGTCATCGGATCACAACAGGAGCAGCAGGCCAACGAGGAAAGTACTGAGGGACCCTTGTGCGTCGCCCTTTGATTCGAATTCACCGAAGAGGCTCAACTACCAGCTCGTAGCAAGCAAGCAAATGGTGGGCATTTTTCTTACGGTATGGGCTCGAAGGGAGCTCGTGAGGGACATTGCGCATCTGAGAATTTCTTGCATGGGAAGAGGAATCATGGGATGCCTTGGTAATAAGGGTTGCATAGCGATTAGCATGACCCTTCACAAGACGAGCTTTTGCTTCGTTTGCAGTCACTTGGCTTCGGGTGAAAAGGAAGGGGATGAGGTTCGTAGGAACTCAGACGCGGCAGAGATTCTAAAGGGGACTCAGTTTCCTCGGGTCTGCAAGAACACGAGCCGCGTGGTGCCCGAAAGAATCATAGATCACGAGTGAGATTTCTTTTGCTTTCAATTAACCTGAATTTTGTCTTTTGTTTCAAATAATTTTATTGAATATTTTCGAAAACAATAAACATATAGCCGAATGATTTGGCTTGGAGACTTGAACTATCGAGTTGGTTTGAGCTATGAAGAGGCGAGGCTTTTGTTAGAGGACAACGATTGGGACTCACTCTTGGAGAAGGATCAGGTCAGTTCTTTTTATTACAAATTTCGTCGTTCGTTACACTTTTGTCAAGAATATTAATTTCTACGAAGACCCTAATGATACATAACGAGCCCACATATAATCCGGAGATATATGACATAAAAAATATATAATGATATACCTTGTAGATATATAACCATTTTCTTTGTGGTTGGTGTGGAAGTCTGGCTACGTGGACAATATAAAGCGAAAATTTTGATAAAACCCCATGTTATAATACAAATGAAGTAAAAAAAAAAGATTGCAACAGGGCAAGTTTCTGAAAAATCTAATCTTTTTTTTATATATTTTTTTTCTGACGGCTCCTACAGTTGAATGTAGAGAGAGAAGCTGGTAGAGCATTCAACGGATGGAATGAAGGCAAGATCATGTTTGCACCAACGTATAAGTACTCTCTCAATTCCGATTCATACACAGGAGAAACGACAAAGTCCAAGAGAAAGCGTAGAACACCTGCATGGTAATTGATAAATAAATAAAAAGATAAATTAATCGATACAATTTAATAATGCCACCCATCCATTTCTATTACAACACCAGGTGTGACAGAATTCTGTGGAGAGGTGAACGCATGGAACAGTTGTCTTACGTACGAGGAGAGTCAAGATTCTCCGATCACAGGCCTGTGTGTGCGGTGTTCGCAATCCAAGTTGAGGCAAAGAGCAATAATATTACGGTTCAGAGATTTAGAAAGGGATTTTCTTGCACCGGAGCCAAGTTTGAGTACGAGGATTGCATGCCGCACAGACATAGTTTTTGTGAATTTTAGATCAATTAATTGCTTTTTATTTTTAGATATAAATAGTACTATATTTATACTTTACAATAGTTGATGACAGCCACATGATACGTATATAGCAGCATGACATGGATATTTCATTTATTCATTCTTTACTAATAATATCATCCATTTACCAATGTATTCGCGGAGTAGAATATATGCGAAGCAAGCAACTTCATATATTATATAGTGGAAGTCTGTCTAATCATAGTTTGAGTTGTATTTCTTATTTGGGTTAGGTAAACATTTGATTAAAGATAACATTTCTTTATTTTCACGGCATCATAAGTTAATCCCTTTTGTATGATTATTAATATAAATTAATTCTGCATAAAAAAAATTGTGACGCCTCTAATCTTTCAATTTTGATCCTCATTCATCCATCAAGAAAAAGAATAATTATATGAGCTGGCAATTTGCAAGAAGCATAACAAATGGAATCTCATCATTCAATTCATAATAATAAAGGAAAAAATAGCATCATCAAATAAATCCAACGGCTGAAAAATAATAGCCAGTTTAGGCTAAGGTACAATATCAGCTAAAAATGATGCCTAAAGTCCAATCAATCCTCCATCCCTATTTCAAGAGGTCCCACTGGCTAGATAAGTCCCCACAGAAAAAATAAATAATAATAGTAATAACAAGAAAAATGAGAGGCAAGTAACATGACAATATTCGAAAAATATGATTTAGCCACTCTTTATGTTATGTGGCACGTGTCCATTTTTTATTACAATAATAGTCTTTAAGTCGCGTGTATATTCGACAGCCACAAAGGTGAACACATCCATGAAATGAAAGATACGTACTATATATTCTACACTTTAAATAGGAATTAATTAGTTTACATTATATATTTAACGCAAATAGAGATCTTCAAATGAAATTGACACTATAAAATTAGTCTTATTAGTTCTGATGGTTGCAACAAACTTTATGTTTTGTTGATCAGATTTATCCACTCGATTATAGAAATTAGTATTAGAGAAATGTCTCTTGAGTTTTTTTTACCATAAATAAATAAAAGAAATGTTACATAGTAATTATTTCTATAGTATAAATTTGAACGCATGGAACAATGTGAAATGGCGTCATACGCCAGTTGCTGATCAGGCTTTATTCATTATTTTTTCATTTTTCTATTTAGTAACCAATGAAATATAGGAGTCGTCTTGGAAACAAAAAGACGTTTTTAAGCTTCCAAGAAACACTTTTCAAAAGCCATATCATTTGTGAAAAGAAACTAGAGAATGAAAATAAAATAAAAGTTTTTCCCATACGATTTTATTTTATTTAATTACACATAAATGGATTGTTCACCGATCGTCCACCCTTTTTTTCCTACCCTTCACACGCTAAAATCTTATAAACCACAAAGAAGCCCAAGACTAGAGAGATACGTCTCTCTATCTCTCTTCCCTCTCTTTCTCTGTCTCTAAAAAAACACAGCTTTCTCACTTTACTTTCTCACTATGATCTTTACATACTTCTCTTGATGAAAACCCTAATTCTCCGACAACCTTTGTATCCAAGGAAGCTAGCTAGCTTTTCTCAGTCACTTCGTCTTCAAGATTAAACCTTTTGATCGACCTATAAGGCAAACCAAAAAAAAGTTTCTCTGCTGCAGATCAGATCATTAAATATGGGTACGTGTGCATACGTGTTTTTGAAGAAAGAAATACATCTCCAGCTCCATATTAATGGTAGCTTTTTCTAGTAGTCTTTTGATGTGCAATAATGATAACTCCTTTTGTAAGAATTATCTCCTCTCTCTCTCTCCCTCTCGTGATATGTGTGTATGTATATCCGATACGAAGGAATTTTATGAACCCAATTAATTTGTTTCTCTTTATTGTCTTCCTCAGAATATAATAGACTTCTGCTGCTTTAGAGAGAGAAAATAATGGATTCTTGCAACAGTGGTAGCCTTCAGTCATCAAGCGGCGGCGACGAAGAGTACGACTCGCGCGCCACCTTCATGATGGGCGGCGCCGTAAACCCAAACCCTTTACCACCGCTGACACCGTTTTTCGACCCGTTTCTCTCCAACTACCCACAGAACAACCACTTCATTCCCCATACCAAAACCATAAGCGACAGCATTAATAACGCCACCGACAACAACCCTTTCACTACTTCTTCCCAATCCCAACCACCTCCTCCGACCGTCGCACCTCCGCACACGGCGGCGAGAAACCCAAAGAAACGCACAAGAGCCTCCCGACGAGCCCCGACGACCGTGTTGACCACGGACACCACGAACTTCCGAGCCATGGTTCAAGAATTTACCGGGATACCATCGCCGCCTTTCGTCAGCTCGCCTTTTGGGAGGAGATCGCTCGATCTCTTCGCATCTCCTCTCGATGCTCCTTCGTACCTGAGTCGTCCTTTTGCCCAGAAGCTGCAGTCTCCGTTTTCACCGTTTCTTACCGGAAACAACATCAACGTTAATAACAGTAATAATAATAACACTTCGTCGAGTGCGGCTTTACAAAGCTCGAACGTATTCAGTAACATCGTGGATCATCAGGGTTTCTTTCTTGGTAACTCTGCAAACTTGCAGCAAGCGACTCATCAGAAGAGCAATCTATTCGGTTTGGGATCGAAAGGTGGCGACGATCAAGTTCATGGCGGCCCATTTGGAATGTCTTCTTCAGCCAGCGATCTTCACCATCATCATCAATTTGCAGGTTTAGGTGACCATTTAAAAAATGCTGCTGCTGCTGCTACAGCTTTCGAAGGTGGGCTAGCAAATATCATATCATCAACCTCTACGAACGGCGGCGCCTCACGTAACGATAAGGCATTCGACTATTCATCGTCTTCATCAGGTCCGTTGGCTTCGAGCTTCAATGGTGAAAAGGGACAAGAGAGCAGTGGAAGAGATCAAAGGTATGGTGGAGACATAGATGCGTAGCTCTCTCTCGAGAGTAGGAATCATTGCGCTGTAGAGAAGTAGAGGCAATCATTACGGTGATTGAAAAACATTGTAAAAGGACGATCGTCTTCTGTAGAAAGTTGAATCATTACGCTGTTTCTGGTTTAGTGTTTGGTTTGATGAATGAATCCTATCATTACATTATGACGATTTATGATTACACTGAAAAGCTTAATTCTCGATTATCGTTCATTTGCATAGATTTAGACGTTATTTAGCAAGAATCTTGCTATAATCCCCTGTTTGAGGTAATTAGATCAACGCCATTTGTGGCGAGATTTGGGGATTTGTTTTGGCGCCGCAACCTTAGGTTAGTGCATAATTTTCTGTGCTTTGGTCTAATTTAGTATTGTTAGTAATTTATCTTATTACCAAGTTTACATATACAAACAAATGTATAGATATGTATTATATAAGTAGGCTGCGGAATATAGTCAATTTTGTTTGGCTATTTACTTTTATCTAAAGAGTGCCTAAAACAAGCAGCTTACTTGGAAATTATGACAAGATATTTTAACATATAAACATCTTACGACGTAAATGTTATATTGCTGCAAGTTGAATTAAATAATAAATGGATTACAAATCAAGGCATCGACTATTCCTGAATCGTACAAAATGTTTGTGTATTATACAGAATGCATGCATGTATACGGACGTGGATATACTAGTAACAAAACAATGGTATCCATTTGCCAATAAAAAATTACTTGAATTAAAAAAATATTAGGCAAATCCAGTGATGATTTACTCTAAATGAAGTAAAGAGACTATGTAGTTCGTCCCCATTAACTATAATATGTAGTGGTGGGGTTGGGTAAAGTAGATATGTGTCATTCATCTACATCTATCAAAAGTAGGGTTTGTTCGGACGTTAGGGCTCTCTCTCTCTCTCTCTCTCTCTCTCTATAGCGGTAGGTTGCTTTTTAGATTATACTCTCTCAATTTAAAGGCGTATTTATTTACCTATATCAAACTATTATAGTACCTTTCCATCAATTTGAATATAATATAGCAGGATAACGCGTGGGGGACTATTTCATTTACAACCAATGGAAAAGAAGTGAGCATTAATTTTTCCTCTTTTCTAGGTATAAGACAAAATAGAAGAATCTATCAACGTGTTGATTCTTCTCCCTTCTAATATTTCTTGTTCTTGCAAGAATTGATTGGTTAAGCCCAAGCCCAACCATGAAAGACTAGTAGTATAGTTAATTCGCTTAACGCCCAAACAAAAAAATGCCCAGGACAAAATAAAGAAGAAAAAAAAAAAAGCCTAGCATAAAGGTTTTTAAATGAAAGAGAACATGTAAATTTTTTACATGGCCTCTATCAATAGCATATCCATATAAATACAAAAGGGAGGGCGGAGGGCACATATATATTATATGTTACCATTACATAATTTTTTCATAACTTTAGTCAAAAGAAAATGCACCCTCACAGTACCTTTGACTGAAGGTCTCCGCAGATTCAGAAGCATAGAGAAGAGTCTCACTGGCTCTATCAAGCACCATGTAAAGCTCTTTCCCTCTCGAAAGACGAGCAATAAGCCAAGCGTTGTTCTTGGCTCTGAGGCACACTTCGAGGTCCTTCTCCCCTCCCAAATTGTCTAATCTCCCTCTGCTCTTCTCCGCGTCGATCTCCTCTCTGAACTTGGTGAAAGAGACTAAGGATTCCTGTGATCTCACAGAGGAAGAAGATGATGATGATGATGAATGACTACAAGCGATTGCTGTCAAGGTTTAAAAGTGTGGGGTGCAAAAAGAAATTTACCTTCGTCAGAGTTGAAACTTTTCCGGGAGGAGATGCCCTGGAAATGTCATTATCCCCATCTACGAGAAGATAACGATAACCGCTCACGTGATACGCGTTCTCACCGCCCCAACCCCTCGATAGCTTTTCTTCAACTTTGGACATTTTCAAAGATGCCTGCAGAAAAAAAAAAGGCTGTCATAGATGAAGACCGTCATTCAGAAATTAAATGATTGGAAAACTACATATAGTCACCTCTTCGAGTATCTTCTGCTTCACCGCAGCAACTCCACGTTCCCCATTAACAGAGGAGACGGGGATGAGAGTTATTACAGTGAGGCCCCTGTGCTGATGGCAGATTAGGTACATCTTCACGTCTGTTTGGTGTAGGAAGATAGTTGGGCTCGTGGGCAGAGGACTGTTGACCTCTGTGCCCCAAATATCTGTGATGAGGAAACCGTCTTTGCCCTTGGACCACTTAGAATGCTGCAGAGGCCTCACCACGGGATAGCTACGGAGCCCGAGTGGAGAGGCATTGCGGGAGTTGCGATATTGATCCAAAACTTGCTCGGAGTTCGCTAATATTGCTCCGGAAGCGGTGTTCCATGTGGTGCCGTTCCCCTTGTGTGAATAGGACCAATAACTTGCTCCAGAGGACAGAGCTAACGGGGTTAATCTTAGGACAGCATAGGTGAAGATGTTGACAGAGTCAATCTGAGGAAGATAACAACAGAAAGAATGATGAGATCATCAACGTGCCCGTGTGAGGAGTAAGAACGGAGGCAAATATGGGTATAAACTAGAGAAGAGATTGAATTCTATACCGGTGAAAGATCAGTGGAGACGAGCAAATCCTGAAACATGATCAGAGAGTGGCACCGTGAAGTCCCTGCAGATGATTCTAGTGCTCGAACGAGAGACTGAACAGAGAAGAAAAAAAAGATGACATGAGAATGAATAAATCCACCGAATGTTGTGTAATTAGTTCCTATTTCCTTCTACTGACAGTGAAACTGTTAATTGATCTCATTACACATTACATAGGGAGCCAGTCACTGAGAAACTAACCTGAACTTCAATAGCAGCCTCTCGTCCAACAGTTAACATCTGTACAGTTCCACGTTCCTTAAGGGAGTCCCGAAAGTTTGGCAACCGAAGTTTTTTTCCCACGAAACAATCTGTTGGCCCAAAGATAAAACTCAAGAAGTGAAAACCGGCATCTTCAGAACCGAACTAATTGAAACGGGAATCATTGTGTAACAGCAGCTGCAGCATTACCCCAGCAACAAAATTCCAGCGGAGACCGCTTTTCATATGCTGGCAATTAGTAACTTATGTTGGAACAAATGGATAAGACGGGAAATATTAAGCTGCATGCCCAGTTTAAGATTTAGATTTCATATAATGACCACTCACCGCTAAGAAAATCCATGATGAAATAATATAGATAGGTCCTGACAAGGCCTCCAGTGGGTTCTCTATCCACCAACGCCCTAACAGATCCATGAAACATCGCAAAAAGGGAATGAATTTCTTTAAGAACTTTTCGTAAGTCATCAATTCGCCAGATTCCTTCTGATTCCTTATCCTTTTCAACAACCTATTAGCATATAAGATTTACATGGCTAATGTCAGAGTTTGTTTGAAGGAACAACAAAATCATCAATGAGTAATTGATGTGCCGGTAAAAGAATACAATTTGATTCATTTACAGCATAATTAACGACTTTATTTGTTTCAAAAATTTAAGATAGATGTTGGAGTTTGCCAACAAGGGTTCATCATACTTACCATCACCATCCATATATCAGGCTCTGCCTCATAAAATACATGGGAATGCATCTCAGCTTCAATGACCTCACAAGCAGCCTCTGGGGAGAAAATTCTGCAGAACATCATCTTCATAAACCCCAATGAATAAGTATATCCAACAAGCGAGCTGGGCAGAAAAGGACCCAAATTTTACCGAGTAAACGTGATGAGAGCTTCACTAAGACCAATAACTGAGAGCTGCATTGAAATGGGCAAATCGGAGGGGTAGAAGAATAGGATTTTGTCCAGTTCCTGACCTTCAATTTGCCCTCTTTGCAAATCAAACACGCATAACTTCATTGATTCGCTTGAATGAGTCCCAGAAGTCAACCACATCAAAAAATTTAGCTACCTAAAATATTATAAATGTCTCCAATTAGTATGATAAGATAAAAAAAAAAAAGCTTAAATAATTAGGAAGCACCAGGAAAAATTACCGATCTTGCAGAATTAATGCAAATATCTTCCCAAAACCCAACTTATTTATCAATAAAGACATCAGAAGTTAGCTTCAAAAGATAGTGCACTCATCGTACTTCGTATATCAATCCCGGCAACAAATCATCAGATTAGATTTAATGTGAAATAATCGAAGACAATAACCTTTGCTTTTGGGAACTACACAGATTTAGACCAAATCCAGTCTGGTGCTTATACAGATCAGATGATTCAAGAAACAACAACGAACAATCAGGAGCTGACGATAGTACAAGAACAACATAATTTCAGGAAAGCACAGACTAACCTAATTTAACAAAGAGCATCAGAAATAAGATTAATCTGACGTGAAGGAGTGATTCACAAAGATTTCTCTGATTGAACCAGTTGCATAAATCGAAACGGGTTTCGTCGCGCAGATGAGAGGAGATCGTGCTTTCAGCTTTTTCTTTTTTTTGTGTGTTTTTTTTGTTCTTTAACTTCTTGGAAACAACACGTGTGAAAAATTAGAAAGAATAACGAAATTATAAATGAATATTATTTTACAACATATAAAGGTTTTATTATTATATGTTAATTATAGTATTACACAATAAGTAGATGGATAATATAGTAGGAGAGAAATGAAAAACGTAGCTTGATATTATTTTTGTGTCGAACAAGGAAGAAATACAATGCCCTATTTATATGCAAAAATATTAACTACCGAAATTTATCATCCTCATTTATTGAAATCAAATTAGGGTTTTTGTCTTTCTATGTTTAGTGTGTGGAGTGGGACATTCTCATGAGAATTGCTTCGCAGATGAAAGAATTATCGTAAAGCTTGTCGAGCTTCACTGCAGGCAGAAAAAGGCTTAGTAATAGAAACATATTGTTAAATGGGTTGAATACTAATAGGCCCACTTTATCAAACGTTTAGAAATAGAGTCCAATCTAAATAACAAATTTTAATTGATAATATAATGGTCAATGAATATTAATTAACAACGATCAACTTTATATAAAATATCACAGGCTGGAATAATCTATATATATATTCCACTCACAGTGGATATGACAGTTGGGAAAAGTGATAATCATATTAAGTCGCTTATTATATTTAATCTAATAGTTGTGGGTTGGAGTGTCGTCTTCGAAATAACCAATTCGTCTCTTTGTTATGTTTTTTTTTTCTTTTTTGTTTTTCTTTCTTCCTTGTGATTCGGGTTTTAGATTTCCCATAGTTATGTAATCGCACACGTTATTATCGTTTCTATTGTATATAATTATGACATCAGCTTATACACATTCGTGCAAACACATATATTTTCTTGTTATGCATCTTGATTTTCCTTACCAGTCTTCGATATATTACTTATTAGTGATAACTGCTTATTATATCAGTTAAATAGTGATGCTTCCTGTCGATAGATCGTGATTAGTTAGCCCAGAAAATATCCCTCCAATTATGATATTTAATTTACCCAAAATAAATCATATTCACAACTTTTTATGGATAATAATATATCTACATAATATAATTATGATTAATTATTTTATTCTGCATGCAGTGTCTCACAAAACATATGCCAACTACGATCAGGGCTTTAATTTAATGTTTATCGTATGTTGTTCCCCGGTTTAGGTTGCATTAATTCGTTAAATACTGCAATTTATATCTTAATCAATAATTATATGTGCGTAGAAGGTAAGTGTCGATATCGTCGTCGCACGTAGAAGCGGAATAAGATCTTCTCAGTCAAGGGTTGGTTCAGCTAGTCTGCGCCTATAGAAATAAAATCCACATAATATTTTTCCTACAGTGACATCACTTCTCCGTTTTAAACTATAACAAACATCTTTCAATTACGTCACCACGATATTTATACAATATTCATGGAAGAGCAAACAACAAGCAACCTTATAATCAAAAGCTTTTTCAATTTTTAACAATTACGCCAAATAAAGGAGAAATAAACAATCATTAGTTTTTTGTCGTGAACTATACACGAGCACTCGATTAATTTCTAGTCAAAATTTATTTTATTTCGCCTGATCGACAGATATAAACGCACGGACACGAAATATATATGTCTATGTGCGCGCGCGCCTTTTGTCCTTATTTAATTATTTTGCCGCCAAGATTTATACATTGACATTAATTCATTACACTTTTCTCTTATTTAATTTAACTGACTATCAAACCTTGGCTGCTTGGACTTGGGAGCAATTTAAATCGACTTAATTAATATCGAAACGAGTTAGGCTTGAACGAAGCAGAAGATGAAATCACCATTTGGACTTTCACTTAACAAATGGGACCCAATTCGGTAGTACAGAAGATAAATGACAATATTTTTCTTTTTCTTTGTCGTTCTTTCTTATAAAATAAACTCAATTATTATTATTATTATTATTATTATTACTCTTATATGGATATATTGAGTTCTTTATTAATTGCTGCATCTTTGTGTTGTGAAATATTTAATTTATGATTAAACCATAAATTCAAATATCGTTCTAAGATGTATAAATATATTTTCCAAGCGTATTAAATAGATAAGAAGGTGGTTCAAATTTGATGCAAGATGTAGAGGTTGCTCTACCAAATTTTCTTTCTAACCATCTCGTTATCAATCTCTAAATCGGGAAAAGGTCACTATCTTTTCATGGCGTATTCTTACGATGAACTTTGTGGTGTGTGTATGTACATATATATATATATATATATATATACACATCCGTGTGTAAGTATAGACGGGAGTAGAAATATTTTCCGTATCCCATATAAATGTTTCACTCTTACCAACATGAAGATCTCAATATAGTATTAGATTATATGTTGTGATCTATTAAATTCTTCAACACACACAAAAATACATATACATACATACATACATGTGTCTGTGTTAAACGCACGGACATAACGAGCGCTCCTAAAACAGTATTATCATCGACGTACAGTAGTTAGTAAAAACTATAATATAACAACAGAAAATTATCAAACTTTAATCTCACTTAGGCAAGAAAAGAGGGCAGCCTTGATATATTATTATCTCACACACATATGGCTGACTAGCTTGGAAAAGAAGTGTTCCTGTTATCATTTTTATTCTCTAAATAGCATATATCATGGAGATATTTATAGTATTTAAATGCCTGGGTTTAGTTATGAATTGCAGCAGTTAACCAATCTATGATAATTTAAGCTGTTGAGATTTACATATACTCTTTTGTACGTATTTGAAATTCTGAAAATGTACAAATAATAAAAATATTATTGCCATGCAACAACATATCTATATCAAATGACGAAATTATACTGACCCGCTCTTGCGTGCATGGGTGTGTTTTCCTCTAGACCAGAGAGTAGTCGACAACTTGTCCCAGTGACGACTTTCATACTTGTATTTATTTGCAATTTTGATAAATAAATAACTGACGACATTGAAAGAACTTGAATTCTCCAATATATCCTTGTCCAGGGGCGAAGTAATAATAATACGCGTCTTGGTTAATACATTACCAAGTGTAACTAAAAGGTAATTTTTAGTCAATTCTACATACATGAAATTAATTATTCGGCTTCTAACTTCTTTCCTATATATATAGACGATAGACGTTGTTCCACTTAGGTAGTAGGCAAGAATCATAACTTGTTTATAGAAAAAAACATAAAACATATAGCTCTTCGTATTTCGAGGTACCTTAAACCCATTTTTTTTTGCTTAAAAAAAGAAAAATAAAAAATGGGAAGGTCGCCTTGCTGCGATGAGAGTGGCTTGAAGAAAGGTCCATGGACTCCCGAAGAAGACGACAAGCTCATCAAATACATCCAGAAACACGGCCATGGAAGCTGGCGAGCTCTTCCTAAACTCTCTGGTAATAATTTTAAAATAAATCATTTTTTAATCATATATATCATTACATGTTTACAACATCAAAATTGATTAGAAAATATGTCATCTTATATATTGATATTATCAAAAGGTTTGAATCGATGTGGTAAGAGCTGCAGACTACGTTGGACGAACTATCTTCGACCCGATATCAAGCGAGGCAAATTCTCTCAAGAAGAGGAACAAACAATTCTTAATCTCCATGCAATTCTTGGAAACAAGTAATATATATATATATATATATATATATATATATAGTCGCAATATTATATCGTTTGTGTCATGAATTAACATTAACTCTCTTACAATAATATATTGTATAATTAATAGGTGGTCGGCAATAGCAACTCATTTACCGGGAAGAACTGACAACGAAATAAAGAATTTCTGGAACACGCACCTAAAGAAGAAGCTGATCCAAATGGGTTTCGACCCGATGACCCACAGGCCCCGAACCGACATATTCTCGAGCCTTCCACATCTCATTGCCCTAGCAAACCTCAAGGAGCTCATAGAAAACCCTAGTTCTTGGGAAGAACACGCCATGCGCTTGCAGAGTGAGGCTACTGTTCATAATATGGCTAGGCTCAACCAATACTTGCAATGCATTCTCCAGCAACCAATGAACAACAACAGCAACATTATTAATTACAACAATTTCCCTTCAATTTCAAGTGTTGATATTACTTCCTCGGATGCTTTCAACGTCTTATTAAACTCCATCAGAGACACCAGTTCAATATCGATGTTCAGCCAACTGGAAATTACACCACCACCACCGTTGATTCAGGCTGATAACGCTTCGAGCTTTCTTCCTCGAGATTCTTCTAACATGCATTTCTCTCACTTGCCTGATTTACAAGCCGTTCCTTGTGGTGGTGGTGACATGATCAACAGCAGTAGTGGAAAGGTTAATAATATGGGTAATGGTGATGATAATAATGGTCCTATTGTATGTGATTTGAGTTTCAAGGGACCAAATACACTGGCTGATTTTGGTGGTAGTGGTTCACCGCCGGGGAATAACAGCGGCGGTGCTGGTGGAGATGCTTGCAACACGTCGAACTACGGTGGGCCCCAGCTCTGGTCTGAACTGTTGATGGATGATCCTCTGTTCCATGAGAGATTGCTTGATTAGTTCAGTTATTTTAGTAATTTTTTTTGACAGATCTTGCGTGGTGTATAGTTTCAACCATCGTCGACGACGCTTGGTATTTTTCCCGACCGTTTTTTATTTATTTTTATTATCATATATATATATATATACTGTATTATGATATTTACACTGTCAGTCAATGCTATAATATTTAGTTGGGTGCTGGGAGGAAACAATATATATGAAGCATCGAATTATTATACCAAAAGTGATTTTATTTAATTTGAGAGACGTTAGCCTATCAAAACTAAAAAAATAATAAAATTTGCATGTATAACGTATTTAACTTGCATGAATCAGGAAGAAAGTAAATATTAGATGATGATTATAATAGTTAACCGAACCCATGGACATATTTAAGCCAACCACTGCACAGTCTACATCAATACGGATACATGGCCACTGAGCATTCGTCGTTTTAAATAAATTCAAACATTTAAATATTTTTGTCGAATGAAAATTAAGTTATGGTCGTTTGGAATCGGTTGACTTATAAAACAAATGTCAACAAGGTGATGTAAGGATCCTCAATCATAGAAAAGGGGACCCCAAGCAGTTAGGAAACACAGTGTTTTAGTATTCATTTGTCTTCGTAGCAACAACGACATGAAATTGATAGTTAATCATAGCAGCCCAAGTGATAGATTCTTAATTACAGCTGAATCATTGGCAGTAATTTACTGATGGCTTCATATTATTCTATATATTTAAAGATATTTCAATATCCTCAAATTGATAATTTGTAAAATAGCTTAAACGAAGATCTTTAGAGACATTAACATATTTCCTCAATGAGTAGGTGAAAATTGTTCCTTTTTCTAACAAGAGATTGACTGTTCAACTTTTTCTTTAATAATCAAATCCTTGCTATAATATTTTTAGACATCATCACAACAACGATTTCTTGTATATCGACACAGCATGGAAAAGCAATATAAAAGCGTATGTTTCAAGTAAACTGCGTTTGTTCTTACAAGTAAAGCCACACTTCAACGGAGCGGAGCGCGGAAAAGAGAAGAAGAAAAATCGCAGTATATTATTAATGATCCTTGTAAAACCTACATGTAAACTAAAAATCGCAGTATATTTCAACACAATGGATATTATTTATGTTTTTATCCCTACAGAAAAGAAAAATATTAAATAAATGTTTATAATTGACATTAATTACACAAATTGACAGTTAATCAGACAACACCAAGCCAAACAGCTAGCGCACACACTACTCGACTGAGAAAACTTGTAGAATAAAAGACCAAAAAACAGAAACAGAAACAGAAACAGAAAGAAGCGCACACCTTGAGATATTTTTTTAATATAAATCTATCTCCCACCGGACAACTCAATAGCATCTTGGTTAAAAATGGAGTCCTCGCCCCAATCGAACCTCCGCTGCAGCCTGTCGTACTCTTGCCTCCTCGTCACCTCCACGTGCTCCCACTCCTCCCACCTCTCCGCCAGCCCCTCCCCCTCCAGCATCTGCACCACCTCCGACATCGCCGGCCGGTCCTCGGGAGAAGCCTGCGTGCATAGGAGCGCCACCTGTATCATCATCTCCACCTGCTCCATCTCGTAATTCTCCTTAAGGTTCCTGTCCACTATCGCGTTCAGCCTCTTCTCCCTCTGAAGCTTCTTCACCTATATAACATACATGAAAAAGGAGGTTCGGTTTTGCTCGTTCGATTCTGTTAAATTGCGGGTGGAGTAGCGGTAATAGCCTCTTGATTATATTGATTCGGGATACTGTGTGGGATATAAAATCCCCTTTAACCCATGCCAGAAGCCCAAGCCCAATGGGGTTCCATTCTAAAATAAAAAGCAATGTATATGGGAATAGCCCACTAATCTTACATGCAGGTAGGTAGGGATGACAATCGGATTCGTTATTAAGACCTACTTAAACCACCCATGGTGCCCAAGGAGTGTGTGTGGAAACACGTACAAGGTGTGGGTCTAGACTCGGACCCATTTGAAGATCCAATGGGTCTTTAATGGGTCCGTTTGCCGTCCCTATATTCATGTAGGGATGGCGACGGGTACAAATTGGGTCTGATTTGAGCCTTAAACCCATTCGGATCCATTGAGGTTAATTGCATAATGCATGTCATGCAATTTTTACTTAACCGATTGAGGTTGGATTTGATATGCTTGATCTCAAAAAAGATCTTACGTGGTCGAGCAGCAGGACGTCGTCTTCCTCTTCCAAGCGGGAGAAGTCTATGGCCCGTTGGCCCGTGACGAGCTCGAGGAGCATGATCCCGTACCCGAACACGTCGGTCTTCTCCGAGGATTTTCCCGTGGACAGGTACTCGGGGGCTATGTGGCCCATCGTGCCCCGCACCTGCGTAGTCACGTTGGTCTTCCTCACGTCGACGAGCTTCGCGAGCCCGAAGTCCCCGACCACGGCCTCGAAATCTTCGTCCAATAAGACGTTCGCGGCTTTCACGTCTCGGTGGATGATCTTCGGGTTGCAGTGCTCGTGAAGATACTCTAATCCCCGTGCGGTCCCCAACGCCACTCGTTTTCTCGTGGGCCAGTCTAGTATGGGCTCGCCGGGCTTGATCTCTGGGTTTCGATGAAAAAACCAAAGGATTAATCAATTCAAGATAAATTATATTGATCTTTCTTAAGGGGTTAATTTTATACCATATGCTGCACATGATAAATTAAACCACTTGCCAAACGGTTTTTCCTTTTCTTTTTGATAAGGAAGGTATCACCACACAACGTCACTGTAGTCACCTCACCCTACTAAGTTTAGACTATAACGAATCTGAACCTCACTATTAGCTATGAGATAACAACGGCAGGACTAATCCTCCCTGGTTCATGTGACCTGCCCTGAGCCCCACAAACAACGTCAATCACGAGATTCGAACCCGTGACCAAGAGTGTTTTTATCGTAGTTACTCGTTGTTTTTTACTTTTATTACCGAAACCCATATCGAAAACGTTCAAAATTCGAGCAATATACCTCGTAAGCGATACGCGACGCTAAGGTTTTGCATGAAAGGGTAGACCAAGAGGCGCTCGGTGGGGGTGGTGCAAAACCCGATCAACTTCAAGAGATTCTTGTGAACGGCCACGCTTATCATCTCCACCTCGCGCTGAAACGCAATGTCTCCCCCGGGGCTCTCGAAGTCCGTGAGGCGTTTCACTGCGACCTTCGTGTTGTCGCCTAAAACTCCTTTGTACACCTTTCCGAATCCGCCCTGTCCTAAGACGTTCTTCGCGTTGAAGTTGTCCGTGGCGAGCTGGAGCTCCCGCCACGAGAACCTCTTCAGCTGACCGAATTCGATCCTCCGGTCAACTTCACCTAAGGAGAGGACCAGAAAAAAATTAAGTAAGATTTTTAGGGCCTGATCGATCTCTTATTTTGTATGAGGATGTAATAAGAGAACAAGATGCTAAACCTGCTACGTCGACGAAAACCTCGCGCTTGTACCCTCTGTGACCGCTCTTCCACATGAATAAGAGGAGAAATCCTCCAAGTAGAAACACGGCGAAGAGAGCTACTACAATCCCGATTATCATGCCTTTCTTTGATTTACCAGAATTCTCTATTAGTGAAAAATAAGTCGATTATAGAAAGGCATACGAAACAGATTGATCAGATTTCAGACCAAGATGAACTAAACGTGAGCATACCGCCGTTTTTAGATATGCATTTAGCACCGCAATTCAAGAGGTGGTTCCCTGTAAAACTGAAAGACGAAACTTAGGCCCGATATGAAATTACACGTAATGAAATACATTTAAGAATTGAGGATGATATACAACAATGACATACTTATACTTGGGTATTTCAAATAATCGCTGGGGTATTTGTCCGCTTAGATTGTTCGAAGCAAGTTGTCTGCAAATGAAGTTTCATCAATATACGATAATAAATCCAAGTGTTCAAGTTCATTTCATGTGTATGACGAGTACTGTTCTTACAGGCTAATCAAGTTTGAAAGACTTGTAAGTGATTCGGGGATGGGACCGGAGAGATTGTTCTGATTAAGAATCCTGTAAGAAAAAAATAAACAGAAAAACAATACAATATTTCACTCACGAAGGCAGAGCTGAAACAAGGTACGATAACAGAGCATACTTACAGAAACGTTAGGCTCTTAAGATTTCCTAAAGAAGACGGTATATCTCCGCTCAACCGATTTTCATCAAGATCCAACATCGTCAAGCTCGTCAAATTACCTAACTCTTCGGGTATCGTACCCGTGATGCCATTCCCCTGCAGCTGGCTGCATAAAACGTGATATTATTACCATGTCAACTTAGGTTTTTCAAGTTTGTCAAGATTTAAGACAGCTCGAAATCAGATATAAGTAAAGGTTGTTGGCACGTACAGAGTTGTCAGAGTCGTCAAGCTCCCTATTCTTGGCGACAAGGTTCCGGTAAAACCCATATAAGATAACGTCCTGTTTTTTCAAATGCAATCGTGTTATACGTATTCTTGGTTATAATAAAGAATCCAATTCTTACAAAATTCTTACACTGTTGTTACGTTTCCATTATCGCATATAATCTTGGGCCAAGTGCACGGGCTGACTAGATCAGGATTCCAGTCTTTAAGCTGATTATTGGAATCGTTCAACGAATTCTTCAACGCGATTAGTATGTCTCCTGAGAAAAAGTACCCAAGAACACGGGTTATTCCCCATTGATAATTCAGTGAAAGAAAATGCATCAATGCTCGATAAAGATTGAATCTTTGGGATAATACCTTGTGTGTTGGAAGAAACAAAGGTAACCAAGTACGCCGACGCAAAGAGTCCAATGAGAACATTCATCTTCGATAACTTCAAACAAGATCGGTGCAAACACGTGCTTTAGGGTCTCATCGATTTGAGGCACATCTTAATCCACGGAGATGATCCTTATCCTATGGTAAGAGAGACAACTCTTAACTAAACTACCATAATAATCAGCGTAGGAAACTAAGATGTCAATGAAACAAAACTGCAAGATTACAGAAACACACGAAATGAAAGAAGCTATAAGGTTTGCCTCCACAATCATAAAGATCCCAATTTGTCTAATCTTTTCTTTCCCCCCTCAAATTTTCTATATATATTTAATGAAGAAAATCTATAATTCCCACAAAATTGATAAAGCGGCTAGAATCGTCTATCTTTCGCATAAAGCACGAATCAGTACAAGAAGAAAACCCAGAGAATAAAGAGAGATCAACGAACACCATTCTTTGACCAGTCAACTACATATCAGCAGCAAAGCCAGTTTCACAGATAGCTTTCCAATTTATTGCAGCATAATTATACGAAAAAAGAACTAAAATTAATATCCAGCTAAGGAAAACACACCTTTATTGTGTGCTACCTACGACTTGAATATCAAACACTCCGGTGCCTACTGTGAAGCAAATCTGAAGCGATGAAGAGAAGCTTCTGAAAGTTTTCTTCTTTCCTTGCTAACAATGATGATAACAGTAGCTTTTTTGACTAAGACTCACATGCACACTCTCAAAATTCATCTTTTTCCTTTGTTTCACAGCGTGCGTGAAGAGGCACGTTTTTTGCTGATTTTTCTTCCATAAAAGAAAACAAATATGTATGTAATTATCTCTCGAAGAAAAAAAAAAAAAAAGAGAAGATCAAGAAAATTGGTAAAGAGACAACGCTTTGTTAATAATTGGTGGGCTTCGTGGGGCCTCGTTTGTTTTCAACTAGTTTTTAAATATAGTAATATATTCGTTGCCAAACAACTTAGTTTCTTAATTTAAATTAAAAAATTATGCCTTTTTGGATCTCTGTATTATCAATTGAAAAGACTAATTTTTAAGCTTTTAAGAGAAAAATGCCTAATTTTAACTTAAGAGTCAGTCCCTCTTAGTTTAATTTTAACTTACAAAATCTCAAGATAAAACAAGTCTTTTTCAGAAAAATAAAGATAGTCAAAATAATGAATAAACAAATAAAGATATTCTCAATCTATAGCTGAACAATACACAGACAGACAGCAAAGACGCAATCTTTGAAGTTTGAACTCGAGTCCACGGATATCATCATCTCCTCTTCTTCCGGCTCTATACAATAAAACTCCTCCGATCCCAGAGAGAGGAATATTCTTTTAGTTGTTTTTTTTTTTTTAATTTCTTTCGTTCCTCCTTGTTCATTCGTCTTGTTTTTTCTGGTGATGGCGAGTAGTGGAGGCTATGGCGACTCGAGCTCGAAGATCGATTACGTGTTCAAGGTGGTCCTGATCGGAGACTCAGCGGTGGGAAAATCTCAGATTCTCTCGCGATTCGCTCGCAACGAGTTCAGCTTAGATTCAAAGGCCACTATAGGCGTCGAATTCCAAACGCGTACGATGGTTATCCACCACATGTCAGTTAAAGCCCAGATCTGGGACACTGCTGGCCAAGAAAGGTTTGCTTCTATTTTCATTATTTGATTTCGACACTTTAAATTGAAGTGTCTTTTTTTTTTTTTGTACCCATGTGCTTCACTTGCGTTGCCTTCGTCTTTTGCTCGGTTGTTGGCTTGATGTTATCCATGATATGCCTCGTTATATCTTCTGATGTTTGAAGTAGCTTCAAGTTTGTGAATGGAGAGAAATCAAATTGGTAAAGTTTCTGAGATATCTTGATAAACCTTTGTATACATAAGACTTATAATTGAATTCCATTGTATACATGGGAAGCGATCTCATGGTGGATTGGATTTATGGTTGAGATTCTAATTAAATGGGTGTTGTCCCATATTGAACAAATCAAGCTCTCAAATCCACTATATATATATAGAGGCAACTCCACCTATCAGGTTTTAGGATGGAGACCTCGATTTCTAAAATGGTATCAGAGCTTGATATGTCCACGTGAAATCTTGCATTTGGTCTTTCCTATGTTAAGCTTATTGCTGCTATGAATTTTCGAAGAGGATTCGAAAGATTTCATTGAATTTAGTTTAGTTGTCCCAAGCAGTATATGTTTACTTCACTAATCCCGTGCGGTGCCATTTGTCTTGCCTTCCAAAATTTCCTTACTTCTTGGTGATCAATTTTTTTTAACAGTATTAATGTGTAATGAAATAAGCAGATACAGAGCGGTGACGAGCGCGTACTACCGCGGGGCCCTCGGGGCCATGCTGGTGTACGACATAACGAAACGGCAGACTTTCGACCACATCCCCCGCTGGCTCGAGGAGCTGCGATCCCACGCGGACAAGAACATCGTAATAGTCCTCATCGGTAATAAGACCGACCTCGAGGACCAGAGGGCGGTCCCAGCGGAGGACGCGAGGGAGTTCTCCGAGAAGGAAGGGCTCTTCTTCCTCGAGACCTCCGCACTAAACGCGGCCAACGTGGAGGAGGCTTTCTCCACCGTTCTTACGGAGATCTTCAACGTCGTCAACAGGAAGAGCCTCGCGGCTGCTGCTGCTGACGGCGATCATGGGAGCAACCCGTTGCTGACGGGTGAGAAGATTGTGGTTCCGGGTCCCGCCCAGGTGGTCCCGGAGAAGAAGAGTGGGATGTGTTGCAGGTCTTGAAGTTGATTATATTCTATCTTGTTGGCTTTTTTTTTTTGTAAATTTGTCATTCTTCTTGTTGGTAGCAGATTGGTGAAAGGGGATTAGTGCACTTATTATATTACTAGCATGTTAAATCCACTAATATTATTTTATATTTTTAGAGTTATTTTTTTACTTCAAATTGTTTGGGATATGTAATTATAATTTAATTTTAATTTTGTATTATTTTTAAGTAGTTAAAAAGAAAAAAAAAATAATTTATCAGGATATAAAAATATGAAGGGTACAATGTGTGACGGGCGTAAATAACTTAGTAAAAATTTTCGCTAAGTACCTACCCCGCACCGGCAATGACTCGGCCGTCCCTTGCACCAAGTCACTAAGCCTTGACCCCTAAGATGCGGAAATGCGCCACGAGACCTTTCTCCCTTCGAAAACTCGCCCCACGAACTCGATCTACCCCGATAGCTTCGAACGCCCTCCTCACTTCAAACTCACACCAATGAGATATGAACGAAAAGGGAACGCACGAATTAAGGGAGACTCTCCTCCCACCCAAACTCCGTTTATTAAGAACTTGGGCCCCAAAAAGGGAAGTACAAGACGTCTCTCGCTCGTACAAGTGTAGCTCGCTCACTAACGCTCACGACTACACACTCGAACACTTTCTACTCTCTCTAGGTATGAAAATGCTCTCAGATTCCAGGGTTCCTGCAAATGAGGCAGCTCAAGCCCTTAAATAGGCACAGGGAAGAGGAAGGGCAAAGGTCTTGCTGGGAAGCCACCTCCTTGCTTGGCCAGTCGCTGCTCCTGCCTTGTCAGGATGTGCCAGGCCCCTTTTCAGTCCAGGAAAGTCCCAAGAAGACTCTTCCTTGCCTAGGCCAGTGGCTGCCAGGCTTTTCCTGCCAAAGCTGTCGCCGCCCATACTGGCCAGTCGTTGCCAAGCCACGTGGCAGTCGCGCCAGGGAGCCCAGCCAAGCCTTGCCAGCTTGGCCAGTCGGGACGCGCCATGCTGCGCTGGCCTCTGCCAGTCTGGCCAGTCGGGACGCGCCACGCTGTCGCGGGCCTCTGCCGCGCGCCACTTCGCTGGCCTCTGCCAGCCTGGCCAGTCGGGACGTGCCATGCCGTTGCTGGCCTCTGCCAGCCGGCCAGTCGGGACGCGCCAGGCTGTCGCTGGCCTCTGCCGCGTCGCTGCCAAGTCCTCGGGTTGCCAGCCTGGCCAGTCGGGATGCGCCACGCTGTCGCTGGCCTCTGCCGCGCGCTGCGTTGCTGCCAAGTCCTCGGGTCGCCATCGCGCCAGGCCCCGGGTCACTGTCCCGAGAGACGCTGCGCGCGCCAAGTGCCGCGCTGTCCCGAGGCTTACCCGAAAGGTCCCGGGTCGCTGTCCCGAGAGACTCCGCGCGCGCCAAGTGCCGCGCTGTCCCGAGGCTTACCCGAGAAGTGCCGCGCGCGCAGCTGCTAGCGCGCTGCCTGCCATGCTCGGGCGTGCCGTCGTGCGGCCAGTCCCAATGGTTGCCCCGAAAGTTGGTCCCGATCCCACGGCCCTCTGGTCTCGTGGTTACGCCCTCGTGCCGAGCCCGGCCACCGTTGACTTGGTCAACGGTCAACTTTCGTCAACCTCGTGACAATCCTCCCCCGCTCGAACTGTCGACGCCCTCGTCGACAAGTCTGGTCTTTGAGTCCTCGCCCTTCTCCCAAGAGTTCTCGGTTGAAGGTTGACCCCGCCATCGGACATAAGTACTCCAGCTTGACCTGCGGGGCTGTGCCGCGCCGCCGGTGCGCGAGAATTGCCCCGACCTCGTGCTCGAACCTCCTTCGAGCCATTCCGGGGAGCGTGGGGTCCGCCTCCGCTCCGGGTTGCTAAGGGCGGCCACGATAGGCGCAGGTACCTCGCTCGGGCTTGGGGCCTCTGCCTCGCGCATGGCAGCGAGAAAAGTCGTCTCGCCCCGCGCCAAGCCCTTGCTGAGCTGCATGGCCGAACACATCGGCAGCTTGCGGGTGTCATCCCCATTGTAGATGCCCTTTACGAACCCGGCTGCCTCCTTACTCATGAACATGAACCCACCAAGAGAAGGTAGGACCATTACCTGGGCCTCCACGAGGAACTCGTTGCCTAGGATTATCTCGAAGGACAGGGGCGCCACCATGAACTCCAACGGCCCTTGCCAGGGGCCTATCTTCACCGTGGCTGCCACTCTGCCGGCCACTTCGATGGTGGCCGAGTTTGCCATCTTGAAGTGGGTGCCATTGGGCACGACCTTCAGCCCGAGCCGTCTCGCCGTCTCAGGGCTGATGAAATTGTGGGTGGCTCCTGAGTCCACCAAAGCCTGCACCTGCTTACCCTTAACGAGGCAAGCGGCGTACATCAGCTTGTTCTTCCCCGGCCCACCTCCGTGAAGCGCGGCAACTAGCTGGAGCTGGTTCGCCTGGGGCACCTCCTCGCCGGCTTCAGCTCCCTCGCCGAGGATTTGGGCCTTCAGCGCGTGCAGGGCCGGCTGATGGGGGCACTGCGACAGCTTGTGCGGGCCGCCGCAGACGAAGCATGACAGGGGGCGGCCTCTGCCGCCAGGGCCCCTCCTGGTAGGCCGCGAGTCCTTGGTCTCGCTCCTGTCCTGCGGCCTCGACTTGGCCTCCTCTTCCTTCGAGTGTCGGGACAGGTCGCGTAGCTTCTCTGCTTCCGCGATGGTCATGTTGAGATCCGGGATCTGCCTCCGTGCCAACTCGGCCTGAGCCCAGCTGCTCAAGCCCTCCATGAAGTTGAACAACTTCTCGTCCTCCATCATGCCTCGGACATCGAGAAGCAGGGAGTGAAATGCTTGTACGTACTCGTGTATCGTACCCGTTTGGCGGAGGTTGCGCATGGCCCGGCGCGCCAGCTGCGCGCTGTTCTGAGGTCTGAAGCACGCGGCTAGTTCCGTCTTCAGCTCCTCCAAGGTTGTGATGCCGGGCTGCCCCGCCTCGGCAGCCTCGCGCTCCCGCGTTCTCCACCAGACCTTAGCGTCATGGGTTAGGGACCTAGTCGCCACCGCAACTTTGTCACCGTCCGCTATGTTGGCCGCGCGAAAATGCCCCTCCATGTCGTAGAAGAAGTTTTCTATCAACTTGGCATTGCGCGAGCCATCGTAGGTGTCGGGGTCCCTCATGACGCGCGTGTTTGAGGCCCTCGTGGCCTCAGGTTGCGGCATGTTGGTGCGGATGAAACGGAGCTCAGCCTCCAGCTCCTTGAACAGCCTCTCCACGGTCTGGGCGAGGGTCGTGAGGCGCTGCTCGTTTCCCACAGCCGCCGCTCTGGCTGTCTCGGCCACTTCATCGCACCGCGTTGCCAAATCGTTGACAACGCCAACAGCGTCGCTCGAGGCTTGCTGGATCTGGTCCATCCTCGCCTCGAGCTCCTCGGGGACCTTCAGTTGAAGGTCCTGTAAATTGTCGCCTAGCACGACAGCGAGGCGCTCGACCTTGTCGAGCCTCTTGCGAAGGGTCGAAGTGAAAGCCACGAACTCTTCGTCGCTTCCTGCCCGTTCGCTGCTAGCACTACCCTCTGGAATCTCCATGGCTTCGGGGGGGTTATTTCTTCGAAAGGTTGGTGTAGAAATGATCTCGTCCCGTTGCCGGAACCGCGCTCTGATACCAAGCTGTGACGGGCGTAAATAACTTAGTAAAAATTTTCGCTAAGTACCTACCCCGCACCGGCAATGACTCGGCCGTCCCTTGCACCAAGTCACTAAGCCTTGACCCCTAAGATGCGGAAATGCACCACGAGACCTTTCTCCCTTCGAAAACTCGCCCCACGAACTCGATCTACCCCGATAGCTTCGAACGCCCTCCTCACTTCAAACTCACACCAACGAGATATGAACGAAAAGGGAACGCACGAATTAAGGGAGGCTCTCCTCCCACCCAAACTCCGTTTATTAAGAACTTGGGCCCCAAAAAGAGAAGTACAAGACGTCTCTCGCTCGTACAAGTGTAGCTCGCTCACTAACGCTCACGACTACACACTCGAACACTTTCTACTCTCTCTAGGTATGAAAATGCTCTCAGATTCCAGGGTTCCTGCAAATGAGGCAGCTCAAGCCCTTAAATAGGCACAGGGAAGAGGAAGGGCAAAGGTCTTGCTGGGAAGCCACCTCCTTGCTTGGCCAGTCGCTGCTCCTGCCTTGTCAGGATGTGCCAGGCCCCTTTTCAGTCCAGGAAAGTCCCAAGAAGACTCTTCCTTGCCTAGGCCAGTGGCTGCCAGGCTTTTCCTGCCAAAGCTGTCGCCGCCCATACTGGCCAGTCGTTGCCGAGCCACGTGGCAGTCGCGCCAGGGAGCCCAGCCAAGCCTTGCCAGCTTGGCCAGTCGGGACGCGCCATGCTGCGCTGGCCTCTGCCAGTCTGGCCAGTCGGGACGCGCCACGCTGTCGCGGGCCTCTGCCGCGCGCCACTTCGCTGGCCTCTGCCAGCCTGGCCAGTCGGGACGTGCCATGCCGTTGCTGGCCTCTGCCAGCCGGCCAGTCGGGACGCGCCAGGCTGTCGCTGGCCTCTGCCGCGTCGCTGCCAAGTCCTCGGGTTGCCAGCCTGGCCAGTCGGGATGCGCCACGCTGTCGCTGGCCTCTGCCGCGCGCCGCGTTGCTGCCAAGTCCTCGGGTCGCCATCGCGCCAGGCCCCGGGTCACTGTCCCGAGAGACGCTGCACGCGCCAAGTGCCGCGCTGTCCCGAGGCTTACCCGAAAGGTCCCGGGTCGCTGTCCCGAGAGACTCCGCGCGCGCCAAGTGCCGCGCTGTCCCGAGGCTTACCCGAGAAGTGCCGCGCGCGCAGCTGCTAGCGCGCTGCCTGCCATGCTCGGGCGTGCCGTCGTGCGGCCAGTCCCAATGGTTGCCCCGAAAGTTGGTCCCGATCCCACGGCCCTCTGGTCTCGTGGTTACGCCCTCGTGCCGAGCCCGGCCACCGTTGACTTGGTCAACGGTCAACTTTCGTCAACCTCGTGACACAATGACAGTTTTTATCATTGCTAAATTAATTGACTTGAGGTAGTTACTCTAGATCCCCGCCCTTTATATAAAAATTAAATTAATATTTTAAAAACACTCGAGGTGTGTGGTTTAATATACAAATATTTAGTCTTATTTCAGATTTCAAGAGTTTATTTTACTTTGAAATGTTTAATATAACATATTGTAATTCAGTTTTTATTTTTGAAGTATATATAAAACAAAAAAATTAAAAGATTTATGAGGATAATATTAGAATAAATCAAAAATTGAAGGGCCAACTTGTAAATTTACATGATAAAATTGACATACTAATTGGGTGGATAATTAATTGCTTACTCTCTAGATAGATTTATAGATTTATTATTATTATTATTATATTATTATTATTATTATTAGAGTTTCTTCGAGGCCTAATGGGCTCATGAGTCGATGTCCACTATGGCTCAATACTGCCCAATTTAATATTATAATCAGAGCCCAATGGGCCCTAATCACATATAAAAAGTTGAAAAAAACTAGGAAGCTGTAATCATTTGCGTCTTCCTTCTCTTTCTCTGTAAAAAAAAAAAAACCCCACGCGAAATCCGAAGATGGCGTCCCCGCGTGAGGAGAACGTGTACCTGGCGAAGCTCGCGGAGCAAGCCGAGCGGTACGAGGAAATGGTGGAGTTCATGGAGAAGGTCGTGGATTCGGTCACCGACGAGCTAACCGTCGAAGAGCGTAATCTCCTCTCGGTTGCGTATAAGAACGTAATCGGCGCGAGGAGGGCCTCGTGGAGGATCATATCGTCGATCGAGCAGAAGGAGGAGAGCCGTGGCAACGAGGGACACGTGGCGACGATCAAGACCTACAGATCTAAGATCGAGTCCGAGCTGTCGTCGATCTGCGATGGCATACTCAAGTTGCTCGATTCGAAGCTGATTGGAACTGCCGCCAGTGCGGATTCGAAGGTTTTTTATCTGAAGATGAAGGGAGATTATTACAGGTACCTTGCTGAGTTTAAGGTCGGGAATGAGAGGAAGGAAGCAGCTGAGAATACTCTCTCCGCGTATAAATCCGCTCAGGTTGTGATTTTGAAATCTGGATGAGGATTTGATTATTTTATGCTGGACTTAAATTGGTTTATTTCGCCTATTTGTTGCGGATTAACGTTTTCTTTTGAAGTTTTAGGGTTGTTATGATGAGGTCAGGTGCACCGTTTATTTTGCTATTTGATCATAAATCTTCTCTTAATGTGCGATTTGGTCGACGCGTAGAGTTCAATTCGTCCTTTCCTGATCTAAGATTTCTTAGCTGACCTTCTGAAAGATTAATTCATTGGTGGGTTTTGTTAATTATGATTGAGCTTACACTTTTCCGACTAATGTGTCCGCGGTGCAGCTAGAGGGTTTCATTCAGTCATGCTTAAGCTGTTATGTGATCCATCATAATACCTGAATGCTAATTGATTTAAATGTTAAGTTTTTCCCCCGAACAATTAGTTTGTCAATGTTCTTGATGGGGTCGATGAGATTGTTGTTGCTTGACAGTTTCATTGTAGTTTCTAAGTTCGAGTTCTAATTCACACACATGATTATCTATGCAGGACATTGCTAATGCTGAGTTGGCTCCTACACATCCGATCCGCCTGGGTCTTGCACTTAATTTCTCAGTCTTCTACTATGAGATTTTGAATTCTCCTGATCGAGCTTGTACTCTTGCCAAACAGGTACATTTATGAGTCACTCTATATCCTCTATTTTCGTACCAACTTGTACTAAATTTGATGATACAACATGTGATTGCGGAGCTGATGTATGTTTAGTTGAAAATCTGATATTTGCTTATTATACCACGTAAAAAAAGGCATTTGATGAGGCAATTGCGGAGCTGGACACTCTTGGAGAGGAATCATACAAAGATAGCACATTGATTATGCAGCTTCTCCGCGACAACCTCACCCTGTGGACTTCTGATATGCAGGTAAAGGATTTTTGTTCTTTCTTGATCATTTTTCTGTTGGCTTCAATTCTCAAACATAATATTACATGAATCTTGTCTTACATAGGACGACACGACTGAAGAGATCAAGGAAGCACCAAAGGCCGATAACGAGTAGGAGGCTTATCTACGTGGTTCGATGCTTTCTTCATGTGGTCGTAACAAGTATTGTAAGCTCTTCTGTGCCTCCAGTTTGATAGCTCTATCTTCAATTGGGATACTCTGATTGTGATTGTGTCAACTGTTTGTTTGCCGTTGATGTTAATTTATCTCTCAACACAGCATTAGAATGAATCCTTAATAGTTATTACATGATTCGAAGACATGACAACATAATGCAAATGATTCAATGAATGTGCCCTTTTGTTTAGCATCTTCTCACCGTACTTTCTTCAGGCTCGATCACGAACTTCAAGTCCTCTGTGCTGAGGCTACGGCTCCTCTTGATACCATTCTTTTTCTCAGGCACCGAAGCTTCGTTAGCCCTAAGACCCTCTTCAACTCTCGTAAGAAGAAGACACTTCAACTCTTCGTCCTTCAACGTAAGACACTCCTTCAACCTCGAAACCTCGTCTCCAGCTATTTTTGCCCCCGTTTTTGCCACGTTCGCCTCAACAACAGCTTCCCTGAGCAAATCCCGTAGCTTATCCGCTTCTTCCCTCGCCATTTTGAACCTAAACTCCATCGATCGTAAGGACTCCGCTAGTTTCTCTCTCTCAACTTCTACGGTGTCCCTTTCTTCTTCGGCCCTCTTAATGCAGCTCACGAACCCCATCTCTTTCCCGTTCCACGCAAGAAAAGCATCCTCCGCTTCAAGCCTTAGCCTTTCCGCCATGTTCTTGTAGTACTCTGCCTTCTGCTTAGCATCCTTCAGTAACTTGTTCTGCTTCTCATCACCGTTTAGTATAAACGTCTTAAGCTTATTGGCTTCTCCTTTTGCCCGTTCGAGCTCGGCCCTAACCGTGCTCAGATTCCTCTTGGCCTCGTTCGATTCTCGGGATACTTCGTTGAGTGCCCACGTCAGCTCTTTTATGGCCTTCGAACTTCTCTGCTCGGTCTCCACCGATATCTTCAGTTCGTTTCTTAAAGACTCTACCTCTGATAGGGCTTTCTTCTCGTTCTCTCTGGCTCGAGCCAAATCGTCCAATTCGGTTCTGTTAACCGATTCTTGCAGGGATTTAAGGGTGTTGAGCAGAAGATGGGCTTCGATTTTGCACTCCTCGAGCTCGAAGATTCGGGCATCGAGCTCTTGGCACTTCACCACGAAGAGCTTGAAGATTTTCGCCTCCGATTCCTTGTTTGATTTTAGTTCTGCTTCTACTTCTTGAATTCTCTTACCAGTATCTGAGATCAACTCGGACATTTCTTGCTCCCTGTCTTTAAAGCCCCTCACCTCCTCTTTCATTCGATCTAAATCCTCATCTTTATGTGCTACTAAGGCTTTGAATTCTGTTGCATTCTTCTCCATTTGTTCTTCTAAGGAAACGATCTTTCGATCCTTGATCTTTAGCTCGTCTCTCGTATCGGATAACCACAGCTTCAAATTCTCGATCTCCTTCGTGAGGAGGCTGTCTTTGTTCGATTCATCTACTCTCATATTTGCAAGGTAGGCTTCCTCTTTGGCCAATCGAAGCTGTTCGAGGAAACGCTTGTTTTCTGACTCCGCAATACTTAATTTCTTTTTCGTGGATCTCAGCTCCTCTTCGACGAGCTTGAGGTTATTACTCTGTTCATAACATATTTCAATAAAATCAAACAAGGGATTTCACTTTACAGTTTACACGAGCGAATAAATATTACAAGTCAACAGTACCTCGGACTTGCTTGTGTCTGGATTATTACTGCTCGAAGACTTCGATTTAACAGCACTTAAATCGATCTGCGACCCTATGGCGTCTCCACGACATAGTAATCTAGCAGAGAGGCTTCTAGATATAGCTGAGGACCCTGATGATCTGTAAAAAAAAATAATAGCTCAACGAAAAGCCCAAAAAAGATGAAGAATTAAAAAACCAACAAGATGAAAACCCTTTACAAAAATATGCAGAATAGAAAGAATTAATCTTCTTTCTAAGAAGAGGAGGATTTTTTTATCGTTTTTATTTTTCGGAGAATTATTTACCTTGATCTTGAACGTAACATGGTTCTCTACAGCTTGATGTGTGGATCTACCTCTGATTTTGCGTAACTCACAATGAATATATATTTCAAGTGAAGCTTATTATGAAAACATGCGACGAGTTCAAACTTTTCATCATCATATGACTGACTCGGTCCTCAATTACTAGTTGGCGGTTATGGCTTTCGGAGATTGTAACGGCCAAAGTGAAAAGAGAGAGATTTTGTCTGAGAGAGACAGAAAATCGATGTGATGATGCCTAGTAGGGTTTGGCTTTACACGGTAAGAAATCTCCATGCTTCAAATTTTGTTGATTTTATTATTATTGTTTATTCTTATTCCGAAGTTTGAAAATTTAATGGGAGTTTGCGAGTGTCCTGAAGCCGGCAGACAGGGACCTTGAGAACTGGTTTCAATTTGAGTATTAATTAATCATTTAATGAATTTTATTGGTTTAAGCTAAGACTTTTGGACTATCGGCATGTTATAAAGCAGAGAGACGATGCTTCCAATCTCGGTAATAGTGATTAATTTAATCTTAACTTCGATTATTAATTTTATTATCATCATCCTTGATAGATGGAGATGCGATCAAATCTTAATCAAGGCCGAATATATGTAGAAATTTGACTATAAATATAAACGAAAAGCCACAAAAACAATCCGGACAGTGGGTAGTTTGCAAAGCGGATTATTACAAGCTGTTCGCACTCGCATGCAGCTAACGTATACTTGTAAAGATTAGGTGGCGAATAGTCAATAATTCATATGTCCTAAAAATAAATAAATATAATAATGTCTAATATTCATCATCCTAGCGTAGCCTTGTTATAATAAATATTTTATGTAAGTCAACAAATTGTGTAAATTCTGACCCAAGTCAACGGGTAAGCAATCTGGCCTGGGCGTGACGTTTCCAATTAATGGGCTTTGAAGACCTAATTTGGGCCGAGTTAGTTGGCAATTGGAGCGGTAACCTCTTTCCAAATTAATAAATAAAATTGTCTTAGACACGTCAGCAAATATTAATGTCGTCCGAAGCATATCAAATCTTTCGCTGCAATGTGTGGAACTCTCTTTGTTAAATAAGGAATAATGCTTCCATCATCACTTATATATAACACACATGCTCACACTCACCACACACACACACAGCCACAATAATCACACACGAGAGAGATATCAGAGAGAGAGAGAGAGAGAGAAAGATTATTGATCATCAAATAACACATCATCATCAACATGATCTCTAAAACGCCGCCACGCAAGAAGCCGGAGGAGGAGGGCTCGTGCAGCAGGAGGAGGAGGAGGAGCACCGCACATGCAACCACCACCAGCGGCACGGTGGCCGACGACAGCCACCGCCGCCACGTTTGCAACGTATGCAGCAAAGGTTTTCGGTGCCACCAGGCTCTCGGTGGCCACAAGACGGTCCACCGCGTAAGAGTGCAGCCGCCCCAACGCGGTGGCTCGGATCGTTCGGGTCCGGCTGGGGCGGAGGAGGCCGGCTCGTCGGGGATTGATCGAGGGACCCACGCGTGCAAGCGATGCGGTGCGAGTTTCGGCACGGGGCAGCAATTGGGCGGCCACATGAGGAAGCACAATCCCCTCAAGAAGAAGAAAAAGACGAGCTGTGAGGTTAATGATGACGTGTCAAGGGAAGCAAGTGGCGGCGGTGCTCCGGCGACGGTTGAGGACGAGATTGACCTCGAGTTGAGGCTTGGGTTCAAGGATTAGAGGTCTTTTAGGTTCGATTAATTAGGGATTTATTATTACTTGTTATAAAACGGTGTAGGGATAAAATGGAAACTTTATATATACCGCTGGATATACTAATATTTTCCTTTTTTAAAGTTTCTTGATTGTTAGTTATTCGTATTTGTGAACTGCATAACTTTGAATTTATGTGATCGCATATGGTAGATTGAGTTTAAAAAAAAAAAGGTTAAAATATCATATGGCGTATCTATACTCTGGGCCATTACTACAAAGATGAATAAATGGATATTACGATGATAAATTTAATAGTGGATACCAAAATGGGACTCCTAAACGGGCTATTATTGGGCCTTTCGAAGAAGAAGAATCAACAACCTGCAATCCAGCCCAACAAATTGAGCCCGTACTTTTAGTCTATTTATTTTTATCAACAAATTAAGTAATTACATAAATTTATTTGGACTCAAACAAGTCACCAATCTTTAAATAATATTCCAATTCAGAAAAAAAAAAAAACATTTTATATTAGTCGACATTCAAGGACTCCTCGTTTCTCCATTTAGTACGTTCCTGTGATGTATGAGACCAAAGCATTTATGTCAACCATGCATGGTTTCGATCCTTTGACTCTTTAATGACTTAATTAATAGTTTACTTCAATAGCTACGATTGTTTTATTAGGCATGACTACGAATTCGCTCATAGTACATCATCCCCTTCGAATACTAATTTTAGAATAATGAGATGCAAATATTTTTTGTCCATTAGCATCAAATTTTTCAATCCTTCTAATATTCTTACGTGGTAGCATGGTAAGCTAAGAAATCTCGGCGGGTTTCAGTCGAGGGTAATTTCGTCATGAAAAGAATCTTCCATTAGTTTTCATAAACCACAACGTTGTCTGAAACTAATGATGTAATTACTGTGCACGCATTTTATCTTCTATAGAAAACTAAATGCTATGGCCTATGAAGAGCAAGTGGAAAGACCACCCCGTTACTTCTATTTTTCTTTTATTTCGTGTAGCTTTTGAAATGCCATATTTGGAAATTAGCATCTTGATAATCAACGCGGAGTATTATTGATGATTATGGCTTTTCTATATAATCATTTTCTTATTTTGTATTGTCCTTTCACGTATGTAAAAAGGTTTGAGATTCAAGTCGTACCAACAAATTAGAGAATACTCGTATCGATCGGAACGGAATAAAGAAAAGTATTTATGCGACAAAAAATAAAAGTATACAGCACTGCATAATGATGACAAATTTGCTTTAAAATTAAAGAATATTCGACCACGTGAATAGTTTTCAATTTATATATAATCGATGTTTAAGCAAAAAATACGTAATTGGAAAATATCAAATGGATTGGGGTAAATGTGAATAATGTAATAGTAAAGAAAATTAAAGAGAAAAGAATAAAGAAAACAACAGGTGATTGGGTGTAATTTGCCCACCGAACCAAACAAGCCCATATCAATACGATACGTTTATTATGTGCTTTGCTTGCTCATCATCTTCTCTTTCACACACTCGCAGATTTCGCACGCACTCACCAAATAATATTCTCTCTCCATCTTTAATTCTGAGTCCTTCACTCGTCAAACACATCAAAATCGAACATCACGATATTGTCCAATTCTTGCCCCCCCACCGCGAATTGCACGGCGGTCGATCTAAACCGCACGTCTTCTGCGGAGAAATCTCTATGTATTGCATGAAAATCAGGTTTTTAGGGTTTATATTCAGCTCTATTCTGATCCTTGCGGCTGGCTGATTCAATCAGTTGGGGAAAGGTGTAACTGTAGGAATCTGATGCAGGAGACTATTCAATGCTCTTAATTATTGCGATTTTACTCGTTTTCGGCGCTGTGGTGCGGCACAAGTGGAGGAACGCCACGGCGAGGACGGAGGAGATTTTGAAGCTTGTGGCGGAGGAAGAATCTGAGATCGCGAAGCTGCAAGCTTCTGAGGTTTATAATTCGACGCTTGTGAGTATGGAGCAGCCGGTGATTATCAGCCAAGGGGAGACGAAGTATTACTGTGCTGTTTGCTATTGTCCCACGACAACGAGGTGCTCGCGGTGCAAAGCTGTGAGATACTGGTGAGTCGCGAGTATTTAGGGTATTTTTTTATGAATTATTTTTGGATGTGTGTTGTCGGTTATGGTTTTGCTGGTTGTTGGATTTGGGATTTAGGGCTTGGTGAGATATAGGGAATTCTATTTTTGTGTTTTTCGGAGATTGATTGAGAATATGCCCTAGATCGTGATGGCAGCCTAGGTTTAACTACAATAAAAACACTTCCTTTGATGATGAATGACTCTTCTAGTGTTTGTTTATATTGTTTAGAGATTTAACCACTACGGTTTCTTCCATTGTTATTAAGACATCCTCAGTGGATTGTGTGTTAATTTTTAAAAAAGAACATTTCTTGGGCAAAATCATGTAGGTTTTTTCTGTAAGAAGTTTCTTCAATCTCAAGGGTTATGCAGTTATTTTTAGATTTATATGTTATGGTTTTCAGGATTTGATTGACCATCTTCTACTGTGACAATCAATGTCTTTGAGATTGTGCTCTGTTTGGAATGTTATATTGATGCTAATGAGATGTCACACTTCCGTTGTGCTGTGGATGGATTGATATTCTTATCCTTAAAGTTCTGTTTATGCAAGCAAAAAATATGACCAATGTATGAAGTCGAAAATCTCACATCATTTGCAATTCATCTCATTACCAGCAAACTTATCAATATTTTTGGTGCACGTAACATGCAAACTTTCCGTGTTAGTCAATCTTTGGACTATGAATGTAATAATCAACATTCTCATTTCTCACTTTCGCACCCTATGTGAGGAAGCAAAAATGCCTATTCTGCCCCCCTTTGTTAGTGTACATGACCACGACCACGTGTTTAACTATCAAATTCGCTGCAGTTGAATACATGAGATTTGAAACCGAGGGAATAACATAATAAGTGCCATCTTTGGGTATAGATGTGTAGTTGTAAATTATACATTAATTAAAAGATGTAGCCCTTACTCTCTAGTCATTGACTATGATGAGATCATGAGATACTGTCACTCTGTTCTTGTTGCTAATTGAGTGTTTTGTATGTCTTTGGATAGAATAGTTCGCTCTCTATACTTTTGATTGATTATACTTTGTTTACATTTTTTAAACTGTAGTTCTGGAAAGTGCCAAATAACCCATTGGAGACAAGGTCATAAGGATGAATGTCGGCCGGCCAACCCATTGCATGCTACCAAGGAAGGTGGGAGCGTTGTGGAAATAGAACCTGGCAACCATTTGAGCTCAAATCTCACTCAAGAACATGAAGATTCTGGATTCACTAGTGGCTCATCATCTTTCTTTTCTTCCTCGGAAAAAAGTGATGCATCATCGTCAAATGCGTCTAACGATTTTGAAACTCCAGGCACACCGGACAAAGAAACTTCCGGTGGTATTGATTCTCATATATTGCTAACTACCTCTGATTCTGATGATGGGGAGGTCGCCAGCCCATCCGCTGGTGTTTATCCTGAGAAAATTACACCCATTGATGACAAGCTTGAAAGAAATTCATCCTACGGAACTGGTGGAAAATCGAAGAATATTGATGATAAAAGAGAGGATAGCATTTTAGGACTACGGACATTTCTGCCAAATACAGCTGAAGATCTGGGTAGTTCACAGGTTTCTGCTTCTCGCGAAACTCCTCCAGCTGGGCAACAGAAAAGTCATGCGCTGCCATCTACTAGTAAACCCACGAAATCGATGTCTGTAAGGGATTCAGGCAGTCGATCACCAAATTTTAAGATGAGCTCAGATTTCTCAAAATCTTTGAAGGTGCCTCCTTCAAATGAATTTTGGGTTGGATCAAAACTTGACGTTGGTAAACAACCTAGATCAATTGCGTCTCAAACTGCATCAAATCACCAGAATGCTTCTAGTAGAGCTGAAAGCAACCATGCTAATTCTTCGGAGAATGAAGTTGATAGAAATAATCCTCATCCTACTTCTAGTGGTTTAAAAACATCAATGCAGAAATTTGTGCAACATTTGAAAGCACCAAAGGAGGTTAAGTCCTTCTCACTTGATTTGCGGAGTGAGACTGGTGGAAGTTATACCCAAAAGGTTGCCATTTGGTTGCCTTGTTCTTTAATAATTTTTTTTAGCTTTCAGATTGTTTTTTATTTGTGTAATTGCATGCAGAACCCTTAATCTTGGTTTTTTATTTGTGAAAATTTTCCCATCTTAGCAGGCGATTTTTCCCCTTAAGCTCTTCATGCAATTGTATTCTAGCAATGATCTGGGTCTCCATCCATTTGGGCTTGTGAATTGTGGAAATAGGTACGTGTTGAGCTAAAAGATATCCAATCTCTGCTTGTTTGTGCTGTTTCCGCTGGGATCAGCTGTGTGTATGTGTATATGTGTCTATGTGAAAATTTTTGTTATATCACTTGAGCTACCTTTTCTGTTCATATGTTAGTTTGCTATCACACCAAAGGCAGATTGTTGTGGAGGTACAGTGAAGGTACAGTGAATATGCATAGAGAAGAAAATTATTTGTGGAAGTACAGTGAATATGCATAGAGAAGAAAATTATAGGGAACACGTCATGTTGATGAGATTGTGGAACTTTAATTCTGTTTAAGCTATATGTGTCTAGTTGCACTTACTTTCCTTTCTTTTCTTTTTTTTTTTTTTTAAGTTTGTGCAAGTAGCTATGAATTCCTTGTTTTGCGTCTGTTGGGCTCACTTGGTCACTTTCAATGTACTTGCAGCTGTTATGCAAATGCTGTGCTTCAATGTCTGGTTTTCACCCGTCCCCTTAGTTCTTATCTTCTTCAAAGGCTACATTCACAAGGATGTAAGTACCGACTTCATAGTAAGACGAGTTTGAATTGATAGTTCATTGTTTTTCCTATTTTTTATGTGTCCTTTCATTATCTCTCAGGTCGCAAGAGGGATTGGTGTTTCATTAGCAGGTTTGAAGATCTGATTCGCATGGGTCAGGACATGAAAACCTCATTATCTCCTATTGGTCTATTGTCTCAAGTTCAAACAATTGGGAGAGAAGAAGATGCCCATGAGTTTTTGAGGTAAGTATGCAATACAATTTAATTTTTCTGAGATTGGAGTTTATTGGCTGCCTGAAGTGATTGTAATTGTGACTGTTTGATTACCAGGAATGTGGTAGATAAAATGCAATCTGTATGCCTTGAAGAAGCTGGAGTTTCTGATTCATCTGCTGAAGATTCAACCCTTATTGGACTCACTTTTGGTGGTTATCTTCGTTCCAAGGTAGCTTTTTGTTTATTCCACCTTTATGATGTCAGCATCTAGTCTTCTGATTTCGTACGGTTTTGATAGCAGCGAATTAATCTTATTGACTTTCCAGATTAAGTGCATGAGATGTTCTGGGAGGTCTGAGCGTCGTGACCGAATGATGGATCTTACGGTAGAGATCGAGGGAAATATATATACACTTGAGGATGCTCTTGCACAATTCACAACATCTGAAACTCTTGGTGGTGATGACAAGTACAAGTGCAGCAGGTTAGAATATTCTCTAACTGCACAGATTTTATCGCGTTCATTTTAAATTTCTTTCATAGTTAAAATAAACTCCACTGAGTCTGCTGAACAAAATTCTAGAGCATTGCAATAATTCTGCTGTGTTCTCTTGCCAGATGTAAGTCTTATGAGAAAGCAAAGAAGAAACTGACTGTAACTGAGGCACCTAACATACTTACAATTGTCCTGAAGAGATTTCGGGTAATTAGTCCTCACAGGCCTCTCCCTTTATTTTTCATGTTTTCCTTGATTTTTCTCACGTAGTAATTTGTTCTCCTTTTCAGTCAGGTAACTTAGACAAGCTGAACAAAGTAGTTGTGTTCCCTGAAGTTCTGAACCTTTCGCCTTATATGAGTGGAAAGAGCGACAGATATCCGGCGTACAATCTTTATGCTGTGGTCGTACACTTGGGTGCAATGAATGCCGCTGACACCGGCCACTATGTGAGCTACGTCAAAGATTTTCGTGGTGATTGGTTTAAAATCGATGATAGCAGGGTAAGTTATCATCACTCAAGTGTATTTTATCAAATGATTGGTTCTTGCTTCATAAGTAGAGTTGGAGGTTTTATCACTTGTTTGCCTTGCTGCTGCTTAAATAAATTTGGAACTTTATATGCTGTGTATGATAAAAGTTAATAAATTTGAAACTTTATCAGGTTTACTCTGTGGATGTGGAGACTGTCTTATCTGTTGAAGCATACATGCTTTTCTACGCAAGGTAAGTTCACTAAACCTTGGAAATCAGTTTCTTAATTAGTTAACCATTTGTATTGACTGAATTAAGGGGTGTTGGTTCTTCTTCCTCAGGCAAACACCTCGAGGTGCATCCGACATGAGCAGCACTTACTCTGATGGAAAAACTAAGAGGAGCATGGAATCAATATCTTCGAGTAGCAGCAGTTTAAGAAAGAGAAGCACAAAGAACAAACTATCCACAACACAGCAGCAGCACCAGGAGAGTCCTCATTGGATGTCTCCAAGTGACTTCTCTGGCAATCATCATCATCATATAATAGTGGATAATGCATCATATCGCAGGAGACCACCGTTGGATTCATTGAGCGATAGCTCTTCTTCGATCTTCAGTAGTGTTTCAGATTCTGGCTCATATAGTACTGATAGTACTAAAGCAGAGTCTTCCAGTGCAGAGGAAATATCTGGATATATTTTTGGGTCCAAGTGGTACAATCCTTAAATCTCGTGCTAGGAGGAATACAGTTGGCTGTGTATAATAAGTAGTACTTACTATAAGGACGACACCTGCAGGTACCGTTAGAGTTCACTTTGTAGAATAACAAATTAGGGAAAACATGATTGATATATCGTTGTACTGTATATTGGGGTACGCTTAATTTAGTTATTCGTTAAGATGCCATCGAATATTATTAGAAGAAGAAAATGCGATAGGATTTAACTCAAACATTTTTCAGGCGTTTGAGTTGTGGTGGATGGATGATTATGGGATATCATATATATATATATATATAAGTTGTAAATTCTTGCAGGCGAATTTATGTCTTGGTGTTATTTTTTTTTTCGAGTACGACAAAATTATTGCGACTTTATTAGTACGTAAGTTAAATATATTTTCTATTGTTCACGTTCGCTCAACAAATCATAATCATCAACAAAGACAGCGTAGACAAACACAATTCTGTCTCGTCGGGTTGTTATATCGATATTGTTTGTAATTTGTATGATCGTTCCATTATTAGGCATTCCCTATGTTATAAAGGTCCGTGCTCGTCACATCCTTAAATACTTATATTTACATAAATATCATGATGAAAGTGGTACCAGTAATTATAATGAAAGCTACAATTTAAACAAAGTACAGAGCCACGTCAGCAAGACCAAAGGTGGTCCCATTTTACAAGACACACCCCTCCTTAAAAACCCTAATGAAAAAACGCCCCAACAGAGAAAAAAAAAGAAGAAAATAAACACAAATGAAAAACCATAATAATAAAGAAAAAAAAAAGGCGATCTATGTATCTACAAGCGATAGTAACGTTGGCGTTTATTCCCCGGCAAGGCCTGCTGATTATTACCGGCCAAGAAAGTAGACTTGTCCCCAAACACACGTCACTTTCACCCTCGACATCATTAGTATTATAATCATCATCATCATTATTATTAATGATCTTAACCCACAGCACACTCTTGGTTCTGCCACCAAGCGTCGACATTTCTGCTCTTACAACCTTGGCTTGAACCGAATCAAGTGCTTCGATTAGGTCAAAGATCAATTCGGGACGATCATCGCAGCACAAAGTGGCTTCGATCACACCCGTATCATCATCACAACGGCTTAGTTTGAGCTCGTCTCTTTCACTGGGGATTATGAGCTTTAATGTCTTGTTGTTTGGATCATCTTGTAAATCCGAAGCTGTTTTCTCAAAACCTTCTAACAGCCTCGCTTAGTAAGGATGCTTTGTCTGTCTGAATTATATCAAAAATATATAATCACATGTATATTAGTTGTAATATGTCATGAACAAAAATGCACAGAATGATGGTTACTTGTATGCGTGTACAACCTAGCTAGGGTTTTGGTCGTACTTATTTAACGATGATCTTTACTATATATATTAATTAATTACATTATATCTGACGACTCTAAACGCGTAAGCATAATAATATATGCTGTAAAACCTTGGCTGTGTTAGGGAGAATGGATTTGAGCGTTGAGATGTGGCCATTGATGCGCTTTCTTCTTCTTCGTTCAGCTTCTTTGTGGCTGTTGCTTGCTGCAAATGCTTTAGCTTCCGCCATGGATCTTGGGCTAAGGTTATAACTATTTTCAACATCATCTGATGATGGTAATAATATATTATGAAGCATTCCATGAAGAAGAACGTCGTGAGAATCTGAACCGAGTTCATACAGACTTGGAATTGAGAACATCTTCTTGATATCAGATTGATCAGAAAAGATGAGAAATATATATTAGAATTTGAGGGAAGTCAACAAAATACACGTTATAAAAAGAAAACCCTTTTAAACCGCAGGGAAAAAAACGATTTTTAATTAACTAATACGTAAAATTTGAAACAAAGTAAGTATATATATAAAAAGTAGAATTTAATATTGATTGTGTGATGTTGAATACAAAGGATTGCGCGTGCTGGAACTGCAGTTACTTGGCATTATACTAGGAAGATTTTCATATATTTAAATCTAATTTTTTATCAAAAAAAAAACTTGCACATACAATTTATCACGATGCACCTATGTCTTCTTTCATTAGTTGGAAAAAGATCATGTTTATCCGTTGAATAAATATGGATTCAATGATTTTGAACCTCTTACACGATACTTTTAGAGGTTGAGATTCCATCATATTACGCGTAGATGACTTGTCATTATTAATATTATAATCAATGATAATGCACGTTTTAGTATTACCTTTTCTTTGGTCAAATACCTTTGCCCTACCAATAGTTTAAAAATGTTTCTCTTAACATGAAATATAACCCTATAATCACGGATCTGTAAATACTATTTCTAAATTGTATCTTTAGCCCTACTGAAAAAGAAAAAAGAAGTAATAGTATCCATCATTGCCCTAGATTAAAATCATTACAACGACGAATCCGAACGAAAAGCTAGAATGGAAAATTGGAGTGGAGTGAGTAAGACAACGACGACTCAACAAAAAGAGAAATTGAGAACACTTTTGTACTCTCGGGTGAGAACACTTAAGGAGACAAAGAATGGACTCAATATAAATGGACGGTTCCAATATGTTTGTTTGACCATGAAATTCGAAAAAGGTACATACTATTACTTAATATTCATCATATTTGTTTGATTTTTCTATAAATTGTGCCTCTACCGTGTATTTTCAACACAACCTATTATGGCGTCGCACGCCCCAATGGGACGTACACGTCAGCATCGAGTATTCCTTCTTCGTAGGTCCCGTGTAATGGGCTTGGGCTTAGCCGAAGCTATTGGCCCATTTATAACCTCCCTTTGCCAATCCTATTTACATAAGAACCCGATAATCCTATTTCGTTGACCCGGTCCAAGTCCAACAAAGTATTCGAACTAGCTGATCGAATAAATACCAAAACCGAATACCCGAGTGGAATGCCACCCTTATAAAAGATTATAGTTTTTCTTTCGAGTATAAAGATAATCGCTGTGATGGTCTTTTTTTTTTTTTACTATAAGATCCACAAGCGGTGAACAAATTATGTACTAACTAGTATACTAATGATGTATATACCATGAAATAAGGAATTTCGAAGAGACTAATATCTTCATATTACTCTATTTATTTACAAAAAATTGCGTCAAAGCATTTATAAAGAATCGTACGACACATTTGTTTGCGTCCATTTCCTTATCTTTCGGAACAGAGTATATATTCAGTCTCATACATGTTGAGGACCAACTTGTACATATTTTCATGTTTGATTCAACTATATATATATATATTGTGCGTGTGTGTATATTTGAAACCATTTTATTAAAATATTCTGATTAAAATAATACTTGTCCTTTTGTATTCCTTTTGAACCAATGAGGAGAGGTTTTATTTACTTTAATTTCTCTCTTTTTCTATAGTCATTACATCGTTTTCCGTTACTTTTTTGACAAGGGTTCGATATCTGTAAGAATATATGTGAAGTTGCAGCATCTACTTTTTTAATATATGTATATATATATATATATACATATATACGCACACATACATATTATATCCAATGGATAGAAAAGTGGGATCTTCCTAGCCAGCCTGGTTAAAAAAATGGTTCTTGATGTAATCTTCTGATTATGATGATATGCAATCACGCAAAATATAAACAGCATAAATTTGATCATTCAGTTTTAAAACCACTTGGTGTTAGAGACATAAACAGTATATCTTCTTTTATATTATATATATATATATTCATAGACTAATATACACATTTCATTTTCTCTCTGACTCGGCCATGATCACCAAGGGAAGAATCACAATCTCCTCTCCAAAAAGCCCGATAAGAAAAATATATTCGTCAACTTGTTAATTTTTTCCCACACAAAAACAACACCCACAACTTAAACGAAACCGATCCATTGGACTCCCATACTCAAAAACATATATATAAGGAAACCCTTTTCGATCACTATTTTTCGTTTTTAAAAATAATAATAATTAGTGATCAATGGCATCGAGTTCTATGACATCTTCTTCACGTACTATTAGTTCGTGGACTCCTAAGCAAAACAAGCAGTTTGAAGACGCTTTGGCTAAGTACGACAGGGACACTCCCGATCGCTGGCTCAACATAGCTAGAGCCGTTGGTTGGTATTAAAACTGCTGATGAAGTTAGGAGCCATTATGAGGCCTTGGAGAAGGATATCATGCAAATCGAAACCGATCAAGTCCCCTTGAAAATAAAAAAAATGGGAGAAACTACATAAATCACAGAGGTAACTAATTAGTTTTTGTTGTTATGTGTGCGCGCGCGTGTATATTATATGAATTTTATAGATGCATGATCACCATTGTTCTCATCATATGCCATAATAATTAATTAACAGGTTACTGAACAATTGCCTATGAGGAGTGAGGCTCGTGACACACATGGAAGCTGTTTAAGGATGAAGAGTAGAGACACACATAAATATGTATCTCCTTCTCCACTACGTCATATAAGAAGAAGCTTGTTTGTTTAATTTACAGCATCAGTGTTATGTTTTTTATTTAGAAAAAAGAAAACAAGTAAGCCAACACGTTAATTATATGTGTATGCGATTTATATGTATAAAGTGTGTCTTGTAAGCTGTAATATGCCTTGTAACTAACTGTATGTAATGTAATAAACTGGACGTGTTTCCCATGTATCATGCCAAAATTTACGAAAAGTGTCAATTTTTCATTGAAAATTTTCAAAACAAATATTAAATGGAGATGCGGGGTATCGATCCCCGTACCTCTCGCATGCTAAGCGAGCGCTCTACCATCTTAGCTACATCCCCTTTTTTTTATCGAACATGTTGAAGTTCAAATTCATCCAAATGGAAAAATGAAGGATTCTTGATGAAAGATTCCATGCATTATGCATATATATCAATGTGATCTGATGTTTTGATAATGGCTGGCACGTTACGGACATATAACGATCTCATTGTTCGTTACATATTATTGTTGTCTGCCTCGATGATGCTCTGTCTATGGATTTCTCAATAAAATAAGTTTAAAGATTGTGATTTCTTAGGAGTATGTAGTATGTTATATCGTATATTATGAACGTCTCTTTACCAAAAGGGTAGAACTGTAAATGAACATCCAACAAAACTAAAACCCTCCGATCGGATCTAATCCGTTGATAAAATTTTATATTAAATAATTAGGTTTTCTTCTGGTTTAGCGTGTGTAGAGCAATCGAAACTTCTGGGCCTAATCCAACGGAGAGTTCAGTCAGATGAATATGTGATTGCTCTCCCGAATCGAGTTAAACTGGAGACTCTTAATCGCCTAAAATCTCACAAATACTGTAGTTTTCCAGGTTGGTTGGTACTTGAAAATATTGCAATTTTGTTTTTTGTTTTGTTTTAATTTATGGTGGAATTGAACTGCGTTTTGAGAGTTATTTGACTAGAGAGTCCGGAATTGAAGCATGTTGTGGCTGATTCTACGTATGTTGCTGTTTGTATTACTGTCAAGACGAGAGGCGTAGGGTTTTAATCAATTTTAAATTTGGAGATGGTGTTGGTGTTGTAGACTTGGTTTGAACATTTTGGGTCTGCCTATATTGCTCATCAGATCTGTGTTATGATTTTTCTGACTAGTAAATTAGTAGTAGGTTTGTGTATGTTCGGTCCTCTTAAATTGTTCTTTTGTCGTATGATTATCTTATTATTTGGCACTGCTTACCGGTGATGTCTTTTGAAGGATGGAGTTGTCATATTTAAGCTTGAAATTAGGTCACTAGACTTACAAGGTTTGTTCTATGAGCAACTCTTCATTTGTGATCATCATTGATATTTTGGTGCAGAAAAGGAAACTTTGATAAGAGAATATCGGAATTACGTGTTTCTTCTTTTCCTAATCTGACAGCATCAAGAAGCTGAGTGTCTGATTGTGATTTTTTTTGGCTTCTCTTCCCGCAGCTGTCAGGCCCATCATTCTTGGAACATATCCTGCTTCCCGTGGAGATAGCACGATTTGCTTATAAATGCCATTAACTTATGAGAAAATCTTCAATCTTCAACGCTTGTGATCGCACCATCACCGTCTTCTGCAAAGTGTCACTAAGTGAAGGAAATGCCATCTAATTATTTCTTTAGACTACCACGTGTTATCCGTGTCGGAAGCAAAAGATCAATATCTGGAAAAGACAACACCTGTGTCCAAGGTCACGTGGATGGTTTGATAGGGGAAGAAAAGTTGTTTCTTGGTGGCACAAAGCTGTTCCACTCCTTACCCTCTGGTATATTCGCAGACCTGAATGCATATATTCGACCGGGTACTGTTGCTGCTGCTCAAGTGAGTTCACATTTAGTCAACAGGAGAAAGAACCTTTCAGTTGTTAGAGCATTTTCTCGTGCAATTTCGATACCATCTGTATCAGGCCCTTCGTTCCAAGCTTGTGGGTATCATATTGAGTGTTTGCTGTCTGAGCCCGATCGAGTTCTTACTAAACCTCCTAAAGTGCTTATGGCCACCTGTAGATCTACTTCGGCTATTAATGGGCGATCTACCAGCGCTTTTACTTCTAGGCCTGCTCGTAATAGTTCGGCTGCCTTTCATTCTTTTGGTGTTTCATACACTAGAAGAGGGTTCGAAAATCGTGGACGAGTTACTATGAGTTTGAGAAACGAGAAGCCAAACAACACCTTCTTTCTCTACCAATATTTCGTATATAATGTTGCTCAGAGGGGGAGAATCCCAGGATTTGGATTTGATGGTTCGTATTCCTCATCAGCTGCATATTCCTCTGCTAACTCGTCTCCCAGTGTACTGTTTGATGGATCTGTTGGGCAGGAAAGTCATTCAAATTCGGCCGATTCGGAGATGTATGTTCCTTCCATTTCTGTCAACTTTCATCGTTTATACACGCAACGTTTGTCTCGTGCAATCATGAATGTTATTTGTTCTTTTCTATAAATCTTCTACAGTTGAGTTGAGTTACTCTTTTCTTGACCATTTTGATACTTTCCATTAAATAAGCATCACACTAACATATCTGCTCAATTGATCCCATTCCCATTTGCATCCTCTTTCCAAAGAGAGTGATTTTCAAAACACTGTTGTTCTCATCACGTCAAACCCGATTTTTTGGTAACATTTCAAGCAATTTTTTTGTTGCAGGAACGTTCCAATTAACAGAAATCTGAAGCTGAACTCGGGATCGTGTTACCTTCCCCATCCCGAGAAAGAAGAAACCGGTGGAGAAGATGCACACTTCATCTGCACTGACGAACAAGCCATCGGTGTAGCTGACGGTGTAGGTGGATGGATCGAGCACGGCATCGATGCGGGTCAGTACGCACGAGAGCTCATGTCGAACTCCGTCAGTGCTGTTAAAGAAGAGCCAAAGGGATCAGTTGACCCTGCCCGAGTTCTCGAGAAAGCATATAGCAGCACTAAAGCGAAAGGTTCATCAACTGCATGCATAATCGCCCTAACCGATCAGGTGGTGCTTTCCCTCAACATATTTTATTTTCATTACTTGCCTTGGGTCTCAAATATTCTCTGATTCATAAGAAATCACACTTTTATTAATATTTGGATGGTTATACTCTTGCAGGGTCTTCACGCGGTTAATCTCGGGGACAGCGGGTTCATGGTGGTCAGAGACGGTTCTACGGTTTTCAGATCGCCAGCTCAGCAGCACGATTTCAATTTCACTTATCAGTTGGAAAGTGAGAATAGTGCAGACTTGCCCAGCTCTGGACAGGTTTTTCGCTTTTGCTCCTCCTCTCCGAGCATCTCAAATCTTTAGCCGTCGTTGTTCTTTTAGCTGATATTATCCGAGGTATTTATTACCTTGCAAATTGTGATTTTTCGAGGAAGGTATTCACCGTACCCGTGGCTCCTGGAGATGTAATAATTGCTGGAACCGATGGGCTCTTTGACAATCTGTACAACAGCGACATAACCGCTATCGTGGTTCACGCGGTTCGAGCAGGCTTGGAGCCTCAGGTGACTGCACAGAAGATAGCTGCGTTGGCTCGTCAGAGGGCTCAGGACAAGAACCGTCAGACACCTTTCTCTGCAGCTGCTCAAGAAGCGGGCTTTCGCTATTACGGTGGGAAGCTCGATGACATCACCGTGGTCGTTTCTTACATCACCAATGACCACAAGGTGCTCCACAGTGATTTTACTTGATCAAATGATTTTGTTATCGAATTGGATTCCAAATACATCATCATATCTATTGGGTTCATCGCATCTTATTTGTTTTATTTATATATATTTTTTTTAGGAAAAGTCGTCACCAGCAAATGGCTCCTAACCAGAGAGAGGGAAGGAGAGCAGTGGAAATCGTCACATTGTAATTATATATTCATTTTTGCTTGTCGTGTGTTGATTGCAGCAGCTTTGTACATAAGAAGAAAACTAATCTTTGAAACAATGAATGATAACGGCATTATCTCAAGATATGTCAACCTGCATATCAAGTTTTTTTTTTTTGTCACAAAATCAGATTCGTTTCTTGCACTGCTGTCTTTTTGGACAATAAATGATCTAAAGTTTTTAGGTGCAATGAACACTGCCGCTTCATGTCATGTGGTTATTAATTACATACATAGAAGAGACGAGAAAGTGATTGGTGAAGCTGCTAGCATCTCCATGTTGAGACACACTGTCTTGTCTTCAAAAAATCAATTCATTAATGATTGAGTGTTTATAATTTATATGTTTAAAGATATAAAAACTATGATATTTTCAATAAATAATTGGATTGGATCTTTCTCTTTTAGGTTTGACCAAAGCATAGTGCTATGCATTGCAATAATACAAAAGCATTTCTTAAATGTTCGCAACAATCATATTCATTGATGAAGCAAAGCAGTACATGTGACATAGGCCACCCATCACGGTGCGATAGCAACAATTGAAATTATTGACCATTTAATATGGTTTTATAGGCTTATCCTTCTCTGTGATAGATATAATTGCTTCCCATTCATGATTAACGACGCCCACATACATACATAGATTAATTATTATGAATCCACAGTGGTGGACAAAGCCACACAAAAAGTTCCAATGATCAGTATTTGTTTGTTCTCATAGAAAAAGAAATCACAAGAAATCAAATAAGTAAACAAATTCTATTTAAATATACTTAAAATCGAAACATAGGCTTCTTGTCCGCATAATATAGTAAACCTGAAAGAAAATAACTAGTTGCTCACAAACAAACACAATTTATATAAAACGCGAACATATCAATAATTACCAAAAATCGTCAAACATTCTTTTTTGGAAGGAAAAAATAAATCATAACTCAAACATAAAAAAGCAGTCTTGAATCTTGATAAACCTCCAATGGCGGCATGCATGAAATGAAACATAGTTTTTCTTCCTCACCAACTCAATCAATCCTCGGACGTTGATCGATCACTAACACACACACACACACACACAGAAAGAATTCGAAAAAGGGCTTAAAACTCAACCGCGACCGCTCTTACCGCTGCCCAACGTGAGCTCGAGATCGTCCATTCCCACATCGTGAATCCTCTCTCCCTCCCAAGCCTTAACCGCCGCGTTCTCGAACCCAAACTCCTTACACTTACCCTTATCCACAAACCCTCCATTGTTGCCCGTAATATCCATCCCACGCGGAGAAGCAACCGCGGGTTTCACGAGGTTAAAAGTAGGAGACGTGGGAACAACATTACCGTAGCCCTGAAAATTCATCCAACGCACCGAACCGGTGGTCGAGGCATCGGACTCGTCGCACTCGGGTATGGTAGCGGGCTTGAACCGGACCCCGCGGGTCGGGCTCGACGGGGCGGAGGCCGTGTAGAGAAACGGGATGTTGAATTGGGACATGGATTGCCTCGCGAGGTTGTCTAAGCTGAAGACGTGCTGTTGCTGCTGTTGTTGTTGTTGTTGTTGCTGCTGCTGCTGCTTGGATTGTTGTTGTTTTGTGGGGGACGAGAGGGGTGGGGTCACGGGGGCGCTGCTCGAGATTCGGAGGGGAGGGAGAGAAGATTGTATGGAGTTTAGTAGGAAGGCAAACGGGTTCGATAATTGGGAAGAAGGGTTCCCGCGGGTCGGGCTCGGGAAGGAGGACGACGTCGGGCTCGGTTGGTACGAAGGGACGGGGCTTGCAAAGTAGGACGAAGGCGGGCTAGGGTTCCTTGACGAGCTCGGTGTGATGTTCGCTGACGTGGCGCCTCGTTCGAACGAGATCGGTTTGCATCCCTGGAAAAAAATTGAATGAGATGTAGGAAATAATAAGACATGTTTAGAGCTTAAGCTTAATTTCACAAGCTCTTGTGAGCTAATTTCGAAGAAAATGTAATGACACAAGTAGCTCAACATTAAGCTAAAATGCCTAATCTTTCACAAGCTATTGTAATCTTAACAAGAAAATGTTGTAAATAAGCTCTTGCAGTTTTTGGAAGAAAATGTAATAACGCAAGTAAGCATACTTATTCGTGAACTGGAAACATAAAAGAGACCTAAAGTTTTCTTGAACTCTTCATAGGCTAAAACCCTTGGAAATTGGAGTCTAAGAAGCTAAAAACGAAAGGGATTAAAGAGGATTCATTACAAAATCCAATCTTGACAGCAACAGAGCAAAGCCCACATGGTAGATTTAACAGATCTAAGCACATCAAAGCAAACACAGAGCTCAACGAAGTCAAAGGAGTCAACAGTGGCAGAGATTTGAAGAAGTAAAGCAAAGGAAAGAACCTTGCGATAAGTAGTGCCATCGGGTTCAACAACCCAACCAGCCTCGGCGCAGAGGGCCTTAAGCACTTCATTGTTGTCGCAGTGCTTCGGCAGATTGTAATTTCCCTGCGATCTCAAGCCGGCGTATATCTTAGCGGCGATGGCCCTTCGCCTCCTCTCTCTCCTCCTGTTGTTCTCTCTCTCCCTCCAAGACGGCTTCCTCCTGCCTCCGGCACCGCCTGAGAGGGGAGGCTGCGTCGGAGGAGACGGTGGCGACGACGAAGATCCGCCTCCGCCTTCCCACATCATGTTCTTCCTTGGGTTTTTGCTTTTCTTTGTAAAAAAAAAAATCTTTCTTTCTCGTTTTGTTAAATAAACGACCTTTTTTTCTTGTTTCTTTACACAATCATTTTCCTACTTGTGCGTATGTGAACGTACGTACATATTGTTGGGGGCTGTGGGGCATGCCTTGCAGGGTGTGAGGTAATCAGTAGTTTCGAGGGGTGGAAGAAAGAAACCGTGTGTGTGTTTTGCGAAGGTGTTTTAGTGCGTGTTTTCTCTCTGTCGTGACTTGGAAAATAGCAGCAGATAAAGAGCCTCATTACCAAAATGCGACGACTCTGCTTTTTAAGAAGGATGCCTGTTATTTAAGTAAAATAATAAAGTTTTGAATTAAATTGATAAATTGGAAAACATAATAAGGCTGTTCGTATTTGTATTAATATATGCAATTTGTCTGTTTGTGTACTACAACAATCTTATCATGTTCTGACGTTTAAAAAAAGAAGGATTTGGACAAATAGAAACTGCATGTGCTTGTTGCGTGGGTCCCATGGCTGGTCAAAACAATCCTTCCATGTCAGTGCAAGTGCTGCAACTAAGATGCTCAAAACACACAGTATACGTGTTTTTTTATTTAATCAACTTTTGTGTGCATAGTTATCGAATGGAAACAACTTACTATTTACAAATGCCATATATTCCTTTAGTTTGAAAATATATAAAACATCAACCCGTCATCAAAGCATCTTGCTGCATCTCAAGGCACAGAGATCCAAATATAGAACAACTTTGACCAATATTATATCATCAGCCCGCCTCAGATCAGGGCAAATGGAGCCTATGCAACTGAAAAATACATAAAAAAGTAAAAAAAATATGCCGTTGCAGTGCAGGGGAATATATGTGGACCTCTTTGAGCCGATACACTGACACGATCCAAGTAATCATCAGTCTCGTTATAATATAGCAAAACGTCGCACGTTAAAGAATCATCCAACAACAAGTATTTGTATTAATAGCTCTATGAAAAATGTCACATTCTTGCACGTTGCATTGCAAGAAAGAAGACTAGAAATGTTCTGTAGTAAGATGGTTACCAGAAAAACTTGTGAATTGCCATAGATACTTGACGATTTGCATGAGGAAACATAACTTACTCTTCGTTGGGAGAAACAAAGTATCTTGAGCTTTGAAACTTGAGGGGTTCATTGCCCCAACAAGTCCAGCCCGGTAATATTTCTCTGGAGAATAGATCGAGGCAGCGGGCAGGCTTATTACCAGGCACGTACTGACGGAGCAGGTCTGTTTAAAGAAACAAAAAAAATCGATTTTTACGAGCTTCTCATTTGTTTTGATTTAACCATATTTGTTTAAGGAAAGCGAATTCGAGAGGAAAAAAAGAATACCTCCGATGGGGGGTTTTCTTGAGTAGTCCCCTGGAATGCTGATGAAGACCTTGCGATTGGGTATGCTTCTTACAAGTTCTGAGTTCGTTTCCTGAACATGTAAGATCATTAGGAAATGAAATCAAGAAACCCACATTTAATCATCTGAGGGACTCTCACCTTTGTGCCACTGAATCCTAAGAGAAGGCATTCGTATGGTTTATGATGTAAGAGATCGAGATCGCTAACCAGTGAGCCATTGGCTTTAACCTGTCACTAGCTTGTGTTAATCTTTCTCACAAGAACGAAAAGGGACATGCCTATTAATGTTAAATGAGAAGATAATTGATTAGAGTACCTTTAGCCAATAAAATGTAGCAGCATGTTTTACGCCCCATATGGGGAATAGCTCTTTATCGACGAAGTTGCGTAGTTTCTCTCTATTTGTCACCCATAAGGCCACCAGAGCACCGTCACTATGTGTGAGTTGCTTTATTGGAAGAGAGAGAAAATATCGATTAGGCATAGTCCTGTATCTGTAGCAGTGGTCAAGGGAGGGAAAAAAAAATCAGTTATCTCAGAAGCTGAATCGAATCGAAAAGTTGTGGAGAAGCCTAAAATGACAGAACAGACTTTTGTTTCTGATGTGCACTGCTATTTTCCCATGGTGGATCGATCACGATAAGGTTGAAGCCATGATCAGATTCAGCTGCCATTGAAGGAAGGCAAACGATTAGGACTATTTGTTGAAGGCTAATCTAACAACAAAGAATCGTGGTAATTCTAACAACCATCAGAACAAAGTGGAGATGTGCACTCGGTAATTCACACCAAGAAGATGCCATCGTGTCACTATGAACATCGAGTTGGAAACCCCACGAAGCTAATCATACCAGGATGTGCACCAATTCAGTCAAAATTTTGCAAATTTTATAGGACTTTTGACCCAAAGAGACCAAGTGCACATCAACAGATGTATAAAGATCATATTTCTTACCAGGAATCAGGTTATGAATCTGCCCGAGATCTGACTTTTTGTGACATGCAAAACAGAGGTTAGATTAATGCATTCTCCTCGTTTGTAAGCATATAAGAAAAACAGATTCCTCGGTAAGATAACGATTAAGCTCGGGCTCGTACCATGTAGAAAGAACTCTTCATTGGCAAAATGTACTTATGGTCAAAAAGCTCGGCCACGATCTCACTAGTTTCTTCATTGGAAACAAGGTTCTCGTAAACAGCAAGTGCAAAGTTGTCATACGATTTATTGCCTGGGAAAAGAACGGCAAGATCATCAAAACCGAACTTCTCGAATTGCCAAAGTGAATCTTTTCACAAATTCATCACTCGCATGCAAAATGGAACAATACCATCAAACTAAGAGTTTCCTGTGATGAACCAACCTGCTATGTCAGCATGTCCCTCTTCTTCTTTGAGGACTTTAAGAATAATCTCGTAATACTGAGCTTGCCAATCACTACCTAATTTCACAAGATCAAGCCCAGTCCCCATTGTATTCGAATCTATGCTACAATAAGTCTCTGCATCACCTCTCAAACTGGGCAATGTTTCCAAAAGGCAACTCGTGCCAAGCAATGCTTCATGTGCCTTTGAAAACAATGGCCTCATCTCCTTCAAACAAGAAAACCAATTGATACTATCATGAATTTCAATTCATTCTTAAACTTCGGTTTCAGCTACGATTATGAGCGCCATCGAGCTCGAAGGAGAGTGGTGGACTATTTCTGTAATATTAATCTGAGCTAAACTAAACTCGCACGCACACTAACCTGATGTCGTTGCTCGGCAATTTGCTCGGACGCGTTTAGAGGTCGCAGTTTCTCTTTCCCGCGTTTGCGCTTCCTCGCAGATTTCGTACAAACGTCATCGGCTTCCTGCTTCGTCGAGGAATTGAGGAAGAAGCGCGAGTAGTAGGCTGAGGACGATACCCTGAACCGGGTGTACGACCGGTTCAGCATCCGAACCGGGTCGAGGAACACTGCGTTCGCCTCGTCCAAGAGGTAAACCCCGGTCTCGAGGAACGTTGAAATCTGGCCGTCGATGTCTAACTCCGCCATCGCTCCGTTAACGGTGAGATGTCGCCGTTGGGCAAGCTAATGTCCAATATTAAGGTGTTTTGCTAATTAGTCCTCCAACTCCTTTTAGAATCGCGCAGATGGACAAAACGATAATATGCTTGTTTATATAGTTCTCTTCTTTAACATTTACCAAATTTAACTTTTCAAAATCGTGGAAAAACGCTGCGAATGTTTGGCCTGTAATATTTGTGTAAAAGTTAAATCAATAAAATGGGAAATAAATAAATAAGTTTGTAAATCTCCTAAATTTTCTAGGTTGAAAATAGGATTATTAACATTACACATTTACCAAATCAGAGTTGGATATTAAAAATAATAACTGTAAAATATACAAAACCTTTCGCCAATGGTAAAAAACATGGACGCGGTTATATTACCAGCCGTAAAAACGGTGTCGCAATAAAGGAACAATCAAAGAAAATCGGGCGAACGACGTCGTTTGCGCTCGAGAGAGAGAGGAGACTATTCCCATAAGCCATACTCTTCGAGGACTCGGCAAGTGAAAGTAAATTTTTTCTCTCACCACTTCTCGTCTCGATAAGAAGCAGCAACGCCAAAGGTTAAATCTCCCAACAGTTTACTTGGTTCTTCTGCTCAGGGATGGCTAAATCGAGCGCTGACGATGAGGAATTGCGTCGACTATGCGAGGCTGCGATCGAAGGGACCAAGGAAAGTATCGTTTTGTCGATCAGAGTCGCCAAGAGCCGTGCGATCTGGGGAAAAACTGGGAAATTAGGACGCAGTCACATGGCTAAGCCGCGTGTTCTCGCTATTACTAGTAAGTTCTTGCTTTTGAGTTTATTGACTTGTATTCTGGTCTTGTTACTATATGGCTGCTCTGCTGGTTGTGATACGCACGCGCGTGTTGCCTTTTTTTATATATTGTTTGTACCTTTGTTTTCTGAATGATTTACCAATGTATTGCTGCTATTGTGCACGAAGAGTTGCACTTTTTATATTTCTTTCTTGATCATGATTGCAATGCTTGGATGCTAATACAGATGTTGTTAGGTTTTGGTAATAGTTTGTGTGGCATTTGCAACATGATCTTTGATCTGGAATGGCATTGTATCAATAGTTTCAATTTCACCTGCTTTAGCTATTGGTTGTTGTCAACAACTTTTGGTTGCTTGCAGCAAAGGATAAAGGACACAGGATGAAAGCTTTTCTTCGTGTATTGAAAGATTCAACTGGTGGTGTTCTTGAGGTTTGTTTATTTAGTAGATGTAAGGAATCAGGATTTTTACATTGAAACTATTTACCTTTAAATTAAAACACCTCATGAGTTAAAATGAAGCCTAGAATCAATTGTAATTAATCAGCAGACGCTGGAGAGTGATTGAATACCGCGTCTTAAAATGACCAAACCAGCCATTTCACATTTTCGTTACATGACATGCCGTGTTACTTCTTGATGTAGCCGGCAAAGCTCTACAAACTGAAGCATCTTTCGAAGGTTGAAGTTGTAACAAACGATCCCACTGGATGTTCTTTTATGCTGGTATATCATTCGACCTTTCCATTTTTATAACTGAATTGTGGAAGTTTTATTTTTAAGATTGTACCTTAAGTTGGGCGCATAATTCGATCTGATTAATGTGCTGATTACATTCATTTAAGGGGTTTGATAACCTGAGAAGTCAGAGTGTTTCTGCACCTCAGTGGACCATGCGCAATGTTGATGACAGGTATACAATTGATATTGGTTTTAATTACTGTAATCGGTTTTAGGAACGATTTTCCATCCTTTATAAGTGTTGATTTTTTGTGATATAGGAATCGACTTCTTCTTTCTATCTTAAATACATGCAAGGATGTGTTGGGCCGTCTTCCTAAAGTTATTGGTGTTGATGTTGTGGAGATGGCACTTTGGGCTAAGGTATTTTGTCGTGTAATTTGCTTCTTGTTTTGCAAGAAACTCGTTATATAGCGAACTAGAAATATTCTTGGCATATTTATATGTTTGCCTCCTGGTCGGTTGTTGTTCTGGTTGGAGTCATATATCATGGAATTTGATAGGATTGGAATATATTGTATTACAATATATTATTTTGTGCCAATACTCAGCTTGAAGTATTCTGTTAAGACATGAGTAAAAAAACTACAGATTTGAGAGAGCTTGTTTTGGTAGAGCAGAAACTTCAGTAGAAGAGACCTTTCGGTTTCAAAATTGTAATCATTGACAAAACCTATCCAGTTTGGGCCGACTGGCCAAGCTAATACCTTATTATCCACCAACTGTTTTATTCAATTAAACTTTGCAGGAAAATACCCCAGCACCTATGAAGCTGCCTGGGAACGTTCAAGATGGCCCTATTAGGACTTCAGTTGCTGAGGGTGAAATGAAAGTAACAGTTGAAAAAGAACTTGTGATCCAAGCAGAGGAAGAGGACATGGAGGCTCTTTTAGGCACGTATGTAACTATTTTTTTCCCACTTTGATACATATAATATTACTCGACTGTAAGCATTTGTTGGACACGTATATCGAACTTTAAAGTTGCCCTTGTCGACAGTGTTAGAATCTAGACAAAGATATATGTCTGAATGACAAGTAAAAATGCCTGTTCACATGAATGTCAAATTTTGGAACAATAAATTCTCTTCCCAGGCAGCAAATTTTAAGTTGAGATATAGTTCGTTTATGATCGATTGTTTCAACGAATGTTGATCTCAGTTTCAAAAGCACAGGTTTGTCTGTTTCCTTGTTCAGCAATCTCATCTCTGATTCATTTTGCTGATTAACTGCTCATCTTATGTCCTTCAGTTATGTCATGGGCATTGGCGAAGCCGAGGCTTTCTCTGAGAGGATGAAACGAGAGCTTCAAGCACTTGAAGCAGCAAACGTGCATGCAATTTTGGAAAACGAGACATTGATAAATGAGGTGAGTTTTTATTTGGCTTTAATATTAGACCATCCTGTACATACCACTCTGTAGGTTTATCCATTAAATGAATTACCTTTACCGTTTAATGCAGGTTTTACAGGGGCTTGAGTCAGCCACTAGCTGTGTTGAAGACATGGACGAGTGGTTGAGCATTTTTAATGTAAAACTGCGACACATGCGAGAGGACATAGAATCGGTATGAAAATTTCACGATAAACACATGATTATGCATATGTATTATTAAATGCATTCCACGTATTTTAGGCTTCATCTCTCTGCATGCAACCGTAGCAACAATTATCTGCTCAACCTTATATTTCTTTTTTGCCCTTATTTGTTTGTTTTTTAAGAAATATTGATAGTTCCTTCAGTAAACCTGCTGATACCAACTTGTATAAGATTGTCTCAATAGTTAGCTTGACCACTGCAATATAATGTTGGGACATGCAGATTGAAACCCGTAACAACAAATTGGAGATGCAGTCAGTGAACAATAAGGCGTTGATTGAGGAGCTTGAAAATCTTCTTGAGAGACTGCGTGTCCCGCCTGAGGTGATATGGTTTACCTATTGCAATTTAAGTTGTTATAGTATTACATAATTTAATAGTCATAATGTGATGCTCCATAACGACTTCTGTCCTTTTTTTTTGTTCTCCCTTGAATATGCAGCATGCAGCATGTCTTACAGGGGGTTCCTTTGATGAAGCCCGCATGCTCCAGAATATAGAAGCTTGTGAGTGGTTATCGAATGCCATAAGAAGCCTTGAAGCACCCAAGTTAGACCGTTGCTATGGAAACATGAGATCTGTATGTGTGTTGTCTGGTTTGCTCTTTTTAGAATATAGCCGTTGATGTCTATTAATTGCTGGGTTGTAGAAACTTAAGAAATACGACTTACATGATCTGTTTATATATAGGCTCGAGTTTTTTTTTTCAAGTGGAATCTGATAACGCAACAGTTTCGTGAAGTTCATATATTTTGTTGTGTTGTGAGTTTGTAATGAATTGGTGAAACGTAACAGGTCAGGGAGAAGCGGGCAGAACTTGATAAGCTAAAGAATACTTTTGTCAAAAGGGCTTCTGATTTTCTTAGGAATTATTTCTCTAGTTTGGTGGATTTCATGATAAGCGACAAGAGTTATTTCTCTCAGGTATAACTTTAGATTGATATTTCCGATCATAAACTGCTGCTATATCAGTTAGTTGTGGAAATTTGAATGTGAACGTTGATCATTTGAATTCACCAGCGAGGACAGTTGAAAAGGCCTGATCATGCTGATTTGCGATACAAGTGCAGGACATATGCTCGGCTTTTGCAGCACTTGAAGGTGCTTCGGATATTTCTATTTTTATTGCGACATCACCACCACCTTAATGTCTTTTTGATATCTTTTAATTTTTCTTTAGTTGCTTATTGTTCTCTGAAACATTTTGTTCGTATTTGTAATAATGCAGACACTAGATAAAAATTGCTTGGGCCCGTTGAGGAAAGCATACTGTAGCTCTTTGAATTTGCTTCTACGTCGTGAGGTCAGGAAATATATTACTTGTTAGAATTGTCTCGTATCTTTGGACTTCAATTTTAACCTTTTGACCCGTACCGATAATGTAGAAGATTACATGCAGTTTCAGCCTTATAATAGATTTTATTTCCATATCAGGCTCGTGAATTTGCAAATGAACTTCGTGCTAGCACAAAAGCGTCACGGAATCCAACTGTATGGCTCGATGGCTCTGCAGGCGCTAGTCAAAATGCAAACAGTGCAGACACTTCTTCAGTATCTGAAGCGTATTCTAAAATGCTCACAATTTTCATTCCGCTCCTTGTTGATGAGGTTTAAAAACCTTCTATGACTCTCTCATGTTGGTTGTGTTTCCCATTCACGTTTTTGCTTCAATGAGAGTCGTTATATTGTTCATTGAATAAATGTTGTAGAGCTCGTTCTTTGCACACTTTATGTGCTTTGAAGTCCCTGCTCTTGTTCCTGTTGGCGGTGTTTCCAATGGTAATAAAACTGTTATTGAAGATGATACTGATGATTTAGGCATCTTGGACATTGACGAGGATGACAAAGCTGGTAAAAATTTCATTTTTTTGTTAGTTTTCATTTAGCTCATAACTGCTCTTCTCTAACATTCGTATTTTGTAGTTAAAAAAAATTCTGAGCTCGAGGCATTGAATGAATCACTGCGCGATTTGCTGGATGGTATACAGGTACTGCTGATGTGTATCCTACTACATCTGTTATTTACATGACGAGAGCCAAGTTTCAGTTTCTGATAAAAAAAAATTTGTTGCCCTGTGTCCTTTCCTGTCCAATCCTGTAGGAAGATTTTTATGCAGTGGTGGACTGGGCATACAAGATCGATCCTTTACGATGTATATCTATGCATGGAATTACAGAAAAATATACATCGGGACACAAAGCCGATGCTGCGGGATTTGTGCGCATTTTACTTGATGACCTAGACAACAGAATTTCCACGCAGTTCAGTCGCGTATGTCATATAGTATTCTTGTCGTAACCTCGTTTTCTAAGATAAAATTGCAAAATTGAAATCAAGGTTTTTGCTGTAATTTCATTTCTATGTACCATTTGCTTTTGCTGGATGATGAATGATATTTTCCCCTTTGGTTCATTTTTTTTCAACTTTTCAGTTTGTAGATGAAGCTTGCCACCAGATTGAAAGAAATGAAAAAAATGTGCGACAAGCGGGAGTTTTATCATATATATTCAGGTTGAGTGACTATTTATAGCTCTATTCTTTAGGATGCAATCTTTATAGTTTTATGTCAGGCATGACACCACTAGCTAAGCCTAGGGAAAGCATCATAAATAAATATTGTAGCTCTTTCTTTCAAATATTTTAACTTGTTCTTTTTTCTTGTGGTTCATGTGTCTAGTTGATGGTTTTACAATAAAGTTTTTCATTTAGTATTTTTTGCATGCCTTGTTAATTCGTTCAAGATTTTTCATAGATTTGCTACTCTTGCAACCCGCATGGAGCAATATATCCAGGGCCAGTCAAGGGATTTGGTTGACAATGCTTACACAAAATTCGTGAGTCGTCTGGAATATTTTTCCTTGTTTCTTTTAATTAGTGCTAGCACATTACATATAAATCCATGTCTATAGCTTTGATTTGGAAAATTTATATCTAGCATACTAAAATACTATTTATCAACTTTTCTGATGACATTTAGTTGATGAAAATTCGCGATATTTATCTAGACTTGGGCAGTATCATATAATCCTAAAATGATACTTGTGTGCTTGATATATTTTTAGCAAATAAGATTAATTCCGGGAAATAATTATGATTTCATGAAGTACTACGTTTTGGCAGGTGACCGTTATGTTTACGACATTGGAGAAAATTGCTCAAACAGACTCGAAATATGCTGACATTTTACTTTTAGAAAATTATGCAGCTTTTCAAAATAGGTATCACTGGTTACACCTTTTTTTTTTGCTTCTACATTTGAATTTTGTGTCTTATCATATATTTTTACTCATTCGACAATTTTCATGTTTTGTGATATTAATCAATGTTTCAGTCTGTACGATCTGGCCAATGTCGTAACCACTTTAGCGAAATTCTATCACCAAGCAAGTGAATCTTATGAGCAAGCTTGCACCCGCTTTATTAGCGCAATCATTTATAATGTAAGTTACTCATTATTACATATGGCTGTTTTGGCTTGGTCATGTGAATGTTGCTTAGATTATTTCCTATTTTTCTGATATCCTTGTCCTTATTTAAATCAGTTCAACGCCATCGACGACATGTGTCCTAAATGAGTTAATTTAGACTTTAGAACAATGATATTACACATGGAAGGGAAAATCAGGACCCTAAAAAATCTCCAAAAAAACTTGAAGGCTTTAGAATAAGGTTCTGACAAGATATATGCATTTTTGGAGGAATTTAATTTCCTTTTTTTTCCCTGAGATGCAGCACTTCGAAAGACTTTTCCAGTTTGCTAGCAGAATAGAGGATTTGATGTACACAATTCCACCAGAAGAGGTAAGAGTACAAAGCCTGTGAAATTTCTTATAACTATTGATAAGAGAGACCCATTGCAAGTGTTATCATTCCATACTAACTTATATTGAACCTGAACAAAAAATTCCATTTGAAGAGCCAAATGAATATCTCAATCTAAATGCCAAATTCTTTTATTGTTTCAGATCCCGTTCCAGCTTGGATTGTTGAAAACGGATCTGCGGAAGGTTGTAAAATCAAGTCTATCAGGGGTATGTATTTTACATACTGTTTCCATTTGTCGAGTTACTGAAATGAAAAAGTTCCTATTATTTCGACATACGTAGTTATAAAACTTGTAGCAAACATTGGGAATTTTCTTGAACTTTTTTCACTAAATCGATGATCATAATTGAGACGTTGAACCATGGGTGTGGTGTGTGAATGTCTGAAAAATCAATGCAGGTTGACAAGACAATTGCTTCCATGTATAAGAGGTTGCAAAAGAGTTTGACCTCAGAGGAACTGCTGCCTTCATTATGGGATAAATGCAAGGTAACACACATTCCTTTTATCATTGGAAAACGACATTCTTTTTACCACTTTATTAGTAGAAGCAAATGATAATCTGCGGTCTGTCTTTTTTTCTTGCTGGAATGGTGAATTAGTTAGATTAATAAAATTAATTAAATGAGCAGAAGGAGTTCCTTGACAAGTATGAGAGCTTTGCCCAGCTGGTTGCTAAGATATATCCTACAGAGACCATACCTGCAGTTTCAGAGATGAGAGACTTGTTGGCCTCAATATAACAACAAGAAAGACCATACCTGTAATATGAAAATGAATGCTCCTGTTTATTGTTATTATTTGCTATTTTCTTTCTATTTTTAATATATAAGTGAAGAAGATGATCGTGTTGTGAGATGAATATACATTGTGTGTTTGTGTGTGTGTATCTTTGTTAGTTGTGGCTGCATGTTGAGTTTCAATTTTTGTCATTGGTAATGGTCGTGCGTTTTATTATTTGTGTATGTAGATGTAATAATAAAATCAGGTTTAGACTTTTGAAAATGAATGTCGTTTGGTTGTAAACTCAAATTGTATGTACTTTCAAGTTCAGTTGATTCAGAACATTAGTAGTCAATGGTTCAGCAAAATCCCAATTAATTTCTAATTTCTTTAAAGCTATTACAATAATAATAATAATAGTAATAATAATAATAATATAATATAATATTATGTTAAAGTAAATTGTTTCCCCTTTTTTTCTGGAATTATTTTTTTCGGATACTTAGTTTGCTCCGCCGCATCGTGGCAGACATAAAACGCCGCAGGTACTCTTTCTTTCTTACTTCATCATATATATGATAATCGTAAGAAGCCATAACAGCCGCTTTAAGAAATGATGATTCTCTGTTGTAGTAACCCAAATTTGAGCTTGAACACTCTTAATTCATTCCAAAACCCATCAAAACTAGTCAAAGTGGATCATCGCTCATCTCGCGGAAAGTATACAATTTCAGCGACCCAGAAATCTAAAAGGAGGTAATTTCAGCTCAATTTTCCGTCAATTTCATTCGATGCCTTTTCTCTATTTGGTGATTTCTGTCTGCTTTTCAGGTGCGATTTATACGATTTACACGAAGAGGTCGTTCCCTATGGCGAGGCTTGGTCGTGGCAAAACGCTATTGTGAAAGAGAAGAAGGCATTGAATGTTGAGAACGAAGACTTAACCGATACTTTGATCGTTCTCCAACACAGCCCTGTTTATACTTTGGGCGTTGGTAGTTCAGAGGAGTACTTGAATTTCGATGCAGAGAACTCTCCTTTTGATTTGTATCGAACCGAACGAGGCGGAGAAGTTACTTATCACGGTCCCGGGCAGGTGCGTCTCTTTGGCAATTTCATTCATATCCTTATTGAAATCAGACAAAACCATCGAATCTGTTGAGATGTTAAGTGGTTCAATCTCTAATTGAATCAATTGACCCTTCGATTGATGCGAGTTTACATGTAATAAAGAGGGCTTTTTTCCATGTAATTTGTGCTTGTTTTGTATTTACATCGATTGATAAATCTCTTTATATTCTATTGTTTGTATTACTTTTGTCTTTGTCTTCTGCAGCTAGTGATGTATCCCATAATCAATCTCCGGTATCAACAAATGGATCTTCACTGGTACCTTCGAACCCTCGAGGAGGTGGTTCTTCGTGTTCTTTCCTCTACGTTTTCCATCGAAGCTTCACGCGTCGAAGGTTTAACCGGTGTTTGGTTCGGTATGTCCTCGTCATCAACTTCTTTCGCAACCCATTTGCTCAAAAATTCATATTCGTAGGACAAGTTATCCTCTTACATTAATCATCAGGTAATAAAAAAGTAGCAGCTATTGGCATCAAAGTATCGCAGTGGATAACATATCACGGCTTGGCCTTGAACGTGACCACGGATTTGATGCCTTTTCAACGCATAGTCCCTTGCGGGATTCAAGATCGTGAAGTAGGAAGCATAAAGGAGCTGCTACTCGTTCGAGGTTGTCCTAAAATCGATGATCGCGAATTAATAGATGTCACATATGATTCACTGATCACTCAGTTCGGTGAAGTTTTCCAACTTGATCTTAATGCTAAGGAGATACATCGCAGGCTGAGGCTAAGAGCCTAACATGACCAAACATCATACTTTGCAGGTCAGTTTCATAGCCATATTACACACGCGTGATCTGATTTAACATACATATCTATTCGATATTCTTACATGAACTAATCTAATCCATACATAATGAAAATATCCTAACTAAACATTTATATTAAGGTGCAGCAAAAGCATCATCAGCCCATTTAATCCTAGCGGCCGTGTTATTGTCTTTCGAGGTAAAGGGAGAGCTAAAGAGAGATTCCATGGCAGACTTCACCTTGTTGGCACGCCTGCGGCGGCGGATACGGCGGAGCACCACCGCTTTTTCGAGGTTTCCGGTGGTGTGCGGTGGCTTTAGATACAGGTGGCTGCTGACGTGGAGGCCACAATCATTCTCGGGGTGCTCTTCTTCTTGATCATCATCATTTTCTCGATAATAGTCAATTTTGGGCAGCTGCTTCTTGTTCTTGGATATTAGAGAAAACATCATGTGTGTGATTTAGGAGTTTTGCAAGAAGCAAGAAGTGGTTTAATGGGATGAATACGAATATGTGATATATATATAAAGGGATCTGATTTATAAAATAAGCTACATTAAAGTTGGTCGGCTGCTGTAATAAAGATTCTGTCAGTGTCGTGTTAATGGGAATTACTATAAAACACTTGTCTCTTAAGCATCATTAATCTCTCTAATCTCTAGAATAGGAATCTTTTTAATGTGTTTTATTTCTTTTCTTTAACCCGGTGAACAATCTCTTCGAGACAGATTAAACCTGGTGAATCTTTTTATGCTGTCTTATAATATTTTATCATTTCATGCTTTGGGCACAAATAAAACTATTAATATAAAGCAATATACTACACATATACCCAGAAAAGACATACAGAGCGACCATATGTGTATTTGTTCTCACGAAAAATATTTAGGACCAAGAAAATCCAACCACCATAAAACATAAAACTAACCCTTTGTTTTCCCCGGAAAACTCTCCCGCAACCAAAAAAATTACAAAGAAAAGCCAAACAAATAAATTCACAAAAAAACACCAAAAATCCATTCCAATCGTTTATTCATTTCCTCCCTACAAAACCTCCCCTTCTCTCCTTCACCACCCTGCAAAAACACCACGCACCCCCATGAAACAAGCAAATAAAACTAAACCAAAATAAAAAAAAAAAAAAAGAACCGCCAACACCACCATTTTCTTTGGTAATAAAAATCATCCTCAGTCCTCAGTAGGCAGCAGCAAAACATGGCCCACACGGAGCCGTCCTCGTCCACCCCACTAGAAGACGGGGACGACGACTTCGCCCGCAACAGCAGCTTCTCCGCTTACGACCCGACCCGCATGAGCGGGGAAGGTTCCCCCATGATGATGTCTCCGTGGAACCAGAATGCGTCCCCCTTCGCCAAGTCCCCGTGGACCGCGGACCCTTCGGGGGGGGCCCCGCAGACCGCGGTTCCCCAGAGCGGGCTCATCGGGTCTCTGGTCCGCGAGGAGGGACACATCTACTCCCTCGCGGCCAAGGAGGACCTCCTCTACACGGGATCCGACAGCAAGAACATACGCGTCTGGAAGAACATGGAGGAGTTCTCCGCATTCAAGTCCAACAGCGGCCTCGTCAAGGCCATCATCATCTCCGGGGACGGCAAGATCTTCACCGGCCACCAGGACGGAAAGATCCGCGTCTGGAAGGTATTTGTATATATATATATATATATATATGTTGGTATATTAAATAATATATATTTTAGTATCGATCGTAACCGGGATATGCAAAATTGATTTTTTGCAGTCGGGGCTGGCGTTAGGCGCTGTGTCCTTAAAATGATATTACAAGATACAGCGATAAAACGTCTCGAAATAAGAACACTCTCAATTTCGAGACCAGCGTACTCAATCGATGCTTTTTCCGACTCTCGTGCGTATTTGAAATATGAAATATACTAAACATATTTCACGACGAGAGAAAGAAGGGCTCTATATATGATTTCTCATATTCGAGGAGATGATCGAAATTCTGTAAATGTGGAACGAACATTCATATTTGATGGAGAGTTATGTCTATTCATGATTGGTCACAGCTTTTCACCTAGTCGTAGTGGAATATATGCAATTATTTATGAAAGGTTGGGTTAATTATTTTAAAATCTGATGCATTTTTTATTCCTTTTTTTTTTTATATTTTTTTTTCCCACATCAAGGTGAACCTAAAAAACCCGAGCCTGCACAAACGGGTCGGGACCATGCCCACGTTCTTCGACATCTTCAAGGCTTCGATCCGACCCAGAAACTACGTGGAGGTGAAGCGGAAGAAATCGGCGGTGTGGATAAAGCACACGGACGCCATCTCTTGCCTGAGCATCGACGAGGAGAAGGGTTTGCTCTACTCGGCCTCGTGGGACCGAACCTTCAAGGTGTGGAAGGCCGAGAGCAACAAGTGCGTCGAGTCCGTCAAGGCCCACGACGACGCGGTCAACTCCGTGGTGGCCAGCGTCGGCGGGGTGGTCTACACGGGCTCCGCCGACGGGTCGGTCAAGGTGTGGAAGAGGGAGCACAAGGGGAAGGCCACGATCCACACGCTGTCTCAGACCCTGCTGAGCCAGGAGTGCGCCGTCACGGCCCTCGCCGTGAACCCATCCGGCTCGGTGGTGTACTGCGGCTCCTCGGACGGGATCGTGAACTTCTGGGAGGTGGAGAAGCAGCTCTCCCACGGCGGCGTGCTGAAGGGGCACAAGCTGGCGGTGCTTTGCCTGGAGGCGGCGGGGAACCTGGTGTTCAGCGGGTCGGCGGACAAGACGATATGCGTGTGGAGGAGGGAGGGTTCGGTCCACGCGTGCCTGTCGGTGCTGACGGGGCACAACGGTCCGGTGAAGTGCCTGGCGGTGGAGGCGGACAAGGGGTCGAGCGAGGGGGAGAAGAAGTGGGTGGTGTACAGCGGCAGCCTCGACAAGTCCGTCAAGGTTTGGAGCGTGTCGGAGACGGCGCCGGATTTGCAGCAGATGGCGATGATGCAGAGCAGAGACGGCAATTTCAACTGGGATTCGATACCTTCGGCCAAGTATTAATATTATTGACGACAGACGATGAAAGGAAGATTTTTCTTTTTCTTGATTTATAGAGGCCTTTTGTTTGTTTATATATCTTTGATTTTTTTTAATTAAATATATACTATTGAATTTCTTGAAAAAATAAATGAGTACTGTTTGATTATTAGATTATTACCTAGTATTCTTTTTTATTCTGCTTTACACTGACTCGAAATCTACCGATGCACATTAAAAGTTTTGTTATTTGGAGATGTTCTAATAACTGTGGTATTTAGCTTGCTGCCAAACATGAAGCGTCATTGCATGGAATCGTTAGTACTAGATTTTTAATAATTGTAATATATATACATATATTTATTTACCTTGTTAAAACAGCCAATTTTTATTTTTTTTTTCAAGAATTGATAAATGATAATGGCCGTTTCCCATTTTCTGAAAACAAAAGAAGAGGAAGTCACAACTTACACAACACAAAGCAATAGCCTAATCTTACATTTACTGCGAATGTTCCTCTTCAAGCCATTATTTATTAGCGTATTACAACAAGTGTAAAGATGCAAGAAAGATCAGCTCTGAAAGAACTGAAACAAGACAAAAGAAAGAGCTCCTTTTGCTGAGACTTTTATAGGTCCCATCGGTCAACTTCTTACCGAGGAGGCTTTTGGTTTCGAAACAGTTGTTGCCCGTGGGGACTGTAAGAGTGCAGCAGATGCACGAGCATACTCGAGGACTGTAATGGCAGAATTGATCTCAGCCATGAGTGCTTCGGGTGTCAACGATATGGTGGTCCTAACACCTTCGAACACACTCCACTGTGGCTTTTCTTCTACTGATGAACTCATAACATTGCAGTGTATACACTATTCTCTCAAATTGATCAAACAAAGCACATATATATAAGGGGTTCCCCTCAGGTGCTGAAATCTTGATGATGTTACGTGGTAGGAGATTGAAGCTGCTCGATCCTGCAAATTTGATGAGTTTGGTTGAGAAAGATATTCCAAGACTCGAAACACTGCTCTAAGATATCGAATATGATGCATCAGAAAAAAACAGATGATAAAAAATCCCATCATCAAGCAAGATTATTCATATAAAAAACACAAATCTATGGAAAATGGGAAACCAAAGCGAATACACAGAGAGCAGTATATCAAATCTCACAATCCATCTATTTATGAAGCATTGATTGATAATCAGGTCTAAGTCAAATGATTGAGCGCATTGATTAAACTCTGCAGATCAGCTAACAGGCTCAAACAATCAATTAATAACAGGGGAGTGTTTCACAAAGAAAAAAACATGAACAATCTCGAAACATCACACATCATCTTCGTCACTCATCGATCGCTTGCCAAACAACAAAGGGAAAATTTTATAATACAAAATTCCTCGAAGCATTGGCGAGGTTAGGTTACTCAGCTGCACTACATCATCACTAATCTCCTAAAACCGAATAATGAAATCACTGAGAAAAGAACACGAAAGCAACGGTTCGCGCGCATTCATCAAGAGACGACGCAAATAAATCCTCGCAGCTGATAAAATCACATGAGATGAACATAAATCATTAATCGAAATCCATCAAAGCAATCAAACCTTTGGGGAAGATTACGACTTTTCGCAATCGCAGACTGAGATGAGTAATAATAGCAAGTAAACGGTGCTCGACTCTTATGTTCCGTGGCTCAGCTCAACATTATCTCCAATTATTTTTTGCTTCTTGTAAGGTAATGTATTTATAAACAATTACTTATTATTGGCCTCTTCGCTATCCTTTTCTCTAATAATTGAGTTTTTTTCCCTTTATCACATGATTCACATCTATTAAACCAAGACGTGACAGAAAAAGGTATCAAAATCGAATTTCAAGAAAAGAAAAAAAAAAGTTTGTGGTCTTAATTAATGGTCGGTAGTATTCTATTAAAATAACATTAATAAAAGACCAAGTGTAGTCGGTATTATATAATGGTTTTACTTCAGAGTCTTGTGACCTATTAACAAATATACTCCGTGATTGGAAGGCATTTATTTAGAAGTTTTAAATTAATTAAACAACGTCACCTAACTAAATGTCAAAGATTCTCACTATTAATTAATCTGAAGTGACCTCTTTCAGCCCATAACGAGTTGGGACTCGCCCATATATAATTGGTCTCGGCCCAATGTATTGATAGAAGCAATTATGTCGTGGAAAAGATGAAAGGCTAAAGCATTGTGGATTCTAGTTATTTTATTTTATTTTTTCTGATACCGAATTATTGGAGATACGTTGGTTAGTTAAAATGTAAATCTATTTTTAATATTGACGTTGGGTGATTATATAGGCCGGCTTATATACACTTAGGATTATATATTATATATATTACATTTTATTGTCAAAAGGCACACTTGGTTGTCCATTCTTTTTTCATTTCCCAACCTAAATCTGTATCCCAGACAAATCCACGCGATGTATGGTGAACAATCATCCGAAAAACTCAACAAACAAGCAATAACAGAGCACCAAAACCGCAAACTTACCCCAAGAATGCTTCAAATTTTCATCTCTACAATGAATATGGCATAACATTAGATATATACTTACTCTTACAAATGGCAATGTGACTCCACAATAATGTGATTTTCAGGTAACATTATCGTCCTTACACACACAAGCAGACCACAACAACAACGGAGAAGTACTCACCGGTGTGGACGAATCGCAGCAAGCCTCCAACCTCTCCATGAACCTCCTCTCCGTAGGCTTCAGCATTGTGGGCAGGGCCAAGCACACCCCTCTCTCCACGCAAATCACGTGCCTCGGCTTGATCCGATTCTCCAAGCTGTAGGAGAAGTACTGAGGAAACTCCACCAGCTCCATCAGCTCCCTCCCCATCTCCACCGCAAAGTAATCGAACTTGGGCCCCAAATTCTCCTCGATCCCGTAGCAGAACATCGCCGGAACCCTCCTGAACATGGACACTACGTCCCTGTAAGAAAACCCTAGTCTCTGCAGGTACTCGATCCTCGGGACGAACTTCTTCTCCACCGAGCACGACAGCAGCGGGGCACACATTGCCCCGATCCTCTCGATCCCGATAGTCCCCTGAAGGAAGTAGAGGGTCGGGCGGAGCCGACGGTCGACGCTGGACACGAGGAGCCTCGGGCGGCGGTGGATGACGTGGCGGAGGTGGGACGCGTCCACGTGGGCCTCGCGGAGCAGGAAGGTGACGGCTGCGGTGACGGTGGAGTGGGAGATGAGGATCTCGGGGCACATGGGGAAGAGGCGGCGGAGGTCGTGGGTGGTGAGGCCTATGGAGTAGAGGAAGTTCACGGTGGACCTGAGCTGGGGCAAGGGAGCAGTAAGGAGCTGAGGGTACGCGTGGAGGCAGTGGAGGGAGTCTACTCCGAGGGAATCCAGGTAGAGGATGGTTTCATGGAGTTGGGAGGCGGGGCTCAAGGTGGTGGTGGTGGTGGGTTGCTGCCGGGGAACGGAGGGGTGTTTGGGTACTGTGATACCGGGTTGTGGTGGTTGTGGGTTACTGGGGAGGTGGAGGTGCCTGGGGCGGGGGATGGAGGTGGGGAGGTGGTGGATAGGTGGGCTTTTTGTGGTGGTGGAGGAGCATTGAAGGGTCTCTAATTGCATGGTTTCCTCAGCTCCTCCTCTTTTTCACTCTTCTAAGCTTCTTATCTCTGCATATTATTCACATATGAACACAAATCTATGGAGAAAGCAAGCATGAAAAATAAAAAGAGAAAGCAATTCATGTAAACCAAAGTGAATGCACAAACAGCAGCATATCGAACCTCAAAATTCATCAACATATAAAGCTCGATAATCAGGTCTAATGCAAACGATTGAACACATTGATTAAACTGCAGAGAGCTTTACAGGTCAGACAATCAATGAAACAGGGGATTGTCTCATCTCACAAGGAAAACATGAACAATCTCGAACATCACGCATCATTTTTGTGGGTTACCCAGCTGAACTACAAAGGGAAAATTTAATTATTCAAAAAATCCTCGAAGCATTGGCGAGGTTGGGTTACCCAGCTGAACTACATCACCACCAATCTCTTAAAACCCAATTATTGAATCACTGAGAACGCAGCGTATTCATCGGAGACAAATATAATTCTATAAGAGACCATGGGATTACTCCAACGACAAACACATCAAATGAATCGCAAATGATGATTACTAGCACCTGATAAAATCACATGGATGAACACAGACCATGAATCGAAATCCAGAGAGTAATCAAACCTTAGGGGAAGATTACGATTTTGTAATCGCAGACTGAGATGGAGTAATAGTTAACGGCGCTCGAACCTATCTATGTTGCGCGGCTAAACATAACATTATCCTCCAACTATTTTATGCATTTTTTAAATATTTATAATAACTATTTAGGGAATTATTCGAGCCACGTTGGTTGAAAAAATATAGGCAGTATTTATACTCTTATATTAATAACTAAGTTAAAAACGGTCAACTTTGACAATTTAGTATATCACTATCAACTAATCACTTTTTTTCTACAACAAATAATTGTAAAAATTAAAACTTCACACATGTTCCATAACTTATTTTATTCGTATAATGATTAGCTAAAAATAAAAAATACAACTCGACTCACTTACTATTCTTATATGAACGTGAGTAATTTGATATAGCCCTAATAATATCATAATACTATATGTGAAGGTGTTATAATTTATTATGTTCGTAAAATTGATATAGAAAAGTATAAATATCATCGTCAAAAGATTATATATAGTGTGCAGGGATACTAGTAAATACTATCTCTGGGTTTATATATTAAAATTCCCACTTTATTGTCATTATAAAACTAATATAAAAAAGTGATATTTGGAAATATAACTCGGGAAATCACGACAGTTATGAATAAATAGATTAGATATTATAGTCAATACATAATAAATCTCCTAAAAATAGCAGAAAAAGGAGAGGACAAATATAGCTGTTCACAGCCTCTTCAATTGCATTACACCTCGACCATTAATATTCTCTCTCGGAGATACAAAAAGCACTTTTTTTTTCTTTTAACTGAAACCGAAAATGATCTGCGTTTCCTTTGATGCCCGGAGCGCGACAAGATTTCGAGGGTTCGGTTTTCTTGTTTTGCTCTTATTTTTGCTTTATTTCGAGGACCCATATTGTGCTTGGATTGGGTGTGCATTCGTTAATCTTTAAAATGTAATTACATTCTTCGTATTGTTCAATTCAATGTGACCTTTATCTGCAAGTTGCTATTGGAGGGGAGAATCTTGATGTTTTACATACCAATTGACGATATATATATATATATGTGTATATATATATATGTGTATATATATATATATATGTGTGTGTGTGTGTGTGATGATATGGTTTCCTGAATGTGATTTTGGTTCCCTGTAGGATCTTTTGGATTGTTGTTGATTAGCTTCTTCAAGCTCAATTCTTGCAAGAAATCAAAATCTTCTTAACATTGGCAAAGAAGAAAAGGAAAAGGTTACAAGAACTTAGAACCATGTTGGCAAAGAGTGGGGATCATCAAACGGTCCCATTGTCGGTGTTGCTGAAGCGTGAAGTGGCCAATGAAAAGATCGAAAAGCCCGAGATTTCTCACGGGCAAGCATTTCAGAGCAAGAAAGGGGAGGATATGACCTTCGTTAATACCGATTGCCAACTCCCGTTGGGTGATGGAGTGACAACATATTGTGCTTTTGTGGTATATATATAGTTTTGATGAAGATATCTATCGTTTATGTGTTGAGTTGCTTTAATTTTTTGGCTTGCATTGCTTCTTTCTTACAAGTAATCCTTTAATGTCTGAATCCCTCTACAGTTATTAGATGGCCACAACGGTTCTGCAGCTGCAAAGTACGTGAAAGAGAATCTGCTTAACAACGTCTTGAGCTCTATTCCTTCGGATCTTAACAGTGACGAATGGCTACTAGCTTTGCCCAGGGCTTTGGTCTCGGGATTCGTTAAAACAGACAAAGATTTGCAAGAAAAAGGTAGGATATGAAGGCCATTGTCTAAATATTTTTTTTTCTTTAATCTTAAAAGGGCTTAATCTTCTTGCAATTAAATGCTTGATCTTCATAAAAAAACATGACGTATGTATCAGCTCAAACATCGGGGACAACAGTTACGTTCGTGATAATTGAGGGATGGGTCATCACTGTTGCATCGGTTGGAGATTCTCGTGCTGTTCTTGAATCAGCTGAAGGAGATATACATTATTTGTCAGCGGATCATAGGCTTGAGTGCAGCCAAGAGGAGTAAGCAATCTTGTTTTTAATTACAAATGTAATTACTATTCTTTTTTCTTACGATAAGCATATTTAATGCTTAAAAAAAATTCTTACAGGAGGGAGCGTATAATCGCCAGTGGTGGCGAGGTCGGTCGGCTTAATACAGGTTGTGGGACAGAGGTACCTATATCTTCTTTCTTTCTATCTCGTACCTCAAGTTATTTAATGATGGAATAATTTCAAAATTAATGATTATTTTCTTACCCTCGAAATATGATTAATTGCAGGTTGGCCCCATTCGATGTTGGCCCGGAGGGTTATGTCTGTCGCGATCTATCGGTGATATGGATGTTGGAGAGTTCATAGTTCCGGTGCCTTACGTGAAGCAAGTCAAGGTTTGTTTTTTGCTTGCTTTATATATTTCCTCATCAAGTGTAAAGAAATTATTTCGTTATTACACACACAAAAAATAGAAAAAGACTAATAATTTTTATCTGCAGCTATCAACAGGTGGTGGAAGGATTATCATCTCGAGCGACGGTGTGTGGGATGCATTATCTGCAGAGACCGCTTTCGAATGCTGTCGAGGGATGTCGCCTGAAGCTGCTGCTTCACAAATTGTCAAAGTAATAATCTTCATTCATTTTTCGGTCTTCTGAATATTGATTTCCAATTTGCTTTAACTTTTTTTTTCTTTCTTTTTATTTTTTTGGCAGGAAGCTGTGGGTTATAAAGGTCTTAGAGACGACACAACGTGTATCGTGGTGGACATGAAATTACCGGAAAAGCCCGAACCTCCGAAACCCCAACCCCAGAAAAAGCAGGGAAAAAAAGTTTTTAAGGCCATGTTCAAAAAGAAATCTTCATCATCAGAATCGTCTTCTTTACCCGAAAAGGAAGAATATACTGAACCTGATGTGGTTGAGGAGTTATTTGAAGAAGGTTCAGCTTCACTTTCGCAGAGGTTAGAGAGAAGATTCCTTCTATCATTACTTCTTTTAGTCTTAGGTTGTCTCTTATCCTCATTGGTTCTTTAAAATTCCTTTTTTTTTAATTTTATTTTATTTTACCGTCGGTATATAGGTTGGATTCGAAATACCCTGTGTGCAATATGTTCAAGCTGTTCATGTGTGCGATTTGCGGGGTGGAAATAAAACCCGGAGAAGGTATTTCGATACACTTTGGGACGAGCGATTCGAAAAAGTTAAGGCCTTGGGACGGTCCCTTTCTCTGTACGAGCTGTCAAGAGAAGAGAGAAGCCATGGAAGGGAAGAGACCCTCTGGAGGTAATAATGCAATGAAGCCAAAAATATTCCCAAAGAAATAAATTTACATGAATATTTTCAAAACTCCATAGGGTTGTTAAACTATTATCTTTTTGAATCAGCTCGTAGATATAGCAGTGGAAGTGACGATGATTAAAACATTAGCTTCCCTGAGATTTGCCAAGCTGATCAAGATCGAGATAGAGGTGATCATCGACACGTGACCAAAATATTCGAACTTAGAGACTTAATTTTGGGCTACAAGATTGAACTTGTTAGTTTACGAGTTGAACTGGGATCGTAAATACCGAAGGAAATACCAAATACACCCTTCGAAAACAGTATGTGACCGGTGTCTACGTGTGTAGTTATAGCCATTACATAACTTGTAATACTTTTTTCGATTCATTCTTTTAGCAGCTAACAGGTGAGAATCTGGGATTGTTTTTTTTCGAATGATTTGATTAGCCATTCTTTGGATATCTTATCTTCTTGCTCTGTTTGTTAATAAAATCCTTGTCTGTGTGTGGATAAGGTGTAAAGATTCCAGTTTCTTGATTAGTATGTGTTCTGAGGAAAGACATAATAATCTGGATAGGTATCTATCTAGGAAATGTGTGTGTGTTGAGTAGCAGAATGTTTTGAATTTTTGACACAATTTTAATATTTCAATTGCTACATCGTACCAAAAGAAGGAATAAAATCTGAAACTCTCACAAAGAAGGAATAAAATCTTAACGTTGCAATTGATCTTCAGAACCATCATCTTCTTGTATACCCTTACCACCAGGAACCACCTTAATAAAAAAACTTTGAAAGTTAAACAGAAACGTTTTCGATAATCATTGCAACCGTGTAAGAACAGATTTGTTGTATTCAACCTGATCCACAAATGCAGTTGAAGTTCTGCATCTCTTGACCTCATGATGCATCCTCTCAGCTTTCTCTTCATAATCCTCACCATCATCATCATCCACAAAGTTCTGATCCATCACCTCTGAACAAGAACAACAAATGTTACCGTGTAAGAATATCTCAGAACTTAAGTTGCCTGGAGTTTGCTTACCACTCGAGGGATCTTCTTGCAGAGATTCGATATTTTTTTTCTCGTTAGCTGCTGGAGATTTCATCGCTGTCGTCCCCTGCCAAGACGTGAAGTTTCTAGAACTGTAGTGTCTGATCCACGGAGAATCCAACACATCGGTTCTTCGGGGATCATTATCACACTGTAATAATTCGTTATCTGCTAATACATCTCTCTCGAAGTTGAGCTTCGACCAGTGTCCTTCGCGTAAAACCTTAAACTACACGGGACAAAGACGATACAAATTTATTGCAGCATCAAACACAACAAAGCGAGTGTGAGGCCAAAGAGAGAAAAAGAGGGCAAAGGAGCAGATGAGAGAATATTAGCTAGTATTTACCTGCCCAGTTTGCTTGTTCTTGGATGAATTCGAATCGTGATTTCGATCGATTGTGTCCAAAGACTTGTAGAGCTGTTGGACGAATGTGGATTCTATGGAGTTTAGATACAAACTGTGCTTCTCATCCGTCCATTGCGAGGAAGACGATGCAGTTGCCTTAGTAAAGGGGGAAAATTCGAATAATCCATCGATTTAACTCAATTGAGAGGACGATTAAAAGGCGGCAAGTAAAGGAAAGTACCACAAGCGTTGAAGATGTCCCTTCCTGTCCTTGATCATCGCCATCACCAACATCATCTTTTGCAGCTGATCCTGCAAAATCCATGGCCTCAAAACTCAGAATAAAACACTCTTCTTCCGCGCAGAAAACGCTTATTTTACTGCAGATTAGTTTTTTTAATCAAGGTGTTATATATTCGAGTTCGGTTTGGAAATGTGTGATTTACATTATATATTCTTTCTGGATTGAAGAGAACGAAAAAGGTAGAGGAAAGGAAAGTTTATGCCAGCTGTCGTCTCTTTTACACGTGGCAGTCGACCAACATTGTAACCTAGCTGCGGCTAAAGGTCAAAATAGTCTATGTAATATAAGATATTTTCGGCTGGTTCGAAAAATATCACAAGAGCTATAAATATCTTTGCTTTGAACAAGTTGCTGTTTTGTAATTAAATTACTACAGAATACTTTATCACATTGACTTTCGATCTTCACTAGGAAGGAAATCGTGGATTATGTATTTGTTAGATAATTACGATTAAAATTATACACACCAAATTAATTTATATAAGCTAGCTCCAGTGTTATGATGGTGGGCTATATGCATCATGCATGAATATATGTAGAGTACATACATTATACATAACGTCAAACATTTGTTGATGCATACAACATTTGACGTTACCTCAACATTAAATCATTTAATCCATCAAATTATCACATATAAACCTCCATGCCTAAATACTTGGAGGAATGGCACAAAGGACACAGGCTCAACTTACTCTCACACTCTCTACAGAGGCAAAGATGCTTACAAGGCAACAAAAGCATGCACACCTCATTCACTCTACATACCTGACACGTCATCATCTCCTTCCTCGTGCTGCTAAGCAGGCGAAAATCCATGGGAAGACCTCCATTGCAGCAAGAGGCTGTATCTGCAACTTCACTGTCTCCGCACCCTTCTTTGCTGTCTCGGCTCTGGGCATAATAAACCTGTTGGAGGCTCTGCTTCAGGTTGTTGATCATGTTCTCGCCGTGCTTGGCTCATTGCTGCCACGTGTTGGCTTCCGTGGTGAGCTCCTTGAGCCTCAGCTCGAGCTCGAGGTTCTTCGTGTTCGTCTCCTCCATTTCTGTGTCCTTTTCCCGAAGCTTCTTAGCGAATTTTTCTTCCATGTATGATATGGTTTGTAGCTGATTTTCTTGGAATTTTCCCAGTATGGCTTGTCTGAGACGATCTCCCTGTCACGGAACCGAAAAAAGACAATGGAAAAAAGGGTTTTATGGGCTGTGAATGTCTGAATTGCTGCAGAAACAACCAAGAGAAAGAACTTGAAGTGAACCCATTAAAAGAACATTTTAGGAAAATAGAAAGGGCTTTTAGAACATGCAAATTTCAGTCAGATGAAACCATAATCTCACATTTAGTAGATCAAAAAAGTTATTGCCTCCGGCCATGACCATCACAAGTGCCTCGAGACTAAATACGGCATTTCCGAAACGAAGTTTCAAATCAGATTGCAATCTTCAGCTTTAAAACTGAGGACCGACTCAATATTTTCCGATTCTAACAGCATAACTGTACAGATAATAAACTCATCAACAAAAATATGCATTCTACTGCCTAAATATCCTCCCAAATCTAAACTATATGCTCTTTCTGCCACGGAAACCATTTCATCTAGACAAGGAAATCGTTATCAACAACAACAATCAAAACAGAACTACTAACGAAGGTAAGAAAGGAATTATCAGCCAAAATGAAACAGACACACAGATGCATGACCTGAACTTTGAGATAGCTATCAATCTCAGCATCTTGTCTCTGCAGCTCTTGTTCAAGGGCATCTCCGATAAGCTCAGAAAAAGCAGAGTCACCCGATGAAGAGAGCCGTGGATTCTCCAGAGACAGACCAAGCCCAGTGGATACTGACCATGCCTGAAATAAATATGATAGCTGGGAATTATTGTTTTTACTACTGCTACCATTCGAATTGATATTGTTGTCCAAGAAAAGTCTCTCAATTGGGGTCTTTCTCCTGGAATCAACCCACTGAAAATTCAGCCCGTTTTCATCATTGGGCGGGTATTGACCCAGTCCCAAACCTGACCATTGAGTTGAAAAATCGACAAAAAAACAAGAATAACAGGAAACTCAAAAAAATCATAAAAAAGAAGCTCGTAGAACTAGGGGATCATTACTTGGTGGAATATATGGTGGGTGTTGATCAATAAGACTAGGGTTGCTGTTGTTGTCGAAGTAGGCTACTTGATGCTGCGAAATCTGGCCACCATCCATGTTATTCCCGCTGCTGAAGTCCCTGAAACACGAAATGGTGGTTAGATAGAAGCAGAGACAACCAAATCAGCTCAGATGAAACGAAATTCAGCAGAGATTTGCATCTTGAAAGTTTTAGCTCAGATGCTTTTCTTGCTCTTTGGTTTACCTAAATAGATTCGATCGCTGTGGTTGTGCGGGGTTTTGGTGAAGAAATTGCCGCAAGTTGTGATTTGGCGGGAACGAAGACATGGCTAGAGAGAGAGATGAGGGAGGGGGGGATCGTCGAGGTGGAAGAAGATTGTGGAAGCTGAGAGCAAACAGAGTTTGGAAAGTTATCTATATTTATTATTTAGTCCTTCAACTCATTAGTATTTCTGATTTGAGGAAATTGATGTATAAACATGTCAGAGTTCAAGCAAGTTCCATTCTCCGGAAAGATGGTATAAATAGCTAATTGTAAGCGAGGGAATGGCTCAATTTAGTAACCTATACCCTTACCCATCTTCTCAATTATATTTCCGAGACTTTTGAGCTTCACCGAGTTAGGTCATAGTAATTGCTATAGATCGTGTTCGCTGCAGCAATCTTCTGAGAAAAGTAAAATTCTCTCGTGGAGTGAAACTTGCGTGCGATTTGTAGCACTTGGTTTTAGGTTTTGGAATTATATGCTGATAGTGGCAATCAAATGTCTGCTGATGTACGCAGAAGGTCTTCTGCTTATTCTGTCCCTAATCAAGGTAAATTTATTCACTTGACGTATCTGTGTTTGATATGCATTGCATCAACCATTTGTGTGCTGCTGCTGTAAATATAAAATAGGATCTGCTAGGTCTGTGATTGTATTCGGAAAAAAAAAAGAAAATATTCATTGCTAACTCGCTCATTGTGTCTCCTTATGGTTCGAATTCTTCGTTGCCTGTGTCCGAGATCTGTGGTGATTTCTTTTGCAAATCTTCATGATAAAGAGGTAACCGTTTTGGTTTATTTTGTACAAATTGCAAGGCTTTTTAAAAGATCTTATTCATTATTTATTTCCATTAAGGATTTTCGCACCTCGATACAAGGACAGCTCTCAAGAAAAGGAAGAAGGTTAACCAAAATTATCAGCTGCTCCATAGAGCACGATTGGGCTTCTCACCTTGTATTTCCCTGACTCATCGATCCACGTAATCGATCCAAGTTGCAGAGGATTATCAATGTCGGCCCTGAAACGCACAGTCAACGAGTAGCTCTTCTTCTCGTACTTCTTGCCGAAAACCAACGTCTCGGGCCTGACCCGTACGGTGCTGTTCGCCGGAGTCTCCAGATTAACCTTGTAAGAACCCGCGCCGTCGGCAACATTCGTCAGGGTCCTACGAAACGTCTTCGTGATCACGTCCCCTCTCTCGTCGAACTTAAAGAGGGAGACGAACGAAGGGTAGTTCAAGTCAGACGAAGGATTCGAACAATCGTAGCTCCTTCTCACGATGGTCCGAGTCTCGTTGGCAGTGTAGTTCAAAGAGCAGACGAAGTTGACCAAGTCCTGCGTGGAGATATCGTAGACCAGTCCCGGGTTCAGAGCCCGGTTGGGATCCACGTGGCCCGATCCCATTGCATAGGGAGTGGCGTCTCTATCCTCAAAGCCCAATTGCTTTATGGGCCGGCCCGAATTGTCGAGGGTGTAAGCCGTGGTCATCATCGCCGACTGTATAGCCGCCGGGCTCCACTCGGGACGAGCCGCTTTGAGCAGAGCGGCGATTCCCGAAATGTGAGCGCTAGCTATCGACGTCCCCGACAAGAGCGAGTAGTTCGTCGACAGCACGATGTTGTTACCGATCCTCGCTCCTTCAGCCTCGGGACTGTACGCCCCGAGGATCGCCTCTCCTGGCGCCAAGATATCGGGCTTCAAGATCTCCTCGTACATATTCCCTGGGCCTCGGGACGAGCTCTCCGACACCGCCGGGGCGGGCCTCGGGCCCCGCCCGATGATCGTCTTCTGAAATTCCATGCTCGCCCTCGGGGACGAGCTTCTCCTCACGTAGCTCACCACTTCCCGTGCTTGTGACGGTGTGATCACGACACCGGGATGTGGAAAGAGCCTCGAACGGTATATGCTTTGATCCTCTGAGATGAGTATCGATGCTCGTACGTTGGAGCTCGACAGGGTTCTCATCGCGGAAGTAAAGTCGGTGGTCTCTATCGTTAGATTGCATATGAGGATACTGTCTTCGGGGACTTGAGCTAGCAAATCGCTCGAATCGCACGAAGCCAAGGAAGTGTTGTACACGACGGGCAAGTTCCTCACGAGAGCCGGAGCCGGAAAAGTGGACCAGCCGGTGATGGTCCTACCGTTCCCGAGGGTTAGTATTCCCGCGAACCACCGGTCCACTGTGCCCGAAGCCACCACCACGGCCCAGGGAACGTCGGACCGAATGGTCCTGAAGTTCGGGCCCCGGTTCCCCCCCGAGAGAGAGACCAAAATGCCCTTCTCCCTCGCCCTGAAGCTCCCGATCGCGAGCGGGCTCTCGTAGAGGAAACTCGTGAAGAACCCTGTCGAGACGGAAATCACGTCGACCCCGTCGGAGACCGCCTGGTCGATGCCCGCTAGCACGTCGGACTCGACCCCGCCGTTCCACAGCACCTTGTAGACCGCGAGCCTGGCCCGCGGGGCCACCCCGCGAGCCGTGCCCGGCGCGTACCCGAAGAAGGAGACGTTGGGCACGAAGTTTCCCGCCGCGATGGAGGCCACGTGGGTTCCCTGGCCCGTGGTGTCTCGGGCCGAGTCCACGATGGGGACATCTATTTGAGCCCGAAACCCCTTGTTGAAGTACTGGGCTCCGATGATCTTGTTGTTGCACAGGGAGGAGTTGAAGCCCTGGCCACCTCGGCAGGTTCCTTTCCATGTCTTGGGGACCGGGGTCAGCCCCTGGTCGCTGAAGCTCGGGCTCTCGGGCCAGATTCCCGAGTCCAACACGCCGATGATGGTGTCTTTTCCGAGCTGGGATGCGGGCCAGAGGCCCGAGGCGGTGGTCAGCCCGAGGAAGTCGGGGGAGTGCGTGGTGTCTGGTGTGACGGGTTTGTCGGGGTGAGAAGATAAGAACCCGGGTAGGTTTGTGAGGGATTGTAGCTCTTCTTCGGAGAGCTTTGCACTGAATCCGTGGAAGGCGTTGTCGTACGTGTAGATGAGCTTTGAATTGCTTGCTTCTTCTTTGCTGCTATGGAGGGGTGTTGAAGATTTTGACTGAGAGAGGGAGCTTACGATGGAAGTGTACCATTGATGAGGGCTTGAGAGCACCTTAGGCATGTGGGATTTGTCCATCTGGATAATGTGTACCGATGATGATGATGATGATGACACATAGTGATTGAGGAGCAAGACGAAAGAGAGGAGAAACAGGGCAGAGAGGTTAGAGAGAGCCATGTTTGGTTTCTCCCTGGAATTGGGATATGGCAAGTGGCTTGAGGTAAGGAGCTTTTATAGCCACCTTAAAAAGAGTAATGCAATCGAAGTGATGAGGAAAACTGCCGACAGCTTCCCAGAAAAATATATTTTATGTTTATTTTAAAGCAGTGGATAATGTAGGATACGTGTACATGATGTATTATTATTGGTGTGGCCCTGGAGAAAGGGTAAGGTAGATGGAAGATTATTTATTTCGAATTCTGGCCAATGTTTTTAAATGTAAAATATCTTCTTAGCAATCAGTCATAGTCATACTTGCAATGCTTATTTCTTGATACTTCTTTCCCCAACCTTATCTGTATATATTTATTTTGTCAGTGGGGATCGGTTATATGCAGAATCAAGTTGCACGAGAAAAGTCCAATGTGCTATGCTACACATATATTTATATTTGCCAGCACAGCTTCTGATATAATTTAGCAACACGTAGATGCTATAATCATAATACGAATAATAACAACAGCTTGTATAGTCCACTACCCAATATTTAGCAATAGCCGTCACCCATCGTGAAAGGAGGTTCGGTCCAAATGAGAAGGCAAGCAAAGACACCCTTTCCTCGATGTAGTTGTCATATCATATTATTCAAAACTTTGATACAAATATTGCGAAATAATAATAACATAATTAACCGAAATTATCAGCTGCTCCATAGAGCACGATAGGGCTTCTCACCTTGTACTTGCCAGCCTCATCGGTCCACGTAATGGATCCGACTTTCAGAGGATTATCAATGTCGGCCCTGTAACGAACGGTCAACGAGTAACTCCTCTTGTCGTACTTCTTACCGAAAGTCAACGTCTCCGGCCTCACCCGTACGGTGCTGTTCGCCGGCGTCTCCAGCCTAATCCTGTAAGAACCCCCACCGTCGGCCACATTCGTCAGAGTCCTCCGAAATGTCTTCGTCATCATCTTCCCTCTCTCATCGAATCTAAAGAGAGAGACAAACGAAGGGTAGTTCAAATCCGACGACGGCTTCGAACAGTCGTAGCTCCCCCTCACGATGGTCCTCGTCTCGTTGGCTGTGAAATTCATCGAACAGATGAGGTCCACCAAGTCCCGAACCGATGCATCGTAGACCAGACCCGGGTTCAGAGCCCGGTTGGGATCCACGTGACCCGACCCGACCGCCAATGGCGTGGCGTCCCTATCCTTGAAGCCCAGCTCCTTTATGGGCCGGCCCGTGCGGTCCACGTTGTAAGCCGTGGTCATCATCGCCGACTGTATAGCCGCCGGGCTCCACTCGGGATGAGCCGCTTTGAGAAGAGCCGCCGTCCCCGAGACATGCGGGCAGGCCATCGACGTCCCCGTCAGCATCGCGTAGTCCGTCGACAGCTCGATATTATTCCCGATCTTGGCCCCCTCGGCCTCGGGCGAGTAGGCCCCGAGGATCAGCTCCCCCGGGGCCACGATGTCGGGCTTCAAGATGTACTCGTACATTATCCCCGGGCCTCGGGACGAGCTCTCCGATACAGCCGGAGCGGGCCTCGGGCCCGGCCCGAGGATCGTCTTCTGAAATTCCATGCTCGCCCTCGGGGACTTGCTCCTCAACACGTACTTGACCACTTCCCGTGCCTGAGACGGCGTGATTACGACGCCGGGGTGAGGAAAATTGCTCGTTCGGATTTGGTCCTCGGTGATGATTATCGAGGCCCGAATTTTCGAGCCTGATAGGGAACTCATCAACGAGCTGAAATCGGTGTTCCCTATCGTTAGGTTGCATATAATGATGCTCTCTTCGGGGGCCTCGGCGAGCAACTCGCTTGAATCGCACGCGGAGAGGGTTGCATTGTACACCACCGGCAGGTTCCTCACCAGAGCCCTCGCCGGAAAAGTCGACCATCCGGCGAAGGTCTTCCCGTTCCCGAGGGTCAGCTCTCCGGTGAGCCACCGGTCCACCGTGCCCGAGCCGACCACCACGGCCCACGGCACGTCGGACCGCACGGACCGGATATCCGGGCCCCGGTTCCCCGCCGAGAGGGAGACCAAGATTCCCTTCTCCCTCGCCCCGAAGCCCGCGATGGCCAGCGGGCTCTCATAGAGGGCCCCGTTGAAGAACCCCAGCGAGACCGATATCACGTGGACCCCGTCGGCCACCGCCTGGTCCATGCCGGCTAAGGCATCGGACTCGACCCCTCCGTTCCACAGCACCTTGTAGACCGCGATCCTGGCCCGCGGGGCCACCCCGCGGGCCGTGCCCGGGGCGTACCCGAAGAAGGAGACGTTGGGGACGAAGTTTCCCGCCGCGATCGAGGCCACGTGGGTCCCGTGGCCATCAGTGTCTCGGGCCGTATCCACCACGGGAAGGTTTATCGAGGCCCGAAACCCCTTGTTGAAGTACCGGGCCCCAATGATCTTGTTGTTGCACAGTTTCGGCCCGAATCCACGGCCTCCCTGGCACGAGCCCTTCCAGGTTTTCGGGACCGGGCCCATCCCTTGGTCGCTGAAGCTCGGGCTTTCGGGCCAGATCCCGGAGTCCACCACCCCGATGATCGAGTCCTTCCCCAGCTGGGATGCGGGCCAGAGGCCCGAAGCGGTGTTCAGGCCCAGGAAGCCCGGGGAACGGGTGGTGTGGGCCACGATGGGCCCGTCGGGGTGAGAGGACAAGAACCCGGGCAGGTTCTTGAACGATTGCAGCTCTTCTTCAGAGAGCTTTGCAGTGAATCCATGGAAGGCGTTGTCGTACGTGTAGAGAAGCTTCGATGCTATTGCTTCTTCTTTGCTGCTATAGAAGGGTGATGAGGATTTAGATTGAGAGAGAGAGCTTACTATGGAAGTGTACCAGTGATGAGGGCTCGAGAGCACCTTAGGCATGTGGGATTTATCCATGTGGATGATGTGTACGGACGATGACGATGATGATGATGATGCATGGAGATTGTTACTGGAGATGAAGAAACAGAGCAGAAACAGAGCAAGGAGGTTGGAGTTGGAGAGAGCCATGATTGGTGGAGTTGGTAAGTGGCTCGAAGCTACTTCTTATAGCCAACCTTAGAGACAACGAGTTATTAAAATATGCTGGAAAAAAAAAAAGAACATTTAATGATAATTTTTTCGATACAAATATGTTGTGTCCCTGGAAAAAATGATAGTTTTCTCTAACTTAAATTTTGAATTATGTGAGATTATACATCTAATCTTGAGGATTTAATTTATATATAAACTATTAGCTAGTTGCCGGGAATCGTTTTCGAGCTCAGACGGCCACATGCGATCTCTCGACAGAAAAAGGAAAATTTGGATTAAAGATACGCAAGTGGAGATGCAATGATCTCTAATTTCTAATAAATATATATTTCTCTAAAATCATTTCTCTAACTTGGAATTTTTGAATTCTGTCAGAATATCATCCCATCTAGTGGATGTAATTTATATATAAACTATAAGCAAGTCGCATGTGAACGCACGTATTCACAAGTAGTCACATGCTATCTCGACAAAAAAAATAAAAACTAAAAAAATAAAAAAGCACCATGTCCTGTTATTGCTTGCCAGCACTACTTCGGTGATAACAAATATATATTAATACTCTTTCATTAACAGCTTCGTAAGAAAATATATTATGTAATGCTCACTTTATGGCATGCGCATCCTTTTCGAAAAATATTAAAGTATCTTTCATTATGTGGTACTAAGTAAGTGCAAATTATATGCATGCATCAAAAAACAAAAGTGCAAATTATATATATATATATTAATCATCGTACCTTAAATCATACAGGCGTGTCCGAAATAATATGATTCAACAAGAATTGCAACTTTTATAAGGACATTATTCAAGAATCATCAGCGTCTTCGTCGTCATGCATTATTATTCATAACCATTTCATCGATCCATTTTCTCAAGAAGCCATGAGACGAGCCACCTTCCGCCATAGCCAACCTGCTCTTCTCCTTCAAAGCCCTCACCTTATTAGCCCTAATAATCCCATCGTCGTTCTTAAGGTCCATGAGCTCCCTAATAGCCTTCTCTATCTTCTCCGAGCCCACGAGCTCCTCCTTATCATCATCATCATCATCGTCACCGCCGCCTGATTTCCTGTAATCCATCTTCACCTCCACCGCGATTCCCAATTCCTTCACCAGCAGGAAAGCGATGAGCTGCTGCTCGGCGAACAGCGGCCATGCCGCCATCGGCACGCCGCACCACACGCTCTCCAGCGTCGAGTTCCACCCGCAGTGTGACACGAAGCCACCCACCGCTCTGTGCGACAGCACCGTCATCTGTGGGGCCCACCCGATGATCTTTCCTACCCCATTAGTCCTCTCCAAAAACCCTAACGGGAACAATTCTTCTGATCCGGCGTTTTCTTGATCCATGGACGGCGGCTTCCTTAAGGACCACAAGAACCTGTGCCCACTGTTCTCCAAGGCGGCGGCAATCTCCTTCGTTTGCTCGGCCTCGAAGAATCCGGCGCTGCCGAAGCAGATGTAAACTACTGACGAGTCTTGTTGTTCGTCGAGCCAAGAAACGATGTCTTTGTTCTCCCGGCGGCGGCTCATCCTCTCTTCACTGTCAAGGTGGTGGAGTATGGGTCCGACGGGGAAAACAGGTGGGATTCCGGCGGTGCCTTCGCCGGACTGTAATTTATCAACGGCGTAGGTCTCGAACTCGAGGAAGGTGTTCACGGCGATCCCTTTGACCTTTCTAAAACTCCTCGCCGCGTCTAAGAAACCACCGTCTTCTTCGAAGAAAATACCGGGCCACACTCTCGCTGGGACGGGGCTGACGTAGGTGGGCACCGAAAGCTCGAAGTTCGAAGAATAATCCTCGTACTCCTTCATGCTCTTCTTCTCTTTATCGTCGGCGAGCGCCTGAAGAGTAAGCCAAAGCCCAAGCCCCGAAATCCCGCTGGTGAGGTACACGTAAGTAGGGATGCCGAACTCGTCGGCCACGTCGACCATGCCGGCGCAGAAGACGTCGACCACGAATCCGCCGATTTTTCTGCCGGACGTTAATTTCTCCGCCACGTGGCTCCTGACGGGGCCCATTTGGCTCTGGATCAAGTTTCTGCTGAACGTCATGGGGTGGAATTTCATCTTCTCCTGAAACTCGAATCCGTCTTGCGGTGGCAGCTCTACGAAGCTTATGTTTCTTGCATACGAATTCTTGATAAAAGAAGCAACTTTGTCGTCGTCGGTGGGAGCCTTCATCATGAGGAAGGTGATGGAGAGCCTTTTGTCTCGCTCGGTTAAGAGAGTAGCCACCTGAATTGTCGACACGAGGTGGCTAATCATTGGGAAAGGGATGAAAATCAGCTCAGTTTCTTGATGACTTGCAGACATTATTTTTTCTTTCTTTATTTCTTTTTCGATCGGAAACAGAAAGCTATGTCTCCATTTCTTGAACAATTGTAGGTAGAAACTAGAAAGAAAGAAAAAAATAATAATATGGAAGTTTTAGGCCATCCATCAACTTCACTTGTTCATTTCATGCGTGGGACTGATATCGTTTGCTATGAACGTGTGTGGGTCCCATTTCTTACTCTGAAAAAAAAAAACAACTTTGTAGAAAATAAGGTTAGTAGTTGAGGATGCTTTGTTTCGGATTTTGTGTAATAGGGGAAATTATCATCTAATCTAACTAATTGTTTCATCAGTGAAATCCTTTGAGCTTATTGGTGGGCTTCTATGTGGGCTGGTTTAGCCCCTATTATATGGGCTCGAGCCCATACATTAAAAGATTGCTAGGAGCGTAGTCAATTTTTCCTTTTTTTCATTTACTTTTTCTTTTATTATCATCTAAGACTTTTAATCTTATAGCTGTAATCTGTTCACCATCTGATAAAGAACTTGGAAATACAAAGGGCAGAACTAGTAATTTTATAATTAAGAATAATATGTAATTATGGCTGGAGCCATTCAATTTACTGATATTTCAAATTTTAAAATAGAGTTATTTCATACGTGCACAGGATCTAGATCATTTAATTACACGATAGGTCAGGATTTTAATTCACAACACATAGGGAAAAATCATTAGAAGCCAAATCAGTCAAAAATCTTCTAAGAATTTTCTCTCTTTGATTTCTTAATTACGAAAATATTAAATCACAATAGTCAAAATATCTCTCTATTCTACATCGACGTAGCGGTACCCAATAACAACCCGCCACGTCACTAGTCCACCCTAATGGGGCGGACTACTCTATATAAACCCAGACCACTTAGTTCTCTTGCACACCATCTCTCTCTCTCTCTCTCTCTCTCTTTGTCTCATCCTCACCTTTCACATGCAATAACGCTCTCGTGAGTCCGAAGAAAAGCTTATTTATCGAAATTATCGAGAGAGTGAATCGTTTGTCTGTAGCTATGGAGGCTCCGAGGGTTTGGAAGGGTATCCTTGTAATTTCATTGGCGCTGCTGGGTTTATCGGCCGCCGTGCTAGCCGACGACGCCGTTGAGAAGGTGTTGACTCTGGATCACTCGAATTTCACGGATGTCGTGTCCAAACACGACTTTATCGTTGTCGAATTCTACGCTCCTTGGTATGTCTTAATATTTTGTGCCTATATCTGTGATTGTTTTTCTTCCGAAAGGTGTTAGCTCGATTTGATCTGGTCTGATCTTCACGAGTTGTGTTTGTTTTGTTTTATTCGATTATGTTCTCGTATAATTCGCTCGATTTCGAACAAAAATTCCAGAAAGATGATGATTGCTATATTCTTACAACAGGTGCGGGCACTGTAAGGCGCTGGCTCCTGAGGTTAGAACAGCTTATTATGTCCTAACAAGCATTGTCTTCGATCCTTTCTTCATCTGTTCTTCTTACACAAACACAGTTTTAAGTCTGAAAACCTTAAAATTCGAATCCCTTTTCAATGCAGTACGAAAAGGCTGCAGCTGAATTGAGCAGCCACGATCCGCTGATCGTTCTCGCAAAGGTCGACGCGAACGAAGAATCGAATCGGGACTTAGCCACGGAGTTCAAAATCCAAGGTTTCCCTACTCTGAAGATCCTAAGAAACGGTGGGAAATCGATTCAGGAATACAAAGGCCCCCGCGAAGCCGATGGCATCGTCGATTACCTGAAGAAGCAAGTGGGCCCCGCATCGACCGAGATCAAATCGGCCGAAGACGCCGCAAGCGTCACAGACGAGAAGAAGATCTCCATTGTAATGCTTCTTTTCCTTTTCTTTATTTTCTTGAGGATCAAATAGGGTAGAATTCTTTATTTGCCTGTCTTACAAAAAAAAATTAAAAAAAATGTTTATTTCTGTGTTTGTTGATTAGATTGGTTTGTTCCCTAAATTCTCGGGTGAAGAATACGAGAGCTTCTCCGCGGTGGCAGAGAAGCTGAGATCCGACTACACTTTCGGTCACACTCTCGACGCTAAGCTCATTCCCAGGGGAGATTCGGTGGATAAGCCCACTATTCGCCTGCTTAAGCCTTTCGATGAGTTGGTTGTGGACACACATGTATGATTTGAGTTTAAGGCATGATGTTTAGCTTTTTTCTATTACACTACACACCGTGTCTTGAGAGCTCTCTCTTTTTATTGCAGGATTTCGACGTGGAAGCCATCGAGAAATTCATCCAACAATCGACGGTCCCGATCGTAACCGTGTGGAACAGCGATCCCAGCAATTACGATTACGTCAATAAGTTCTTCGATGGCCCCAACGACAAGGTAATCATCGTGCATTACCATATTACCTCTTAAAATTTCATTACAAAGATTCATCTTTTGTGTTTGTCATTCACTAACAGGCCATGCTGTTCGTTAACTTCACCGTGGAGCACGATGCCTTCGAGCCGAAATACAAGGAAGTTGCCTCTGCTTACAAAAGCAAAGGCATAAGCTTCATGCTCGGCGATGCTGATGTGGCTGGAAATGCTTTCCAGGTCTCTATTACTTCTGTCTGAAGCTGAACACGAACACACACTGCTTCAATTTATTACACAAATATTCTGATCCTAATATTTTCGGATAATGGCACAGTATTTTGGACTTCAAACGGAACAAGCCCCACTTCTCATCATCCAAACACCCGATGGCTCAAAGTATCTCAAAGCAAAGATCAAGCCCGAAGAGCTCGCCCAGTGGGTGAACGATTACAAGGTCACTTTTTTTTTTTTCTCCACACAGCTCTAACATTCTTTTAACTGTCGATAGAATCTTACGAGGGTTGCAATAATAACAGGAGGGTCTAGTGAAGCCGTTCATCAGATCCGAGCCTATCCCCGAAGCAAACGACGAGCCCGTGAAGGTGGTGGTTCGCGACACCCTGCAAGACTTGGTCTTCAACTCCGGCAAGAACGTGCTGCTCGAATTCTACGCGCCGTGGTGCGGCCACTGCAAGAACCTGGCTCCGATCCTGGACGAGGTCGCCAAGTCCTACGCCGGCGACGAGGGCGTCCTCATCGCAAAGTTCGACGCCACGGCGAACGACGTCCCCAAGGATGTCTTCGACGTTCAGGGATTTCCGACGGTGTACTTCAGGTCTTCGACGGGGGACTTGGTGACCTACGATGGGGACAGGACGAAGGAGGAGATTATCGACTTTATTGAGAAGAATCGGGATAAGAGTGTTGGCGGTGTTGAGGCGACGGCGGCTGATGGTGGGAAGGCTGAGTCCGGAGAGGCGGCGGAGGGTGTTAAGGATGAGCTGTGAAAGAGGGTTTTGTGTTAGTTTTTTGTTTTTGGAATTTATAATAATAAGTTAATAATAATGTGGGAGACTCTGTGTTTAGGCTTGTAGGATGTTGTTTTGGGTGGAATTATGGGGACAGTTTTGGTATAATTAGATATCAGTTGGTATGTAATTATCCAAAAGAAAAAAATTTGACTTAATAATTGCCTCTCCTAGCATCTTCTTCCTACAAGCCTACGTTGTTAAATGATTTCTTGTAATAAAGTTTATGTTTATCTCATATTTTGTGATGCTTATTCCTTCGTTTGTCTTTTAAGCTTGTGTTTTTTTCACATTTATATTGCATTAATGTCCTCAAAAAAAGAGAGAACACCAATTTATAAAAAAATAAAATAATAGACGGCTACGATTCTCCACATATTAAAAGGCGAGGCCGCGACCACGAGAAACCGCTCGAACACAAAGTTTGGACTATTCCTCTATTTACCACGTCACGCTGCACTATTGTAATATCTAACACCACTAACGACGTATTAGCTTAGGCCTCGTTTGGGCTGTGATAGAAACTCTAGTAGCAAATTCTTCACATTGACATCGTACTTATATACACCCTCTTTTATCACGGGTTTAATACCATAACTTACGTTGTCGGGTGGAATAAATACATTTCAACTACTACAGATTAGTCTCATCCACGGAAAATGGGCGACATCAGCCCATAGCTGATTGAGTAGTATACCGATAGGAAAAAAAAAACAAACACAAACAAAATAGAAAGTTGATTACTTTCCTAAATTCAAATCTTATTATTTATTTCTACAAACCAATCTCAATGGTTAAAACAAACTACCAAACACGTCCTTAGAAGCAAAACCTCAACCATAGTTACTTTTCTTTCCCCACTTTCCAACACTTAACCCACCATCCCACTATCTTCTTCTATAATAGTAGCGTCATTTACACCTTCACTTCTCTCTCTCTCTCTCTCTCTCTGCGAATTAATCATCGATTTGTTTTTAGTTTCCAGAGATGAGCTGCAACGGTTGTCGAGTGTTGAGACGAGGTTGCAGTGAGGAGTGCGTATTAAGGCCGTGTTTGGATTGGATCGAAACCCCAAAAGCTCAATCGAACGCCACGGCCTTCGTTTCCAAGTTCTTTGGCCGCAGCGATCTCATGTCTTTCATATCCAACGTTCCCGAATCCAAGAGACCAGGTAATTAATAAACAAACATATCAATAATAATAATTGAGAAAATAATAATCAAGAATCCGATTCGCTGAGAAAGGAAACGCTTTTGCATGGAAGCTCTGGAGATCTATTCTTTTTCTCCCAACAATTAATAACTTTATATGTTTCATTATTTTTAGCTTTTCTTTTTTCTTGTTTGATGATCAGCTTTGTTTCAGTCGCTGTTGTTTGAGGCTTGTGGCCGAACGGTGAACCCGGTGAACGGCGCCGTTGGGCTTCTGACCACCGGAAACTGGCACTTGTGTCAGGCGGCGGTGGAGACCGTACTGTCCGGGGGAGAACTTCGCCCCATCACGGCCGCCGTGGACGGCGGAGGACGTAACAACATGGGCAATACCAATACGGTGTCGTTGGGGTACTCCATGAGTGTAATGACGTCGGAAGATTCTTTGGAGAGTGAGGTTAAGGACAAAGTTGGTGGTAAAGAGCCAAAGCTACTCAACCTTTTTGGTTAGGGATAATGCCGATGATGCCATGATGGCGTCATATATATATATATATATATATATTTAAAATGAGAAATGACTTTTGAAAATAGATATCCTTAAGGATATATTTGAGATTGAGTGCAATGTAATGATCAATCTCCGAGTTACTTTCAAGCGGTAATAAACAATAAAACTTATTTATGTTTAATCTCGCTATAATTACATTAACTATGCTCTGATTTAATTCTATTTTACACCAAACATTTGGTTCTTATCGCTGCTGATGTCTTTTAATATTTGGCAATGTGATTGGTAATTTTCAGGTGATAATAAATATAATGTTGGATCAATTCATGGCAATGGTATGCATTATTGCGTTAAGCATCTAAATAGTCTTATTTCTCTTAAGATAGGTTACATAATTGATTAAGCATCATCTTCATTGGATTATTAACACAACGATTATTCATACAAATAGTCTTATTCCTACGCTATGTCATTGTTAACTCGATCTCTTAAAACAAAAGGAAACAAACTGCAATGCAATACGATTCTCAAGATATTGGGTTGGTCTTTCACTACAAAAAGTGAGATATTTCGAAAGGAAATCCATCGCTACAAATTTCTATTGAATTCCTTTTTTCCCGATTGAAATTCCAGGAAATTCTCGTCACAAAAAAGAAAATAAAAAAATACGGCAAAGTAAACTTTCGACGAAAAATTCCAGGAACAAAGCCGCAAAGAAAAAAAGAAGATTTTAAGAAATTACCCATTTAAGAAATTATGTTAAGATTTTACTAGCCTAGACGTAAACTACATGGGGCAAAAAATCTAACTTAAGTACCTTAGAGAACCAAATCGGAATTAGTTATATTTCTAAGGCCAAGATTGTAGTTTGCCCGTAACTAGTTCAGTCGCCTATGTTATAAATTGGAGAGCTCACTGAGAGTTCAAACACAAGCGATCCCCAACAAACAATTCTTCATACACGGAAGGACACATTCGATCGTAATCTCTTCTGCGATCGCGCTTACGATGGACCCTAACATCATGAAGCTCCTTGAAGAAGACGAGGTTTCCATCTTTTTTCTTTTCCTCTTCCTTTTTCGCTGCGTCAGTACTTAATTACCGATATCCCCCTAGTCCCTCGCGACCTTGATCTGTGTTTTGCGAACCCAGCAGTGATCTTTGGTTTTTGGACGTCTCCGATTTAGGGCTTTGGCCGTCCGATCGCAAAATTGAGTTTTGAACTGCTGGGTTTTTTGCTTATATATTATTGACGATTCGGTGATTGTTAAATTGAGATATATGATCTAATCAGCAGCGGATTATTTTTGTAAAATTGAATGATATGAAAGCACGAGGACTTTTGCAGGATGAAACAATGCATTCAGGAGCCGACGTGGACGCATTCACAGCTGAGTTAAACAGAGATATTGAGGGAAATACTTCTACGTCACAAAAGCCATCTGATGCTACTGGTATTTTTTTTCCTGACGATTGATTCAACTTTGTTTTTCCTTCTGTCTGAAAATGGAGAATGCATTATTGTGTTTGTGAGATATTTTAGTTATCTTGTCTTCCTCTTCATCTTTTCCACCAAAAAAAAAGCTCTTCGTTACTTCCGTTTATAAGGGTCTGTGCACTGGGTAGGTATATCATATCTGTAGGTATTTTGTGAGAAGGGGAACGATTATTTGGTTTTTCAGTGATCTTTAGAACCAGATAATGCATACACAACATTTTTACGACAGGAACATTTTGTGACAAAAAAGATCATGAAGATTACGCACATGAGCTTAAACCGTTGCCACATAACTTATCAGTGGAATCTGATACGCAACCTCAAGTTAATCAGAAAGTGTACGATGTAAATGATCCCAAAATCGAATCTCACAAGCATGAAGAAGAGAGCACCAACAATGATGATAAGTTCTCTGGGATGGTTCCAAATTACTCACAGCCATTGGCTGTGGAACCAAGCGGCGAGTCTTTGTCACCGGGTACAGGAAATAAAAACACCAATAGCATTGGGACATCAACAATGAATCAACAGCCCATTGCTGCTGGTGAACAAAATTCAGGTGGAGCTATTAAATCGAAAAAACAAGTTCCATTTTCTCGGTTGCTTCCTTTATTACAGCCACAACTTGACAAGAACAGAGCTATGCAGCTTAACACTCTTTACGTCAAGCTTAAGGTACGTTTCAGTTTTTCAACAGACTTTACAGTTGTGCGGTAATACTTACATCTGACTAACTCTCGTTGTAACTATGGCGTGTCTGATTCAAGAAAAATGAGATCACCAAAGACGAATTTATCAGACACATGGGAGGTATTGTAGGAGATCAGATGTTAAAAATGGCAGTTTACAAACTGCAGACTCAAGTGCCTGATCAGTTACAATCGCTGCCGCATGCCTCGGGGAGACAATTGCAGGCCCCTGCAGGTGGTAAAATTCTTTAGTTGACCGCCATTGTGTTCGCGTTTCTTATTCCAATGCTGGTTTCTGCTCTTTCTTACACAAATTTAGACAGATTCAAGCAATTCCTTTCATGGTGGTAATATCGCAAAATTGCATGAGGTGGAAACGCTAGCAACTTCAAAGGGAACATCCCAGGGTCTTAATGAACAGAAAAATATGCACTTTTCTCAGAGTTCTTTTCCTGCACAAGCAACTGTGGGAAGTAGCTATCCTCCCTTTTCAAGTATGAAATCTTCAGCATCTATTCAAAACCACTCTCACGATTCACAAATGAAGCAGTCCAATTTCATGGGAACTTCGAATGAAGCCATGAAAACGATGAGCATGCCTAACAAGATGAATAACAACTCCTCGCTGCAGCGGGATCGGGTCCCTTGGGCACCGTTGGGCCCTGTAAAGCCAGAGCCATTTGATCTCTCTAACGAACAACACAGAACCAAGTTTTCTTCACCACACAGTTTGTCTCCTGGACCTGCACGGGCAGCTAATGTTGGTCAAGGGAAATTTGGAGATGAATCTTTTGATATGCAGCCAACTCGAACTGGGCTCACTTCTCCCTCTGGTCCGGTGCTTGTGAACTCGGCGTCCTCACCCTTTTCAAACCAGATCGAATCCAATATCATGGTAATCTTAATCTTCATATGTATACTTTGGTTGAGAGGTATAATTGTGTATGTATACTGTCATCTGCAGAATGGATATGTTGGGTGTTTTTGAAGTTTTTTTTGTTGAAGCAGACTCATGTTATAACAGTTGTTTACTATAGATTATCAGCTGTGACACAAATCATTCCCTGATTCAGATTAGCTGCTTGATTAGATTTTAGAATCCAACACTCTATAACTATGTTTCAGCTGTGCAACAAGTTATTCCCTAATTCGGAGGAGCCGCTTACCAACATTTGTAGTTCTGTTTCTTGTTTTTTCAGTGCAGTCATTTGTTAAGTATGATGCAAATGTGAAATTATATATATTTTTACCTGTATACTAATTCTTTTACTTGCTGTCAGTCAAATAGTCGGATGCCTTCTTTGACATCTCCTATTGGGTCTGGAAATATTTCAAAGATGGCACCACCGAATAAGCATGTTATTGGCCAGAAGAAGCCTATGGAAACACCTGGTTCTTCACCTCCTAGGTAACGCCACTTATTGGTACTTTGTATCTTCTATATACTAATATGATTAACATTTTTCTCTCAATTCCCTGTTTAATTCTTCTAACTCTTATAGTAAGAAGCAAAAAGCACCTGGGGCCCTTTTGGATCAAAGCATTGAGCATCTCAATGATGTTACTGCAGTCAGCGGCGTTGATCTGAGGGTGACATTAACCTAATAACTTTGTGCTTTTGATTAGAACATAATGAAATTTTTTGCTCTAAGACATTCACGGGGTTTGCAATTTTTCAATTTCCATGAAATATATTAGGAGGAGGAGGAACAGCTGTTTTCTGGTCCAAAGGAAGGTAGCCGGGTATCAGAGGCATCGCGGCGAGTTGTTCAAGAAGAAGAAGAAAGAATAATCTTGAACCAAGGCCCCCTTCAGAAGATGTTGGTGGAAACAAGTTAATACTTGTTGGTTATCTTTGACTTGAATATATTTTTGGAATGCTCGTTTCTTAATACCAAAGTTCAAATTTCATATAATCCTTGGACAGTGGCAAAGCATGGCCTGAAGAATGTGGGTGATGATGTCGAGCGATGCTTATCAATGGTAAGAACCTGCTTGCATAACATTGCTCTTTCAAGTTTCTTGTTTTGTACTATTTAAACCATATAACTCCCAAGTGAATTTAATTGCTAACCGTGGTAACACTTCCCTTGTTAAATGTCTAATTTAGTGCGTGGAGGAGAGATTGCGCGGGCTTATCTTGAAGATCATTAGAACGTCGAAACAGGTTTCTTTCGTATTTAGTCAAAACTTGTTTCAAGTCCCAGTTTATCTAATTTCGTATCAATTATTATCTCAGCGAATCGACATAGAAAGGAGCAGGCACAAATGTACTGTAACATCGGATATCAGGGAACAAATACTTTCCATAAACAGTAAAGCTCGCGAGGAGTGGGAGAAGAAACAAGCTGAGACTGAAAAATCACAAGACCGAAATGAAGTAGTAAGCCCATGAAATTCCTCTATTTTGTCCATATATGTCGCATATATTGATTTATGTGATTTACAGCCAGAGGACACGAATGGGGTTTATGACAAGGAGAGTACAAAGTTAACGAAGGTAACAAAGATCAGAGATATCTTACAAGTTCATGCAAGTGGTCATGAGAAAAAAGAAAATTTCTCTTGCAAAGATCTTGTCTTTAAATCGTAGGCTAACAAGGAAGAGGACGACAAAATGCGTGCAACAGCTGCAAATGTTGCAGTTCGAGCTGCAACTGGTGTTGGTGATATGCTCTCGCGGTGGCAGTCGATGGTCGAGGCCAAGCAAAAGAAAGGAGGATCCGATGCTCCATCGTCTCTCATTTCTCAACCCGTTAAGGATTTATCGAAAAAAGCCTCACTCACCTCCACAAGAAGGGAGAATGAAGATGCAGAAAAGCACGATTCTTTAGCTGCTTTAACTACTAACCCCGGTGAGTTGGCTCTTTAACATCGAAACACATGGCCTCTTAACATCTCTGAAATTCAGACAAGAATGGAATTAATATCATTACTAATGCAATGATACTTCGTTCGAATTGCTTGCATTATTTCTTGTGACAGCATCGGTGGGGAGAAGACCCGCAAGAAATGAGTTGGCTGTTCCTCGGACCATCTCTGCTAAGGATGTGCTTGCAGTCTTAGAGCGGGAGCCACAAATGGCAAAATCACCGCTGCTTTATCGTTTATATAACAAGAGCTCAACCACTGATGATAACACCAGTAAATGATCTGCCTGTTACTAGTTGCTGCACTTTCCTTATTGTGCATACTTGCAATTTATTTGTTCTTTGAATACTTGAAATGTAAGAATGTGATAAAAAGAAACCATACTCATGGCTGAGTTTGCACCTTACATCTTTATTTAACTCAATTGAAAATGGTTGCTTTGTTGATTCATGTGTGTGTTTAGAGGAAAAACAATTCAAATACATAGGGAGAGGAGCTCTTTGAACATCAACATATATTACACAGAAGACACAAACCACTCAAAGGTCTAAGGCCATCAACAAAGTTTGGGACATGCTTTTGTGTATCAGAAACAGTTTCTCATACTGAATTAAATGACACGAAGAAAATATCTGGAAATGAAACCCGGTAACGATTATTCTTGTGCCAAATCCATATATCACTTCTTGAGATGGGGAAAACATGCGTAGACATCAGATTTGGGATGTTTTGCTTCGGCGTGCTCCCTGCATTTTACTTCTGAGGTAGTGCATATAAACGTTTGCATGCAGACCTTGCACTGTAATAATAAAAAGAAAATGGAAATTGGAATAAATAGTGGGATGAAAATAAGGAACAAGAAACAAGTTTCAGATAGATCTACAACGAAACTCTTTTATTTTTGCCATAGTTCAAAGAACCATTGCAAGGCAACACGAGATTAGAACAAAAAAGAAGCTCAATTTGAAAATAATCGTCTCCTTGAGCAAAACTAACAAGATGAACCGATGATCAATAGATCTGAAACCCAGAAAATAATAAGTTGAAAAGGGGGAAACCTGTATTGTCATGGCTTTCTTGTTGGAATCAAGTTGACTTCCTGCAAATTACAAAATCAAGAACCAGAAAATAAAAAACCTTTTTATCAAAATCAACCAATACCCAATCAAACGAACCCGAAAAAACCAAGAATTAGCCTCTGATCCTGAAATAAAAGGAAAAAAGACATACCCTTTTGAGCCTTCGTCTTCTCCAGATTCTTTTCTCGAGCCATCTTAGCCTTTTGCGCGTTGCCACCACCCATATTCAATCTCGCACGGATTTCAAATAAAAGAAAAATACCCCAAATACGCTTCTTCGCCTAATCAATCAGCTGCTAGGAAGAATTTTCCGCTGGTAATCAGGCAGAGAAGAGAAGACGTATTGCGATTTGATTTGCTACTCCTGTTAAACTAGGGCTGTATGCCACTTGAATTGGGCCAATTAAGGCCCAAACCGAAGACGATTGTAGGCCCAATTACGTATGTCCCTCTAATTAGAAGGACGTATGAATTCTGGTAAGAAAAATTATGTACTTGACTTCCATAGATTTCTTGATGAACTCGTTTGTTTGTCTCTCTCACCACAGTAATCAACAATCAAAGAGGCATCACATCAAAATACGACAACCTAAGATTCACTTCCTCTTACAAAAAAAAAAAAAAAGATTCTTCAAAGAATCTTTATACTATCTATCATACACACACTTGACTAACTACGACCTCTTCTAATGCTTGCTTTCAAAAGGGCTTCTGCGACAAAGCAAGCAGATCCTGAAACAGAGCCACATGATCATCATTACAAAACTCATAGTCTTGAAAGGCAAAGTCCACGTCATTAAGCTGGAAATCAATTTCGGTCCAACTGGTCCTCGTCGTATCACTCAGAAGCTGTTCAGCGGAGACAGCCTCGGAGGAGCTCGAGTAGTTATGGAACTTCGACTCCTCGTAAGTGTCCAAATTCATATGGTCACTCGTTGTCAGCATCTTTGGAGCCACGTTCTTCTCTCCTAAAGCATCATCTAATTTGGGCTTAACTTCTTCTTCTTCGATTTCTTCACTATATGAGAGCTGTAAATTCGTCTGATCCACAATGTTATGCTTCTCTATAGCTCCCTTCTTGTTGTAGATTCGACACAATACCCAATCATCAAGCTGCAAACGCATAATGAAAAACCAATTTGAATTAAAGATCAAAGCTTTTTTTTTCTTTCCGTAAAACCCAGATAATATAATAAGCCAAGTAAATACGGAGAATCAATTGAAAGATTTATTGAGAACCCTACCCTGGAGTTGTTCTTCTTTCGAGCCGATCGATCCACGTTGGCCAATCGATACTCGTGCATGATCCAATTGGTCTTGATTCCTTTTGGGGCTTTTCCTGCGTAAAAGACCAGAGCTTTCTTGATGGCGAGGGTCTTGGGTTTTCCCACCGGTTTGTCTGCTCCCGTCGCTTTCCAGTAGCCGGTTCCTGCAGACCGGTTCGGCCTTGAACCGTTCGGGTACTTCCGGTCCCTTGGAGAGAAGAAGTACCATTCCTTTTCACCGTACAGAGCCATGTCTGTGATTTTTGTAAATCAGAAATTTTAGGGGTTTTTATTTTAAACTCGATTAACATCAACGAAGAGCTGAAATTTAACTAAAAAGATGCGATATTTGATGGGCTTGAAGACTAACAACAAAAATTGCTTGCCGTGTAAAGAAATAACAGAGCATACATAAAACAGAGCATTTCAAGAAAAAACAGAGCATGTTCGCTGTTGAGAGATAGATAGGTATATATATATAATTATATATACGGAGAGAGAGAGATAGAGAAAGGGAGAGAGAGAGAGAGAGTGAGAGAGAGAGTTAACGAACCAGGAAGCTGCCATGGATCGAACTTGTAGAGATCAAGCTCGGCTATAACAGGAACATCAATCTCGGCTCCAACACACCTACGACACAGGTAATGAACGACTAATTCCTCATCTGTTGGATGAAACCTGAAACCAGCTGGTAAATTCAGTCCGCTCTTCATTTCACTTTACGTCACTTTTGACTAAAAAAAAATTGGATCTTTAACGCAAGACTTGCTTTTATTTCCCGATTAAACTGAATTATTGCGATGTGTTGACGAAGTATGAATGGGAACGCTTTGCCGCGGGCTGTATATATAAGCGATCGCTTTAGTTTCTGTTTGTAATTATGCGGAAAATCGACTACGATCGATGGCATCGTTTTTTTATTTATTTATTGAGTACACGCGGGGTTGCATTGCATCTGTCGAGCTTTGATGTGACGTGGTTTGAATATTCAAATATCATTCTTTAATGGGAAAAATATGATATTTTCCCTTATTTACTATTATTTTATTATATTTGCGGCTCTTGGTTGGAAGGAAGGGCAAGGTTGACTCGATAGTGTAGACCACAGCCATGCAGTTGGCTAATTGTAAGATGCCACGTGTCCCAAATAATTACGTAAGTGCTTACGTAATTCAATGCCTCTGCTGTTCTTACCGAGTCTTGAGAAGTCGGCGACGGTTATTGTCTGAGATGAGTCAATATTGACTCGTAGCGCATTTATATTATAGCTTTATTAAAATTAAACTATATTTAAGCATCCATTAGTGTAATAATATATATCTGTCACAGTTACACCAATAATGTCCATATAATATGCAATTGGATATAGTCTTAACTATATTTTAATATATATGTGCCACGGTTAAAGTCATATGACTTTATCTCTCACAGTTCATCTTATTTTGTTTCGAACATATTTAAAACGTTGCGGAATTGCAGAAAAAGAAACCTTATGGTTAGAATATAAGATAGTTATCACTTTACCCTCAATTTTCCCTAAAAAGGAAACAATTACTGATTTGAATATAAACAATAATAAATAATAACTGATTAGAATATGATGTCATTATTTTGGTGGGATAAAGACGTCATCTCAAACGTCAAACGCAATGGCGCCAATTTAGTCGGTCAATATAATAACAAACGTGTGTATATTTATATAGAATTATATTTATATCAATGATAAGTATAAACTTGAGTCGTTTCCAAGACATGACCAGAGGTTATTATCTCCACAAATAGGATCTAGATTCTAGCCCCATTGAAGGGTTTATCGTCCCGCGCCCTTCTTATGTTGTAAAATAAATCCAATTTATATCTTATGTTGTAAAATAAATTAAATTTATATTCTTCGCGGGAATTCAATGTTGTAAAATAAATTCAATTTATATTTTTATAATATAAATAATGTTTAATATACAACTTAAATGTTCTATCCGAATATATATTATAATATAAATATTTTTTTAGTAGGATTGGGACGGGAATGAAGACAATTTCATCACCGTTTTCTTGGAGGACGATGACTCAAATATTGTGGATTAGTTAGACCATGCCTCGTCTCGAGCCAACGTTAAGGTATCAGGTTCAAAACCCGAGACTCGTTGCTAGGAATGAGAATTCTCAAGTTCATGGCCGATTGAGCGGACAAATTGTAAAATTAACTAATAATGTATGAAGTTTGAGTCAAACCCAAATAAAACTATTGTCCAATAATCGAACATGTCAAGTACGTTTGAAATGACGTGTCTTGATGATGTCACGCGTGCAAAGAAGCATACGTGTCCCGACGGGCCCACTTGTCTCCCAAGTGAAACGAGTTGAAAATCAATGTCGACGCCGAGTTCTACTGTTAATTACGCTTACTTTTGATGAGAAATACTACCTTTTACTTATTTTATAATTTATTATTTTCGTTTGCTAGGTTGACGTTATTCGGAAACTGATAAAAAAAAAGTTCATCATATGAAACTAAAATAAATGAATGACGTCATAAGAATGCTTACGTGTGCCATGCCGTAATACGTGTCTTTATTTATTCTGTTCATACAAAGCCCCGAAGCTGCTAGGGAGGATTCGTCCCTTATTAATTATTACCACTTGCAATATTAAATTTACTTACTTTTGTCGCATTGTCGGATTGGGACTAGTAATATGTGGACGTGGATCCCATTAAATTAGACTGTTGCCTAAGTTGTCTTGTAATTCAGATTCAATTGATGTTCCATTTAATAAAATGGATAAATATGCACGTTTCGTGGTTTCCAAGGATGTCTAAATGAAATGCATTTATAATTCTAACATTGGCATTTCTTGATTCTGCGTGGAGTGTCAAAATGTGAATTGAAGTTCGCATTCTTGCTCACGAACGCTACTTTTGTTATATTACAACATAGTATATCTCTGTGCGTGGGATTTTATATAAACAAATTCGACCCCGACAAATTTGATGTATTAATATTAATATATCCGTTTATAAAAAAAAATTGATTTATATTAGTCATCATCATATGTATGACTTTTGCCCTTATTCAACTTTTTTTCAGCCCAAAAATAATAAATCACATTAGACCTCATCGGGCCTCAACAGTAAAAAGGCCGATATTCGTTTAGATCCATCGTCTAATAAATCATTTCGCTTGGATCAATGAAATCCATTATCATGATTACGAGGCAACGACCAAGAAGTCAAAGAGTTTTGCGAAATAAATCACATAAATAAAATCCATACATATGAATATTCATTAATAATAAGAAGAACATATATAAGTCATAGGAAACTCTCAAACAGCACTCTCATGCCCTTCCACCACTTTTCACTTTTTAGCCCCCCTTATCTACAAATTCTACAAAAAGATCCCTCTCCATCAACAAAATTTAAGTGTATTCATCAGCTTTGCAATGGCTACATATTCTCCTCCGAGCAGATCTTCTACCAGGAACAACACAACAATCATCATCATAAATATTAGCTTCTTCTCTTTTTCCTTGAGTCCTTTTATTTCTCGTCTTCTTCGTCACAACAGAACCCGCATGTGAAACTTCGATCCCTTTGCATCCATGCATTAATGGTATCTTCAATCTATTATCAGATGTATCTTTGCTTTCGACGATACGATCATGACTTGCATCGGATAATAATAAAAAGGGCGTATATCGTAAATGGCTCGGGTAAGTTTCGAGGGCATTCGATAAAATTAAATCATCGTTGAAACTTGGGAAAAATTCAACGTCTGCTAAACTATCTTGAGGTATGCACAGTGGACTTTCAGTATATTCTTGATAAATCGCAGCCATGAATATAAACCATAAACAGGAGGAGTGTGTTTTAATATAGAGAAAGAAAATGAAACGGCATAGATTTAAGCAATAGAATGCAGATATATACTTGGGTTTTTGGGACATCAGAGATTATTCATGAATCGATCTGAGTTTTAAGTGCTTAGAATGCATACATGTGTGTGTGTGTGTGTGTGTGTATACGCGTGGTGTGTGGTTCTTTTTACGCGGATAAGAGTTATTGCATGAGATTATTTGCCTATATATTAAAAATATTACTTCGTTTGCAAGTTTTTGCTGGCAAGCCAATTATAATTTGACGCGTCATAAAATATATAAAAGATTGTATTTTCATAATCTTGCTTTAAGAAAATATACACCATTACACATGGATCTTTCGAGTGCATGCATCTCTCTCTCTCTCTCTCTCCCATTGATTTGCATTTAAAATGCTACTTATATTGCGAGTGTATTGGTGGCGAGCCAATTAGAATTAGCCACATCAGATGTGAACAGCAGCAATATATACAAGACATGCATATTGCATATATCAATAGCATATCGTCGGCTTGTTGTTACACTAGCATTATACATATTTGTGTGTAATAAGATAACTATATATTACACTAAAATTATTTGTGTGTAATAACTCTCTTATATTATACAATGGCTCTACTCAACATGGTGAGAAAAAAAAAGAAGCTATCTCATCAAAACCTTAGCCTCTCGGCTGGATAAATTCCTTTTCCCGGCCGATTCTCCGCTCTATGCAGCATCGCTGAGGGCTTCGATCCATTGGTTTTCCTGTTCATTCAACGACGTGTTTCAAGAGATTAAAACGACCTTGAGATGAATAATTAAATTCATAAGCATACGGTGATGATGATTAATTAATTAGATATAATGAATGACTGAATTTGATCAATAAGTCACACACCTGATGTGCATCAAGAGGAACAAGAAACCAGCAATGGCTGTGCCTTTCACCACCGTTTTAATGACTTGTTCTTTTCGAACAACACGATGACCTTTATTGCTGCCCGTCTCCTTCTTCTTACCATCCACCACGTCGGATAATTCTTTTACCTGTGCAAAGAATTAAAGATGAGAGAATTTTTTGAACTATAACACAGCACGATCGAAACGAAAATGTTTTGCAAAATGTTAATCACCTCCTCTTCGGGATTCGGAGCAGTCACGGGGAAATCATCACCGCGTTCTTGAACGAAACTGGGAATTCGATTCTCTTGCAATGAAGGTTCGTTCTCCGATTCGTTACGGTCCAAATACGAACTGGATTCTATCTCACCAACGACCTCATAGTCATTATTGTCTTGACAGTAAAGTGACTCCTTATCATCATCTTTGTCTCCTTGGCTTGTAATTTCGATATCACATGACTCATTTTTACTGCATACGCTCGATGATGCAGCGGGCCCCGTCTTGTGCTCAACGTGTTCTTCATCATCTTGTGAAACAGAAGGGTCATTGCAGTGTTCTTCGAACTCCATAGTCAACAGACGACCTAACACGGAGCTCATGCTCGTAGTAGAAGAAACCTCGTCAATGTCTTCCTCGTTCGAAAAATTTCCGTATTTCGAGCTTCTATCGGAGGCCCGAGCCCGATCGGAGTCAACTTTGAGAAAAAAGTCAAACATGTTACCGTTATCGTCACCGTTTTCATCGCTTGCATGGACCATGAGATCCGAAAAGGCTAAGTAATCCCTGATGTAGTTATTTTCTTCTTCTCCTGTCTCGTGAGCAATGCACGAAGAAGAATCTCCAACGCGAGAGCTATCGTTATCGCAAGGCTTTTCCTCAGATTCCTCCGTGCAATAACATTTCTCTGTCATTATATGCTGTGCAGATTCTTCGGGTGAATTCTCACGATCGGGAGAGAAAGAACCATCGCCCATGTACCTGCTTTCTGCCTCGTCGGAAGCTTCGGAGAGAAAATCTTCATCGCGGTTATGCGTCGTGTATATTTTATTCTAATAAAGAGATATCAAACGGTTTTCGTTAGCAGTGTTATTACGGTAAAAAAGAATCATAGTCCTCAGCAAGGAAGAAAAAAAAACCCAATTACTTACTTGTTTCAGCTTCATGTTTGAGCCCTTTTGTGATTTAAAACTCGAAGTGCTCGAAAGGGTTGTGCACTGCGATGATGATTCCAAGTTTTTCTTAATCCCATCGACTATTTCTTTGGGCATGGTTACCGAGCGTATAACCACATCGAAATCTGGGACCTTGTCACAAAAAAAGGAGGAGTATATTTTGTATGAATATTTCAGAATTTTTTTTTCTTACATCTTATCATATATGAAATGAGAATATCAAGAATGAAACTTACTACACTCAGCTGCTTGGATCTGGTTTTCTTCGACAGGGCTCTTATGCATATGCAGACTTTTCGAATATCTCTCTTCTCAACAACATCGGACGGCGAAAAGAGATCGATTCCGCTTAGTCCCAGGATTTTACAAAGCTACATGAGTAAGGGACTGAGTTGATACAAGCTCATTGTGTAAGAAAATTAAGGTTTTTATACTAGATTTAATTTATGCTACAAGTGTCCAAGAATGATGAACTATTTATTATTACCTTGAGAAATGAATCGACATTCGAATATGGTCGGTACCTTCCGCTGTTCTTTCTCGAACCAAAGGGTCCATACTTGTGCTTCAAATGCTTAAGCTCCATACATTTGGATAACAGCAGATTCCACATTACTTTAGAAACTTCAAGCCTATAAATCCATAAATGTAATTATAACATTAAGCTGATATGTTCATACTTATTCACAATATATTCTCTTTTTCGTTTTGTTTCTTTTTGTGATCAATAATCTCCACGACTGTAGCATATTACACATCATATGAAGAGACATTGAAACCTTAAATGCCCAGAAAAAGTACTGATTCTGTCCAAAAACTACTTTAGGGAAGAAAGGAGGATATTCACTTTTCACTTTCAGCAGCACCATCAATTTAAAAAAAAAAAAGTTGAAAATAAAATTCAACAAGAAGTCAAGGAGGAAACTAACAGTATCTCCCCATCTTGAAGAAGGTCGGATAATTGCAAATCATCATCCAATCTCGTCTGAAGAACCTCTCCTATCCATATTCTTGTTTGTGTCTGAAACCAAATAAACCGAAACCAAATGCTAAAAAGAAGATAAAAACGACCGAGGATTCAACTGGTTAAACAACCGAAACCATTCGAATCACCTGTAAGAAAACGTCGTCATGTTCGCGGAAACTCGCGGACCCAGCTGAAGATGGAGATGATTCGATCATCATATTCATTAATTTCTTCTTTGGTCCTCTTCAGATCATTTTCAGCATAATAAGCAAATGAAACTCAATGCTATAACTTCAGTTTTCAAGGAAGTGATCGATGAGAATCCTAGTTTACTAGGTAGGAATAGTGGCCGCGTGGGTCGTTTTATTTCATCTTCTAGATTTGGTCTTTTGTGATGCAAATTCGAACACAACTGAACTCTATGCGTGTCTGTTTTGGGACTCGGTAGTTCATTACATATATATATTTTGTTTCTTTGTTTAGGTATCTATTATCGCAATAAATATATTTGGGTTTGTTTGAATTTTGAAGGGAATTGACATAAGACAAGCGGCGTATTTATTCGCTTTTTGTATTTTCTCGAGCTCCGTTTTTTAAAAAAAATATATTATTTATGCTTTCCACCTTTTATTCCTCCATGTTTTATTTATCGAGGGTTACACATTACATTTTCCAATTTCAAATTTAGAAATCTGATATATTCACGAATCTTCTCTTCATCAGGCCCATGACTTTGATGTGGAAATGCTATTTATTAGGACTATTCATTGAAAAGAGAGTGGAATTTTGATCGCCAGCAAACAATAAATAGTATTTTAATAAAAGTATATCTAATATTGTCAGACAATTAATATGGTATGGCCATTGTGTTTCCGGACAACATACCAACGATAAACCCATGATGGACTGAGCTACGGTAATGGGCCTTTGTCACCATATTGAAGGCCCATTTTCAAGCCCACATGGCCCGTTTCCTCCTCCTTTGACACACATGCCTGCAACCAATCAGTATATATAAAGGGACGCTCATGACTCCCACAGCTCAACAGCTATCATCGATCATCCCACAACAGTCAACGACAAAAGTCAACGAAAACCGCATCGCCACCACCAACGGAGTGGCCCTATACTCCGGCGAACCACCCCAACATGTGCAAGCTCCACATCTATGTGTATATCATCCTAATTTTCCTCCTCACGTGCTCCGCCGCGCACTCACACTCGTCCGACACCGTCTGCATCGTAGGCGCAGGAATCGGCGGCTCCTCTGTGGCGCACTTCCTCCGTCAATACACCGCTTCCGATGAAAACCTCCACGTCATCAGGTTATTCGAGCGAAGCGCTCGCGTGGGAGGTCGAATGGCCACGGTGAAGGTCAGCGGCGAGACGTTTGAGGCCGGCGCGTCGATCCTGCATCCGAAGAACTATCACGCCTTGAATTACACTAAGATGCTCGGTTTGAAGGGGAAGTTCCCAAAGCACGCGGATGACGAGTCGACGTCGCTGGGGATTTGGGATGGAGATAAGTTTGTGTTTAAGACGATAACTTGTTACTGGAATTCGTCGATTGCGAAGAAGCTGGTTGACGTTTTGAATCAGATTAGGATTGCGTGGAGGTACGGTGTGATTTCGCTGATGAGAATGAGCAGCTTCGTTGAGGTAATTTTTGGGCTTCTTCTTGTTTGATTGAGGTTTTCTTTTCTGGGAGAATTGATTTGAACTCTCGATTATTTTGAGCTTGAGAGCATGTTAGTGTTGAGTTTACATTCGTGCAATTGCTCATTGATGCCTTTGAAGCTACACAAGATATGTTGAGTTAAGTTTCGATAAAATGCATGTGCTGTTAGGCTTCTGAGGGTTCTCAGTTACATTATCCTTTTTCTTTTGATTGATATCTGTAATGAATTCTCTATATATAACTGTAGGCGATGATCAACGAGTTCTTAAAGTACTACGAAGGTTTCGAATCAAGGCCTGTATTTGAGACCGTAGAGGATATGCTTAAATGGGCAGGGTTGTACAATCTAACAACTGAAACTTTAAGAGAAGAACTCGTTCGAATCAAATTGTCTCCAGTGCTCATCAAAGAACTTGTCACCGTAAGATTCTCCATTCTCTGTCTCTTTCATATGTGGTTGTTTTATTCACCGTTCACTGTAAGGACCGTTCTTCGTAGGTCATCACGAGGATAAACTACGGGCAAAGTGTCGACATCAGCGGGCTCGCCGGTGCGGTGTCGTTGGCCGGCTCCGGTGGTGGTCTGTGGTCGGTCGAAGGCGGCAACTGGCAGATGGCCGCCGGATTAATAAACCGTTCCGACGTCGATCTGCACCTCAACGAGGAAATCGATTCCGTTTCTTACCTTGGAAACGCGTACGAACTCAACAGCACACTGGGGAAAAGCTACCGATGCCACGTCACGGTGGTGGCCACTCCCTTGGATGAGTTGAACATTCGATTCAGCCCCGAAATATCTGTACCCGAGAGGAGATTACAGCACACTCATGCAACCTTCGTGAGGGGGCTGTTGAATCCCGTGAGCATATTCTCAGAATCTATTATCATGGCTTCGGGTTCTATCGAATCCCATCCTAGTTGATTGAGAGTATTGGCTTGATTGTTTTTTATTTCAGGGGTATTTTGGTCTGAAAGCAATCTCAGACATACCGGATTTGATTGGCACCTTAGAGTCCTCAGACATACCGTTCTCAAGCATCAGCGTTCTCAAACAGCATGAGAACGATACAACGTACAAGGTTTTCTCTCGTCAACTCATGTCAGATGCCTTGTTGGACGATATCTTCAGGTATATCATGCATAATAAATATACATATATATGCAGTATTGAGTTTGTGGGCTGTGGCTTTCTTTACAGTTTGAGAGTGGAGACTGTGAGAATAAACTGGGGAGCGTATCCTCATTACCACGCACCGGAGAAGTACGCCCCTTTCGTACTAGACAAGAAGCATCTGTACTACGTTAATGCATTTGAGAATGCTGCAAGTACGATGGAGACCAGCGCTGTCGCTGCTGAGAACGTTGCACGGCTGATCCTTTCGAGGTTGTCTGGTGGAGTCGCTCACGGTTCTCTATTGTCGAGCCCTGTTGATGAGTCCTCTGATGTCCACGTCGACCTGTGAAAGATTTGCTGTACGTTTTCCACGCACCGTCCTTACTTGTATTGTATCCATCATTGTGTGCAAATTAAACGGAAAATTGTTCTCTGGGTCAGTTGAGTTTGGGCTTATTACGTCGACTTTGCGATGTATGTGGGTATTTAAAAATACGTATGGTTCGATGTATTTATACGATGTGTAATTGAGAACCTTGTTTGACATGAAATGACGACCATATGTCATTCTTCGGTAACATATATGTTGGAAGATTAGGCAAATTATGGCAGTTGTTTAATGCTAGTGTAGCAAGTATACCTAAGATATTACGTTTTTTTATTATTTATTTTAGCAGTACAGGGGTTATTATTTATTCTATTTTACTATGTCAAAGTGAACCCTCTCATGTATGTCTGATATGTCCAGTGGTTCGAAGTCAATGATGCGCAGCTGCCAACCTCTGTTCTTCCAACTACCTTATTTTTTCCCATCATTTAAGAAATAATTGTTGGATATTAATCTTTCGCTTTTATTATTTGCGGATATATATATTATATTTGACGTCTTCAATGAGGTCCTGTGTTCGGTGCAAGCCCCCTTAACATGGCGAAAAAGCATCAGCGAAGGTTTATATTTTGTCTTAGTCCTGAGCTGTCAAAGTCAATTATGCCCACCGCTTCGAGACTTCCCCCCATCTTCTCTTTTGGGTTTCAAGGTCATAGTTTGCAGTAAAGGTGAGATTTTTTTTCCCCTTGTACCTGGAAAAAGATTGAATTTTTTAGCTTGATCTTCATCGCCATCATCATCTGACAAGAATCTGGTATAATGATTCCACTACAGAGAGAAGAATCATGGGAGGTCTTTGTTCAACGCAAACCCCATCACAAAACCCTTATTCAGGCAGGAACAAAGACTTAGAAACACAATACCAACAGAGGCAGTTGCAGCAAGTGGAGAGTGATGCAATCACAGCATCACCAAGAAGACTAAGCAGCTCAGTGGAGAAAGAGTCTCCGATAATATCATCACCTCAGCAATCATATGCCAGTGATGATGAGTTCTACGATGGGATTCCGAGATACCGAAGGAGCCCGTCCACTCGGTCAAGATCATTGAGGGTATTTACTCTGTTTCTGCGGTTTACTCCAAGTATTCTTCATGATTTAGCTATTCAAGTCTTTGCATGATTTCATAGGTTTCAGAAGCAGGTTCCATTATAGGTAAAGCTGGAAGCTTCGGGTTCGAAAGGGCCAAAGGGGTTCTTGATACGATTGGAAGTGGTGTTACTAAATTGAACTTAACAAGTGGATCAGTCACTAAAAGCAACGAGCTTGGTATTGTGGCTTTTGAGGTTGCTAATACTATCGTTAAAGGCTCAAATCTCATGGATTCGCTTTCGAAACGAAGCATTGGGCAGCTGAAGGACGTGATATTTCCTTCCGAAGGTGTTCAAAATTTGGTCACGAACAACATGGACGAGTTCTTGATGACCGTTGCATCAGATAAGAGGTTCGTGAGTCAAATTCTTCCGAGTATGATTCCCTTGTGAAAACTGAATATGTGAGTGCACAGGGACGAGCTGAGAGTTTTTGCGGGTGAGGTCGTTCGATTTGGAAACAGATGTAAAGATCCTCAGTGGCACAACTTGGACAGATTCTTTCAGAAGTAAATCATTTTTTTTTTTCCAGTTATATCTATTAAATATATGGTTGTGTTTTACCTCCGGCTTATGCTTTATCCAGGCACAAGAAAGATCGGGTTCCTCTGGAGCAATTGAAATATTTAGCAGAATCGAAGATGCTGCAACTGATGATCCTGGTTCATCCTACAGCTGTTAGTGTTAATTTTCCCATTGTTTTAATCTTTGTAAAGCTTTAAACAATTATTGTTGGCACAGTGTTTTTTTTTCCCACAGGAATTATACCAAAAGCTGAATGTGCTCATAAAGTTAGAGGAAAAATATCAGGACAAGCGTACTGAGATGCTCAAGTACAATGCTTCCCAAAGTGGTAGTAAACACGTGCTTTTTAATGTTGCAAGAAAGGAGAATGTCTCATGCTTCATAGTTAAGGTTTTCTCGCTGTGTTGAATTCAGGAGACAGAGACAACAGGTTAAAGTTATTGGCTGCAAAACTCAAAAGCCAGAGGAAACTAGTGAAGGATCTGAAGAAAAAATCTCTCTGGCCCACATCCATGGAAGACGTAGGTTTTATTTTTTCTTTCGTTTTCTTTCTTTAAATCATATTCCCGTGTTTATTTCAACGGGATTTATACTGATTCGTGATCGATGCGTGCCAGGTCATGGATAGTCTCGTGGATATCGTCTTGTTCTTGAACCAGGAGATAAACTATACCTTTGCTGCTCCAGGTATAAGTTATAACTCAATACGAATCTGATTATTATGTCTTCTATCAACCCGAGGAATGATTTATGACATTTCTTGACTTGTAATAATCCAGAGCAAGAACAAGAAACTTCAGAAGAAAGGAACACAATCGATCAGAGGAAGCTTGGTCACAACGGGCTAGCTCTGCACTATGCTAATATAATTCTGCAGATTGATTCCATAGTGAGCATTCACATTCTCTGCAAACAATTATACAGCTATTTATTAGCTAAATGCCTCTTGATTACAGTGCTTTTCTTATGGTGATGAATCAGGCAGCTCGTTCAAGTTCGATTTCTTTGGATGCTAGAGACTCTTTGTACCAGAGCTTGTCACCAAACATCAAAGATGCATTACGTTTCAAGATTCAATCTTTTCGTGTAGAGAAAGAGGTTTATTTGGTCTTACTGCATACTATGATATGAAGTTGTGGTATAGTTTTTTGCTTATCCGGTTCATCTTTCGACAGCTCACGGTGACAGAAATCCAAGACGAGATGGAGAAGACACTTCACTGGCTCGTCCCCGTTGCAATAAACACATCCAAGTATGAATCAAAGCTCAGTTTAAAACAAGATACACTTTATCATCAATCTAAGTTTTTCGTTTCCTTACATGCAGAGCCCATCATGGCTTCGGTTGGGTCGGAGAGTGGGGGAGCACCGGGTAAGTATAGAATTAGAATCTCATTATGTAATTTCATAACTGTTGAAGAAAAGCTCTTCAGTGATCAAGAATTCGAAATCCAAATCCCACATGAACTGTAAAAAGATTGTTTTTTTTTTAATGCAGGTCTGATTTGAGCCACAGAACCGTTGGACCCATCGATGTCGTGCAGGTTCCGACGCTATACCACGCTGACAAAGCAAAGACCGAAGCTTACATCCTCGATTTATTGTGTTGGCTCAATTATTTGGCTAGCCGTTTGAAGGCCTCTTCTGGTAATAAGTTGAGATCTTCTGTTGCTCACAATTCGCTGAATAAGGAAGATCATGAAGCTGTAAATGCAAGTGAAGCACCGAAACCGAGCTGCAATGGCCAAGGAGATGAAGAAAACATCGGAAAAAAATCCGAGATCGATGAATTGGTCGTAGAGAATGTGTGTTCTTCTTCTAGTGATGCGTTTGGAGCAGAGATGTCAATGGATGCCATGGAAATTTTGGAGTTGAAAGGATAACTTTTGCTTGATAATGTAAAGTGACGATTATGTAGAGAGATATTCTTAGCCCAAGGACAAAGCAAAACTCTTTTCTTTTCCTATTCTTTAGCTTCCTTGTTGCTTTTGTAATAAAGGCTTACATGCAGAGGTCTCTGGGTCAAAGTTTCAGTCAATTTAATTTAGCATTTCATCACAGTGCAACAATGGCGGTGAAAGGTAGGATACGTCCACGTACGTTTGATGGGTCTCGTGGGCATTTTCGTCATTCTTACAAGCTAAACAAACACCAACTATCGATCAACTATCAATTACCGCCGCTATGAATACACACTCCTCTCTTCACGACTCTTCTATTTAAAGCAAGAAATGTTGGAAAGAGAAAAATATTATTTATTGCTCCTTACGAATATTAAATGGGATGCTATAGAAAAGAAAGGTTGTAAAAAAATCATGGAAAGACGACAAAGGCCATTGTATACAAAGACGACCCTTGAACGTTGCAAATTACAATAAATATTGAGGTAATAACAGAGAGAATCCTGAAATTTTAATTACTTTCTTTCTTTATATGATTGACACACCTGTAGTGTTGATCCAGTTGTATATACGTGTCACAATCAATAATTACAGCTACGCATACTCGTAACACAGTTTGTAGAGTCCGAAGTTAGCTTCTTTTTTGCTCTTCTGTTGGTTTTTACAGGTAAGGATGGCCCCCTTTTCACGTTTCTTTGGAGTACGGAAAGTCTGTTTTAGATTCTTTGATTTCTTAATCTATTGATCGAGATATCTCTTTTAATTCATGGGGTTAGTGGGGGGTTTACTATTATGTGTATGTTTCGTTCTGAGATCTAAATCCCAACTGTTGTGTATTGTGGAAAGACCTGTGAGTTTCGTGGGAAAAGACTTGATTTTTATTTTTTTCGTTTTGTGGGTTTTTGTTTCATTGTTTTTATTATTATTTCTGGGCATTTCAATTTTCGTGGTGATTGATAGATGATGGATGTTGAATCTTCCTGTTGCTTGAGAGTGGAAAATCAATTGGGAGCAAAAGGATTGTGTTCGTGTGTGTGTGCTTTCAAGATTGTGATCTTGCTTATGAAATCAGCCCTGTGAATCATTTGAATCACATTTTTATTTTTGAACCCATTTGTCGACTCTAGATCACATTCATTACAGTATTCGTTGGATATTCCGTTTCATCGGGAAAACAATATTCTATTTGTTCTTTTTCGAATGCTTTCCACGTTCTTCTAACGTCTCTGTATACCGTCAATGAAAAACGTTATTGGAAGCTTTCTTGAATAACCTTTAGTTGATCATTGATGCACATGATTTAACTGTTTGCAGTTTGAAGACAAAAACAGTCTTATCGGGGCTGAGTGTTTCTTTTCTATGAGGTAAAAATCGCTGCTTTGTATGAGCACAAATGGCTTCAGATCTCGTTCATTCTGCTACAAATGACAAGCTCTCTGAAATGGATTGGACGAAGAACATTGAGATTTGTGAATTAGTAGCACGTGATCACAGGTAATTAAGATTACGTTTGGTCCTTTCCTTTTTGGTTAGAATTAGATAATTGATTTACATGTTAGAATTAGTTAGATAATGGGTTTTCAGACAGCATATTTATATGTCAAAATATTGCCAGAATGTTTATTTAGATTCAGACAAATTTCGAAACCATGTTGTTGCATTTGATGCTTCAGACAAGCTAAAGACGTTGTAAAGGCTATCAAGAAACGCCTGGGCAGCAAAAAACCAAACACTCAACTCTATGCTGCAATGGTAAGAATATCTGCTCGATGTACTTTTTCTGTTATTTCTCTTTTGCAAAAAAAGTATAATTTTCGATAAATGCAGTTGCAAATTATATACTCTGAATAAATTCGATGCCTCATAGCTTCTGGAGATGTTGATTAATAACATTGGAGAACCCGTTCACAAGCAGGTCATAGACTCGGGAATTCTTCCCTTGTTGGTGAAAATAGTTAAAAAGAAGGTATATCTTTATTTTGTTTTGAACAATATGATCATTTTTGCAATCTCCAATTATAAATACTATAATCGAGGCTTCGTCTCTATTCAGTCAGATCTGCAAGTTCGAGAAAAAATATTTCTACTATTAGATGCTGCTCAAACATCTGTTGGTGGAGCCAACGGGAGATTCCCTCAATATTATACGTCGTACTACGAATTGGTGGTAAGGCAGTTACTACTAAATTTGAGGTTTTTTTGCATAATATGTAATATCGGAGGATTCGAAACTTTTTTTCTTACAACTAATTAAACCTAAGAAAGCTGTTAACAATTAACATTGTGTGGCATTAATAATCAGAGTGCAGGTGTGCAATTTCCTCAGAGATCCCGAGACACACCGAAGCCACATTCGACACCTAATGTGAATAATAATAATCATGAAATTAAGAAGGAATCAACGACTCTCGAACGAGAAATGAGATTACAGCAGCAGCAAACACAAGCACGGTCACAAACTCCTCCTGAATCGAGGTGGAAGAACATAAAAATTTTATTACATTGTGACATTGTTACTTCTTGTATTTTGATAGTATGGAACTTATTGTGCAGTATTCTTCAGAAGGCTGCAACAGCATTGGAGGTATTGAGGGATGTTCTTGATACTATAGACACACAACTCCCTGAGGTACCTATGATTATTTTTTGTAATAAAATGCATTCTTTTGCACGTTTTGAAGATTTCTTTACAATGTACTTTACTTGCGGGTTCTTTTGCGATTATTGCTAAGTCCCGTGTTATTTTTTTTTTCTTACAGGGAGCCAAAGATGAATTTACGTTAGATCTCGTGGAGCAGTGTTCGTTTCAGAAGCAAAGAGTGATGCATTTGGCTGTGACGTCACGGCAAGCAAAGATTTAATTTTTATCATTTTTTTTTCATCTCCGAGACCATCAATTCGAAGATCATTTTACGCGAATGTACTATTTTGTCACGTTCCTCAATTCGCAGGGACGAAAGTGTCGTTTCACGAGCAGTAGAGCTCAACGAGCAGCTCGAACGAGTTTTACGCAGGCACGATGCTCTGCTTTCTCACAGATCAATGTCGACTTCGAATCACATCAACTACGAACACGAAGAAGAAGACAAAGAAGAGGAAGAAGAAGAACCTGAGCAACTTTTCAGACGGTAAATTTCCACAAATTTTTACATATTTCACTTAAATCTCTAAATTCCTTAACCTTCTCTGTTCTAACAAATAAAACAGGATAAGAAAGGGAAAAGCTTGTCTTCGACCTCAAGACGAAGAAGAAGAAGACCACGAGATCACGAGCAGGTCATTGGGCCTAATGGGCCTTTCATTACCGGGAAACATCATCAATCGCCCCCTAATTAGACCGCTCCCCAATGAGCTTCAGCCCAAGGAAGAAACTCACAGGACCTTTAGAAGCAGCAACCTTGAGTCTACAGAAGCAAACGGTGTTAAAACAGCAGCTGTAATCCCACCTCCGCCAGCTAAGCACATGGAGCGGGAGAAGTTCTTTCGGGGCAAAAACGATGGGTCGGGTCTCAACGGGCACGTGAGGAACCTCTCGCTGCATAGTTCAAATGCTGCCAGCTCTCAAAGTGGTAGCACGGACCTTAGTGACTGAGAGACGAGGATTATTATTATTATGCCTTTCGTTAGTTTGAATATTCTCAGTGTCTTTTTATGAAAAAAGGTGGTTTTTTTTTTTTTTTTAGTTTATGGCCGTCGTTTGCGTGGAGATGGGTTTTGAATATCAGCTGGTGTTTCATGATCTTAATGTCTGATGAATCTGAGATTTTTTTTTTTCTTTTGATGTTTAGCACAAAATGACAAAGAAAATTACAATGTTGACACATCCCATAAAGAATAATTTATCATACTGCATTATCGTTAGCGGTTCTGTGGATCTGATTACTGAGAAATGCTTAATCCCTGATTATTACTTCTATGTATACAATGGAAAAAATAGAGCTTGTATTATATTTCTTGATATATTTCTGTAGAGTACGTGGACTAATTTACATAGAAAAAATTTAATCGTTACAGTAAATCGGGACATTTATACCTATAAATCATATTCCAAAATATCTTCTTAATTTTATTTGATTTGGCCTTGATTTGTTGATTCAATCATTTCATTCTTAGTCATCAGTTAGTAATCTTTGTTTGACCTTTTTTCTTTTAGTTAATGTAATACAGACTTATTGTAGTTAAATATATCATCACAACTATTCACGTAATTCAGTAATCCTATAGATTTTTCATAATCTCAGTCAAGCCTGTCATCATATATATAACTCAAGAAAATACCCATCGAAAATAATATCATTAACATCATTAAGAAACGTAACGCTCACCAGTCACCACCATAACATTGCTTAGTAGGTAAAAACATTATTAATTAAGTTTAATGGCTAAATCTTTGTTCTTCCTTGCCCTTGTCGTCGCAGCTCTAGGTAAAGATTTCCTTCACTGTTTTACCCTATGCAATTTATTATTAGAGATTTCATGTTATATATATATATATATATATATATATATATCTGTGAATAAATGGCAGCTATCAACATGGAGGCTAGGCCCGTGGGTCGGGTTACGGGTACGGATTCGGGTCCCCACGAACAAATTGTACCTCAAGCACGTTGCAATTCGGGCTACGGCGCGTGCACGAGCGAATACGAGTGTAAGTATAGGTGCAATAAGGAGTGGGAGTCGTTTAACCCCATTGGGTATTGCTTCAATGTACCAAACGCAAGGCTGTGTGTGTGTGAGCACGATTGTGACGAGAGGAAGAAACTAAAGACTTGATGATCATTTTTCTTATTTTCTAAATAAATAAAAAAGGTGGAAGTTATTTCATGTAATTTATTATTTTGGTCAATGTAATAACTGATTATAATCTAGAGAGAAAAATAAAAAAATCGGACCTTCTCGTCAAGAAAGAGGAATAAAACTGTAATCTTTATTTTATATACTTTCTCAAATAATTGTGATAGTTACATTGCATATCACATATTATTCATTTCTCAACTCGAAAGAAATCACTATAAGATAATTAAATTACCATCTTTGTCAACCTATTACAATTATGATCATTACTGCAACATAACCCCGAATTAATGATCCACAGTCTTAGTCAAACCTTCCCGTTTTTAACCTTTGGTGCCTCTATAATAACATGAAAAACCCCACGCATACAAATATTACAAATTAATTTCAAGGCAAAAAAAAAAAGGGAGACAAAAACGAAGTTGATGGCTAAATCTTTGATCTTCTTCGTTGCTTTTTTTGTTGCTTTTGCAGCTATCTACATGGAGAAATCGACGGAGGCTAGGCCCGTGGGTACCGTTACGGAGGCGAATTTGGAGAAAATTATACCGAATAAAGACCGTTGCAACACGGGCTATGGAGAGTGCAACAGCGAATCCGATTGCAAGTACACTTGTGACATAGAATGGGAAGGATTTAATCCAAATGGGTATTGCTTTAGGGTGCCAAATGATATCTTATGTGTATGTGAGCATGATTGTTTCAAGAAGAGAGACTAAAGATGTAATCTTTATTTTATTTTTATAAAAATATAATAATTATTGTGATTGAGATTATTATTCATACATAGAGTTGATTCATGTGCAAGTATCTTTAAAAGAATAAAAGGTATTCAATTTTTTAGCCCCTTTTGTAAAATCATCAAAAAAAAGTATTAATGCGCAGTTGAACACAAAATTAAATGAAAAATTAACCTTCTAGAAGGCACTGAACCAGTATAAAGCAAACTGCTAATCGTGAATATAATGTGGATGGAGATATTAAGTGTTCCTTTTTTTCACTCTCTTTTCAATCACCCGTATTATTATGTCCATTTAAGTTTTCTTTGTTAGTGAAGTGAACTATTCAAATCAAATCCGAACCACATGAATTGTTGCTTTAGTTAGGTTTTGTTCTCTCACACTGATCATGATTTTTGTCTAAACTGTGGGGATTACTTGCCCAATGTGACTTGCTATATTGATTGAGTGAATATATATATGTTTAAATAAAACACCTTTAGTTAATCGAGTTTGTTGTATTAAAAAGCTAACCATTCGGTTCAATTATCATTTTTCCTAATTTTAATTATAATTATATGTATAGATATGACATTTGTAAAATAAAATTTTTATACAAGCAAGGTACAAACATAAAAGGACCACCTTAACAGTAACCACTCACTTCCTTATTACATGCTCATCTTTTATTTTCATTCACATTATTTTATTTCTATCATTGAGCCCACATACCCGAACGTCACCAGCTGTGTGATGCGATGCCTTTCAAGTCCTAATCACACTTTTTAAAGTCTTTTTTTCGTACACTTGCACACTCAATAACATGTCTTCACTATTATATTATATAGAGGAAAGGTAATAATAGATGAAATATAAACTAGTTATACATTTTTTTTTCAAATGAATATATCCGATACATCCTCAGGTAATGCAACTATACACTACAGGCCAATACAATTCATATACCTTACAAACATCCAAAAGAATCATCGCTCTTGTTATATTATTTACTTATACATTTCTCCCAAAAAAAAAAAGAAATCTTTAAAATATGAGGATCTGATTAAATGTTGAAGTCTGCCTGCAAGAAAAGAAGAAGAAGAAGAAATACTCAAAATAGGATCGTATTTGATTGAAAGGGCTCATCACATATTCAAATATATAAAATAAATAAATAAACAGTGACCTTATATTATAACAAACATCAGTGAGGTCCCATGTTGTATAGTATGTTAGGAAACTCAGCTTCCATACCAGACATCTGCTGTAGTTGCTGCATGAGAAAGCATAAATCATTAATACAACAAATTACAATGGGAAGAAAAAAAATTGAATTTTGATTAAAATCATAGTAATAAGTTAGACGATTAATTACATGAATAAACGAGGGATCGAGAAACATTTCCGGGATTTGCATAGAAGCAGCTAAAGATGAAGAAGAAGAAGAAGAAGACGCTTTATTAAGAGCTTGATTCATTACGATATCGAATCCATGATTTGATCCTATGCTGCTGTGAGCAAAGCTCGTCGGATCCATCGAATCATAGGGCGTTGCTGCTGGTAAACTCGCAATATATGCAGGAATCTATATATAAATAGAAACATAAGAGAAACATGTTAAAAATATTAATCATTACAAGCCCAAGTTTCTCTGAAGGTAATAAGTGATAGTACGGTTATAAGGAGATTTTCACCTCTTTGGCGAAGAAATCGTCGATGCTGACGTCGAGCCTCGGATTTAACACAGCGAGTTTCATCGAAAGAAACTGTCAATTAGAAAATTGAAATAAAACCATTGATAATTCAGGAGATTGATTGAGTCATTAAAGATAATATTCTCATTATAGTGGAAAAAATAATCAATCACCTCCACTTGCTTCTGAAGGGATTGAACGTAGTTAATGATCTCATCAAGCATCCCAGCTTTACCGGTAGCTCTATTACATCCTGGTACCAAATCTTGCAAGCACTTCATCTTCTTGCTGATCTTTTCTCTTCGAGCCTATATATAAAAATCACATTTTTATAATCAGATTCTATTTTTTATTTGTTGGTTTCTTTAAAATCACACCAAAACGTACTCTCTCAGCTAAGCTGTGGCTATCCGTAGCTTGCCCTCGCCTCGCTCTTACATGAATGTAATCAGGTTTTTGCTGATTATTAACATCCTTTCCATTGTTGTTGTTGTTCTTGGTGGTAATCGCTGAATGCGACTGAGACTCATCTGCTTCTTCTTCTTCTTCTTCTTCTTCTTCAACCTTCTCAACATCGTACTGCAGAAACACGAATTACAGGTTTCGATCATTATTACAAGATTCCCAGAAAACATTAAGCTGCGAAACTACAGTAACATTCCGAGTAAGTAAGATGGGGAGACCTCGGCCTTCCTCTTCTTGATGGAACAGGAGCCACCGCCGCCGCCGCCGTTGGTCTTTGACATTTCTACCCTCGCCGTGGTGGTGGCGGAGGAGTCGTTATTATTGCAGTTGCTGCTGCTGGGGGGATCGAAGAGGGGATAGCGATGAATGCTGTTGCCGTAATGATCGATGATCATTTCTGGGTTCTGATAGAGTCTTTGCATCAAAAGGGCCTTTTGCCTGTCGAGGACGCTGAGCTCCATTGCTGATCTTGGAGAATTCTTTTTAAGTTGTTGGGCGAAAACAAAGTGATGAGGGTGAGATGGATTTATAACGAGATTATTGCAGAGGAGGGAGAAAAAGTAAATAATAGATATGGCTTTTTTAACAAAATAAATCAAAAAAAAATATTAATTAATCAAATAGGGCGTTTTTCGCACCCGTTACTAAAATAGAGTCATTTGCGGGTATTACCCGCGACGTCGCGTCCATTACTAAAACAAAAACGTAAGTTATAATAATATAAAACATGAAAACACGTAAGCTATGGCATATCATTAATGCCCTCCAGTACTGCATCTACGAGGACGCTGCTCTCTACGCAGATGACGACGATGTTGCTGACGTGGAAGTGTAATCTGATAATAACATCACCATAAAGGCACTCGATGACGTGGATATGGGACGTTATCTACGTAGAGAGCAACATCCTCGTAGATGCGGTACTGGAGGGCATTATATGCCATAGCTTACGATGTTTTCATGTTTTATGTTATTATAACTTACGTTTTTATTTTAGCGATGTTATTATCTTATTATGCGTATCTTTATCGTGGATATTTATAAAATTGGATGTTATAGAATTATTAGAGCCGTCAAAAAGGCCCGAAGCCCGCGGGCCGGCCCGCCCATGCCCGCCAAAAGTGCGGGCTGGGCCTGGATTTTTTAGGCCCGTCGGGGAGCGGGCCTAAGCGGGCAATTTATTTTATATAAATACTGGATAAAATGGGCCAATTTATTAAACGCGACGACGGGCCCAAATACACTTATCGGCCCATTTAAAGCGATTAAATGGGCCAAATAGAGAATCGCGCCTAATGGATGCGACGTCGCGCCTAATGGACGCGACGTCGCGGGTAATACCCGCAAATGACTCTATTTTAGTAATGGGTGCGAAAAACGCCCTATTTGATTAATTAATATTTTTTTTTGATTTATTTTGTTAAAAAAGCCAATAGATATATATAAAAATAGAATTGTGGATAAATTGTTTGTTGATATGAGAGGCGAATGTGAAATGATATGATAGTGTGTGGAGGGTGGGGCCCGAGGTCCATGGATGGCTGCTGTGGTGCAACCACCATGTGAGTTTGTCTTCTCTCCATGGCAAGGAGGGGCAAATTTGGAAAGTCACATCAATGTAGAAAGAAATAACTTTATTATTATTATTACCACTTACTTACCTAAATAAACAGCCACTTGGTAAGGTAAAGGGGCGGAGATAAAACTCTGATTTCTGAATTAGTGATTTAGAGGCAAGTACGCAAGTGGACGCTTACTTTGAGTTGGTTGTTTGAAATTGGATAATATTAAAATTGTTGGTATTATTATTATTATTACTATTATTATTATTGTTGTTATATAACCATTTCACTTCCATTCCAAGGATTTTCACTTGACGCTTGGACATGAAGGATGGACATAATGTTTCATTTTCTTATTCAACAAGTCTCTCTCTCTCCATCATCGTATCATTTTCATGTTTCGAAATCCATTTTCATGATACATATTATTAATGTATACTTATCTATACACTCGCGTATTATCCATTTCCGCTTTATAACTTTTTTTGCTTTTGATTATTTTTTCACTGACATACTTATTATTATTAATACATCTTTTTCACAAGACCCTTTTGCTTGGTTGGACGAGTCAGGTTCAGTATTACCCATCATTGGTCCAGAGAATTGAATTGAATTTTGACTATATAGAATAATAATTGAATACTTATAGACATATCAAGATGTGCATCTGTTAGGAGAATACAACTGGATAGCAAATATCACATGGCATGTTGTGTTTGTAATGAAGAACTTAAGCATGTGATTTAGACTAAGTAACACACAGAGAACTATTCTAGTACAGTATATATACTGTAATAAGTATTTATCTGAACTTCTAAACATACATATTATTTATGATTTTTTTTTTATATAAATGATTAATGCTGTATTCTCCATCTGAACAGGCAAAAGCTTTTAATGCCTTCATTGGATATTGTTTTCCACAATCAAGTAAAAACCTAAATCTGGCACATACTGTGAAGTGGAAAAGCCTACATACTTGGCAATTTGCATAGGTATATACCTATAGTGCAAGATTATCATTAAATTAAATTTTGGGAGGCAAATGATTGACTTTACATAGGTACTTAATTGTTGAGATTATTTGTCCCGGGAAATTAACTTACTACGACTCAGTAAACCAAATAATAGACATTTCTTTGAGTGTAGTCCTCAATTTAACACTAACTGGGAAAAAAAAAAGAAAAAGATAATATCCATTTTATATGAACTTATAATTCATTTCCAAACTATATGATGATATGGGAAAATTTAATATCTGAACAATGATTGACCATCGAAGAGAAATATAAGAATAATTGACATCTAGTTATCAAGAAAGTATGAAGTGGGATGAGATGAGGGACAACATCACTTTATGTTGATAGGGAAAGATGCTAAGGGACCCAACATATATATTATATTATATTAAATGCTCAGAACATATATTTAACTTAATACGGGACACTAATATTTGGGTATGAGATGTGACTTATACACGATACTTGCATGTGTCCCCATTCCATCCAAGGAAGAAGAGATCGTGGTATTGACCTAACTATTAGATAACAATATGGTCCAAATCCACTAACACATTGTTTTATCAAATTAAATCAACCACATGTAAATTTAAATTTTTAAATAATTAATCATCCCATTTGATTTGGTTTGGCCGACATAATCTATATGCGATCAAAAAAATAAATTAATAGGAATTTTTTGTCTTGAATTGGATAATATTATAAAATATTTTGTCTTCAAGTAGGTCAACAACAGTAAAGACCAGCAACAGCAAGCTGTAAGAACTACAATGTGCGCTAGAAGCCACTCAAAGAAGAATCAATGTTTTTTGCTATGATTTCTTTACAAGGGGCGATGAATGTAAGTATATTATATTATTATATAAAGAGGACCCTACATTACATGACTGTTGTAGTAGGTCCTCGTTAAGCATCTGTGTTTCCCGACCAAAGCTATCGTTCAAGATTACGATATACACAGTTGATCTTTGTAATGGATCAACATGAACTGATAAACCCTAAAAAAATAATCCCTTTACAGTGTAGGTAGTTACTTAAATTCATAAATCTCTTAAAGGTAAGAGATTCGAGGGACTCATGCAAAGTTCGATATCTTCTCGATGTGTAATCACGCATTGCTTTCTCGTCAGTTCCATCTAATATGATGCTTGGTGAGCGGACGTGTCAAAAGTAATATAACTGCGAAATGTATAATAGAAAGTGATTTTTCAGAGAGAGAGAGAGAGATTCATTGGGCCTCTAACTGGACTGTAGTGGACTTCATGAACAAAGTCCTTTATATTTGGGCCGAAAATGGGATCTGAAGCCCATCTAAGTAATAAAGGCAATGGTCAGCATCCTTGCATTGTTTTCTTTTTTTCTTTCAAAATGATAGTTTAATATATCAAAAGACATACATAACTCCGCAACTATGGCTATTTAACCCACATTTATAATATTCTTTACTTTTTCCATATTCAACCTCTAAAATATCAATTTCTTTAGGACGAACACTCCCATAAAGAGAACCGACACTCCCCACGGGGAGAAAAGCTCCTACAAGATGACACGAAAACTCAAGATCGAAATAGTTTACCAGCGAATAAAATACAGGAAAAGAAACGTAGGAACAAAGAATGAGAAACTCCCCAACCTCCATTAGTGGAGGAAGGGGAGAAAGCTTCATGTGTGGGTGCGAGAGGGGAGATGAGAGAGGAGGTAAGGTTTCCTGTGCAGAATTTGAATTGATCTTCTCACTTTTCAGCTTCTTACAATAAGATCCTAAATCAACTTTTTCACATTGTTCCGGATATTTATTTCACGCGCAAACACACACACACTATATACTAATATCTCATGGAAATTTGATGTGTGAGCTCTAATATAAATAAATATAATTTATATTATGAGACATTTGTAATTTAAAATATTTAACGACGAATTCATGATTTAAAATTTATTATATATTGTTATTTTTATGTGTAAAAATTTAAAAATGATTTGTGATGATATAATCATAATAAATGAAAAGGGTGAACGGTAAAATGATAATTATTCAAAATTAAAATAAATAAAAAATAAAAGCGTAGAATGATCATTATATGTGAAGTGGCATTATTATGTGTGCATGTATAATTGATAAGTTAGGATTTTACGCTACTTTTATACCTGTAAACTTGCATTTTCGATTATTATCTACTCGAAACCTTTCGGATATCCTACATTTATATTTATATTTCTATTTGATAGATATCGGAGTAAAAGAGACCAAAATAGGGAAAATACGATCACTTTTGAAGGTTCTTGAATCATGTGGATCTCTTTGCAATTTTCATCAATCTACGGGGCATTTTTTGCAATTTAGCAGATTTTGAATATTAAGGATTATATAAACTCGGCAAGAAGAAGTCAAAAGAAGTTGAGATTTTATTTCAACAGACGAGATACACTCGGACGAAGGATACATTATATATATCACATACAAGATATCAACGAGGGAGAATAATCGGGACGGGACGATCTAACCCGCAGTCCTAAACGAAAAGGTAGAAGCAAGGAGCTCTCGAGAGGGCCTAAACGCACGCTGAAATATATTATTAAGCAGGCACCTCACGAGGGCATCACTGACGGAAAAAGATCAGACGCCGCAGCCCCAAAACAGAGAGGGACCGAAGCAAGTAGCTTCCGAGAGCTGCTTCTTTGCACAACTGAGGGCTGCGATATTCGGGAACTTTTGACGAGCAAATAAGAACGGAGAGCCACAGTTCGATTACGAGGGTCTTCGAGGCAATTTCTCAACCGACCACAACGGGAAACACCGAGGAGACGCGTGACAACTCGAGCATCGTGAGGGACGAATTTCTTATATTTAATATTTCCTTGTTTTCGTTTAAGATCATGCTAGCGTAATCTCTTTTGTGATTGAGGCCGGATTATGTTATTCGTACTTTACCTAATCGTATGAGTTGAGTTACGTATTTCTTGTTTGCGTTTAATGCCTGCGTATGTTTGATCACCATATGTTTGATTCTTGATAGGTTTATGAGACTGTATAAGTGATTAGACCGGTTAGAATAATAAACAAGGAATACCACGACGTAAAACCGATCAGAGATGGAATTCGGTTTCGTATGTGTGGTTTCCGAGACCTTAGGCACCGAAAGCGTCTAAACTCGGGGAAATTCATAAAGCCAAATGCGTGCGGAGTAACTACAGTCATATAGGAATATAGTTGATTGGTTCACTCTCGCATAGGGTTCCTAGATACGTGGATAACAGGTAGCACGTATGGTAGGAATTTCTACCTTAACTAGATTTGATTAGGTAAAGTCGATTGCATGAAGACGTAGGATTAATCTGTGTCGATTATGTGCTTTAATCACGCTTGTCGTTATTTGATTCCACTATCTTTATTTTATTTGTTTTTATCATTATTTGCGTTTTTATCTCTTTTATCAAATCATTCAAAAATATAAAAAAAATATATATTTTTAGTCTAAATTAAATTTAGGAATAATATTTTAGAATTAATGGAGCTATCTCTTTGGATTCGATACTCGGACTCACGTCCGTTTTATACTACTTACACGACCTAGTACACTTGTTAGTATTTGAGCGTGTCAATAATCTGCTTATTATCTTGAGGAATCATATCATATATGATCCTTCTTCTCTGTACGACATGGTCCAACATTTAACTTGGCCGTTTGTGATATATTCCTCCTTCATATGTTATTATTTTTCAAAAAAATAAAATAAAAATTATTACATATGAAGGCAAGAATGACGTAGTCGAGCTCTTTATCACACGAATAAAGTTTCAAGACATATATTACACAGGACCATGCATGCTCGTCTTCTCTAAAAGGACAACCATGAAAATCAAAATATGAAATTAGAATCCTTATGAGTTCTTTTTTTTTTTTTTCATTTAAAATGAGTTCATAAATCAATTGTCGTCGTCAGGAATGAATGAACATGATTAATATTTTATGTGAAATAATTTCGAGGTTTTTGGGAAGACCTCGAACCTGATCATGAAGCATACCGACGACGTGGATCCGCGTACGTGTTAGGGTTTGTTCGCTCTTTTCCAGCAGATTCGTACAGCTTAGTTTTAAGTTAAATGTTCGATTTTTTTACAATGATTTCCATTCATATTTCAGAAACTGCAATGTTTGTGTGTATAAGCATACTTATGTTTTTGTACTGGATAACACAAAAGACAAAATCTGCAAACTTTAATCTCCAAATCTTTGGGATGTGAAATGATGAGATGCCCACCATGTAGAACTTTTCTTAGGACCCAATTGGATCGAGAAAAAAAAACAAACTTATATTAGACGATGATAACCATGCCGAAATTATCTCAATGAGTGCAAAAGATGAGCCAAAATTGAGGAATTAACCGAACTATTCCTTTTCTTTATTTATTAGTTTATTTGTAAATTCAGTTCTTGATATTCTTCATAGTAAACAAAAAGATATAGTCTAATTGAACACGCTTTTTTTTCCCTTTTTCTTATTTATGAAGGTGCATCATTTCCACATAGGTTAAAAATTAACATTTACTATTGACCAAAATCTGAATTTACACTTGACAACATACGGGATACAGCATATACCACCAATACATATATTTGCGACCACTTGGTTCTCATTTATTTATTCATATATATATATATATATATATGTATGTATATATATATATATATTTCCAGCGTTGATGCTTTATGTGTGGTATTGAACATGGAAGAGTCACCTCAGATTCCATTTTAATCCGTAACACATCACAGATATTCTCCGAATTGCACGCATACTTCACCTATATAAAGGAAGCTGCATACTTCAAAATATTCAATACACAGTGTATCCACATTCCATTCACTCAAAATTTGCTGCATTTATTTATTTTTTTTCTTTTATAGTCTTTTCCCAATAATGGCATCGAACTCAATGTCCTCTTCGTGGACAACTACACAGAACAAGCAATTCGAGAAGGCCTTAGCCATTTACGATAAGGACACTCCCGACCGTTGGATCAATATCGCGAGAGCCGTTGATGGAAAATCGGCTGAAGAAGTGAAGCGACATTACGAGGTTCTCATCGAAGATCTCAATCATATCGAGTCTGGAAACGTCCCGTTTCCGATCTATCGAAAGAACGGGAAAAAACGCCCATGATTTGGGTAAGAAAAGAAAAAGTAAAAACACACACGCAACACACTATATATGGCATATATATAGTCTCTACTACAAGAGGATCCAATTCATTTACGGAAAAAAAATGATTAATGATTTTTATTTTGTTTTGCTATCTAATTGACATATGCCTTGTCGTCGTGTACGAAAAAAGCCCACATGAGATCTAATCTCATCTACTATCAAGTTCAAGACTCTCGCTTTGTATGGATAACGTTACTAAAAATATTTGATTCATACAGTTAGTTCCATGTGAGATGGATATTGTCCACTTGGTGCTTTACTATGTGCCGACATGTAATAAACTAAGTTCTTTTATTTATTAATTTATTTAGATATGGCATGCATGTTAGATAGGTGTCTCATATTTTTGTCCTTACTATTTCATGCAAGATTTGTAGCTTTCTTGGCGGTAGTCTTCATTTCATTTATTTTGCATTATTTTTTATTTTATTTTTGCAGGGGCAAGAAGGTTATGAAGATATTGAATTGATTACATATTGACCTTGTAAACGCTTGCTGCGTTTGTAATATTGTGTGGTTCGACTAAAGATTTCACTATTTAATAAATATTCTTTCGATTATAGATGTTTGTCGAAAAGAAACATAGTTTGATTCAAAAAATTAAACTCAAACGACAACGCGCACACTATCAATATATTCGGTTTAAGGAAGAATATGAAGAGGTTGATGTTGGTTGGACCCAATTTGATGTTTTCATTTCCGTTTTGTGTTTAAATAAAATTTATCACTCTTTATTTCTAACAAATGACCGAGAGAATAATTTATATGGGGATTATTATTATGGATTTGAATACAGTAAATGGTTCGAAGAAAATGAAAAGTCGTGAAAACACCTTTTCGACGATTGTCATCGAAAATCCGACGGAGTTAGGCCACTAACGAGAGTGGGTAGGGAAAAAAAAATAGACCACCACATGATGTTCTCGACTGAGACTGATAAATTCCTTTTGTTAAATTCCTTTTAGTTGTCGATTTAATTCATTTTGCTGCTAATGCAATTTCCCCCAGAAAAGAAACTTGACGAATATCTTACCGCAGCAGCGCACGGCTCAATCTACGGCTCGAAAAGTCGGTTCTTTTTCTTCTTCTGCAAAGTTAATTACAGCCCAAATATATTCTTGATTCCATGTCTAATTTTTTGTAGCTTTCTTCTTACATTTAATTTTAGGCGTAATAATAATCAAAACTCTTACCTGTAGAAAGTATTTCTCTGCGTTGAAGAAGGCAACTACGGAGTTGACACAACATTAGATTATTTGCAGATCCATACACTTCCTCTCATCTCAGATGATCACGATTGATATATGATAACCCAAGAACAAAACCAAAAAAAACTAATCTAATAATAATTAACTCATCGATCAAAATTAGAAATTAGAAGTTTTACACGATTTCATCAGAGGACGATAATTTCCTCTTCATAGCCTGCTTGTTATTATGCATCCACACCTTAAACACCTGCCTCCTCACGCCCACCTCGTCACAAAACCTCGTAACTTCTCCATCGTCTTGTCTCTGAATCCTCCACCCCAACTTGGAAGCGAACTCCTGCATTTTCTCCTTCTGCTCTTCACTAAATTTGGTCCTAAACCTCTTCTTCTTCGAACCCTCGAAACCGTTCAGATCTTCACTGCCCGAAGACTCGGCGATCGCCGCATTACTATTACCGCCGAAGCTCATCATCCTCGGAGTTGTTGCAGCGAACCCTAGTAATGATTCTTTGTCGCGATGGAGATGATGAGTTGGAAACGTTGATGCGCTGCTGTTGTAGTACTGAGGTTCACCACCTTCGACGACAGATTCTTTGCGGTGGAAGTTTCTATGGCAATCACAAGCCGCGCAGCTCAAGTATTCCGGCGTGCCCTCTTCACCGCCGGGCATGAACTCGCCGCATCCGTCTAAGGCGTGGCCTCCTATGTTTGCAGCATGGTTCTTGAGACATTCTTTGTGCCTAACAGTCGCTGTAGTAGGTTGTTGAGCCGCCTCTCGTGGCGGCGCCGGTGGTGGTGGGTTTTGAGGGATTTGGGTAGGAGTTCTCGAACTAGATGCGATCACACCACCGCCGCCTGAGACGGCGCTTACGTGGGGTGGATTTGAATCTGAAGAAGATGGGTCTAAATTGAGCTTCGTATGGTTGTTATTATTGTTGTAGGGGTGATGATCTAGGGTTTTCTCAGGGCTGAAGATGGAGCTCCCACGGCGAGCTGAGAAGGTTGTGTTTCTCGATAATCGATCGCTGGAAACTATGGGTGCTAAAGGTAGCTTTAGAGGCGATTCTTGATTTGTGCCTTCCATGGGGATCCTTGAAAGAAGATGATGATGAGGGCTTTTGCGCTTCGTACTTTCAAGAACTTGGTTTTCTTTGCTAATCTAAACTCGTTTACACACTAAAATCTAAAAGAGAAGACCCTAATATCCAAAGTAAACGTTGCTAAACCATAATGAGAGATGGACCACAGATGAAAGAAAAAAGAGGGCTTTGACCTCGCTACAAATTTGTAATTAATTTCTATGAAAATCGAGAGGTGAGGAAACAACAACTAGCAAGACAATCTCAAAAGAGGAAAAAAGACCCTGGACAAAAAAGCTTGCGTGGGACCCTCTTAAATTTAAGCACGAGCAATCGAACTAATGCAAAAAAGAAAAAATCTTTTTTTTTTTTTCTTTACCTTATCTAAACGACAGAAATTTATGTCAGTGCGCCACCGCCATGATCAGCTAATAGATTTTCAGATCGAGCATGTAATGAAAACAGCTTCTTTAGAGAACTGAGAAGTTAAAACCAGAGGATTCAATTAATCAATCGAGAGAGAAACCCTGGTTAAGAAGCTCTGTTTTTTGAGGAAATTAAAGAAGCTCTTTGTGAGATGATACAAAGAGTCGATGATGATTTTTTCAAGTACCCGGAGAAGGAAATTGGGTGGTGTTTGCCGTGTAAAAAGATGTTATGGCACTTACAGTGCTCTACAAATAAAACAACCGACAGCTCCACGTTGGATCTCTTGCAAACCCTGCACAAACGGTCCATTGTCTCATTATTGCCACTTCAATTCTCTTCTACTACCACACGCCATTCATGTGTCGCAAAACCCCAAAAACAAACGCGTTCTTGGTTTTGTTTTGTTGTAATGAGTTTGAGAACGAGCTTTAAAGGAGGAGGAGGAGGAGGGGGAGCTTGAGTTTAATCCCAGGAAATAATGTGGTTAAGGATACAAATCTTGATTTAGGTTGTAAAAGCTTGTGGAGAGGTTGGAATCTTAAAAAGGTGATAAAAGGTAGGTCCACAAGAACTATTACAGTACTGTTCGGTGTGTGATCTTAATATATTGCATCGCATTGCATTATAATAGATAGCTTCAAGATTATATAAATTGTATTTTATTGTTTATTGCAGCCCACTTGCCTTAAAAGATCAATTTCCCATCATAAAAGATCGTCTACTTAATTATAGGGTATTGCGGTCAAAAAAGCTCGCATCTTTAATATTGATGATGCATTAGGACAAAGATTAGGGTTTTACTTCTTAAGTTCAATTAATAAATTAAATAAAGCATATCGACACGAGCACCCACGTCTTGCTTGGCTTATTGAGGGAACAAGTTCCAACTTCCAAGCCCTAATTAATTCTTTAATAATCAAATTAAAATGTCAGATTTTGCATTAGCATCTTTGTCCAATCTTCATGATTTATGATACGTGTTCGTTGCCCTACCACTCCTTTTCAAAGAGTGAGGACAATGGACTTTTCACTATTTAATTTAGTTATTATTATTGGCTGAGTTCATATTCAATTATTCATACCATATGTATACCAGAACAGTCATGAAACGGACCCATCTGGTCAAATCTTTTAAATTATTAAACAAAATATAACTTTGAAACACAATATATATATATATATATATATTAGCTTTGCACGATATTACGGTGCTTTGTTCGCTTCATTACTACTCTTTTGCATCGATCCCCCAAAACTCAGCAGCTTTGCAGTCATCGTTAACCATCAGCTTCGAAAACTCTTCGTGATCGTAGCTTAGCTCAGCTTTTCCTCCGAACTCCATCGGAAGATTCTCATCGTCGAAGAACGTCTTCATAATCTCAACGCTCCTCTCGTCGTTTGGGTACACAAACTTAATCTTCTGGAAAGTGTTCGGGTCCACAAAGTACTTCACTGCCTGAAAGAAAAGAAAACCGAAACCTCATCGACGCTTTAAGGATATATATGTGCGATATGAATCCCATATATATGTAAGTTATAATTACCGTCCAAAAAGCCTGAAAGATCCTCGGCGGGCTGTAAAGAACAACGACGGCGAGCCTCTGCGGGTAATGATTCTGCAATATGTGGAGAATATCCGCAGCTGTTTTGATAGGAATGTTGGTGCTAAGTGACCAGCCATTGAAATCTACGAGCCACGACATTTGCTCTTGCCCCTCTGGTGAGTTTAGGATCGCATTCTCCATGAGGTAGACGAGGATTCGTATGTTGCCGTCGGCCGATGTAGTGTTCTTTGTAACATTATTGTAATAACGATGAGTGTGTGTGTGTGTATGATCAAAAGTTAGCATTTTTAAACGGGCCGGCCCGTACCTGTTTTCCGGGCCTCATTATAAGGACGTTTCTGCCCTCTCGATCGCGAAAATTGGCCCTCGAAGCTTTCCCGGTCTCAGCTTCGTGTGCCACTTGTTGCTGCCGAGGGACACCACCGAAGTTCGTTATTTCTTTTGAAGAAAATATTAATAACAACAGTTTTTTTTTTATGCTTTATTACTTACCCAACGTATTTCCTCGGGCTTGAATTCACTTCTCCATTTGAGGGTCTCCCCTAGCATTTTACGGGCCTTTTCCACGTCCCAATCTCGAGCCATCAGGTACCTCCTCAGGCACGAATTGGTGCAGAATTTCGAGCTTCGAACCGATATTAGCTCTCCAAGTCCATCCCGTAGCATTTGAATCTGTCACATATACATACATACATATATATATAATATATATATATATGAAACGAAAGAATTTTGGGGGAATTTTAGTTTTGGTACCTTAGCATCTTCTTGATTGAGTTCTTCTTCGTCGGTGTGGATCTGATCCTGATGTTTCTGAGGCATTATAATAATCCTGAAAAATGTTAGCTAGCAGCTGAATTCTTTCTTTAAGCGACCACAGAGGCAGAAATATATAGAGCAACAAACAAGTGCATGCTTTGCTTTTTGACCACCGAACAACGATTACGAGAGCCATTAACGTGTTCTTTTCTTTGTTGAGCTAAGTGACAAATGGCTCATATGTCACTGCCCTTTAATTCTTCCTACGACATATATTCAATGCGAGTGTAATAATGATGGACGACTCTGACTTGTTACTACTCCCAATATCGTCATTACCAGCGGCGAAGTGGGACTAAGTCAAGGTGGGCTCCAAAAATCTCGTCGATGTTTCGATTTCATTTCAACGTGTATGTCATCATAAAGGAGGACTTTCTGTCTACAATTAAAACGTATAAAAGGTGTCAAATCAAAGCGTGGAAGAGTAACAGTGCCCCGTGGATCCGTTGACCCTGTTCCGGCCAGGATCGGGTCAAGGCTATTGTTCGACCCGCGTTTGTAGAGGAGAGGATAACAAAACTCATCTTGTCCCAAGAAGTCAGTTTTTTTATAGTTATTGTAAGATTTTACCACGAAATAAGGAAATGAGGTGGAGAAGTTTTGCAGAAAGAAAAAAAAGGACGAGAAGAACAATAAATGCACAGAAACACAACAGTATTATTATTATTATTATTATTATTATTATTATTATTATTATTACTATTATTATTATTACATCAGTCCTTCCGCTTATAGAAAGGAAAAGATGGAGGAGCCTGCCTGCAAAACCTGTAAACGTAATAGGAACGGAAACCAGAGACACAACTCTCTCTCTCTCTCTCTCTCTCTGCCATGCAAAGTTTCAATTTCCAAAACCTAACAAAGTCATTTTCTGTCGACCAAATTAAACAACCTGAATGAAAGCGACCCATCTTTGAGCTCAACAAGTTAATTCTATGTGCTATGGATCATTCATCATCATCATCATCATCATTGTGTCTATAATGTCAAGTAACTTGCAAGATCTCATTTTTATTGCCCAGTAAAACAGTAAGTAGTGGGAGGATAAAGGCTTTGCCTTGATTAGCAGCTCAATTTCATCACCAAGAACTAAATAGTTATGTAAGATGAGATGAGAACTTCATTAAACCAGAGGACTGTAAGAAAACGTATACAAAGAGCAGAGAAGAGAAGACTAATCGCATGAACAGCTAAGCAGAGGATCACATTAAAAGGAACCATAAATAAAACCTTAACAAAACTACGATAAATCTGCACAGACGACAACTTCAGCCTACGTATTGATAAAGCTTTAACTTCAAGACTTGGACAGAAAATGGCTGCTCTATATCTCATGCATGTTTCACCCAATACCAAGCACTGGAAATAATAACATATTTTCCTATTCCAACACAGACTACACGCAGAGAGAAAGAGAGACAACACCAACCCGTGATTAACGCCATGAAGAGACGGTGAGCACTGGCACGTGGTTCCAAGCCAAAGACAAGAAAGCAGTTGGATTTGACTCGACAACCTTGTACAGTTCACTGTAATTATAGTTCCACAGCAAAATCTTGGCCTGGCTCAGCGCGTAATGGCTCAAGTTCAACGGCTTGAAACCAGCACTTTCCATCATCAGACGCCACTTGTCCTTATCCTCCATTCTCTTTGTGCCGTGACCCACTAATCCTGATATCATGCTCCCGAAGAAGAGCTTTTCTATTAGGATCCGATCCGACGAGTCACGGGCTAGGTTGGGGTCGAGGGACTCGAACACAGCCGTGAAGTACTTGAGGGCGTCCCTGAACAAGGGCAAGAACTCGGCCCTGTTCAAGATCGCGTCGTACTCGCCTAAGGTGACAACGCATGGGTTCAAAGCTTTTGCAAGCTTGAGAACTGAGTCGACGCCTTGGGTTGTTTCGTCAAGAAAGTTATGCAGTTGGAGCATGAAGTTGCAGACGACGGTCTCATCTGAGTCGACCCGGAAACTCGAGTGGTTCAAGTTCTCGACCCGGGTTAGAATTGGGTCGAACTCTAGGTTCAGGTTCAGCAATTTGGCGAATTCTTTCAATCGATTTCCCGTTGCAAGGAGCGAGCTTTCAGGGTTGCTTCCGAGGACCGGAGCAGGTATGCCCGAGATCCGGATTCTTTCGGGTTTCCCACCGGGTCGGGTGGCTAGAGCCTGTAAGAACGCAGCCCATTGAATGCCTTGCACAACCCCAAAATCGAAGATGTGGATTTTCTGGGATTTTTCCGTTGCTTCAAGTATCGCTTGGTTTGCGGTTAGGTGGGCGAATTTGGAGTACGGACATGCCTCGTAGAGCGCTTTGTATGCAACCGTGAGCTCTTCAGGCATATTATCGTGCGTTATTGAGGGTCTCTTCAGCGAGATTTTGAGCTCCAAAGCCTCACAGAAGTAGTATGCGACTCTCGTCAACGGATCTCCGTGTGGCGACAAGCTTTCTTTGAGTCTTTTCGTCGAACACTCCGCGCTCCCCGGGTCGGACTCCAATACTCTAGCGCAATCCATCAACGCCTTAGCAATCGGCTCCGGCGAAGAACCCGAACCGGAAACAGTAGCCTCGGTGTGATCCGGCGAGCTCACTGAAGCGCCCACAGTAGGGTTTACGACGCCGTCCTTCACAGAACTAGCCGTTACAACAGGTGGGACCCAAGGAACCGTGGGTTCATCGAACACCACCCGATTCAGATCTGACGGCCCCGACGAAGAGCCGATGTTCAGTTCGGAGCCGTACAGATTGTTGAAATCGGCGCCTATGAAGCTGTCCATCCACTCATCGGAGTCCAGCTCCGCAAACGGGATATGAGGGCTCGTGTGGTGCTGAAGATTCGGGAAGTTGAAGGCCGTATCTGCTTCGGGTTCGGAACCCGAGAACGGGTCCGGGAAGCCGACATACGTCGTCGTTTGCTGCTGCTGCTGCGCGGTGGGGAAGTGGAATTGGTGGTGGTTGGCAGAAGAAGAGAGGAGATGCTGCTGGTGGTTTTGTTCCTGTTGCTGCTGCTTCTGCTTGATGACCTGTTGCGCTATCGCCATTAGGTTTCCGCTGTCGGTACACATGTACGCCATTAATCGCCTGAAGCTCTCCCCTGATGTTAATGGCTTGTTTGGCTACTATTACATGCTCTGCTGATGGGAGAGAGAAGAAAGAGGAGAAAGCTACCCGTTAGTGTGTTGACTCTATAGTGCTGTATATTTATTTGTGATAGTAACATGGACTATTAATTTATGATTTCAATTTTTTATAATGAATAAAAAATTGTCACATTTCTGTATGAATACGGAGCCACAGCCAATTATGGGCAAGCAATAGTAGTAGAATGTTAACATCAAGCTTACTGCTTACGTCTTTGATTTTTTTAATTTTAAAAATATTGTAAAGATTGCCATATCTCCATTTTTACCAGTGAGAAACATGTTTTAGAGTTTGGACTAAATAGATAAATAAAATGGAAGGAAAAAAAAAAACTAAAATAGAAGCCTAGGAAGAAAACCTATATAAAAGGGGGAAGAAAACGAAAATTGGGGGAAAAGGTATAGTAATTTAGAGGCCAATAAAGTAAGCCTACAGTTACGAACCATACGGTGCTTACCCGCGTGGAACGGCCCACGAATGACGTGGCGCCGATTTGTTGTGGGCTCCGCCTTTTACTGAGCGCAAAACGACGTCACATAAGCTTCCCACTCCCATGATAAACTCCCCGTCCTCTACGAGGGTCCGCCTTCTGCAGTAGTAACATCCAATTCGCCAAAACGATGGGTCCCACACTCATGCGTTCAGGAAATCTTAGCCGTCCGACGAGGGACGGTTGACATTACATTCACTGCCAAAGTAATTCATGCAGTCGTTGACACGTCGACACTGGCTATGTTTTAAGAAAAAGTGGTAGCGTGCTCCTTCTGGGCCCACTCGTAGCAGGCAAATGGACTAACAATCAGTGTTGGGCTCCACTAATTGTATAACGGCCCAATATAAAAGCCCAGCAATGGCGGGCAGAAAGAAAGGTTAATGATGAACATGACGCAAACGATGTCCCACAAAATCCCAACTCAACACACATTTCACAGTTATTGCTCGTCACGATCTTCTTTCTCCTCAGATCGACGTCGACCTAACAATCAGCAGATTCTTCATTCAGAAATTGGAAATTCCAGCAAGTTTTTCCAATCGCAGCACCACATTGTCTTTGCTCCGATTAGATGATTCATCTGAAGGATGATGAATCGTTTCCAGTATCGACGCCGACTTCTTCCTCGGTTCTATCGTCGCCGCCGCCGCCTTTTGCGAACCTGTTCGGTTGGGGACGATACAAGTCCTGGGCACTCGCCGCGATTCTCCTGCTGGCTTTCTGGTCGATGCTCGCCGGTACCGTCAGCCTCCGGTGGTCCGCGGGGAATCTCAATCGATTCCACGACGACTACGAATCTCCTGCGCCTGAAGATATCGACTTCCTCGTACGTTCTTCATCTTTCTATGATTATCGACGACGACGATTATTCTCTTCATGATTCGATGGATCTAATTAACTGTAGGATCTAGAGGAAAGAGAGGAGACGGTGGAGCATATGTGGGACGTTTATACGAACGGGAATCGGATAAGGCTGCGTGGGTTTTGGAAGGACGCGTTCGAGGCAGCGTACGAGGATTTAACGAGCGATGTCACCGAAGTGAAGCAGCGCGCCATTACTGAGATTGCGAAGATGTCCGTTCGATACATCAACAAGCTTGACCACCACGCTCATGAACATTCTTCATCATTGCTGGTTAGTTTCATTGTAACCTTAATTATCAATCGATGAACATCATTAAATGTCAACACAGCTCTTTCTATCATGGGACTATATATATATATATATATATATATATATATATATATACATATAACACATTTTCTTTTTGTGCAGAGCATACGGGATTTGAGTTTGAAGCAAACTGCTGCAACTCGATGACTTCAGATTACATATTATTCGAGTACATATTGGTCTTTTGTTGGGTAATCTCACGCTGCATAGATGAAATAAATACGAACTATTTGCAACATCGAGGACTGCTTTCTCTTTTGTCAATTCATTTCTCTTTTTTCAATTGATTTTAGAGTGGAATCCCACAAGTGCTTAGTCATACAATCTCTTATACAATCTCTTCTGCTATATGCAAGAAAAATAGGAAAAAGGACACATTAAAAAGGTATAATTTATCATATCATACATTTCTAGCACTTGACCAAACAACAAAAACGAATCATGCGATACAGAAGTAGGAAAGAGAAAAAACAAACAATATATAGCATTCATCCATAATTATATAAATTAAACCAAAGAAGCTCTCAGAGGCTGAGAAATGCTTCTTCCCTTCTCACCGCGGAGTGCCAACATCGCGGTTCAAAACAGAGCAAAGAACCTGTCTCGATATGTAAGTCTCCAGCTCCTTGGACATCTTCGTCAGCTTCAAGTCGAAGTCGCTCTTGTACCTCTGCTTCGGTGACGGTGCGTTGCTCGCCTGTTGTTGCTGCTGCTGCTGCTGCACTGGAGAGCACGAGAGCCTTCTCCTCGGGCTCGATGTTTGGCTTATCATCATCAGCTTCCCCACAGACATCATGGGACTTGAGGACACTTCTCTGTCTGGTAACTTCACAACCGGTCCACTTTTAGTCTCCAAAGGCAGAGGCTTTATGGGGTCTTTATGCAGCTGCTTTTCCCTGCCCTTTTCACCGGCTAACACAGCTTTGTCTCGGTTCAAGCTTAACAGTTTCCAAGGATTGATGCTAGCGTGGAAAGCTTGCTTCTTGTTTTGGGCCCCGGGGGGTTGTGAATCTCCATCGATTCTTATCGAAAACCTTTGTGGGTTCTGATATTTGCAGTGCATGTTAGAAAAAACTCAGTTGAAGCATCAGAAAGACAAAATAAATAAGCTTGTTTATTACCAGTTGGGCAATTTCGTTCTTGTCTGTACACGTTGGTTTTTCAGGTGAATCCAAGTTGAGATTCTCAATAACCTCGTCCTTGTCCTCCTCCTCATCATTGTCTTCAGAGAAGTAATCTGAGTCCTCGAGTGATGATTCGAGTTCGAGGGCTTGATCCTTTTCTCTCATTGCTAAAATGTATTCGTAAGTGGAGATTCCCTGCACATATGCCATATAAATTAAACATCTTTGTACCTATAGCTTAATGCAGCTTTATTACACAGTACAAGGATAACTGATAGTGATGCCCATTAGTACCACATTTTAGAATCAAATTGAGATGGAAGTGTAATGTACCTTTTTTATGAGAAGTACGTGAAAGAAAAAGAGCTGTCCCAATGCAGCAGTGCCATAGAGAGTCAGAAGCAGTAACATCACCTGTTGATTGCCAGAAGAAAAAAAAAAGAGTTTAATTGTATCCCTCCTCCTCATTGTTGATGATGATTATGAAATGGGAGGATAGATTTCGGAGTATTACAGAAAAGGTTGCGAGAAGTTCCCTCGGGAATCCTGCGTAGTGCCTCTTGATCAGTTCGTGTTTGATGCCATTGCTGTCAGCGAAGCATCTGATGAATACTGCTACAGCAGTTCCTCCCTCTACTACAAGCTGAAGCAGCAAAGGATTTTGCCAAAACAATCACAAAAAATGTCCTAAGAAAGAAGAGAATGCGAGAAAACCGACCATTATCAGTACGAAGATCATCAAGAGAAAGAACGCCGTGTAGTTCCTCTTGCCAACGCAGTTGTTCAACCACTGAAACACATACCAAAAAATGCAACAAAATCATTGAATGATTGATTTTCAAATGAAACTAAGAGCTTTACCCTGCAGTGGTGATCGAAGCCCTGGATGCACTTATTACAAGTCCTGCAGTGTTTGCTGTACTTGTCAACCTAGGAGAAAACAGTTTTTTGTGGGTAAAGATTGAAAATTTATGCATAAACAAAATCTAGAAACTGAATAACGGGAAACGAGACCTCGAAATCACAATGCGAACAAAACGAAGTTTCGTGGTGCTTAGCATTCAGTGCAACCGAGTCACTTTCGAGGATAAGAGGAAACGGGATCAGAGGTTGCTTGATTTGAACAACCATGGAGCTCCATGGATGATCAAAATACTTCCTCCTTATGAAAATCCTCAGGACACATTGCTCGATCTTTCGAAAGAATCTCAGAAAAATCCTTGTCAAGACATATCCGTAATAAATTACTGGAATAGAGTTTCCCTTTCTTTTATTTTTCTTCTTCTTTGGCTCCTTCTTGCTACGTCTTAATCGGGTTTTATCAGCTGGATCAGTGGACGAGCATCTCACAAACAGGCAAGCAGAACAAAATGCCTAAAAATATGCATACACAGAGAACAATAAATCAAACTCAAAATGCCTAAAATTCACCCTGAATCGAATTGGTATGCATGATTTATTACCGAAAAGGAGAAGATTGTGTTCACGGTGATCTCTGCGATTCTGTTGCCAAGGAAAAGGCCGAGAAAGCAATAAAAAGCAGCCACCAAGAAGCAGAAAATTGAGATCCCCACAATCTGCGAAAATTGGAGGAATTTTTAAGGTTTTATCTCTAATTAACCAAATTAACAGCGGATAGAGGAGGAGAAATGAGTGAATCGGGGAATAAAAAAAGAAATAAAAGAAAACTCGTAACCTGCAATGGGTGGAGAGGTAGCTGCCATCCATGTACTCGCCTGAGAGGAACGGTTGAGGAGGAGATAATGCGCATCGCATTTCACAGAAGAAGAAAAAAAATAGACTGAGCTGAAAACTACGAAAGAACAACAAACTTGAGAGATAATAAAGTCTTCGGTTTGGTTTCGTAAACCTCTGTTCAAAATTCACTTCCACAACGGTCGATCATCATCAAAATTTCAAATATTGTGGGGCCCATTACTTTTGTTTCTAGTACTTTATTGGGCTCTTCATTGGGCTTTCCATTAGACATAAAATCCATTACCACGCACACTAGTGTGTGTATGACACGGCAAGATCTAAAGAGGAAAAAGCGCACACCTTTATTACACTGCAAACATCAGGAAACATGGAGTCTTAAATGATAAGCCTGCGCGCCGCAACTTCATATCCGCCGCCGCCGCCGCCTTCTTCTCGCTCTCTTCTTTCTCTCTCTTGTTCCTTCGCCGCTTCCTCCTCTCTCCTCGCCTCTTCTTCAGCAGCGCGTTCTCCCTCGCTCTTCGCTTCCTCTTCTCTTCTCTTTGCCGCCTCTTCAGCAGCGCGCTGTCTTTCTCTCTCCTCCTCCTCTTCTTCTTCTTTCCTCCGTGCTTCTTCTTCTTGTTCTCTCTGTCTCTCTCTAGCTTCCTCTTCTTGTCTGCGTCTTTCCTCTTCTTTTTCTTCTCTCCTCTGAGCTTCTTCTTCTTCTTGTTCCTTCTCTCTCTCTCTAGCTTCCTCTTCTTGTCTCTCAGCCTCCTCTTGTATGCGTCTTTCTTCTTCTTTCCTCTGTGCCTCTCTAGCTTCCTCTTCTTCTTGTCTGCGTCTCTCTTCTTCTTTCCTCTGTGCCTCTTCTTGTTCTCTCTGTGCCTCTCTAGCTTCTTCCTCTTGCCTTTCCCTTTCTCTCTCTTGTTCTTCCCTCTGTCTCTCTCTCTCAGCCTCTCGCTGTTCCTCTTCTTCCCTCCGGCGTCTCTCTTCCTCCTCTTGCCTGGCCCTCTCTTCCTCTCTCCTCCTAGCCTCCTCCTCCTCCCTCCTCCTCTCTTCCTCCCTCTCCCTAGCTTCCTCCTCCTCTCTCTTCCTAGCCTCCTCCCTCTCCCTCTCCACCTCTTCCTCCACGGCCGCCTTCTCCTCCTCCGCACACGATACGCATCCCAAAATCACAGAATCTTCCTGTTCAGACAGAAGCTGACTCATCACCGACGCGTTCCCAACACCAAACGACGTCGCCAACACATCCGCGTCCAGCGTCCGGAGCACAGAAGCCCGACCCGCCAAGAACTGAGGATGATTGTTCTCCGCCGTAGTACTGAAACCCACGAACACGAGCGTGTCGTTGTTAAAGGCCATTTGTGCCATCGGACAAAACCTCGGCACCACGAACACGTCACCTTCTTCCACCTCGTACCTCGCGTAGTTCCTGCTACTATTATTATTACCCCACGAACCCGCCTCCTCCGTTGGCTCGTCGGAGGCGGGGCACGCCGCCCGTATCATGCCACGGCCTTGAAGAACCACCGATATCTCGCTGGCCTTTGGATTCCAGTGTGGGCCCATCATTGATGCCTGTTTTGCACAGAAAATTGCTGGTTAGTTACGTCTGATCTTGAATTGGTTGACAAATCATATTTTTTTCTGGGCTTACTTACCGCGGTGAGGTTGACCATGAAGAGACCGATGTTTGACCCCTTCAAAGCGGACAGCTTCTTTCCCGTGACGGTGGTGCTCCACCCGTTGCGGTTCTCGAAGTCTTTGTGCTCTTTGAAGAGATTGAATAGCTTAGAGGAACCCTCCTTTTTCTTCTTCTTGTTCAGTTCGAAAACGCTGTGATGTCTGAATCCGAACTGTCTCTGGATAATCTCCCATGAAATGGATGTTTTGCTCTTAGATTCCTGAACGCTGTGTATGATAGCGGGCTGCTCTGTTCCGTTTATCAACTCCTTTATCACCTCCGCAGGAACCTAACAAGTTTCATACTCCAATTAATCAATCAATCTTTAAGAACTGAATTAAGAGAACACACGTAGCAGATTACAAACCTTAAAAGCTGCCTGAAGAACTTTAGGGTCAAAGCCGAGGACCAACTCACGGATGCCTGAATAAGGCCTTGTGACAGGCGACTGCCACGAAGAAGATTATTACACAGATTGTTTCAGTTTGGGAAATCGAGTGAAAAATTCAGTAAAATTCAATACTGGCTGTGGAAAACAGAAATCCACCAACGTACACTCAAATCTTGATTCGTGAAGATTGCGTAGACCCTGAGCTTTCTGCGTTCTTCATCAGTCTCCAGGTTGCTCTGTAGGAAGAAGACGGTTCCCTGCTCGAGCCTGTAGACATCTCCGGGTACTAAATCTGCGTTCTTCAGACCATTTTCTTCTTCATTCCAGCTCAGTTTACCACTTCCTATTGCAGAAATATGAGTTTAGTTATGCAAAAGATCATACAAATATAGGATATAAACAGAGCCGTATACCTGTGTGGACGAAGAAAACCATGTCTGCATGGAGAATAACCGGAAGGAACAGTGCATTTGGCTCCAGCGTGAAGAAATGGAGAAGATAGGGGCCGTTGATGTCATCCGTGACACTAACGGCCGAGATTCGTCCGTACTCCGTTGAAGCGATCGTCTTCTGCTGCTCTCTCTTCGCCACTCTACCACCGTAATCCCATGGAGCTTCTTCCTCTCTCCGATCACCGAGTGAATTTGCGGCTGCTGCGGCGATCAAAATCAACTGAAAGATCGCGAGCGAGACAAAAAAGTTATTGCGCGAGCTTTTCATGGACGACATTGCTCGATTTTTTGTGTGTGATATAAGATAAATGCTTCGAGTGTGATCATGTGAAAGTTGGACGTTTTTAAGATGGAGACGAAGGGTACGTGTCTTGAGCGAGGACACGTGTCACTAGAGCTGCTGCCACGCGGTGGGTTTGTAGCTTAATGGGCCAGGCATGTATTGGGCTGACATTATAAATCTCAGCCCAACAAGCTAAATTGGGCCCTTGGCGGGTTTTAAAGCCTATTAAAACTTTGTTCTAACGGCTACCTTCTTCTTCTTAACGAATTTTCAAAATATGTAGTAGACAGTAGTAAAACTGGTTTCTTCTTTATTACACTGCTCAACTCCCTTACAGCTTCTGGCAATAACATGCTCCGTAAAACACCATACAATCAAAGCATAGCATAAAGGTACTTAATATGCATCAAACATAAGCATAAGATCCTTAAAACCACTGCCCGAAAAAGCACAGGAACTTGTAGAGCGGGCTTTTCGAACCCTTCTCAGCACTTGAATTATCCCCACCAATGCATCGTTTTATTCCCGCGTTTTCGGCCTCTGACACGCTCGGAGCATATTCGAGCAAACGTTGATCGCCCATACAAATTATGTCTAAGAAATCTTTCAAGCACTGAGTGATTTGAGAGAATTCAGGACGGTCCTCGGGATTTTCAGACCAGCACGACTGTATAAGGGGTTGGAAATTGTCAGGGATTTCTTCAATGCTCGGCCTTTGGTTCTATAATTTCAGAAAAAAGGAAAAAGAAAGAAAAACGTCGACTCCTAAATTGAAAAAAAAAAAAAAGAAGAAAAAATATTTAAAATCTTTACCATAACCGCTGCATAAGCAACCATAATGTGGTTCATGCCTTTGAACGGAGTCTCATTGGTGATGAGCTCCCATAGGATCATAGAGAAGCTGTAGACGTCGACTTTGTGATCGTAGTTCGTCTTTTCACGTTTTTGCAGAGCTTCTTTGCTGAACAGCTGATAATTCGTGGAGGATTTTTTTTTTCTTTCTTTCATTTTCTTGTTTTCGTAATAAAGAAGTATAATAAGATTAATATTAAAAAAAAAAAAATTACCTCGGGAGCCATCCAACGATACGTCAGCGCGTCGGTTATCATCTCGCCGGCGGCCTTTTCTACGGCAAGCCCGAAATCGACCAATTTGGCGGTCTTTCCGTCTCCGGTAAGAACGATGTTGCCTGCATTATCATTACATAAGCTCGCTTTTCGGGCGATAAATATTCAAGAATAATTTTTTTTTTTACTGGGTTTCAAATCCCGATGGATGATTCCGTTACGCTGCAGGTACTCCACAGCACGGGATACATCCAACGCGTACCCAATCGCAACCCTAACGTCGAGGCGATGGGGACGAAGGCTCCACAGGCACCTCTGCAGCGTGCCACCTGGCAACAGCTCGGTGATGATCATCCTCTTCGGGCTCACAACAGCACCTATGAACTGTTTTCAGACAAGAACAAAATCTTGTATCACATTTCATTGCAACAAAGTGAAGTGAAATGCACACACACAAAAACAAAAACAAAAAAAAAAAAGAAAGTACCTCAACGATGTTGTCGTGGCTGACTCTTGCAAGAACGGAAACTTCTCTGTTGAACTTCTCTTGGCTCGTCTCAGAAGAGAATGAGCCATCGGCGTGTGGCTTCATCACTTTCACCGCCACGGGCATTGATTTGTACCTTCGGAAAAATGGAAATAAAGAACACGAGGGGATGTAATAAATGAGATTTGTGCTTGTTAATTACTCGTGTTGAATGCCTTAATTAACATGTGATGACCTCACTAGAAAAAATAAACTCAAAATCACACGCAATAACGTATATACGGTGACGCGGGGCGTGAGGTTTCGTGTTCCTTTTTTGGTCTCGCGTGGATTTCGACACAACTCGCATTCAATTGCATGTGACGAAATTTAGTCGTGTTGTGCGTCACGAAAGGGGAAACGCATTCGTTACCAAAAAGATCAAACATTTCTTCCTCTGATGGAAAACTCACTCAATGCATCAAAATACAGTCAGTAATTCTTACAACGAATTAAGACATGGATTAGAAAAAAAAAAAAAAGAGAGATGATGAAAACATGGATTCGAATGAAGATAGAATAAGCAGTAATAGAACATTTGCATAAATACATGCAAGACGATTCGTGAAGAGAGAATTAAGAAGAAGCGGAAACTTAATTACAGTCCTCTGTAGACGATGGAGTATGCTCCTTCACTGATCATTCCTCCTATTACCAGATGCTCTGTAGCTATCAAAAGCGTCTCGTCGATGTTCGTTGCTGCATTAGAGTTTTGATTATTGGATGCTGATGGTTTACGTTGATCACCCATTTTTTGTGCCTGTAAACCTTTTTTTTGCACACAGAGAGAGAGAGAGAGAGAGGGAGAGATTTTGTGGGGTGAGTATCTGAATGGGATGATACAGAGGTATATAAATAAGGATATCTTTTTATTACGGTTTCAACAATAGACCAAAAGAAAAAAATAACAATTTCGAATATGAAAAAAAGGTTCCGGAGTCCCAAATTAGGGGAATTTCGTATTTGGGCACTAAAGCCTAAAGAAAGGTTAAGCTAGGCCCATTTTGATATAAAGAAAGGCCTATGACTTTTGTACGTCAATGTTAAGTTACGTAAATTAGTTAAATAGTTTTACCTCCCTGAACAAAAAAGTAATAGTAACAATAATTCAAATAAATACTATGGTGGAGCTACTTTCACTTTGCATGTCATCGCAGATCCACAATTAAATATCTATACGTATCAGTTTACTCTTATTTTTTTTATGTTCAATTATATCCTACATTTTTTTCTTTTTAAAAAATTTCAAAAATTTAAATAAAATTATTATTATATATTAAATATTTTTAATTATAAATAACTCTTACAAGCAATATATATATATATATATATATATATGTTACACGTGTGTTGTATGTATTTACACAAAGTAGATTCCATTTTTTTTAGCTATTGTGGCTTTGCGTAAAGAGGTAAAAAGTTGACCATAGCAAATTTGGTATCCCTTGGAAAATTGCGCTGCCGTTTATACAGGTAGGATATATATTAACTTCACTTGCTATGTATGTATGTATATATATATATATATATACATATATAATTGTTAAATACATTAGATAAGGCGTGCTCTGCTGCAAATGTTGACATTCTGTGCCTCTGGTGCGATAGTGTTGCCAATTTTTCTATTACTAAATATTTTTGTATTGTGTTCTACTAATTCAAAATAGTAGAAATCTACTAAATAGTAGAAATCTACTAAATATTTTTGTATTCTAGCGTTTTGGGATTGCAATTATCCATTTTTTTCCTTTCGAGTTTCGAGTGCAAAAGCAAAAGACTAAAGACAAAATTCACATTAGTCAATAAAGCAAAGTCATCCTTATTCATGCTTGAGACAACTAATCACCATCTAATAATAGCTAAACACGAAGACTTTTTAGACTAATATACATCAATTGTCATAATTATAATAATATATCTACAGCCGAATTGATTAATGATTAAATCTTCAGACACAATACAGATTATCCCATTCAAACCCATGTGCATAGTTAATCTCGTGCACGTTAAAGAACACATTGTTACTCAGCCCATCAATTCCAAGAAAATGTGGCTCAATATTAGCAGCTTCTTCGATTGAGATCAAGGACGAACAAGGGCTGCTGTTGCTTGAGAATCCATCAGATGATGACAACCTTTGGATTTCTTTCTCCGCTTCTTTGAGTTGTTCTCTGAGCTTTAAGAGCTGTACCCATATTTTCACAACAGTCAATGACTAAATTATACACGCATGTGCAGTTCCATTAAGGCATTATTCATATAACTAAGCACAGAAAACCCTTAAAGTATCATGTACTTGATCATTACAGTACAACGTTTGCACGTACTATGATGTCTTTTATTCCCACTTTTAATCTTTTTATAGTCTAAAAAAACGGTAATTTGATACATAATCTTTTTTTTTTTTACCTCGGATTCAAGGCGACATTTCTCGACAACAGTTGTCTCGTGTTCAGATTTAAGCCTTGCGTATTCCTCCTCGAGCTTCTTGCTCTTCCAACGAGCCCTTCTGTTCTGGAACCAGACAGCAACTTGCCTTGGGTCCAAGCCTAGCTCCGAAGCTAACTTGTCTTTTCTCTCGGACTCGAGCTTGTGCTCGTCCCCGAAGCTTTGTTCCAACAGTTTCACTTGATCGTCGCTGAGCTTTCTCTTCCTCATCATCGTCATCAAGCCTTCATCATCGGCTTTGTTCTTCTTGCGCCTCCTTCTTTGCTTTGTTGGGTTTGCCGCTGACAACGCAGGACCTGCATAAATTTAATTTAATTAATCATTATTATTATTATCAATGGTTCTATTACAGTTATTAATCCACGTGTGATCAGGCGCAAAGTACTGACCTTGGTGAGGGACGAATTGAGAATAAATCCCAGCAGGTTCATAGTACTGAGGAATCAGTGCCATTTCATCATCAAATTCAGGGTTGTTCATAATATCTTTCTTTTTTTTCTCAATTTTTTTTTTCTTTTTGGGATCGTTCTCTCTCGTTGTTTGTGCGATGGTGTAAGAGTTGTAAGTTGATGGTTGGAGCAAACAAAGAATTTAGAAAGCTGCTTGCTGCTCTGTGCGTGTGTGTCTCGGGGCAGTTTAGGATTGGACGAAAACTTACATTTATAAAGTTGGAGTTTTGAATTAAGTCGTGGAATAGAATATAATTACAAGTATGCCACTGTGTCGTTTTAAATTGTAGAAATCTATGGATGCTAAAGGGATATACATTTCGCTTTTCTGGTAATTAAATGTGTAGACTTTTTACATTTTCATGTGTCGTTATTCATTTAATGGGGTTGGAAGCGTATATATGGCGATCGATTTCTTGTGTGAGCCAAACACTCATTTTTTACATATATAATGTTTAAAGTAAATTTCTTAATTAATATATACTGTGCCCGTCGACAAAGAAGACCCCATTTTTTATGGATTTCATAAATGGATGACAACAAGCTATTTGTACGTCGTATACTCTGCATCTCATGTCCGAAGCATGTGATCGCTTGTTTTATGTGATGCCCAATAAGTTTGGATAAAGTTGGTGGATATGTGTTTTATTACTGATTTTTAACACGTGGATTTATCTCAATATAATCTCATCGCAACCTTAAAATTGGTAATAAATAAAAGATAAATCATTGCTCTAAACATAACTTCTGTATGTGTTCAAATTGGAAAATAATAAACTTATGGGTTACTTAGGGTTTTGTGGATTGAGATCCCAAACCTCACACAAATCGAAGTGTTTGAAAATCAAATAAAAAATAAATATTAAAGGTACGCTGTCCCCGGATTGGTGCGCGCAGCTCATTGTTGTCCAATATGGTAAAACTTCACATTTCCCATGAATCGTGGCTCGAGAAGAGTCACATTCTACCATAGTTATTTGTTTATATATATATATATATATATATATATATATAATATTATATTACCTTGATTCCTTGGAAATGAATAATTAAATATTTTACTATTGGAAAACTACGACATAAACCGTGCATCACATGCATACGATGGTGATTGGTCACATTTTAACTTAATATACGTATTCAAATATATTAATATATCCAAGAGGGGCCATGGGGAATAATTTTACTTGATTGGGTCGAGGTTAATTCACGAACAACATTGTAATTTTAATGTTTTTTTGGGAAAGAAAAGCTTTTCATTCCCTTCCCACCTGAATTGAACTTACAAACCAAATCTCCTAAAACATTGTGACGGATTGTCCCATATATGAGATGTATTGAATATAGCGCAAGAAAATTCATTTATTTATCCTCATTTAACTGTGACAGTATACAAAAGTTATTTATCTTTAGATTATTATTGGATGAGGAGAAGTGGAACGACGTGTATGGATTTGACCATCCACTCATGCAAGAAAAGCACACCCACTTTGTCGTTCGTCCTTATACATGTCCTTTTATCGGATATGTTTTTCTAATTACTATTTTTAGTTAAACAATATTCCTAATTATTTAAAATTTTAGGTCAAAAAGCTAACTACACATTAACAATAAAATCGGTCTCATATATCTCAGCATTGCGTCAAGTAAACTCTTTCAATTCGTAAAATGTCCCTAAAATTAAATATAAATAATAAAGGAATTAAAAAGAAAAAACGCTTACGTGCCAACGAAAAACCACGTGGGTTGCCCTATAGTTTGTTACACGTGTCAAAGCCCAAAAAATTGGGACCACATATATATATATATATATATATATATATATATATAACCATACGTATTTGTAACACCGTATAAATTAAAGGTTATAAAGACCACATACGTAATGTCGACACCTAGATTCCTGTCTACGGACGTTAAGCTTGCGACATTTAATCATGAAGGTTACAAAAGCCTACATATGTAAAATATCGACCCGGGGTTTCAATTAAAGCAAATGAATAGCAAATATATGTGTTCATAATTCATATATTATTTATATTGGCAAATTAGAGACATTTTTCATCATGAAAGTTATATGTCGGGACACGTGGTGGTAGTAAATCACTCTATGTCACTTCTCTTACGCGAAAGACGCGCACTCACAGCTCTTGTCCGCTGTTGAATCGGAATATATCATGGTGGGGGTCTCCTACATAAATATATATTAACTTATGTCTCTATAAATATAGTATCAATGCATATATAATTAAATATTTTTATTGTAATTTATTGGTAGGGTTGTCTCTATTAAGAGTTATTACTATTTCAAGAATGGGTTATTATCTTAATGGTGGTTTGTAAGGATAAGATAAGACTTATAAATACGAGCTTACTATTTATGAGATAAGATAATGCCGCTCCGTATTTGTGGGTAGTAATTACTTATAGATTAATCTGACCTTATAATTAAAATAATAATATGTTGTGTTCTGTCTTAATCCGGCAACTACGGTTACAGTTTCCCATCTTCCAACTTTCTTAACATCCGCCTATAACAGCTTATCCATCACTAATCAGCTTCAACAATTTATTAGGGGACATCATTATGCGAACCAAAATTATACTTTGCATAAATCCCCATCGTAACTAAATTGAAATGAATGTTATCTATATATTTGTGTCCATGTTCATATTCTTACATTGCACTTTAAGTTTATACAAATAATTGTCCATAAGAAATCTACCATAAATGGGGTGAGTTGTATTGTGATTAAATATAAATCAACGTTATTCTAAACAAATCAAGGAATCTAATCTCCCTGGTTAAATGATAATTATCTTTTCTTTTCGACGTGGCATAGTTAACATCCTTTTGTTTAGTTCAGAGCCTTCAGACAAATACTAAAAATAATATGTAATAGATCATATGCTGGCTGTCTTTTTCTTTTCCCTTCTGTAAACTTCTTCTACCAAGCTTTTCCTGCACATGCTTTGCACTAATTTTATGCTCACTATGATAAATATATAACATAGCTATGTCTTTTCTTTCTTATTAGAGAATATGTGTTAACGTGTCCATCGATCTGATGGACAAAGCTTGCATAGATACATATTAAATTATATATACATACAATGTGTGTTCTTGAAGGATCTTTCAGATGTTCTTAGATCCAAAGACAATGGGACTATTGAGATGTTTACGATTGGTGGTCCAAAGCCTTTCCCTCTAAGTATTCGTGTACGGAAATTAATAAATATACATTCTTAGATGCTACGAAAATTAAGTGCCACCAAATTTTCATTTTTAAACATAAAAGATATCCAAGAGAGAATTACAAAATGGAATTTTGTTTTTCGGGCCACTTGTGGGTCGTTGTCATAACTGAGTCTATGTTAGATAGACGTGACATGTCTTTTTTCTTGTGTTCTTCAACTCGTGACTCTTCCTTTTCGTTCGAATATGTTCATTTTTTCTCAAAAAATAAATAAATGAAATAAAATGACATTGATTCGATTTTATTACGCGAAAATTGTAATTAGTTGGGCTTTGCCAAATGGACCGTTGGCCCAAAATATTGGGCTTCATTCTCAAGAGTTGCCAGTTACGACATTTAAATCAATGCTGAGTTTATCCAAAGAGAAAAAGGCAATTATTCTCTTAATTTTCTGATTTATAATAAATCCTAAAGGCATTATTGACTTTCCCAAAATTACGTGATTCGTTTATCGCACTAATTTAAATAAATAATTAAAAAAAGTATATCGATCTTTCACGCCCAAGAAAACAACACTCGCACATTCCACCAAATTGCTTTCCTCCTCAACGTGCAAAACCCGCTCCGATTCAGTTACTTTCACGTGCACCATTAAAGTTTAGATTTTTATTCCTCCTCTTGATTGATGCGTTGGTAAGTCAACGGGTCAACGAGGATAAACCTCGTTTCTGCTCTCATAGATCCGTTCTCCGCGATCTTCTTGCATTGCTTAGCTCGATATTATTCATGGGACTCGCCTCAAGGACATCGAGAGGATTATTACCTCGATCCAAATATCTTTCCCCGAGAAACATGAGGTCAGCTTCCAGATTCAGCTCGTATTCTGTTTTTTTTTTCTTTCTTTGTACGTTTTCACAGTTCGTTCGTTACTGCTTTTTGCTTGCTTTTTTGGGGTTTATGTCCCTCTAACCTAATTGATATTGCATTTAATGATCAATGTCCGATTGGGCTTTTTAGGTATCGCAGTAATTTCTAATTTTGTTTCTTCTCGCGCCAACCAATTTCTGCAAATCCTCTTTCAAGGGTTGCTGTAATTTAGTATAGATCCTCCTTTCTTTGGTGGTTCTTTGCAATAAATCATTGTCGCATGTAATGGAAGCAGAAATTGAACCTACATTTTCCTTTTTCTTGCATCTACTGGTCAATTCATTCGAATCCCACAACAGAACCACGAAGCTCTTCGGGGGGATCTCACTGTCCTTAATCATCATAAACATGGCAGCAATAATGGAGCGGGCCGACGAAAACCTCCTCCCCTCCGTATACAAAGAGGTGAGCGAAGCATTCAAAGCGGGGCCCTCGGATTTAGGGTACCTCACATTCACCCGAAACTTCGTCCAGGGGCTCGCGTCCCCGTTAGCCGGCGTTTTAGCCCTAAACTACGATAGGCCCCGAGTCCTCGGGCTCGGGATCCTATGCTGGGCCCTGTCCACGGGTGCGGTGGGCTTGAGCACGCGGTTCGTGCAGGTCCTCTTCTGGCGGGCCGTGAACGGGTTCGGGCTAGCCATAGTCATACCGGCGCTTCAGTCTTTTATAGCCGACAGCTACAGGGACGGCTCGAGGGGCTCGGGCTTCGGGCTCATGAACCTCGTCGGGACCGCGGGGGGAATCGGCGGCGGCGTGGTTGCAACCGTCATGGCCGGTAATGAAGACCTGTGGGGCCTACCCGGTGGCGGTTCGCGTTCTTGGTTATGGCGGGGTTGAGTTGCGTCATAGCGTTTCTCGTTCTTCGGTTCGTGGTCGACCCGAGGAGCGATCGCGAGAGGCAAGTTATCGTTGACGGTTCGAAATTGCGATAAATTAGCGTTTACGTTGTCGCCCCGTTGATGAAATTATTCGTCGGGTTTTCTTTTTTGTTTTTATCGGGTTTTAGGGAGAGTTCGACGGAGAGTGGTAGAACGAACCCGAGGACCGTGTGGTTCGAATCGTGGTCGGCGATGAAGTCGATCATGAAAGTGCGGACATTTCGGTTCATCGTGATACAAGGCCTCGTCGGGTCGATTCCTTGGACCGCGGTCGTGTTTATTACACTCTGGTTCGAACTAATCGGTGAGCTTTTTGCTCTTTTTTGTTCTTGTCCTATATTTCACTTAGGTATAACCCAACTCCAATCATAATGTGACATGTGGTCCATTTCTCTTATCTAGCCAACTTGTTAATCATTCAATCCCGTTGATGATGCCACTTGGCACATTTTGAGTGGAGTTGGGTTATATCCAAGTTGGCAGGTAAGACAAACCCTTTTTTAGGAATAGGAGAACACTGACCTTTTTTATAACCAAGTAAAAACTCCGGAGGCTGACGCAATAGCCTGCAAACTACCGTCTGACTTTTTTTCTGCACCGATAGGTTTCAACCACAACGAATCCGCGGCGTTGGTGGGGATCTTCGCCCTCGGGTGCGCGTTGGGCTCGTTTCTCGGAGGTGTGATCGCGGACGCGATTTCCCGAAAATACCCCGACACGGGGCGGACCGTGTGCGCGCAGTTGAGCTCCTTCATGGGCGTGCCGTTCTCGCTCGTCCTCCTCCGGGGGATCCGTCAGGAGCGGGCCAGCTACTACGGGTACGGGGCGACCCTCTTCTCGATGGGCCTCTGCATAAGCTGGTGCGGCACGGCGGCCAACGGGCCCATGTTCGCCGAGGTGGTCCCCGCGAGGCACCGCACCATGATCTACGCGTTCGATCGGGCGTTTGAGGTCTCGTTTTCTTCGTTCGCTGCTCCGGTCGTTGGGATTCTTGCGGAGCGGGTCTACGGGTACGATGCGGATACGGTGGATCCGGTTCGCGGGTCGAGTGGGGCAGCGCGGGCCCTCTCGAGCGGGCTGCTCTCGATGATGACTGTCCCGTTTGGTTTGTGCTCTTTGTTGTATTCGCCTTTGTATTGGAGCTTCAAGGAGGATCGTGAGAGTACTGCTAGGTTGTTCGGTGCGGGTCGGGTGAAAGATGCCGAGATGTTGTAGTAGATTTATTTTTATTTTTTTCAAAAGATTTCTATTAGTAATAAGAGATAATTACAAGATGAAAAACCTCAAACAAGCCTCATAATTTAGGCACATTAATAATGAAAAAATAAAAGAAAAATAACAGATAATGGGTATTTTAACTTGTAAGAAATTGGGTATTTTAATTTGGAATAGTTAATATTCAGGTCCATTGCACGATTTAGATTATCGGGCCCACAGATAAGGAAAAAATAAAAGAATAATAAAAAGCACCAAGTGCAACGCGCCGTTGCCGGGGATCGAACCCGGGTCACCCGCGTGACAGGCGGGAATACTTACCACTATACTACAACGACTTTGATGCTAATACTGCTACATTTTTAATAATCTTTTAAAAAACGCAAGAGGATTTTGTCCTCGCACGGTCCAAACATGGTCAGATTTAGTATCTAACAATAAGAGAGTAGACCACGTCTTCCCAGTCCTTCGTGCCTTCTTTGTCTGAAAAAGTCAAAATTGAATAGAATTGAAACTGGGGCAAAGGTACACCTCCGGCGACCGTTTTCCATCTTCTTCAACACCGAGTCCACCGGAGCTCTCTCCCTCTCGAAGATTCCTAGATTTACTATGCTAGTGTCTTCGTCGACGTTCAGAGCTCGCCAGCTCAGCCTCCCAAGACCACGCCACACCATATCCCCAAACATCCCCTCCTTCCTCTACGACTCCGTGTCCTCATCCGTCGCACTCAAGCACTCGGATTCCTCCTTCTCACTGTACCCTTCCTTCTCCCCTCTCGAAGATCCCTCGTTCCCCAGCTCATCGCAGACCCTAATTCCGTCCCCAATTTCGTCCGCCGCGTTCCTCCACGTCAAAACCCGGTCCGAACCCGGCGCGATCAACACGCTCTTCGTCACCTCGGCGCCTGCTCCGCGCTCCTCCGACGTGCTCCTCCGATTCCACGTTCTTCGACGCGGTCGCTTCGTGAAAATCAAGCTGGTATCCAATCATCGGGATTTGTGTTGCGACGAGGGAAAAGGTGGCATCTTGTTTGGTGCTAATCATGGCGTTTCCGTTAAGTTATCGGGCGGGTTCAATTACTTCTCTTTGTATTCCGTGTCCGCTCTCAAGATTTGGATCTTCAGCGTGAGGTTGGTTGAGGGTGATGAGGCTTTGAAGGTCATGAAGTGTGCTGTGATTAGCTGTTCTCGGCCTGTTTTTGAAGTTAGGGTTTTGTTCGGGTTTCTGGTGCTGGGAGAAGAGGGTGGTGTTAGGTTGTTTCCAATGAGGCAGATGGTGAAAGGGAGCTTTAAGAAAGAAAAGAAGATTAGTGGAAAGAGAGGATCAAATTTAAGGAATGGTGAAAATAATGCAGTGAAAAAGGAGAAATATCATTCTGAATCTGGTGAGTTTTTGGTTGTGATGGAGTTTTGTAGCCTTTTTTTTATTATTTTCTGCTAATTGTGCATTGTGAATTGCAGGAAAGCTGAGAGTGGTGAAAACAAGGCAAGATTCCGGAGACTTTGGTTCGGTTTTTGTGGATTTCGATGATAAAGATGTAAGAAATTCGTTGGACGTGTCAGTGAAATCAGCAAAAGGGATATCCGTTCAAGCATTATCATCAAACTACTTTGTTGTCTTAGATTCTGGTGGACATGTTTACCTTTTGTGCCTCTCGTATTCTGTTCAAGGTTTCGATAAACTTTGCTCCATGAAGCTATTAAGTCATGCCATGAAAGCTCAAAAAATGGCAGCTCTCAGTAATGTTTCTGCAGGTTTAAATTCCAGATTTCTTACGAAATTTTTTCAGTTCCTTTTTAACTCCATACATCTAAAGAATGATCGTGTCCGATTTTCAGTGACCCAAAGTATTTGGTTATCAGATGGATCTCATACGGTTCATATATTGAAGGCTGATATGAGTTCATCAGCTGATAAATCCGAAAAGAAAGATAGCTCGGAGCAACACATACAAACATCAGGTTTCATTTCATCTTTTATCTGTTGAATTTCTAAATATTTAGTGTATTATTTCTGTCACAAGGATCGTTTCCCATAAAATAACTAACTAAGCTTTCTTCATCTTATCTCTCATTAGTTGCTCAGACAATATTTACGAGTGAAAAGATCCAAGAAATCATGCCGCTTGCTTCTAATGCATTACTGGTTCTTGGACAAGGTACATCTCCTATTATAGTTCATTTTCTGCGTAACGAACCAAGTTTTCTCCTATTTATCTTTTATTTTCTACTCTCTCTGTATTCCATTTCCTTTCTTTTCTTTTATGCGTTCTTTCTACTTGTAGGAAACATGTTTTCTTATGCAATCTCGTAAACATGTTCCATCACGAAACTGGTACGCGAAAATTTTCCCTTAATATTAAGCTTCAGTTCGAAACAATTCTGTATAATTATATCATTAGAATATCATTTGCCCGTTTGTATATCTTACATAGGTACATCATATTTGTCTTTTGTCACAACAGATCATATTTTGTTCCCAAACGCTGAGAATGGTTCGGTGCCATTTTCACGTGTCTGATGCACAAGATTGCTTTGTATTGGTAAGCAGATTCTTCTTGCCAGATATTGTATGTATATATATATATATATATATTTATTGCCAAAGTTTTAGAAATATATTGTGATGCTTCAGGTGCTGGCAGTTGCATACGTGGTAACCGGCATCACTCGGAACTGAAGTGGGCTTTCGAGGTCGGAAAAATATTTTCGAGATCCTCTCAAACTATATATATTTTCGAGATCATCTCGAAATATATATATATATATATATATATAATATATTTTCCGACCATATTGAGAGTCGCTCAAGTAGCTTTGTCAAGGTCGCTGCAGCTGTTAAGAGGCTTCAAATGATGCACTACAAGAGATGCTTTATGTATAATTTTATTTAGCATTTACATGGATACCTGACAACTAAATTTGCAAATAATGATCTTATCGGGGTGTTTGATTATTGAGTTCAATATATATGTTTGTTTTGTTTAAGGTTAATCTACTTTATTATTGATATTACCATGAAATTAGTACACCTATAAAACACAATTACAAAACATACAATGAAAAACTGTACCATGAAAACATAATCAACTTTCATCGTCTTGTCTTGTCCTTATGCTTCCTGATTGGCTTCTCAACTGATTTAACGGCTGCTTCTAGAACCTTCCTACCACCGCTGGCTATTGCCTCCCCCACCATGGTGGAGACATGTTTCTTCTTTTTGGGCACAACACGTCCTTGATCGCTCATTTCCCTCCTTGTAATAATATCTTAAATATCGGATTCGTTTTCCTCTTTTCTAGTGTGAGTTTTCAATTGTCTTTGTGCTTGTTTTTATAAGCATAAGTATGCATTGTCTTAACCCCATTTACAAGAAATTTTTTATAAACCGCGTAGAGCGAGTGCCACAACAAAACAAGCTGAATGTGTTTTGTGTGTGGTCGAGTGTTGATATGTGTATTTCTGATATGATTCATCTTGCTGCAAAAGAATGCTACAGTAACAAATTCAAATGTATATATATATATATAGATATATATATTGCGCACGCGTTTTTCTTGTAGTTTTTGGACTTGAAATCTCACAAGTCACAAACACTTCTACGAGGGCTTGATTTTAGGGTCCATTTGTTATACTCTCATACATTATGGGCTGGCTAACTAGTTCATAAGAATTGGTTACCTATTTAGTCCAACACCAAATAATCAAACACGACTATATAGACGCGGGAGCCTTTTATTCTTTATTTTATTAATTAATACATTTTTCAATCATCTGTTTTCGTTTAGATAACAAAGCTCTATCATTACAGTATATAATGTCTGAAGTTTACCAGAATGGACCCGTTGAAGTCGCCTTCATACATACATACATACATACATAGATATATATATATACATACATACATAGATATATATATATATATATACATACATACATGCAAGCTCGCATATATTGTGGTTATACGCAATTTTGCAGGGGCGACGTAAGATTTTTGCCTGAAGAGAATGAAAGGTGCAGCTTGTGTGTAGCGTATATCACTTTTATAATATTGCGACTTCACAAATTTAGAAATATTTCAAATAGCAATCTAAACACACGTACTACTCTTAAGTCAAAGCCATACATACTATTGATAATTCTCATGTTTATTAAGTGCGGCTAAAATAACTAACGCTATAAGTGGTTGGAAGTTGAAAGACGAGAGACGCTATCAAGAGAAAAATGATAGTAGCATTAAATAGCCGGTGTGGTTCATATGTCACGCACCATTATTGACCACACACGTTCACGAAACAATTCAGTTAAATGAGTTCCATCAAAGTTCAAATATCATTGGTCTTATCTTTATGTATATTTTAATTAAGAAAAAATGAATAAATAAAAACATGATAATCAAATAATAATAATCAATGCATGGCGCGGCATATAACCTTCGTTACGTACTTCTCTTTGTTTCAACTACTCAATAACGAGCACGTATGTTACAATCGCTCAATCAAATCATGATTTTATATTAAGATTTATCTTGTTTGTTCGAGGGTTCTGTCAAAGTACTACTTATTGAGTTCATATTAGCATTATCCAGTCGACAATGTTAAATATTTAAGAACTTATATATGATTATGTATAGAATATGGTTTTTACAATTAGATGTATAAATGCCTAAAAATTATACTTTGTGTGTGTGTGTGTGTGTTGGTTGAATTGATGGGCTAGTACAAACGATGATGTTAGCATGGAAAGTTACTTCATCTGCCAACCGCCTCACTAATTCTCATTTATTTCTTGAATAAGTCATTGTTTCGCATTTATTTAGTTATATATATTACGTAATTAAGTCAAATCCTTATAGCTTATTAGGCGTGTCCGCCAATAGATTCGTCTTGTCAACTTTCAGAAGCTATATTCATTATGCAAAGAAGGTTAGATGTAATTTATTGACTGAATCACATTGTATAGTGTTACTATATATGATTAATTACTCTATATTTATTATATATTGCATTTCGTGTATTACTAGTTTTTTATGCCCACACGGTAGTTGGTGGTAGGGTAGAAATCAGGAATATACATGTCCTGTAAGATTTTTTTTTTGCTATTTTTTTTTTTCTGTTCAGTAAATTTTAATCCCGTACCTATTTAGTTAAGAGTTAAGACCCAGCATTAATTGTCAATAAATAATCCCATCAAAAATTATACTTTTGGGTACAATTAAGGGTTTTATTTGCTTTATATGAAACGAAACTTCATTAACATTGTATTAATTATTGTTATACGATTATTATTTTTATGAGCCAAAAGGAGTGGTCCGGTCCATGCACATATTAATTAAAACATCTAATATTGGGGCTAATAATTGTAACATCATATATACCAGCTTTTAGTTTGCCGTCTATTTAATTTTCTTCTAAAGATATGGAATTATATGTAACGCAAGTCAACCACGTGAGTAAGCATAACCTCTTGATCTTTTTTGTTTATGGTTTTGAATTATTCACTTTTTTTATTTCGTTTTTGATATATTTTCTTTATTTTGTTAACTAACAAAAAAAACTTGAATAAACTACCTACATAGATGCAGAATTTACTACATGTCATATAGACTAAAGGCACAAAGACTAATATTGATTAATATATCTTGCAACTTTAGTGAACGAAATATATTACTCATCCGAGTTAAGTAGTGACGAGAATTTTGCTTGTAGAGTTAGAGTCCGCTGTCCAGTGATCTACTAAACCTAATTTAAACAGTATTTAGGAAGTAATAACTATATCAATTATCAACTAACGCATCAGCCTTTTAATTTCAACAATCAAAATCAAACCTTTAATGACTAATCAAGAGATCTGAAATTTTAGATTTGTTTTTCTATCCTGAAAATACAGAAATATTTCATTTTGGGGAAGAAATACAGAAATATTTCAAAATAGGGCACAATCAATCTTATATATAGACATGGCTTAACTAACAACTACCCCAACCGTCGATACACAATCTCAATTGGACAATTATTTTCTTTATCATCCAAAAAACAAATATAAATATATAAATAATTTCACCCAATACATTTGCATGAAATTAAACAAGCAAGCATTTTCTCAATTGAAATAAAACTAAACATGTAACGTTTATTTTCACGTGATTTAATTCAACTTGTTACCCGTGCGTCGACAACTTTTGGAGGCAAGATGATACAATCAACATGTATACATATTCGCCATACACACATATTTATATATATATATATATATAACTATAATAACAAAAGGCAACTATAATACGAGTGTGATTGTAATAATTAAATACAACGAGGGTTTGGCAAACAACAGAAGAACTACAGCTAAGAGAGAGCGTTGTGTGACGTGAAAGTGTTCATTAAATCTCCTTACCTGCCTCATTCATTGCACAAACACACACATCCCAAGTCTCTTTAAATACATCTTCTCCTTCACACCTCTTCGTCCTCTCCACAGTATTAGTGATCATCATCATAAAAAAATAATAATAATTAAACAAAAGAAATAATATATACCATTAGAAGAAGAAAATGCCTCAGCCTCACCAAACTCCTCCACCGCCACGTCATCTCTCAACCTCGGTGAGGCTCAAATACGTGAAACAAGGCTACCAATACCTCGTAAACCACATCCTCACATTCCTCCTCGTCCCCATAATCCTCTCAGCCGCCGTACAAATCCTCCGATTAGGACCCGAAGAGATCCTCATCACCACATACAACTCCCTCCAGCAAAATCTCATCCAAGTCCTGTGTTCCTTCTTCCTCGTCGTCTTCGTCTCAACGGTGTACTTCATGTCGAAGCCGAGGTCCATCTACCTTGTCGACTACTCCTGCTACAAGCCGCCGGTCACCTGCCGTGTCCCCTTCTCCACCTTCATGGAGCACTCGCGCCTCATCCTCAAAGAAAACCCTAAGAGCGTCGATTTCCAGATGAGGATCCTCGAGCGCTCAGGGCTCGGAGAGGAGACGTGCCTCCCTCCGGCGATCCACTACATCCCTCCGACCCCCACCATGGAGGCCGCCAGGGGAGAGGCGGAGACGGTTATCTTCACCGCCGTCGACTCCCTGATGGAGAAAACCGGCCTCAAGCCCAAAGACATCGACATACTCATAGTCAACTGCAGCCTCTTTTCACCCACGCCTTCTTTATCAGCCATGGTGGTGAACAAGTACAAGCTTCGGAGCAACATCAAGAGCTACAACCTCTCGGGCATGGGCTGCTCCGCGGGCCTAATCTCCATCGATTTGGCCCGGGATTTGCTGCAGGTTCACCCCAACTCGCACGCGTTGGTCGTCAGCACGGAGATCATCACTCCTAACTATTACCAGGGCTCCGAGAGAGCCATGCTTTTGCCCAACTGCCTCTTTCGAATGGGCGGCGCCGCAATTTTGCTGTCCAACAAGAGGCGCGATCGGAGCCGTGCGAAGTACAAGCTCGTCCACGTCGTGAGGACCCATAAAGGAGCCGACGACAAGGCCTTCAAGTGCGTGTACGAGCAGGAAGATCCTCAGGGAAAAGTAGGGATAAATCTCTCCAAGGACCTCATGATCATAGCCGGAGAGGCGTTGAAGTCAAACATAACGACGATTGGGCCTCTGGTGTTGCCGGCGTCGGAGCAGCTTCTGTTCCTGTTCACGCTCATCGGGCGCAAGATCTTCAACCCTAAGTGGAAACCCTACATACCCGATTTCAAGCAGGCGTTCGAGCACTTCTGCATACACGCCGGTGGGAGGGCGGTGATCGACGAGCTTCAGAAGAACCTTCAGCTTTCCGGCGAACACGTGGAAGCTTCGAGGATGACTCTTCACAGGTTTGGCAATACGTCGTCGTCTTCTCTGTGGTACGAGCTCGCTTATATCGAGGCGAAGGGGAGGATGAGGAGAGGCGATAGGGTGTGGCAGATTGCTTTTGGGAGTGGATTTAAGTGTAATAGTGCTGTGTGGAAGTGTAATAAGAGCATCAAGAAGACTCCCGTTGATGGGCCTTGGAGTGATTGCATCGAAAGGTACCCAGTTCACATCCCTGAGATCGTCAAGCTTTGATGAAGATCGATTATATATATATATATATAAAATGCTATGATTAATCTTATTTTATATGTGGGCGTTGTGTTGAAGTCATGTGTGTTAATCATTAGATGGGGTAGATTTTTTTTTTCTTTCTGGAAATTATACTTCGAATTGGGAAAGATTAAACTGTAATCTTTCGAAATTGTAATCTTTTCAAAAGAAAAGGAAAGAAAAGAGCGGTCTCTGTACTAGGGTCTCTCGCTGGTTGATATTAATAAATATGGATAAAACTGTAATTTACTTAAATGTACTTTTGATGCTATATAAATTTATTTTTCTTGGCAGTTTTCTCTTCGTTCACACAATTGATTTCTTAGGTTTAAAGGCTGTTTGTACTGTACGTAATGTAGTGGGAGCATTTATTTTATTCATAAATGTAAGATGCATACATGTGTGTGTTTTTCTTGGTGCAACACGACGGTTGGGAGCTGAAGTTAAATGTTTTGGAGGTATGTATCTCTTTCGTTGCCACCCTGTTGGTAGATTGCTGAATTTAAGACAAGTTGAGAGAAAAATGTGTTTACAAATACATAAAACAAATCATAAAGAAAATAAAATGATATTTCATCCAAGGTTGCTTTGTAAAGAATGGGAGAAGTGATGGAGAAGGTTAAGTCACGTTCAATTTTGCAGCAACAAAGAAAATGTTGACTCACGAGTCACCAGTCAATGACTCAATATCCTCTCAATAATGATTACTAGCATCGGCCTCATATTGGGCCTGATAGACAAAAAGTGGGCTTACCAATCACTAGTAATGGGCCCCTCCATTTGTCGTTAGGCCCAAAACAGCAACTACACAAATATTTAATTTGATATCCCGATATATTTTCTTATAAAATTAGAAACGTTCAATAATATTTAATTACAATGAAGAACATTGAATGAATAGTGAGTCCTACTAAACATCGCAGTTCGGGCTTCGATTACAGCCCGTATTAGTTAAGGCTCCATCATATTATCTTAGAGGCGTATTGGATATTAATATATATACACGAAGATAAAAAACTTTCATTTGAAACGTTACTTTATACCACTGATTTAATTATTAAATAGACATACATTATAGAATAAATTAATTCAACTGTTTCAATCATATACACCTAGTTCACAAATTCAAACGTTGTAAACCAATCAAAAGGGTTGTTGAAAGAATGCGACAACGAATGCGAATGAATCTCCAAGTTGAATAATTCAAGGTTGGTTGCTATGTCAAAAGACTCAACATGCAACCATGTCCTGTAAAAAAATTAGGAAAAAAAATCGTTTATTATAAATTATAATGGACATTAAAAGATAAAATTTAATCATGAATGTAAAATGCATACCTCAAGACAATATGACTAGCCCAAGGTATATAGCCGCAGCAAGAAATATGAGGGATATCAAACCCCTACAAAAAATTAAATTAAATTAAATAAATAAAAGTTTATTGTTAGAAGATCTAAATTCATGTAGTTTTTTATCAGTAAAAATACTAACTAACCAGATCATTCCCCATCCAAATCCAGTGCAACAAGGGCAGATTTCTGCAAACTTTTCAGCATCACTCGTATGAACTCTTCGCGATATCAAATCGTCGTATATATCTGATGCATTTTACACGACATCGGAGAATCAAATTGTGTTCAAGCTTTGAATTGTTAACAAAGAAAGCTCTTGTTTTATACCATATAATGAGAACAAGCTATTCATTACACCTGTTGCAGAAAGGAAAGAAAAAATTGCGTAAGGGGATAAAAGGATCAAAATTGATAGCATATATATAAGAGCGAGCAAAGTGAGATTTATTTGGTTTTCCTACCAATGAAGAGAATAACATAGCGAAGGATGCGGGCTTTGGTTGTTTCTTGCAGTACCCACACAATGGCAATGAAGATAATAAATCCTGATGAATCAGATAAATAATTATTAATACTTCGCGCTTAATAGGAAATTTGTTAGTTTTTATTGGATTATATCATATGAACTTACCAATACAAAGCCCTCGGAGTGTCCACTGTTTGATGCCAAACAAGAAAACAGAGAGACATTCAAAGCCGATAACGAATATAAAAATCACATTTTTTTATATGATGATGCCAAAAACATATATCATCTGTTTTTTTCCCCCCTATGATTTCAATCAATCACTTACATTTTTGGCGATGAAGAGGACGATGAAAAGGGCAAGTATGAGGCAGCCAGCAGCGATCCTCGATGTAAGAAGATTTGTTGAAGCAAGAATAAGAGCCATACCCCAAAAAGATGAACCAAGATCTATAATACAAATTACAAACTCTATTAGGTGATGATATTAAATGCATGAAGCTATCAAAAGATTTGTAAATTAGATAAAAAGGAAAGTGTAATGAGATTATTACATCCAGCTGGTAAGATCAGCCAATAGATACCACCACGTGTTTGTGTTACGCCCCCTTCATTTGCATGAACCTGCATACCTTCGACCTACATTTGACAGATTTAGATCACAGGATGTAAGAATTTGAACCTTTTTGCATGAAAATACGTCAAAATAGTATTTCAAGATTTTATTGAGAAGAATTGAGGTTCCTTACATCACCACATGTAAGCTTGCAAGCAATTGCATGGCTTGCCTCATGAAGAAAAACAGTGATCAGCTTAAAAGGCGTAAGCAGAAAAGTTCTCCACAACTGCTCAGGAATAAGATAAAATTAAAATGAGGAATATGATGTTTTAAATTACAATATGAAGTGAAACAAATGGAACCAATGACATGATGTTTGTGTATATCAGGAATCCAGGAGACAAGAACGCATTCAATCAGATCCGCACACGAATTACGGGATCTGGTAGTACAAAGCTGAAAATATGTTTGTGTTGTGGATCCACACTTCAGCACAGGTTTTCGTATGAAGAACAAAATAATCGAATCAAGCTACGTGAACTCGAAACAAATGCCTCTGATTCAATTTCTCTTATCAAAGCATTGAAATCATACAAGCTCTTCAGTCAACGCACAAATTGCAGCACGGGAGAATCGGTCAATGCAAAATCAATTCGCATCTAAGCTATCAAGAAAAAAACTAATGAAAGAGATAATAAACAAAGTCACCACAATCAAAGGAATGTACTTTTCCAAAGCAAAGCTGTGTGATCTGTGAATCTACATACAAAAAGCGAGCAAAGGCCTAAAGAGTAAAAGGTGCCGGCCGCACAAGAATCAAACGCAGCTGAGAGCATCAATCAAAATGGATCAAAGACTTACAACAAGAATAACGACGCTGAAGACCCCAATCGATGCTAGAAACACCACTTGGTTATGCTTGCAGCAATCCTTCAGCTCCCAGTTCGGATTCATCCTTCTCTACTTCCCCCACAAAAATAGGCAGAAAACAAAATAACTACTTGAAAACCTATGTAAGCACAGAAGAAACGATTCCTATTGGAGGAAATGTGAAACGAAAATCAATAAACAATTAATACTTGAGAGCTGGATTTAACTTGGTGGTTTTGAAAAACTCTGACTGAGAGAATCGAAGTGAACAATTAATTAATAATTCAATGGCGTAAGTAAACAGCCACAGCCAATGAAACTGACTCTTGTCGCTTACCATTACCACTGTAGAAACAATTTATATGGGCTTCATCCACTCTAACCGTATATGGGCCTCCTTATCACATAGCCCAACTAATTAATTTTTTTATAATTATTCAGATGCGCAAATAATGGGTTTCTTAAAATTAAATTTATAACTCATTTTTCAGAATTTATATGCATTTTTTCATAATAATATGGGCAAATTCCCTTTCAGTACCCTTTCAAGTTTCAAATTCCTCTTAAATACCACTCGAAGATTTTCTTCCTGTTAGGTACCGATCTGAAAAAAGTTGTGTGTTAGGTACCTAAAAAGCGTTAAAAAGACAAAAATAACCCTTCTTCATACATAAATATTATTTCGATTATCTTCAGTTTTATATCAAGTCAAATTTAAGAATATTATGTTAGCACATTTCTACCAACTGTTAGCACATTTATACCAACTGTTCTCGTTATTATACTAACTGTTATACCAAAAATATTTTTTTTTGTATTATACGAAAGTAATTTTTGCGTATTATATCACAAAATACGATTATTATACCAACAAAACCGCTTTTATACCAACTGTTATCACATTTTTACCAATTGTTCTCGTTATTATACTAACTGTTATACCAAAAATATTTTTTTTTGTATTATACGAAAGTGATTTTTGCGTATTATACCACAAAATACGATTATTATACCAACAAAACCGCTTTTATACCAACTGTTATCACATTTTTACCAATTGTTCTCGTTATTATACTAACTGTTATACCAAAATATTTTTTTTGTATTATACGAAAGTGATTTTTGCGTATTATACCACAAAATACGATTATTATACCAACAAAACCGTTTTTATACTAACTGTTATCACATTTATACCAACTGTTCTCGTTATTATACTAACTGTTATACCAAAAATATTTTTTTTGTATTATATGAAAGTGATTTTTGCGTATTATACCACAAAATACGATTATTATACCAACAAAACCGCTTATTATACCAATAAAATTGATTATTCTACCAATAAATTCGACTTGGTATAGCAGTGATAACAGTTGGTATTATAATTGAATATACTGGTATAATAATGGAAACATTTGGTACAATATAATACTCTTAAATTTGACTTGGTATAGCAGTGATAACAATTGGTATAATAATTGAATATATTGGTATAGTAATGAGAACAGTTGGTATAATAGTGATAAAATACTCTTAAATTTGACTTGCTATAGCAGTGATAACAGTTGGTATAATAATTGAATATATTGGTATAATAATGAGACCAGTTGGTATAACTGAATCTGTAAAGAAGGGTTATTTTCGTCTTTTCAATGTTTGGTGGTATTAAACACGCAATTTTTCGCAAATGGGTATTGAACAGGAAGAAATACTTGGAGTGGTAATGATCAGTTGAAAGTGTACTGAAAGTGTACTGAACGCGAATTTGGCCTAATAATATTGAGAACCTGTAAAAGCTGGAGGTTTTAGGCAGTAAAAGCACAAATCCTTTGTACGGTTTGTGCGCAGGTGTAACCGTCTGTGGTAAAGTTGCAGGCTCAGGCTCAGTCTCAGTCGCCACTACAAGTTCTTTTATATTTTTTATTTAATTTTAATCCATTAATGTATGATATATTGTAGACACTTACTTAATTATTTGATTAATGCCGTAAATATATCCACCCTCAGCATTTAAGTATAGGTTTTAAGCCTTACAACTAACTTCATATCTTGTCCCTTGAATAATTGTCACTCCCTTAACTAAAATTTCAAATGTTACTATTTATTATGCACCCAAAAGAAATGATGGCTTTGAAGGAGCAGCTAACTAAAGCGAAATAAATAATATTAATAATAATAATGATAAATATAAAAGATAGCTCATAGCTGGTAGTAACAGTAGACAGTAGACTCGGCCCCTCCCTGCTCGTCTATATAAACTACGGAGTGTAGACATTCGGCAGAACGATATACAAAATAGTACTTGTAACGGCGTTTATTTTCTGAAAATACTGCTGCTATCGCTTTGCTGTACTATACTTTTTTTGATTTGATGATCAGCTATGGCGACGCGAGTTTTATTCGACGACGTGAGGTTTGAGTCCAAGGAAAATGGTGTCGCGGAGGAGTTGTTGAAGCAAAACGGTCGTTTTCGAAGGATCGAGACGTTTTCGAAGGTTTTGAAGCTTTCACTAGCTGTATTCCTGGTTTTTACGGCGGCGTTGCTGTTTTTGGCTCGCGGCGATGCGTTTTTCAAAACGTCGGTCGCCGGTGGTTTCGTCTTACGCGCGACGCATTCGCTCAACCACCACGTCGTATTCCTCATCGGAAACGCGATAATCTTCCTGCTATTCGTGATTTTCCGCCACGGAGAGGCCGTGCGCGGCGATTTCTACGACGAGTACGCGAAGCACGCTCCGGCTGCGACGAATCGAGCTCCGGCAGTTCCGATCGGCGGAGGAGACGATGAAGAGAAGCAACCGTCGGCATGTGATGACGTGGCGGAGGCCGTGAGGAAGGCGGAGAGGCTGATAAGGAGATTCGAGAGTACGGAGTCCGAGAAATTGAAGCGAGAGATAGAGAACCGCGGCAACGCGGAGATCGAGCAGCTAAGCAGCGAGGAGTTCCGTCGAAGAGTCGATGCTTTCATCGATGCGCACTGGTGCAGAAAAAGCAAGGTTTACAGAGTACGATCAGCAGAATTACAGGTTAGTTGAAAAATTGACATTTATTTATTTTTATTCCACTCGTATAAGATCTGTCCAGAGTCTACTTATCCTTGAATGCATTTTGAAAATCTCGTGTAAACATCATCCGTTGAGCTTTCTTTCGTTCCCTTTTTGAGTAAATTTCGCATTAGATAGATTTTGCGCATATATATTTATTGTGAGATGAATGTGTAATGCATGCGCTGTGTAGTGATGACATTGATGAACAGCGGTGAGGTAGCTTCAGGTCTATATCATTTCTGTGATTTCCTCCACAACACGTTTGCCATTTGGAATTTTGAATCTATCAGGAAAAAAGTAATGAATTTAATGTCGTCACAAATAGGCAGAATTCATCACGAAGCACATAAACGCACACACACACGCACGCATTTACGTAGCAATAAAACAAACAAGCCAGCCAAACTTTGAGTGACATTGAATCGGAGTCGTGGAATTCAGATAACTTTTGTCGGTCCTTTGCAAATAATTATCTCTGTACGTCTGCTTAAAATTGTTACCAAACGGTGAGGAAATGCAATAACACTGAGATAGCATCCATTACACGTTTTTAACCACAGCACTCACTTCCTTTTAACGTTATATCTACTCCAACTTCAACATAATTTCTTTCTACGACACATTCAACAAACCAACACTTCTGATTGGTCGAGCCAACTCTTAACTCCCACCAAATGGCTTCGACACCGTTGAATTCCCAACACGCTGCACATCACAAATCATTAGAAAATTCAGCACAAAAGAACAAAAAAAAAAAAAAACGAAACTCGCCGTACTCTGAGGCAAAGATTCCCCGCGGTGTCGCATATGGGATAATCCCGAGGACAGCAATGGACGCGATCCTTGCAGCAGACGGCGCCGTCCACCGCGCAGCACTTCCACTTGAGGCAGAAAATCCCGAGGAAGCTCCGAGCGCAGCAGCACGTCTCGCCGCTCCCGCAGTACGTGAAGAGGTTGCACTTTGTGGGGCCCGGAGAGGGAGAGGGCGGCGGAGGGTTCGGGCCCGTCTTGACGGGATACGAAGCCAAGAGGTTGATCCCGCAGACGCCCTGCGGGTCCCCTCCGGTGTTCCTCAGCATGTGCATGTAGCCCTTCATTCCCCAGGACCTTCCCCATGAGTTCTTTATGATCCAATAGTCCTTCCCGTCTTTCGAATCGTACCCCACGATTAACACCGCGTGGTCCAGCGACGTCGAGCACGGGCCCGAGAATATACCCTGTTAGATTCGTTTTTATGAGATTGTGTGTCTGAGAGATATTGTGTTGATTTCCACGCAGGGTTGGGAATTTCCACATAATTTGTCCCGAAAATATAAAACAAGCGGGGAAATTTCCCCAGTAATGAAGGGGAAAAAACCCGGTGGACCAAGGTCGTAAAAAACCATCACTTTTCGCTCCTACACTCGAAAACGAAAACTTCAAGCAACAATGTAATTCGACCTGCTAACCTAAAGTCTCACCCAAATGAAAGTTTCTCTTAGTTATTGTCGTGAATAAACTAAAGTTATAACCCTCTACGTATGAGAGGAAACACGCGTAACTTCTACTCTATCCGGCGCGGATAACTAATAAAAGGGTTGCCACGTAAGATTTCGATTGCCACATCAACCGTGATTCCCGGAAATCAGGGTAGTCAATTGCTGAATTTGGGAAGTTGATAAAAGTATGACAAAACTCATAAGTTCATCGAGTGATGGCAAATAAGACAGAATTTTTGTAGTACCTTTGAGTACAATTGGAACGTAGAGTCGCTCCCGCATATCCCGACGCTTACGGGCTGCGTGGCAACGGCTTTCTGTATCATTTTCTCGTTCTTTTCGGGTATGTCAGTGTAGCCATCGATGGTCACTACATGCCGGTTCATCTGTAATAATAATAATAAAAAAAAAAAAAGACAAAACGAAACAGGGCATAAAAGAGAGGAAGAAGAAGAAGAAGAAGGCAGAGAACGTACTTAAAAGAAGAAGAAAAACGAAATGTATCTTACTTTTTCTTTGGAGCAGCTTCCTTCACGGCCTCGATAGGGATAATCCTTCTCGGTATCGATCCCTTTGTTCTTCACCACGAACTCGTAAGTGTAGTCCATGAGTCCTCCATTGCATCCATCGTTATAGGACTTGTCACAGTCAATAAGTTCTTGTTCGGACAGGCTCACGAGGGTTCCCGTGGCTATCTTGTTGATGCCTTCGATCGCACCCGTGGCCGAAAATGACCAACATGCCCCTTCAATATATAAAGCACATTAGCTGTTTGCCCTTTCTCTCAAAGACAATCAACACAATAACAGCAGGAACAATAAGATTATCACTATCAGACTAAAAAGTGTACATTAAGGCAGAGAATTAATTAATCATCAGACAAACAGCTCACATATTATTACCACAGCTGCCCTGATCTTTAACCTCGGTAACAGCACCTTCCTTCCTCCAATCAACAGAATCTGGAAGATCATCGTCTTCTAGAAGCTCATAATCATGGAGCCCTTTACTGTTCAACCTGATCAATTGATCATCAGAAGGAGAGAGGCCCAGAAACCTGGCCTTGAATTCTTGGTTTGTGAGATCGGCGAAGGCGTTGAGGGACAGCGTGTACGAGGAATTAGCCATTGCGTTGTGCCTCGCGACGATGTCCAAGTTATGCTCGAACGCCCTGAGCCTGTGCTGTTTCTCCTGCTCGGAAGCGTACGTTCTTCCGTGCTCGTCGCACCAAGCGTCGAAGAGATCAGAAATATGCGAACTTGCTGACGTGGGCAGTCGAAGAATCAGCAGAATCAGATGCAAGAGTGGCCAGAGACGGATCATTGTTTGATTTAGAGGAGCTTCGATGCTGCGCGCGCGCGCGTTTCGTTGAGGATTATATGTAGCCAATGGGTTTCGGACACAAATGGGCGGTTTCTATTGGGGCATTCTCTGACATGAATAGTCCTTTACGGTCTCGTTAGATTTTTCTGTAAGAACACAGATCAATCTTTTGGATCTTTCGAGTAAAAGTGATTTTATTTTAAATTTTTTTGTGGATCAATTTATCAATATATATGGTAACTGTGCGAGTAATTTGTCAATTTTTCGTTATTTATTGCATATGGGTAAAAAAATATCTGTGCATCGAAAATAAGAAAATAATTACGATTACTGTTATATCAATCAATGCTTGTAATCGTAATAGAAATCACCACTCACTACATAATTTCTCAGCTTTGATTTCAGTCTCAGGAGTGGTGAGATTTCTTACTACGAAGTTAGTTAACTAAACACGATCGATTCGAAGTCTTTAATACACAACTCTATTCATCGTCGGCAGCATCTTCGGCAGATTTCTTGTACTCGGGCTTGAGCTCGTAGGTGCCTTGATTCGTCCCCCTTTTGTTGTACACGCAGAGACCGTTCAACATTTCCTTCAAGAATTGCTGCAAAGCAATCAATGTAAGAATTTGAGGATAATTTTCTAACTCTGTGTCTAATATCAAAATACAAAACTGGAAAATATATATCGTAACAATGTAATACCGCTGGTTGATCGGTTTCTTGCACGAGCTGCTTCAGTGTCCAATTAGGCTGCCTCTCGAAGAGCTTAAACATGATGTCTTCGAGCTCACCGCGGTCTCTTCTCGTTCTCTTCACTTCTGATCCCTTCACCGGTGCCGGCCTCTTCTTATCCTTCACGTGTTAGATAGTTAACAAAGACTTAGTTCATCGTGTAATAATAAAACCATAGAGATGTAATGAGAACTGAGTTTTACTTTAGAAGTTGATGTAACGAATCCCATAATTCCTGGCATGGGCCTCATGTTCACACCGCGATCGTTATCAATCACCTGATGATCAATACAAAGACACGAAATTAAAAAAATGGTAAAATAAAAAAGAATTTTTTTTTGAAAGGAATCCATGAGAAAAGCTAAACCTGGATCTGCCTATTCTTGACCATAGATTTGTTGGTTCTCTCCCTGCACATTTTTCGGTACTCTTCGATGTTAGCGTGGTGTGGTTTCATGTCAAACTTGTGCTCGACTTTCCCTTCCATTGCAACATTGCCTGCACGATGAGGAAAGAAGAGCTATTACAGCAGTGCAAGAACTGAGACATACAGTTTAATTGAGACTTTAGTATACCTTCGTTTGACTCCGAGAATATACACATGGGAACGAAATCTGGGAACATGTTTAGTGAGTAACTCTTCGGCATGTTAGCAACATCACCTCCTGTCATCTCCATAGTGAACTGAGACATGAAGTTTCAAATATAAAATTAAATATTGGGACATAATCCTATGAAATTAGATATCGAAATAAAACCAAGTGCAGATTGATGTGAGTTAGCTTCAAAAAGAAAAATCTTGAACAAAGAATTAGTGTTTACCAATCGATCTCAATCAAGTTGAGCCATGTCAAGATTCACATAAAATGAAATTCAAGATTCCAAGAAATTTCAAGCCAACACCATGCTTTCACAACCTTAACACACAAAACATGGATGTTCTTGCAACCTTATGCAGATTGGATTTAATAGCAAGTAAGAAAATTTCGATTACAAAAGGCCAAAACTTTAGCGGACAAATAATTCACAATTACTCAAACACTAAAGACTGTTCACAACCCAAAGTATCATAAACAACAAAATTCAAAGAAGAAACAAATTGAAACTGAGAGCTAGAGAAACGCCTGAATTGAAAGTTTTTTTTCTAATCGTAATTACCCGATGAGGGGTAGGTTCATCGGGTTTGAGCGGATCAAGCGAGACGACGACTTTGGCGACGGTAGGCGGCGCATCACCGGAATTGGCGGCGGCTGATTGCCAAGCTTTGGAGACGATCGGAGGACACTTCATGAGCCACACGGAGCGCTCCGCTTTGGCCGTGTCGACGATGATGTTGCCGTTATAGTCGTCTTCCATGGCGACACGAGATCGGACAGCTGTTGTTGTCTTTCTTCCTTTGGCTTTTGCCGGAAGAGTGAATGAAGACTTCGGCAGAGGACTTCTATGGACTTATAAAGACTAAGGTCACTTGTTGGGCTTTTATAAATGGGCCTCAGCCCAAATTAATTCGGAAAAAAGATCATGCGGCCCAATCACAATAACTACTTGACTTGACAACCTACGAACGTACTTTTCAACCGTTGGTTTCTTCACTGTTCGAGCTACTGAGAAACCTCAGACGAGGATTTCTCACATCGTGATGCCAAACCAAATCCCTATGAGAAAAAAAAAGGAAAGAAAATAAAAGAAAAATAAAAATAAAGAAAAGAAGCTCGGATTTTGAAATTGAACCAAACCCCAATGAGAAAAGACTGTGCAATGGTGTTGACAGATAACAGAAAACGATTGATTCTTAAATTAACTTTATAAGCTTCTGTAACCATCTAACACGAATAAGGAAAGGTTTTCTACATTTGGAAACAGATATTCACATCAAGCTTCTCATCGCGACGGCCCTACAACACACATTAAGTCGAATAAAAAGCCAAACGATAGTCAGCTTCCATAATATCAGATATCAATAGCTAATGGCAAAGTCTCTTGATGCGCTCCATAAGTTATACCAACTGGCAAGAAAAAAGTTAAATTAGGGTAAAGTACCAAACTTTTATAGCTTCACTTGCTTTCATCTAAAAACCACACCGGCCCTCTTCTATTTATTACATTCTATATATATATATAGAGAGAGAGAGAGAGAGAGAGAGGAGAGAGAGAGATGGCTCGTGGTAAGATCGAGATCAAGAAGATAGAGAACCAAACAAATAGGCAGGTTACGTATTCAAAGAGAAGAAATGGGCTGTTCAAGAAAGCTCATGAGCTCACTGTTCTGTGTGATGCGAGGGTTTCGATACTCATGGTTTCCAGTTCACAGAAGCTTCATGAATACATCAGTCCCACCGTAACGTATAAGTTTAATTGATACCTTTTTATGTTCTTTTATATGAAGATGATTAGATCTATGAAATTTCTTTGTTTATATGATGGAGATGCTGTGTAATAACTCATGTTTTTGGTTTGAATTAGGACAAAGCAGATGTTTGATAGGTATCAACAGGCTACTGGTGTTGATCTATGGAGCTCTCACTATCAGGTTCTTGAGGGGTTTTTATACACACGCGCGCTCACATACATATATATAATATTTCATAATTTATAGAATTTATGAGGATCTTTCTTTTGGATCTACTTTGCTGGTGAAAGAAAATGCAAGAGCACTTGAAGAAGCTGAAGGACATAAACAGGAATCTGGCGAAAGAGATAAGGTACTTCTAAAGATGCTGAAGGTGATTTGTTTCAATTATCTTCCGGCTTCTAACATTTATTTCTTTTTTTGCTTTGAATAAATATAATATCATAGGCAAAGGACGGGTGAGTGCTTGAACGATCTTGGCTATGAACAGATTGTTAATCTCGTTGAAGATATTGACAAATCTCTAGGGATCATCCGTGAACGAAAGGTTTGATCTTTAGCCCCCTTAGTTCTATATGTTCTCCAATAGTAATTAAGATTTAGGGTTTCATATACTACCCCATTTCATTGTTCTTTATAAAAAAATTCTTTTTATTGTGACCTTTTCTTTTTGTGCAGTACAAAGTCATTAGTGGCCGGATTGATACCAGCAAGAAAAAGGTTACATATACACATATTGCGCCATTAATTTAACATTTATGATGAATCTATTCTTGTCTGCGTTTTCCTTAATCTCTCGTCATATATATTATACTTATTATTCTTCTTTGCCCGTATTACCTCTCGCAGTTGAGAAACGTTGAAGAGATACACAAGAATCTACTTGTTGATTTTGTAAGACTCTTTAAGTCTTTCTCGGTTTAACTGTTTAATCAATCATCATCTAAAGATCTCTAATATTATAACTACAGTATAAATACTTTGTGATAAAACATGCTTAACTAGTTTAATATTTTATATCTAAATTAGGATTCGAGACGTGAGGATCCACACTTTGGATTAGTAGAAAACGAAGGCGGCTATCATCATCATCATCATCATCACGCTGCTCAGGTTCTTGGATTAATTAATCACATTCCTCGTTCACTCACTTTTCGCCTTCCCAATGCTAATGGAGGAGAATCCGACATCACCAACTTTGGTTTGCTGCGCTAGAGTTTATCTCCCCCGTTGTGTTGTGCGTATATGTGTGTGTGTGAGAGATTTGTAAGAGCATAAACATGATCTCTTTGTGATGATCTCTTTTTATCTTCATGCAGCAGTGGACTGGAGAAGTGTTTAATTTCGTCGTCAATGGTTATTAAATATCCATAACCTCTTCTATTTTTATTGTTTAATCTCTGTTTTATTAAAAATATATATAACCCTTTCACCATATGATATACAAAATCCGTGTTATATACATATAAGTCCATATTACATCAACAACATGTATAGTTTCTTTTCTTACAATGATGAGCTAAGAGAAGCAAAATCTAAATTCGCTTCTAAACAGATTGCAAGCCTTGAGGAAGAGACATATGTTCTTCGGTAGGTGATGAAAAATACTCGTGACAAGCATAGTTCACCGCAGCATGAAATGCATTTGGATTGTCTATGAATACGAAATGACCACTCTGTAATATCGGGAAAAAAAAATAATAAGTTGCGTCTCAGTAAAATACCGATTTCAATCTACAAAAACACACATACATACCTGAGGAACGCGTATAATTTGACACGGAACTTTCATATGCTTCCGAGCTTCTTGTGCTCCTTGATAATTCATCCAATCATCAACTCCGTATATGAATGTTGTAGGCACTTTCCATTCAGATGCGCTGAACACACGAAGAAAAAGCAGATTCATTGCAACAACACAACCTTAGACTCAACGATTTCAACCAAACAGTAATTCTCAGATGCTTAGCACATAAAGATGATAAGACATATGCAGTAATTTTCTGATTACTGTAAATAGTATTTCATGGAAAAAAGGAGTGGTTTACCAGTGTAAGAGAGGCGACCGAGCAAAAGCACCGAAAGAGAATATATATTTCAAGCACAGTTCTCCGCTAGCTTTAGCCACGAGAGTATGATAAACATAATCTACAATTAATGGAAAACAATAAAGATGTGTGAGGATATAAGGTTGCTGAATTCAAACAGATTCATAGCAACTCACCAGAAAGTAATTTTGCTTCTTCTTCAGTGAGGACGGATCCAGTCGAATGCGATCCAAACCTTGCACTTGTATATCCACGAACCATGTTTGGGCCCCACGGACCAAGACCCCTGTGCATTGTTCAGGCTAAGAAATTAAGGCCCATAAGAAAATGATAAATGGTCACGAAGAAACATAAGTTATTCGTGTTAAATTCATGGCTCAAAGATAATTTCAGAGCCAGACATGGTGTAAAAAGTTATTCGTGTTAAGGAAGAGTAAGCAAAACACCTAATGAGCTTCTGTGGAGTGAAATTAGACTCCCAGAGATGATTTATAATGGTGCCTTTCCAAGTTGCTCTAAATCTAGTAAGCTGCTCGGACATGTGCTCTGTCTCCGAAGTGAACCCAGCGGGTCCCACCAAAATCAAGTGCTGAATGTGCTCAGGATGCTGTAGGGAAGAAGAAAAAATCATCAACGATCTTGCATAAGCTGGTAAAAGCCCGGTAATCTTCAATCAGCTGGGATGAGATTATAATGAGTAGAAGTTATGAGAATTACTTTTAGTGCATACTTAGCAGCAACATATCCTCCGAAAGAATGCCCAAGTAAAATGAACTTGTCGAGTTTTTTCGCTTTACGCCATTCCTCTAAGGAATCGATGAACCAAGCCTCTGTTTCTGCACCACAATGTTATAATATCGTTTAAAAATGGTGTTCATATCCTCTACTTAATGGAAGAAGCTTCATTCAATATATATGGTGTAAAAGAATGACAAATTATCGAAGCTGTTTTCATGTAATCAATTCAAAGCACTGAAACAACTGACCTTCTGTGCTTTTACATGTGAAATCAGGTCTATTGGATCCGCCCCAACTGTATCAGGATGAATAATACGACGATTAGCAGGTATAGTCTTCCTCAAAGCATGGAAATGGAGAAAAATTAAGTTTCTAACGCCAAAAAATAAAAGGCAGAAAAAAATTCCAAAAAAAAGCGTGTTTTTTTCAGGACAAAAATGGAATCAACACGCACCCAAGCTGATCAATGGCAATGACTTTGAAATGCTTCGCAAGAGCATCAAAATTACGGAAAAAGAAGCCTTGAGAAGCTGCGTATCCATGGACCATCACGAGCGTTGGAGAACCCTCTTTGGCATCGAACGTCACCGTATTGATGAACCTTGGGTCGTTGCTCGCCGACCGAAACCATCGTGTTTTTGAGCCTGGGGGCCCCGATCCAATATTGACGTATTCCTGCTCGTACGGAGTCCTTCAAAATAAACAAAAATAAAATGAAATTAAGCTGCCATAAGGTCGAAATGATCAAAATTAGGGTTAATCTTCGCCAGGGAATTACTTGACTATAGATAAGAGGCGTTTCTCTGCTGCAACGATATGATCGGTTGATGTCGGCATCCAACGAAGAACCGACGGCCACAGTTTCCTAGTCTTCGCCACCGCTGTCGATGAAGAGCTCATCTCCTCCGTCATCTTCCCTCGAGCTTCGAATAGAATCTAAACCGGAGCCAAATATGGTATTAAAATCGAAATCTTTTGCGTGAAAGCTACGGCAAGCTACCTCGGTCACCTCTTTATAGCGTGTGCGAGCGCGCGCGAGGTGTTGTATGTTCTTGACCTTTCGGTAACACCTCTACGGTTGAGGACGGTACACGTCATTGATGATGCAATAATAATATACTAAACTTTTTAAATTAATTAACTGAAATCGCTAGTGCGAGTAGCGAATTATGTGTAAGCAAACAGACATAAAATACTCTGCCTTTAGCTCGATTTAAGCGTCTTCTTTGCAACGATTCAGTCTAAAAACCCTCTTTAATCCCCACAAAGCTTCGCTACGCCAAGAACAATGCTGAAATTCTTGTCGAAGGTTCGAATCGAATTCAACGCCCTTGACCCACGCCTAGCCTCGTGCATGGAATTCCTAGCCCAGTGCAACGCGAGGAAGGCGAAAGAATCGAATCCCAGCTGCCAAATCCAAGTCAAGCGGCGAACCGACGACTTCCCGCCGAGGATCTCCGTCACGTTCGTAAACGGAGTCGAGGAATCGTTCGAAGCCACGTCCACGCCGGCGCAGGACATAAGGACTATGATCCTCGAGAAGGGTCAGATGCTCGAGACCGAGCAGATGTTTCGCGAGGCGGGTGAGAAGTGGCCCGTGGTTATACCTGATTCGGAATTGAAGGAGCCCTTTGTAGGGATTAAGGTACGCGATGAGAGTTTTATATGCAAGTTGTTGGATTGTGCTCTATCGGGCATTTTCTCGAACATGTCGTGGATTGAGATTTATGAGTTCTAATTCGTTTTTATTTTGGTCGATTGAGCTGGGATATTTTGTAGTGAGGAAAGGGGATGGTGAAGCTTTCTTTTATGCTATCCCTAACCCTATGTGTTTTTTTTTCATTGAATGCTTCAGGCTTTAAGTATGGGGGTGCCATCATTGGTTTAGGCAATTTGCTTAACATATCACGCGCTTGATCTTTTGTTTCTTGCTGATTAAGCTGTATCATTATTGTTCATCTAATTGGATGATGGGTAATGGTTTGTAATGGCACGATTATGTGTTGTGCTTTGGGTTATCTTATTTGGTTTTGAAACTGTGGGCAGTGAAAGATGCGATCTTTACGCCTCTATTAGAGAATTGGATTAGATATATAGCTTATTCTCTTTGTCATCTTTAAACCAAAGGGCCTTATAATTATAACAGATACTTCTTTTTGTTTGGGATTTTGAATTCGTGGTTTGTTATGGCTATGCTTATCGGCTTCAATTCTTATTCTATATGCCAACCACTTCCCAATATCTCTTCTTGGAGCTCCTTCTGGGACATTCTTATTTTTGTTTGTTTCATCACTTTACTTGGTTCAAGCTTTCTTGTGATTATGTATTTATACAAAGCACAAACTCCCTTGGCATTATCAAGAGATTCTATCGTTGCCTCTTAGTTGATTGTATGCTTTCCTTACTACCTAACAATTACAACTTACATAATCAGTTTTCTGTTTGCCAACTGTGTGTTATGCATGGCATAAAGTGTTAGTACTGACTTACAAGACTTGTGTTTAAGTTAAGAGCAATGGATCCTGAGATCCTTAATCTGTTTATCATGGGATAGTTTTGTTTTGTTTTTTTTTTATATATATATTGGGTAGTGTTGTGTGTTATTACACTCTGTGAAATTGCCTGTGGCTGAGAAGTGAAAAAATCTTGCCAGATGGGCTTCCTTCACTACTGCTAACAAGATCGATAGTCGAATACAAGTTATCATTACGATCTTGGTTACAAGTATATTGATATAGAATAATGTTAGAGAGAGCATTATTGTAACCATCGCGTGGGTTTTTTTTTTTTTTTTCTTGACGCGTAATCTTGTTTTCACAGCCAAGGAAAGCAGAAGAGAAACCTCAGACATAATCAGACCTGATGCAGCTTCCAAGTCATATTTATATCATATGATATGTTGCTTTTACCTTCACAAGTTGTATCTTTGAGCAGGATTTATGTTTTGGGTTTGTTGAAAATCATTTGGAATAACTCATTTTGTTGAGAGCATAGATTGCTGCTGTTGGGTCATGAACGAGAATTTTATGATCTATCTATTTGATGACGTGTAACTGATATTATTTGTGGTCGTGCTACATATTGCAAGGGTCAAGATTAGAAACTTGTAATAATGGATATAATAATAAATGGATAAATTCCGCTATACCTCGTCTTTTTTACTGAAATGCACGTCATTACCTTATGGTTTGATTACTATGCGAAATTACCTCGTGATTTCTAAAATGTAATACCGTAACCATCGGTCAACGATTTTTGGCAGCGAGTGTACCCGTAATGCTATTGGGGTAAAAAATTGACCACGTCTCTTTATATGAATTGACCAAAATAAACCTAAAAATTTGTCTTTTTTTCTCAATGTATAACACGACACATTAATGCTACTTTTTTCGTGCAAAGAGCGTCACAAAAATGTTTTTTGTTCATTTAAGGTGAAGACAATGGATAGTTTCGAGACAATTAATTACCCAATACGTGTCTTGAGTTCGATCTGTCACATCATGAGCCGTTTAATGCATTCGCGGGCAGATGCTGCCCGAAGGATGTGATGCTACGTTTTAGAAATCATAAATGAATTTTGCGTAATAATCAAACTACAAGTATAATAAGTAATAACCACACGGGTTACATCGTAATTTACCCATAACAAAATAGACCCGTGATTTTACCACTATGTCATCTTTTTCTAACTCGAGGTGGAGATTGAAGTAAAGAGAAAATGCTCAAATAAATGGATCCAAGCAATAAACGCCAAAGTTCATCTTCTCTACGTTCTTCCTTAGCCTTTCCTTATGGTCAAAGATCAACCAAACACAGAAGTACATAAATGTCTTAAATCGTCCAAGCGTGTGCATGCATTTGACAACTCGTAATGGTCGGCTGGTGGGAAATCAAGAAGCCCCAATAATTATTTTAATAATATTTCATATAATTATCACTTCACTCATGTAAGATTGTGACAGGAGTTTGGGTCGCTATTACATATTAAATTCAGTGTCGCACGACAATTATTATCGCAACTTTTCTAATTTGCTACATCGTTTTAATGTTTTTATTTTCTGTTTAAGAGAGAAGTTCATTCCATGTATCTTGGAAGTTATATATGAATAGGTGACTTAAAATAGATTATTGCATTGGTCTTTGATTCACATTTCTTACATCATGTGAATCACTGCACACGAGTGGCTTCGCTGGTTTGGGGTTAGGGAGTCCCACACGTATGGGAATGGATTAGCTGTTGAAAATAGACTGCATTATCCACTCGCTAGGAAAATTAAAATTATTTCAAGAAATGATAAAATTAGATATCTTGGTTTGCTATTTGATTTAATTTGTTTGTTATTGTCTTCTTCATAAGAATGACGATAAAGTGAAAAAGAGGTGAGAAAGAAGGTGCTCAACTTTTATGACATGAACTTTGGCAATATGTGGATCTGTCAAAATACAAAAGTAGATTTATTTTTAAAATATCAGATAATATGCGAGTTTTCAAACTATATAACGTCATCGGTGATAGTTTTAAATTGTTGCCGACTTGCTTCTTGATTATTGCCCTTTCATTTTAGTACTATAATCATGTTAAAAGGATCAACCAAGAATTTTTATATGTATATATATGATACACACATATTGGTAAAGTAATCCAATTTGTGATATTAGATTACTTGTGAATCACAGATCCAAATCTTATTTGAACAGTCAAAGATACCCTTTTTCTGAGTGGTTAAGATTATACCCAACGCCCGACACAGTTTATTAAAATGCTTAAATACAATTCTCCTAAAAAAATAATGCGAAAAATAAAATACTATAACAAAAATTTTTATATGATTATTACTCTATAATTATTCATCTAAATTCTGACAACAATGCATAAAGAAATCGTGATTTTTTTTATTCAAGAACTGAGTTCAACCGTACAGAATTGTGCCTTATATACTACTTGACTATTTGACCTAATTTCTCTATTTTACATTTTACTCCCTGATAATAATCAAATTTACAATTCACCTCACATACATACTTTTAACACTCCCCCTCAAGTTTGGTGTTCATACAAATTTAAAAGACCAAACTTGGATAATAGATATTCAAATTGATCCCTACCCAAAGCTTTTGTTAATAAATCCGCCGGTTGCTCTACGGAAGGTATATACTCGGTCTTGATTATCTTCTCTTGAATTTTATCTCGAATGAAGTGGCAATCCACTTCTATATGCTTTGTCCTCTCGTGGAAGACGGGGTTTGCCGCTATTTGTATCGCCGACATGCTATCCGAGTATATCGTAACCGGTTCATTTTCCTTGAGGCCGATATCTTTCATCAAGTTAATTAGCCACAAAACTTCTGCCGTAACCATAGCCATTGCCCTATACTCCGCTTCGGCCGAACTTCTTGCCACCGTGTTCTGTTTTTTTGTTTTCCATGACACCAATGAATCTCCAAGGAACACCAAGTATCCTGTCAAAGATCTTCTCGATATTGAACATGATGCCCAATCTGCATCGCAATACGCTTTCAAACATATTTTACTATTAGCATTAAGAAATAATCCGAGACCCGGTTTTCCTTTCAAATACCTCAAGATCCTATATAAAGCATTAAAGTGAGCCTTTTTTGGATCATGCATATGTTGTGATAAAATATGAACAGCATATGATATGTCAGGTCTAGTTAAACACAAATATATGAGTTTACCAACAATTCTTTGAAACATATGCACATCTAAACTATTTCTAGTTGTATCTGTTTTATCAACAACTTTTCTAACAGAATATACCTTATTAGCAGAAATATCAGAAATATCAGAAATATCAGGATATGCATTTTTATCATGCCCAGCTACATTCATGACAGAATCAATAGAGCAATTAGCATGTTTATTATTTTCAATACCACAATCTGCAGAAACATTCTGTTCATAATAGTTTCTATCTTTAATATTATTATAAGCTAAGCAATTCTCCATGAACTTTACATTTTGTTCAGCTGGTATGCTTAACGGCTTGGAACCTAGCATCCCCGTTTCACCCAATAATTCTAACACATATTTTCTTTGATTAAGGACAATTCCCTTTTTTGATCTAGCTACTTCTATACCTAAAAAATATTTTAGCTCACCTAAATCCTTCATATGAAATGTTTTACTCAAATAGCATTTAGTTTCATTCATCATATGGACATCATTTCCGGTCATGACAATATCGTCAACATAAACTAACAATATAACTATATTTCTCCCCCTTGATTTGACAAACAAAGAATAATCATTCTTTGATTGTACAAATCCAAAAATATTCATTGCCGATGTGAATTTATTATTCCATTGCCGAGAAGCTTGCTTTAAGCCATACAAAGACTTTTCAAGCTTGCAAACTTTGATACAATTACGTGAATTATGTGAATCATGTGAATTTAACCCCGGAGGCATACTCATGTATACTTCCTCAAATAGGTCACCCTGCAAAAAAGCATTAGTGACATCCATTTGCCAAAGTGGCCAATCATAGATAGATGCAAGTGATATAATTACTCTAATTGTGACATGTTTAGCAACAGGGGCAAATGTATCAGTATAATCAATCCCTTCAACTTGATTATACCCCTTAGCTACTAAACGTGCTTTATACCTTTCTATTGAACCATCGGCCTTATATTTGATGGAGTATACCCATCTACAACCTATAGGTTTCTTACCCTTTGGGAGATGTACTACCTTCCAAGTTTTATTAACTTCTAGGGCTGAAATCTCAACCTCCATAGCCTCTTTCCACTTCTCTGATTTGATTGCTTCCTGAAATGTTTTCGGAATTTCTTCATTGGCTAAAGCAGCTAGAAATGTTGCATATCTTGGATTAATTCTGTCATACTGAAGACACAAAGACATAGGATATTTAGAGTGACATTGATCAGCATTATTGCATAAGGGTGATACATAATCTTTCAACCAATTTGGCGGTTTACTAGGTCTATTAGACCTCCTCACAGATTGGTCCTTTGTCCCTAATGGTTCTGCATTTTGCATTTCATTTGGTACTTCATTTCCCGATTCTTCTTCTCCTGCATCACTCAAAACAGATGGTATATTATGATTATTGTCATAATGAGAATTATTCCTTACATCTTCCCTGTCATCACAAAAGAATTCACTAAATCTGAATTCTTTGTGTCTTCTAGTTCCGGCATCCTGAGAATTATTTTTATTATCATATGACTCAAAAGGAAACTTATTTTCATAAAAAATTACATCCCTAGATGTAATGAAGTTCTCAGTCTCAAGATCAAATAATTTGTATGCCTTTTGGTTAGCTGCGTAGCCTATTAATACACAAGGTCTGGATTTTTCTTTAAATTTATCATGATAGGGCAGAGTCTTGGCAAAGCATAAGCAGCCAAACACCCTTAGATGTTGGAAGCTAGGCTCTTTACCATATAGCACATAAAAGGGAGTTTTCCCTTTGAGTAAGGGAGTTGGTGTTCTATTAATCAAATATATAGCTGTTTTTATGCATTCTCCCCAAAACTTTATCGGAACATGTGATTGAAACTTTAAGGCTCGAGCTACATCTAGAATATGCCTATGCTTCCTTTCAACCACTCCATTTTGTTGTGGAGTATAAGAGCATGAACTTTGATGGATTATTCCTAGTGACTCAAAGAGTTTCTTGCATTCAATGCTAAAGAATTCTAAAGCATTATCAGTTCTAATAGTCTTAATCCCTGATGAGAAATGATTATTCACATAGGTTATGAAGGTTTTAATAACACTATACACATCTGACTTGTTAGTCATAAGAAAGGCCCATGTAGCCCTAGAGTAATCATCTACTATAGTCAAGAAATATCTTTCACCCTTATATGTTGGTTCCCTATAAGGTCCCCAAACATCCATATGAATCAACTCCATTATAGAAGTAGTTACACTCACTCTTATTGGAAACTTAGCCCTACTATGCTTTGCTAAAGGGCATATAGGACAATATTTGTGTCTTTCAACAACATTCAAGTTCAAATTAGGTAAAGAAATAAGTCTATTAAAAGATATGTGACCAAATCGTTTATGCCATAACAAGACTTTATTATTGTCAACAATATTGGCTACAATAGGGTAATTTGGCTCTTTTCTACTACATAATTTCTCAACATGATCATATTTCAAAAAATCAGATTTTTTGTAAGCTATATCCAAGAAATACAATCCATTCCAGTTTCTACCAATCCCCTTTATCATGCCAGTCCCAATCTCCTGGATTAAGCAAAATAAGGGATAAAAAATCACACACACATTAGCATCAATGGATAATCGAGACACGGATAATAGATTTAGTTTAAAGTCAGGCACAAACAACACATCTGTTAGTTTAAAATTTTTATCTAATGTAACAGTTCCTATGCTTGCTGCCAATATAATGTTTCCATTTGGTAACTTGACACTCATATCAGATTGATCAATCATTGATCCATGGTCAAACAAGCATTTATCAGCAACCATGTGTTTATTTGCACCGGTGTCTATTATCCATCTATTCCACGTTGATGAAGTAGTAAGATAGTTCATACCTGAGCCCTTACCTACTTGGTTGGATGAAGTTGCTGCAGTGAATTCTTGTCCTTGATTCCCTCCAAGTATTGCAATAATTTGTTGATATTGTTGGGCAGTAAGTTGTGGCCTAAATTCTCCTCCTCCATGGTTCATTCCAGCGGGCTGATGACTCATTCCAGCAGGTTGTTGACTCACTCCAGTGGGCTGCTGATTCTCTAGTGGATTGGTGGAGGTAGAATTGGCTCTAGAGTAGTTCTCATTCCATTGTCCAATTGATCTTCCAGGTCCTTGATTATAATATCTTCCACCACGTGGTCCTCCTCGACCTCTCATGCCTCTTCTACCACCTCTGATGTGTTGAGGGTATCCATGAATCTTAAAGCAGTTTTCCTTATTGTGTCCTCCAATCTTGCAATGATCACACCATAAAGTATTTTTATCCCCTTGAAAATTCCACTGTTTGCTTTGATTGGCACTGCTTTGTAATGCTATGGTACTTGACTGAAGATTAGCATCAGGGATAGTAATCATCCTTTGTGCTTCCTCATTGCATATTAATGAATATACTTGCCTGTGGGTAGGTAGTGGTGTCATCATCAAAATCTGTGATCTCATGTGGTTGTATCCTTCATTGAGCCCCATCAAAAATTGCATCATCTTTAATTGATCCCCAAATTCAATGTACTCCTTAGATATAACAGTGGCAGGGGATGGTATGAGACTATCATACTCATCCCACAGGTGCCTCATCTTCGAGTAGTATTCAGTAACTGTTCCCGCACCTTGAGTGATGGTATTTATTTGTCTGTAGAGAGCAAATAACCTCGCTCCATTGATCTTATCAAATCGTTCTCTCAAGTCTTTCCAGATCAAATGTGCAGATTCACAATAGATTACCCCCTGCACTAAATCTCTCGATAACGATCTATGAATCCACGATCTCACCAACGCATTACACCTTTTCCATTGTTGAAGCAACGCAGGATTTTTCTCAGGCATTTTAATTGTTCCATCTATAAACCCTATTTTGTTCTTTGCTTCAAGTGCAATCTGTATCTCCCTACTCCATACCTTGTAATTCTCCGAACCTTTCAAAATTTCCGTCACCAGTTCAAGATTGGGGGTATCTGACGGATGCAGGTACATCGGGTCACTGAAATCCATATTCGGCAAACTCCTGCTGTCTTGATTGCTCGATTTAGGGTTCTGATTCTCCTTGCCCTCAGATTCCGTCGCCTCTGTATCAACCATTTTGTAGATACTATATGCGTGCCTTCAATTTGCCTAATCGATCGAATATGAATTAGAACTCGCAGGCTCTGATACCATGACAACAATGCATAAAGAAATCGTGATTTTTTTTATTCAAGAACTGAGTTCAACCGTACAGAATTGTGCCTTATATACTACTTGACTATTTGACCTAATTTCTCTATTTTACATTTTACTCCCTGATAATAATCAAATTTACAATTCACCTCACATACATACTTTTAACAAATTCTCTAATTATCAGTATAACGATCTTTTTGTTTTAGTTTCGAATATCTTTGTATTTTGCGCGTGTATATATATATGTATATATATATATATCATGTTACTCAAATAGTCAAATCCATGTATGTATTAACTAAAGATAAACATACGTGGTGCAACCACTATCACGGGGAATATTAATACTTCGACCGCACAATTATGTTATTAAAGAAAAACTATTAAAAGCTCAACTTGATTTATCTTCATCAATATCAGTTCTCATTTTTCCACTGTAGTTATACCGATTTAGTTACTATATAACCTACCTATATTAATAGCAACATTTTCCTTCGGCCTTTATATTTTCACTTTGTAATGGTTAATTTGTTGTAGAATATTTAATTCCGACAGTCCACATGGAAAAAACAATGACCATCGTGGTAATATAGTGAAAAGTGGAGAGCTGAATATTAGCCTCCAAGATTTACATAAAATGAGTAATTAGTGAGATGTATGATACGACCTCATATTTGTTTATTTTCCTTAGAATTATTCTTTTTGTATTTCTTGATTAGGACTAGTGGCGTTTTATTAAATTATATTCGCATATATTTATATGTTGATGTGATTATTTGTTGAATCACACGCTGCACGCTAAATTTAATTTAAATGAGCAGTGTCATCATTGATTGGCCACCATCACTGGTCTAAAAGAAAATTTGACCTCCACATAAGTATAATATATATATATATATTGTGCACGAGTATAATCTTGAACGAATTATGCGTTTTTTAAATTTATATTGCCCATCCCACATCTAAACTTGTTTTCTTTTTTATAATTTTAGATGTTTAATTTTCTTAAATGCATAATCGTGAGTATTCGTACCCAAAAACTCTTCGACCAAAATGCGATATCAATTTGAATTTTGCCGTCAATATTAAGCGAAAGCCATCTGGAAAATCCAAATGATTAAGTTGGAATGTGAATGATGTGTTACGCATATAAATTTCCTAACCTTTATCTAAAATCGAGTGGTCCTATACACACGAGTCAATGTCTGCAAGCATACGTAGGTAAGAAAAAAACTGGGAAGAATACTCTTTATAAATGGTTCAATAGGAACCAAATAATGAACTTTCAAGCATATTATGATTTAAAATTCATATTAATAGTGAATTTAAAAATAAATAACATATATTAATAGATATACCAATTTATGCTTTCGAAGCAATAGTCTTTCACGAAGTGGGTAAGTAAATAATGTAATTGCAAAACTAAAGTTCCCATAAAAAGGAATGTTAAGGGCAACACCGCACATCACATGCAGCTCCTAGCGAACTCCTTTAGACTTTAGGTTGACAATGAAACCAAATTGCCAAATTACAATAATTTAATAAATAAATAAATATAATTATAGTATAAAAAAATAAAATAGAGAAGACAGGAAGTGCCAAGTGTATAGTTGTCATTTGAGTATATCAATTATCGTGTCCACTTTTGGATATAAAAATAGGACCATTTACTAACCAAAGAACCACTATCATCTTCTTCATTAATCTCTCTCTGCACTCCCTCTCCCTCTCGTCCATAGACAAAAACATATCAAGAAAAATACACTAACACGAAGTTTGTGATCTTTTTTACAAAAAAATTATTATATTTATTTATCTATGGAGGATAACAATATGCAAAGGCTTACTAGACCATCAAGATTCAATAGGATATGCGTCTTCTGTGGTAGCAGTCCTGGGAAAAATCCAAGCTACCAAGCTGCAGCTATACAGCTTGGACAAGAACTGGTAATTTAATTACTAATGTATATTTAGTTACAGATATAATAACTCTATACAGATTTAATTGATTTCTTGTTTTTTTTTCCTATCAAGTTAATTGATAGAGCTCGAGTTAAAATTTTTTTTATTATTTTTTATATAATATCATAGTCCTACGGCTCATACATATACCTATTATTCATGTACAAATTGGTTTGCTTTTGTACACTCGAGATTAACGTGGCATGTTTTTTAATTTAGCATAGCGATTAATAGATACAATTGTTGAAAGGGGTATTGCGTGTTAACATGGAACACTACTTTTTAAGGTGAATAATGACGTTCTATTTATTAACATTTATATATTTTTGTATTAAAAATTGACAGGTCGAAAGGAACATAGACTTGGTTTATGGAGGTGGAAGCATTGGATTAATGGGATTGGTCTCTCAAGCTGTGTATAATGGTGGTCGTCATGTATTGGGGTAAGTAATTTATAATATATTATTAATATCAATTCCTCTAAATTGTCAAAAATTTTAAAAACTACAATCGATGATGTTTGTATTTCTTTATTGATTTTCTTGCAGCGTGATCCCTCGAACTCTCATGCCCAGAGAGGTAATGATCATTGCTATTATTAAAAAAAAGATGGTTCGACTCAGATATTGCAGCATGATATTGAAAATTATATCTATAAAAAAAGGCTAATAATATATATATTTTTCTATTTAAGATAACTGGCGATCCTATTGGAGAAGTGAGAGCAGTGTGGGATATGCATCAAAGAAAAGCAGAGATGGCAAAGCAAGCTGACGCCTTCATAGCTTTGCCCGGTGGCTACGGTACTTTGGAGGAACTTCTTGAAGTCATAAGCTGGGCTCAGCTTGGAATCCACGACAAGCCTGTAATTAAAATTTAAATTTAACCCATTATTAATTTATATTAAAATTCACATTATATATACGTTATTTGAGCATTTTAATTTAATTATTTTTAAATGCAGGTGGGCTTGCTGAATGTAGATTGTTACTACAACTCACTTCTGAGTTTCATCGACAAGGCTGTCGATGAAGGCTTCATTACACCATCTGCCCGTCACATTATTGTATCTGCCCCAACTGCCCGTGAACTCATGTCCAAGCTTGAGGTATGGTACATAGCATGCTCTTAAAATTCTATATATTATTATATATATATTCTTTTAATATCTGATATATTTATTACAATATTAGGATTATGTCCCTGAACATTATGGCGATACACCAAAGCTTAGTTGGGAAATGGAGCAACAACTCGAGTATACCACAGTGTTGGATATTGCTCGTTGACTTTGGAAGACTGAATAATTGAATATAATATCATTTACTTTACTTTATCGAGCTCAAGATTGATTTAGGTGGATCCAAGTTTCTAGGTCTAAAAGTGTATGTGTTGGGATTGTTAGGCATTTGTTTGACAATATCTATTTCTTTTTTTATCTTCTTTTGTCTTTACAGGTAAATTTGTTGCTCTTTTGATTTTAATTAGTTTATTATATAAATTCACGTTTGTAAATCATTATCTGTGCAGTAATATATTAAGCAATTGCTAAAATGTGTTATAAGAGTTATCGCAGGAACTTAATTGCTAAGAATTTAAAACTTTGACCTTTTTCTTTTCTAAATGTCAATATAAGATGCAAGTATTCACTTACATGATTAGAGACAAAATAGTGGGCATATAGTCAGCAGCAATTATTATCTTACGTACGTGTCACAGACGTAATAATTTTGAACCCACCAATTCATGTGACTGAAGGTCATATACTTTTGTGTTATGTCGTGATTTTAATTATAATTAGGCCTTATGTTAATTTCCAGTCAATTTCGAATAAACCTCAGTTAAACTAGGGAGAATTTCATTTCGACACAACTCTTTTACATGCGCTTGTTCTCCAATTCGTGACTGCCATGTATTGTAAATGTGATGAAAATATAATATGGATAAGAACACGATGCAATAAAAATGGTGTTATCTAGTCACATGCGCACTAGTCGTTAATGCTCGGTAAGAACTAGAAAAAAGAAAGTAGGAGGAAGGAACCTAACATGTACATAAAGCAAAGCCCCTTTCTCACTATTAAAATCAAATTGATAGCACTTCATTTTCTTGTAAGCTTTTTTAGGGTGTCCTTGAAAATATGAAGATTTTACAGTAGTAAATCCGAAGACCCAACGAGAGGGAAAAAGCCATTGATTACCCGGAAATGTAGCCCAACTATTTGGCCTCAAATATGTTCACTAGTGAAGCAGCTGAGATTAACTTGACTACGAATTCTCTGTTTGTTTATGAGCACAAACTGGGCAGCTGTAGAATATTGTTTGCCCTTCATCAGCAGATCTTATCTGATGAAAGAAATAAAATGAGAAACATATAAATCAGCAAATGATAAAGAATTGTAACGTATATGTTACAGAAGTAATACTTTTCACTCACCTGTCTGGCAACATAAGCCATTCCAATGTGTTGGCATGATTTACACTTGGCATTGTAGTCCTAACGAACAAAGAAGAAGATGATCAAATTAACATTCTGAATAAAAATTGTAAAGGCTTAAAAAGATGGAATTAAAAAAAAGAGTGGATGGGTTCGAATTCGAACCATTTGTTTTAGTTCCTTTTCTTCTTGGATGTCATCGAGTGAAGATACACCGAGCTCCCTCCTCATATCCTGTGAAAACATGCCGGCTACGTTGCACAACGAGTCATTCATATATTAATGAAAACAAAACGATGTTTGCTTCGCATTGTAAGTAATGGCAGCATTATATTGCAAGGGAACAACGGTTTTTATAATCCAGAGTTATCAATGTTTGATACATACTCACAATTGAAGCAAATCACATCCTCGTCTCAAGGATTAACATTTGATCATTGAACAAACAGAAAATCTCTGCAGCAAATTACATAACATGTTTTGATAAAATGCGGGGATCAAATCCTAATCGAGAGGACCATTATGAGAGATCATGCATACATACCTCGGGGCCGACAGTGTACTTAATTTCCTTCCCATAAACCTCTGTTAGGAGAAAAGGAAAAAAGTAATATGCTATCAAAGTGAGTTATTCAAATATCAAATTGCAGGGAACCATCGAAATTGATGAAATCGGATTCTTTTAGGTCAATCAGAAACTATAGCGGAAGCTGAAGCAGCACTGGATAAAATGCTTTTTTTCGTTCGGATTAACTAATAAAGCGATAACTAACCGCGTCTCGCAAAAAAAAAAACATGATGAAGAAAAAATTTAACATCAACGAATAAGGCGCAGTACCTTTGAATTTCTTCTTAAATGGACACAGTGGGCACTTGACCCATTTCGTCGAATCGAAGGAAAGAATCGTTCCGCATACTTCACAGAACATGAAGTCACGCTGACGACTGTAATCCGTCATAGATACGATCTATTGTTGGGAAAAGACTCAGAAGATCAGCTGGAGGTTGAGATTAGGGTTTCGGCTGAAGGAAGAAGAAAAGAAAAAGGCGGCTTGAGGTTAATGGGCCGGGTTAAATGCCATCACGTTATTGGACATCAAGCCCAAAATAAATTTTCATATATGAATAAACAAATTCGCCCGACAGTATATTTAAGAACAGAACAAATATATCTTAATGTACTAAGATTTTGTTGCTCACTGCATATCAATCATGGTTTTATTCAACGCGAAGACGTCGTTTGCTATTTAACTACACTTTAATTAATAAAACGGCTCAACAAACACCTAATACGTATCACATTGAATATTTATTATGCTTAAGCCTACAAGAATAGTAACATAAATGATGAGGAATTCTTAACATACAACAATTAATTATTTGCATATATCTAACGACAATGCAAGGATAGATACAAATACTATAACCGTTGTTCACCAAACGGCTTTCCCTAATCCAGAAACCTACACTACTAACAGACACAAAACTCTTACACGCATGTTGTTTCTTGTAATGTGTACACAAATCTCTCGTATAATTATAATAACAATATATCATCTGTTCATATCCGTTATTTCAGTGCCTTCGATCGACAGGTAGCCCACCAAACTAACAAATCTAGTAACATATACATATCGTTGTATAAATAATACAGTAAGCAGATAAATTCAATAAATATATATATATATATATATATATATAATGAGATATAAAGTATAATGTGAGATAACTTGTGTAACGTCATTTTTTTAGCTGGAGATTGCATTCACAAAATATATGTTTCGTGACAACACACGCAACACAATTATCATAACTACAAAAATGGCACTAAATCTTACCTCATATCATACTAATGATATTACTATGCGATCTTCCTATAAGTTGCTAGAATAATATCAGAAAGTATGAGGCTTCTTCTTATTATTATCATCACCACCATGCTTCACTGCAATGATAATTTCTACTACAACGCAGAGGCGGCTGTAATAAACCAACCACGTAACATGACGATACCCGCCGTTATTGTCTTTGGAGATTCCATAGTCGATCAGGGAACTAACAACGTGCTCGAAACGATCGTCAAGTGCAACTTTCCCCCTTACGGAAAAGACTTCCAAGGCGGGACCCCCACAGGGAGGTTCAGCAATGGCAAGACCCCTGCAGATATGATCGGTAATAACTAATAAGCACACGACGTAGATATAACAACACAATTTACAGAATATACATATATAGATTCACTTAGAAAATGGCTTAATTATCGACACGAAATGCAGCTCAACAGCTGGGAATAAAAAACCTCGTACCTGCGTATCTTGATCCTAATTTGAACCCGCAAGAACTTCCCACCGGCGTAAGCTTTGCTTCGGGGGCATCGGGTTTCGATCCTCAAACAGCTCAAATCCAGGTATCATTTACCCACACTCATTATATGGTTGTGTTGGGAATATAAATTTAAAATATAATACACTCCCTTTTAAAAAAATATGATACACATCCATCCTTCAAGATTTAAGTGGTCATTCAAATGATGGATACTATGAAGACTTATCATGTTTTCTGCATTTTCTTCGCCAGTCGGTCTTAACACTGTCGGATCAACTAGAGCACTTCAAAGAGTACATAGCTAAGCTTAAATTCCAAGTAGGCGAAGCGGCAACAGACAACATTTTGGGGAACGCATTGCACCTCGTGGTGACGGGCAGCGATGACCTGGCGAACACTTACTTCACGGTAGGCCTCCGACGGGCCCAGTACGACGTCAATGGCTATGCCGACCTTATGGTGAACAACGCTGCAGATTTCATTCAGGTACTTTGTAATAATATAAAACCATAATTACCTCTTATATATATATTCTGCCAATTTGCTTTTGACTTCCTGCAAAAATTCTCCTTTAGCCCTACTTAGAAGTTCAAACCCATAAACTCAGGAGTTCGACTATAAAATTAATTAGCAATAGAGGGAGCAACCCGCAAACTGCAAACTTATAATAAGCAGCTCTGAAATTTATTGTCTACTCAATGTGGACTAGAGTTTGATACCCAAGAGTGCAATTACTCATATTAAGTATCACAATTCACAACTTGTTTATATTGAGATTTCATCAAATAATTCAATTTAGCTTACGCAATTAATATATCAAAGAAGCAAAATTCATCTATTACAAATTAATTTTAGAAATTAAACTTCGATTATTAATAGTTTCTTCCCTTTATAGGAACTGTACCAGTTGGGGGCACGGAGGATCAGTGTCTTCAGCATACCGCCGATAGGATGCCTGCCGTCACAGAGAACGCTCGCCGGCGGCGAGCAGAGGGCTTGTGCAGAAAACTACAACCAAGCGGCGCGTTTGGTAAACTCGAAGCTCTCGCGGCGGCTCGATGCGCTCGGGAAAAGCCTGCCTCAGTCGAGGGTGGTGTTGATCGATATCTACGGCCCCCTTCTCGATCTCATCCAAAACCCTCAGAAATACGGTACTAAAGCATCTTTATTAATAGCGCATTTAATTATGCGATCAAATGATGTTTTTTTCTTCTTCTTCTTAGGGTTTGAGGTGAGCGACAGAGGATGCTGTGGGACTGGGAACATTGAAGTGGTCATCCTCTGTAATCAATTCAGCGGGACTTGCCCCGACGACTCCAAGTATGTCTTCTGGGACAGCTATCACCCGACGGAGAGAGCCTATACGGTTCTGACCAATCAGATCGCACAAACCTACGTCAGCGGATTCACGTAATATTAACGCAAATCTCAAATGCGATTTGCTTTTCGACCAAGAAATAACGATTTGCTCTTCATTCTTTCCCTCATCTATACTTTCGTGGTTGTTGGCGTTCCTATTGTTTTGATTTATGAAAATGGTGTGATTTGGGATAAATTGTGGGCAGATTTCAATGAAGTTTTAAGGCGGTAAGTTTTTTAAAAAAATAATGCGATTTGATGACAAGTGATTTGCTATTTTAATTTGAAATTAACATACGCAAGCCAACTAATTTTGGAAAAACTCAATCCAAAACAGTATTTCCAACTAGCTAAGCGATTTGAGGGCAATCAACCTCGTAGCTAAAATACGTGAGGTGCACGTTACAATTAATATAGGGAAAAATCTTAAATGGCATCGAAAAAATTCGATCCAAATCAGCATGTCTGATGCCACGTAGAATTTTTTTCCATATTAATTGTTGAGTACGGATTACGCGTGTAAATTCCAAACTAAAATTAGGTTTCATTAGCTATCTTTAAAATGATTCATTGAAATTCATTGTCTAGTTTGTATACATTGTTCGAAGAAAGATGAATAAGCAAATAAGAATTCAGGTTCTAACTTTACTTCCCATACAGATACAATACGTTGATCATTCGAAACAACGAAACCCGAAGAAGAGGAAAGATGAATATATATACCTACAAATAATCATATATATATGTGTTAAACAATCATTGGAAAGCTTCCCATAACTTGGCGGGCTGCTTCCAAAGTATAACCATCACAGCCGCGGCCTATTAAAAGGGCCGATGTATTTGGGCCTCAAAACTGAAGCGGGCTCGAGTACGTCTGACCAAAGGCCCAATTGCTCGGGGCCACGTCTTGGAAGGTCTTGGTCACGCCGTCGGTGGTCGTGACCATGAACGACAGCGATTGGCCGTTGAAGTAAGCGTTCGACTGCCAATTGGCGCCCCAATTCCTCGACATGGGCGTCCACGTGTTCGTCTTCGAGCCCTTAATCTGAACCGATTGGATCGACCCGGCGTTTCCCACGTTGCTGATCATCACGAGCTCGAAGTAATCTCGGCCGTTGATGGTGAACCTTACTCCGCCGTGTTTCTTGCACGGAACCCTATACATGTCAAGAAATTATATAACGATACCACACATTATATTTGGATGAATCGAAATGAAATAAAGAAGGCCCCCAATTTTTTTGTCAAATTTTAATTTAGTATTCATGTCGTATCAAAAGAAAAAAATAGTTTTAAAGACCCATTTTATAACACTTTATTTTTCTGGCATAACAATATATTGTAGTGTTTGTAACACAAAAATGACATCATACTTTTGTAAGTCGTATGATTAGGTCGTTATTTCTAAGACATGGATGTAAAAAATACACGTTAAATGCCCAATGGAGTACAGACTATAAACATTAACAATTCTAGTATATTCAGTCTGGTCTATACCAGAGTCAGAATCTGGCTCTAAGTTGGTCTACACTTTGCCATCCCTAATTTGATTCTTAGAATATTTTTATTTTCTGATAGGGTCCTGAAACAAAATTAACCCATAAAAACAAAGCAAGCACCTTTTGTAGAGCACGGGCACGATACCGCCTCTATAGATCCCGATCTTCTCCCAAGCGGGCTGAGCCATGTCGAAGTGCTCCCGTGGAGGGTTGCACCAACCGCCATTGTCGCTCGGGAGGTCGTAGTTCGGCGGGCAGAAGTTGGTGGCGGTTATGGTCACCGACGTGCCCTTCACGCACCACTGCTGGTCGTTTTTGTAGTCGCAAATGATCTTATAGCACTGCCCGCACGACGCACCGTTGTTGAACAACGCGGTGCTCAATGCGGCGGTCCTCGTCCCGTAACCCGTCGAGTACAAGTTTCCGTATCCGCAAGCGCCTCCCATCGTTCCCGAGGCATCGCCGCCTCCGTAGAACGTCGCGTGGGCTTGGATCCAACCGGATGGTGCGAGAGCATTTGATTGAATTGTGAAATTAAATAAATATCCGATGATTATTAACGCATTTAATATTCCAACTCTCGACATTTTAACTAATGTAGTGAGATGGAGAGAGAGAAGGGAGTATATGTGATGATTATTCTTGGTAAGAAACTTGCTAGTACGACGTCTTTATATAGGTTGCAAGGAAAAATATTTAATGGGAGTAACGCAACGAAGTCGCATGTGAGGGACTGAAAATATTTCAGATTGGTGATAAATTTTTATTTTATCTGAATCACATTCGATCAACCCCATGTTCTGTTAGAGCCCATTTTTCTTGCAGACTCTCACATGGGCATTTCCAATTGGAATGTAACGAACGCTTTTATGCAATGTAAGATTGTAATAAAATATTCGGCCCTAACGTGACCTAGCATGTGCAACAATTTGAGTTTTAGGGGCGACCACCTATTATTGTAATATTCTCTCATATATATTGTAAAGCACATGCGTAGGGAATCTATTTGTCATCAAATCATTATTAATGATAAGGCTTTGATTGAGTTTTCTTGGGATTTGGAATGATGTGCATTTGCTTCGTTTTATTCTTTTATATCACAAAGAATAACTAGATTATTGTTAGGATATATCGCAAGGATCGATTCGATGGGTGAAATAAACGCTAAAAACTATTTCTTGGATTGGAAAGATATTTTGGTCCGTTTTGAACTGTTTATCGGTTATCAATCAAAGGCAGTGTGTATAAATTAACCATTTTTGCTCTCAATGTGAAATGCTTCGTGTATGTGTGTGAAACAGTTTGCACCAGAAATAAGAGTTGTTTTAACAACATTAAATGATCTTGGATATGATTATTGCATTATATCCGGAAGTTAAATTACCGAGTTCTTGATATCTGCTGTTTGAGTATCGTAGTTTGTATAGACTCGAACAGTGAATACGTTACAAGTCAAAGATTCGATCCTACAGAACTTGGAGGGCTCAATTCGATTTGAGTCCTATTGTTCATTGGGTCCACAAATTAATGTACCAACTTAGCACTATGTACCAAATGACAGAATTTATGTTATTCGAATTGGTGAACACGTATCCACTTGGTAGCTGACCACTTATCACCTTTGATAACGGGGCAACTTCCTGTAATAAAACATGGTTGAGACTAAAACCTTTCACACTAAAATTCGAAAAATCCCTCTCACCGTGCAAGCTCGATGCATCCACGGCGGTAGCATCGGGATTCACACTCCAGAAGAGCAATGCATCGCCTATCCTTGGCTTCACCGATAGGCCTTTATTACCACATTCCCAAGTCTCGTCGTCCCATTCGCTAAAATTCCCGCTGTCCGCTGTAGGAAAGATAGTCTCGCCGCCTTCTTCAACATCAGACCTTCATGATCAGTTTTATTCAGTTTCTTTCAAAGCACACATAACACAGAAAAAATTGAAGATAAAAAAAAAAAAAAAAAATCGACAAAAAAATGTGTGTTCTTACAAGTACATGAGAAGAGTAGCGACACGCTGGCCTCCGTTTTTGACGTTGTAATCGTCCACGAAGAAATCGTAATGGGGCTCGTACTTTTGATCCACTTCGTAGTGCAACACTTGCAGCCCTTCTCCGTTCTCTGATGAAGAAATATCAATCTAATTCATTTGGGCACAACAGAGCCCAGTAATGATATATTCACGAACCTATAGGCATGTGAGTGAAATCAGCTATCCGTTTCTCGATATCTCCAACGGTTGCATCATGTTCTCTCCTTAAGAACATCCCCGAGCTCGTGCGGACACTGAGAAACGTGTGGGAGGTGCCGATGTGAGAGCATTGTTTGCAGAGATATAGACACAACATATAACACTAAGTTGTACAGCAAATAAAACAATAAGAACCTGCTGTTCATGCTTTTACCAGTTTCGCTATCAACTACTGTTGACTTTGACAAGTGTGGTTTCGCAAGATTTATCAGGTATTCGCATTCTTCCTTGGACTGTAAGAACAATGTGAACTGTCTGAACAATCTGCAGCTGTTCTACTTTCATATACTAAAAATGAAGTTCTTGCAGAAACGTTTGCTTTCAATCCATGTTCAATCACAGTAATAGTAATAAGGAATGAAAACACATTCAAAGATATTGTAGTATAAAAACTAACCAAGAAATTATGATAAATAAAAGCCCGAGGCTCCCAAGACAGAACCTCAGTCCACTTCTTTCCACTTTTGCCCATGCCTTCACTTTTGCTGCTAATTAAAAATGAACCACAACTCGTTTTCAGTTAGAAAAAAGAAAAAGGGACAAATTGGAAAAAGAAAAAGAATTTCTATTTACGCTTCCGTAGCTCCGCCGCTCTTTAATTTGAGACGACGATCAATAAAGAGCTTCTGATCGTCCAAGCCAACTGGGAACGAAACCATTCCGAGACATAGAAGCACTAATAACACGACTGTTACCACTAAAGGAACGAAAAGCACCAAAGCCACAGTAGACGATGGCCTCAATTGATGGCGATTCCCCCTCCCTTTCGCCATCTTTTTCTTTCTTTTTTTTTTGAATTATATGACAATTAGGTAGTAAAATAAAACCCTTGAATTGTGTATTTTGGCCGGAGAATAAAGGCCGCCTCTTTAACGAAATTGTTGGTGAAAAGACACTTTTGCCCTTTGCGTCCTTTCTGCGAGAGGTTGAGTGCCTTGCGGCAGCACGAAACGACAGACGAGGGATAGTTACGTCCATTTGTATTTTGCGCGGCGTTTAAGTTTGTAATTAATCCCAAAACAAACATTATCTTTAGGGGGAATTACTCTTCCTTAATAATACAATAGTATTTCTCGTAAAGTACAACATTATTAATTTTAACTCAATGAAAAAGTAAACAAAAAAAAAAAAAAGCTCATCATCATTTCATTCATTCATTCTTCACTTGACGGTGACTTTACCGACCATGCCGGCTCCTTGGTGGGGGGCGCAGTAGAAGCTGTAAGTCCCCTTCTCCGTCAGCGTCACGGCGTAGGTCTCCCCCTTGGCGTTGAGAAGATCCTCCTCCGACATGGAGATCTTCGCCGCGTCGACGCCGGAAGGAATCTCGTCCTCGTCGAACACCACGTTGTGGGGGAACCCGGCGTTGTTCGTGAAGGTGATCTTCTCCCCCGCGGGCACCTCGAACTCCGACGGGATGAACACGAGCCCGCCGTCGCTCGCGCCCAGGGTCACCTCGAACGCCATCGCGCCGCCCGACGCGAGAAGCGTGGCGGCGGCCGTCGTTGCGACGACGGCGAGTCCTAGGTTGTCCTTCAACGAGGCCTTCACGGCGAGTCTCGGGAATTGTTTGCCGGGGACGGCGATTGCCGGCGTCTTTAGGGCTTTCGAGATGTTCGACGATGCCTTGAGGCTCGTGAAAGATGGGACTGTAAGAGAAGTCATCGTCGCCATTTTTTATTTATTTATATTTTTTTATTTTTTTTTTCTGAGCTTCGACTGATTGAGTAAGAGTGAATGAGAGATGGGCTTGTGGGGTTTTATTGGAGTGAGACGATATGACTTGTGAAGGTATTGGTTTTGTGGTTTGTGGTGGATATTGGATGTGTGCAGGAGATATTGCCCTTGCATGGGATTATTACATATTTAGGAAAAAAAAATAAAAAGAAAATAGAAAAGATAATGTTTTGCATGAGATGTACATACGTTATCTGAAAAATGAGCTACATGATTGGCTCGGAGTGGTTTGTGATATGGTGAAGTTAGGTTGGGATTTTTATTATCACAATGAAAATTAAAAATAAATAAATAAATAAATAGAGTTGGTTTCTTGGAAAAGTTGACCGAATCTCACCATCGACTATCAAATAATATCACTTCTAAGATGGCCACTTCCACAGTCAATCTGTATCAAATTTACATGGACAATAATAACAAGGCAATCAAGTAATTTCGAACTTAAGCACGCAGATACGAACATAAGGATTAAAATTAACATACATAGCGTCGATATAGTATATAGAAAATATTCTCAAAATATTATGTGATGATGTATACAAAAAATCGAGGTGCGTGAAATCATTTAGTTGCGACTTCGTGTATATATAGGTATTAATTCAGTTCTAAGACGTACTCGTTTAGTACAAGTGAAGATTGAAGTACTTACTACTTAGATTGATGCAGTACATAGCTTTGGCAAGGGAAGTACAATTGAACATAGATGGCCCTTTTCTAACTTCACAAGCTCTTGAAATATACAAGTAGGTTAATATTTATTTATGAACGCCGCTGAAATAAAATTACGAGAAAACGCCTTTTAATTTATTCACTAAAATAAAATCTGGGTTTTATTTAACCAACGCATCGAAAGTCATGCTTGGGTTAAAGGATCAATATAAGACCAATTTGCATTCCTAGAGTCAAATGTTAATACATAGGCCAATGGCCCATTAATATATTATTCCACAAAAACATCAGACCCAAATATCAGTAACACTTAAAAAAAAAAAATATGCAACCATATCGCAGATAAATATTTATTTAAGCTTATAATTTGGCCGACGTGGCCAACTTATCTTTCTCTCCGCCGCCACCGCCGCTTCCGTATCCACCAGGTAACTTCTCCTTGATCTTATCCATCAACCCTTTGTCCCCTTTTCCACCCACCTCCGCCGGAGTCGGTGGCGGAGCCTCGCCATATCCGGGCTTCTTTCCTGTGCCAACGACGGGAATCTTCTCCTTGAGCTGATCTACAATGCCCTTCTTTTCTCCAACGCCGAAGGTTCCCTTTATCTTCTCTGTCACTCCCTTTCCTTGTTCCTTTAACTTCTCCGTTAGAGGCTGCTTCTTCTCAGTCGTCTGCAAAACAAAATTTCACAAACATTATATTATTTATATTCAATTACTATTAGAACTACTGATGCAATGAAATGATACATGAATAGACTTAAATTCGAATGAAACTTACTGACACGCTCATGTTTTGAATTTTCTGCTGCTGAGCTGAATCTGACATTTTTCTTCAAAAAACGTAAGATATGCGTTGTAACGAAGACTGACAATCGAAGTGTGTAAGTTTAGTGAACGATTGTTAATGAAGTGAAGAAATGATGGAAGATATATAGGCGTCTTCGAGCAGCTTCAAGGTCGACACTACGTGTAATTACTTATGAAATTGAGACGTAGAAATTAATATGAAAGAAATATGTAACTCGTTAGATTAATTTGATGTGCTGGCAAGTGGCAATCGTTTAAGGGCACGGCTTGATCTTTACGTAAAGAGATACTTATTTCGTTGATGAATCACGTAGCCCATATCGATACGGACATTATTATTGGATTACATATTTCGTAATCTATTAGGACTCTACTTGAATAAATAAGTATTTAAATATTTGCTCAAATGGTTTGGACTATGTGCCACAAGTATGGGCAAGAATCCAATCTACGAAGTTCTAGAATTCTTTAACAAATTATAATTATTATACCTTTATCAGATTCGCAGATAAATAAATAGACATCATGAGAAGTGTTGCATTAACATATTTGGCTGATTGATATTTTTATTTTTTTTGTTCGACCTCCTATGAGCTGTGATTGACCTGCTACTGCTTGCTAGATATAGAAGAAGTACAAGAAGCAAGCAAGCCTATCAAATTTTTTTTTTGTCGGAGCAAGCCTATCAATTTATTTATATGTTTCTCTTACTTCTTCGTATTGTCAGATACATTATAATTTCTTACAAATAGTCATAATGTAAATGATCAGCAATATTCAAATGTTTCATTCAACTTTATAAGAAGAAATTAGCACCAATTATAGAATGCAGATCAGATTATACCTAAGGAAATGAAAGAAGTATAGTCGAAGAAATATATAAATCCAAAGAAATAAATCGATGAACACAACACGAAAAGGATTCATGCAGTTATATTTGTTTTATTCGTCTCTTCCTTGAAGAAGAACCTAACAACTGTAGCCCATGACCATACCAATTTATTACATCAATCAAGTTAATACGATCGTTTATTTATCTATTCTATTTTATTAATTGGAAAGGTCAACTATAAACCGTCTAATTGCAATTGTAATTGGTCTGTCAATATTAATTTTTTAATAAATCATAAAACTATTACAAAAATACTATCCACACCCATCGTAAACAAGCCGAAACACACGATCAATTTACCGATTATGGTAATATCAATTTTGTCAAATCTATTTTACCTGTAATTCATAATTTGTGAACAAATTGAAATAAGTTTATTACGCCACGTTCAATAACTGCTACCCACGATCTTTACTGTAACTGCTCTACACAATTCGCACAACCATAACTCCGTCGTAATATTTTGTTGCATATATATTTCTTCGTATGATAATATGGTGTCATTGGATTGATTATATAACAGAGGTTGAATCATCACGGGATTCTTGAAGTTCGAAGCTTTTGAATACATTCGTCATTGTTGTTCGCTCTTCGACAAGTGTCGAGTATAATGGTCTTGAAATATGGTGTCGGTTACTAGAGCTCTCGGCGTCAATTTGCAAGTAATAAATTCAATTAATATTATTAATTTCATTTTTCGGGTTATCATTTACGCATTTACTTAGTGCAGGTTTGCAGAGATGTGGGAAGGATAAATTTCCTAATGCCATCCATACCTCAAGAGAGGAATGTTTTCTCAGGAGAAGAAAATAAAATTTCTCTACATGAAGCCCTTGCCAACAGGTTTTCTATTCTTTTATTTTTTTTATTGGTTATTTTTTTCCGGAAACTACTAGGAAGACCAACACGTGAGATCTGTTTTAATTGTATTATATGTTGATGTGTGATTTGGACTAAGTTATTTGGGTAATGAGATTTGTTTTAATAGTTTTATATGTGATGTTGTTGTGTATGAAGATGCCGGATTCTTCATTTGTTTGCATATGTATACGTGGGATAGTTTTGAAGTAGAATATATCTGCTATTTTCCTCGAGTTTTATGGTGGTACTACACTATAATAAAATTCCAACTGATGGTAATACCCTGAACTATATCCAGTTATAGAATCGAGAATTCGAATTGATTTTTCTGTTGTACTTCATTTCTAAGATTTACCTTAGTGTTTTGTATAATTTGCCTCAATGCTTTGTAAAATTTGAAAAGTGAACCACATAAGCCTTCTCATTTGTCGACGACATTGACAACAACGTCGAATCGGTCTTGGAACATTTTCAAATTCTTAAGATCTCATCGATAATGATTTTTCCTTTTTTTTTTCAGGAAACAAACCCTGAAATCTATCGCGTTAAAATAATCTAACTCCACTTTTTGTTTGTCTCTGTGCGGGCAAAGATAGAGAAAGTGAGAAAGGTTTCGGCGGAAGATCACAGGCACCGTGTAACCCTTTGAGTCCTTATATTGATAACACTTTCGAGTGTGCTATCATTCTCTTATGGATTTTCTTTTTTATTTCTTTTGCCCTGAGCATGTATTGCAGTCAACATTAATTGCGTTGATCTAAGTTTTGTTGCACACGCATGGAGTGTGCTTCAGTAGTAGTTTATTAAATGTGTCGGAACTAAGATTCCAATTACCATAAGAAAAAGACCTCAAGTTTCCCTTTGGGCCACGGGTTTCACAGTTTGGGCCTAGAATAAGCCCATACAATAAAGGAATTAAAAAGAAAATAGCTCTCATTCATCCTCAGGCTGGGGGAGGGAGGGAGGTGATTAGGACTTGACAAAGGATGGAACAAGCAAGGAAGGACCACGAGTCTTGTAATATTTTGGCCACGTCGGACGCCTCTAAAAACGGAATATACGATTACATATACACACATATGCTGCCAGTTCACAGAACAGACAATGCAATAAGTTAACAAGAGACGTTTTCTTTAGCATTTCGAAGCAATTAACAAAGCAACAAGAACAAGAAGATCATTTGATGCACGTATTATAATAATTTCTCCCCACAGAAATAAAGTAACTTTAAGGCATGAAAAATAACGACAAGGGGATATGCATTGGGCGGATCAAGCCAAGATTTAGCCAAAAACGATGTGGTACGAATGTAGAAACCACCGAAGCTCATCCAACAAAAACGACATCGCGAAACAGAATCAATAATCTCCACCACTTAATTAGTGAACAAAATGTGAGAAAACAGAGCAACCATTAGTACAAAGCTATAAGAACTATAAAATCCATGAAAGGAAATGAAAACCGACCGGAAAAAGATCGAATCTTTCACAATCGTTTCGATAGAATGAATACACAAGGGAATCAATCAGTAACATTCTAACAATCTTGCTTCAAATGATGAATTTCCATTACAATCTAAATCCAATGCCAGAAAAAAGAAGAACAGATCTCTATAGCCTCAAGAGAGCAGCTAAAACAAACAACAAACGAGCCGGGAAAACTAACGACACCACCGAACTGCTAAACAGGGTTTCAACTCCTCTGAATCCTCAAGCCACAAAGCTCGACGAAATTCAATGTTAAATCCCAACAAATCAACCAAACAACAACGGTATTAAAACAACAACAAAAAGAGCACCAAAAATATCAGGACTCAGAGCACCAAGGCAACCTTCTCATGGGACACGGGCTGCACGGCCCTGTGAGCCACGAGGGGCTCGTAGTGGTCAGCTCCGGCCCCGCACCAGCTTGAGCCCTTCATGAACAAGAACAGGGGCGGCTCAAGAATCTCGGACCTTGGCCTGTGCGGTAAGAAGAAGACGCAGTTGTCTTCATCCACCATCCCATCAACTCCATGAGCTTGCACAACGAAGATCTCACGCTTGAACTCCGTCGCCATACACTCGATGGCGATGTCGTCGCCGAAAGCAGCTGCTTTGCCGTCACGATTTTCGTCCACCGTCAAGAGACCCTCTTCTGTGTACTGCAGAGACACGATGTGGTACACGTCGTCGCCGGAGCCGGACACGGACATGTACTTGGCCCAGCTGTCTCCGTCGCGAACGGGCACGCATCGTTCTTTGTAAACGCTCTCTGCCGCGAGATCTCTCTGCATACCGCCGAATCGTACGAGCTCGTCGATTGCGGCGTCTAGGGTTTCCCGATCTTGCTTTCTTGCCAGGAATTTGACCTCCTGGACGACGTGGACGCCCCAGCCGGAGCTCAGATCCGGCGAATACATGTTCACGATGATCGATTGGATTAGGGATTTGGTTTCTTCGTCCGCATTCTCGAGATCTTGGAGGAACCTGGCGACGATTCTCGATCTCAGCTCGCGAGGGGTGAGGTCAACGCCCATTGACCTCCGAGCCGCCGTGAACAGGCAGTTCCCGTCGTGGTCGACCTCTCCGCCGTGCGACAGCCTGAAGACGGCGGAGAGGCTCTTGTCCTGGGGGTGGCGCCACAGCACGCCCTTCTCGTGGAGGCGCGTCATCTGCCGCCTCTGCTGCTCCTCCAATCCGATCACCTTGTCCCAGCTCGGGCTCTCCGGATCCGAACACGGCGCGGCGGAGGACGTGTTGAGCCAAGGGAGGACGGGTTGATTCGATGTCGTTTCGCAGATCAGCTTTCCCATTTTCCGATTCAATGTTTTTTCTTTCTTGAGGAGCAACGGAAAAAAAAATGCGGTCAACAAATCTAGTGGACGGTGTTTTTCCTCTCTCTCTCGATCTCGATCTGTGTGTTTGTGTCTTTTGCTTTGCTGGCAATTATTATTTTTTGATTTCCTTTTTATTTTTGGGGTTGGTGCGTGAAAGAGAAGAGAGAGAAGGTTGGTTGGGTAACGGATAGATTTTTCGAGGCGGGTAATTATAACAAAAAGCCAGCTAGCTAGCTAGGGTTTTATTTTAGGGCCGGGCTCATTGGGCCCACATACTAATGAGCTTTAAGGAGTATTATTTTGGGCTATAGTTATTTATTATTACACGAAGTGAAGCTTATACATCATCGTGAATCTCCAGGGCACACCTTTTTCGAACAATTCAAGTCCCAAGAACGAGAACAGACAAAGAAGTAGGAGCTCGTAAGAAAGTTTAATAAAAAAAATATCGTGAATCCCAAAAGATAATCTTTTTATTAAGGCCAGCAAAGAAAGTACAAAATCCTTCTTTGCCTCAAAGTTGCCTATTACATAACCACAGCGCCACCGACCCTAAAATCATGTGCAATAATATCTGCGGCTACCAAGAAGCGCACAGTTTCTCACCCGCTATCGCGCTCTCACACACAACAGGCACGCGTCGCGAGAACAGATCAAGAATTAGGGAGTCGGTTTCTTACAAAAAGCTTCACGTTGGAGTGCGTTCTCATACCGAAGGACTTCGTATAATCTCTGGTAATGTTTAGGGAGAATCTACTGACTTTTTTCTAGCTGTAACGCGCACCGGAACTGCCAGTGTGGTGAATTCTTCTGAAAATTTTCAAATTCAATCAAACCCTATTTTCTTTTCCGCATTTAAGTCGCTGTATGATTACTTTCTGTTCTTTATCTGCGCTTCTTAATTTCTGGGTTTTTAATGTAAATTTTGTGGGTTTTCATGATAATTTTTTAGGTGGGTACCAGTTTATTCCATTGTAATGCTACATTGCTGTGCTCTGTTTTCTTAACGTGGTATTGTAAAAAGGAGCCACATTTGAAAAATTACCAATGTATTCTTACACAATTCTAAGTTCTCCAATTGCTTCGATGAATCACGATAACATTCACGTACATTGCATCTACTACCTCTCTTTATCCCCTTTCAAGATTAGTGAAAGACATTTAATTTGCTTATTACAGAGATTCACTTGCTGCCAGTATTCGAAGTGGATTTATGTGAATCCTAATTGCGATTGATTCACTTTCTCAAGAAAACCAAAATGGCCACTTCACTATGTCTCTTGGGAAAATTACCATCAGCACGAGATTGTACGCGGTTAAATCGATGTTGCTTCTCCAAGGAGCCACAAATTCATTCGACCGCATATAACCGGACACGCCCGCAAAGACACAACAAGCCTTTGTCTGCCTCGGGACCGACATTATATTCTTCTAACAGGCTCAAACCGGTCCAAGCTCTCAGCTCAGACGACCCACACCCAATAAGCCAGGTGAAAATTTTCAAATTTTTCAAGATTTCATAGTTCATTGTGTCTTAATCTTAACAGTCTTATACGTCACGGTTTTGTCAGAATCAAGAACAGTTAAAAAGAGGAGGCGAGAGTTTCGACGAATGGGATTCCATGTCAGCAAAATTCGCGGGAGCAGCGAATGTACCGTTTCTGCTACTACAAATGCCTCAAATCATACTCAACACTCGAAACCTCTTAGCAGGGAACAACTCCGCTCTCTTAGCTGTCCCTTGGCTGGTAATGAAGAATAAAACCTACCATGATTCGATATTTCTTGATATCTGAATATGAGATACATAAGTGCAGATAAATCTATTAAATTTAATGACTTACTATATGTAGGGTATGCTCACTGGATTACTGGGGAACCTTTCTCTGGTATCATACTTCATCAAGAAAATGGAGACAGAGGCGGTGGTGGTGCAGACATTAGGGGTCATATCGACTTACATCGTGATGCTACAGTTGTCTATGGGCCAAGCTATGCCTTTGCCTCAATTTATCGCAACCTCTGTTGTGGTTGCTTCGGGTGTAATTATCAATTTCATGAAGTATTTCAATTTTCTTAATCCTTCAATATGGCGAATCTGGGAAGACTTTACTACAGTAGCTGGCCTCTCCGTGCTTCCACAAGTAAAATTATTGTTTTTTTTTTTTTTCGCATTACGAGTAATGAAAAATATGAAGTTACAAAAGCTTAAGCTCGTTCTTTTATTTTAATTTTTTTTCGGTTTTTTTTTCCTTAAGGTCATGTGGTCGACGTTTGTACCATTCGTACCCAACACTGTCCTTCCCGGTGCAATTTCATTTGTTGCTGCTGGTCTTGCCATAATTATGGTACATATTTTTTTATTTTTTTTTTTCCATAGTAAGAAACTTGTTGGCTCGAGTTTTTTATTATTAAATGTATATATTTCGTCAGGCTCGAACCGGGAGGCTCTCGGAGAAAGGCGTGAAGCTTATGGGTTCGGTCTCCGGCTGGACCGCGACGCTCCTCTTCATGTGGATGGCAGTTGCACAGATGGTTATTACATTACACAAACACTTTTTACACACACTTCAATTTTTCTTACAGCAATCATTTTCTCAACGCGTCACACTTGTTTTATTCATCATGCATTTTTTTTCTTTCTTTTTACAGTGGACAAATCTACTGAATCCCGAGAACGTCAAGGGCCTATCTGCGATCTCGATGCTGCTGGCCATGATCGGGAACGGGCTCATGCTCCCTCGGGCACTATTTATTCGCGACTTCATGTGGTATGTTTTCGGCGTTTGTTGACTGATAAAATAGCTCATGAAATTGAATTACAAGCGAAATATCGGGGCGAATTAATGATGTTGCAGGTTCGCGGGTTCGAGCTGGGGAACGATCTTTTATGGATGGGGAAACCTTGTATGCTTATACTGGTAAACGTTTCATCGATTGTTGTGCTCCGAAACCGATAAAGAGAAATTATAAAACCATCTGAAAAATTATATCTTTGAGGATGTAATAATACCTTTGCTAAGTTTATATTATTTCTGTGTGATGGGTTCAGTTTCAGCAGTATCAGCAGGGAGTTTTTCTTGGCTTCGACCTTCGGGTTTCTCGCGTGGTTAGGTACGTCGTGTGAGACATTTCGGGTCAATTTCTATCTCTAATTCGTGTTTGCCATTTTTTCTTCTGCAATATATATATATATATATATATATATATATGGCTTTGTGTCTCAGGGCTTACATTGTGGAAAGACATGAGAGCTCATGGACTGAGCTCACCATTCTCGTCTTTGAAGGAGTTGGTCTTTGGACCTTGAAGGAAGAAGAGCTGCTTTTTTTTTTTTTTTAACTGTGTTAAATAGTTTGATGATTAAGTTTCTTACAACAACGGTTGACATGGAAAAGGAAAAATAAGTGGTGCAACCTTTGCATGGAGATGTATTTGTTTTTATTTTTATTATATTTAATTTTATTTGAAAATCGTCCCATTCAAATATTAATACCATTATCATACATCATGATAATAATATATCATATGATACGGTTGATGAGCTTGACCCGAATCCGATCCGTTGGAACTAAATTTGAATTGCCAGCTCTTGTCATCTTTATTCGCAATGCTGAGCTGGATAATAGTATATGTGACACGTGTGCTGCTTCGTCTAACTTTTTATTAGGGAGCATCCACGTGTTAGAATTGTAACATTTTATTTTCATGAGGTGTTAGTGTATGCGATTCCTCGGAACTGTTCAACGCTATCCCCACCTATAAAAAAAAATGCCCAACTTTGCTCAGCAACGCTAATCACAGATCAAAAGAGCACTTTTTTTTTTTAAAAAAAAAAAATTCATTTCGTTTCAGGGATAAGGGAAAAAGGAGAAGCATTGATCATGTCTACCGCCACCCAAGGCCAAGTCATTCGATGCAAAGGTTTCTTTCTCATTTTTTATTTTTTGCATTATTTCTATGGCGTGTGGTTTTCACGTAATGAGATATGATTATTGATAAAAAAAAATTATTTATTTTGCAGCTGCTGTTGCGTGGGAAGCAGGGAAACCACTGGTGATCGAGGAAGTCGACGTCGCACCGCCGCAGAAAAATGAAGTTCGATTGAAGATCCTCTTCACTTCACTCTGCCACACTGATGTCTACTTCTGGGAAGCCAAGGTATAAAAAATAAAATTTTTACTTATTTTTTTTCTAAAATGAGTACGAGGTTTATCGATTATTATCCAAAACTGTAATGAAACGAATAACCTCTCATGTTCTTGCAGGGGCAAACGCCTCTTTTTCCTCGCATATTTGGCCACGAAGCTGGAGGGTAAGTAATGATTGATATACTAATCTTTTTTTTTTTTTTAAACTTATGTTATTCTTATTCCCGAAATTATTCACATGACTCACCACTCAATATATAAATCAATTATCACCTTAATCAACAATTGATTCTAAGATGAAACTCTTAGTTTTAACATGTAATCAATTGGATATGTTTACATAGGCTTTGAATGTTACCCATGTGAGGGGCGCGTTGTTGAAAAAACTAGCTCTCCCAAACTCAATATATAAATACATAAATCAAAGAGAACATTTCTCCCTCCTATCACCAATTGATTTTACAATGGAACAGTACTCTCGATTTAACAACTTGTATATTTTTTTTAAATGAAAGATTAAATTTTGTTTCATGAGGGTTGTGGAGAGCATAGGCGAGGGGGTGAGTCACCTAAAGCCGGGGGACCACGTCCTCCCGATATTCACGGGCGAGTGCGGAGAGTGCAGACACTGCAAGTCTACGGAGAGCAACATGTGCGACCTCCTTAGGATCAACACGGACTGAGGCGTGATGATCGAGGACGGGAAATCGAGGTTCTCCTCGAAAGACGGGAAACCCATCAACCACTTCCTCGGGACTTCCACCTTCAGCGAGTACACCGTCGTGCATGGCGGCTGCATCGCCAAGATCAACCCCGAGGCTCCCTTGGATAAGGTTTGCATCGTCAGCTGCGGGCTATCCACAGGTTTCAAACTCTTCAGTTCTATGTGCCTACTGTGAAATTGAAGGTTCCATCATAAAATCAATTGGTAATAGGGTGATAGGCATCTCTTCGATTTGTATATTGACTCTGGTAGAGTTAGTTTTCCTACGTGGGACATATAATCTTAATATGTCACATCACATGTGGTACGATTTAAAGCCACGCAGACGTAGCAAATGTAATGGCGGTAAGTCAATTAAGTATGATAATACGCAGATCAGCCTCACTCTGATACCATGTTAAATTGAGGGTCAATTCGTGATATGAAGATGACCCTCTTCGATATTAATTTGGGTGAAGTTAGTTTTTCGATGTGGGACAAATAATCTCAATACCTATCTGCATCTGTTAGTCCCTTTTTTTAAGTCGATGATTTTTGAATTTTCGAAGGGCTCGGTGCGACGGTGAACGTGGCGAAACCGACGGCTGGCTCGACCGTTGCAATCTTCGGGCTCGGAGCTGTTGGCCTTGCGGTGAGTTATTATTATGGTTAATTCTGTGTACTCGCCTTGTTAGGAAATGTGATGGAGATTTTTACACCTTAAATTCTTCAATCTTGTTAGGCTGCTGAAGGGGCAAGGATCTGTGGGGCTTCGAAGATCATCGGTGTCGACTTAAACCCTAGTCGTTTCAACGAAGGTCTTTGTCTTCCTTTCTTTTTTTTCTTCCTTCGAGTTTTTTTTTAAACATGTTTGGGATTACCAAAATTAGAGAATTCAATTGGACTTATATATGTTCTCTTGCAGCTATACCAAAATTAGAGAATTCAATTGGACTTATATATGTTCTCTTGCAGCTAGGAAATTCGGCGTGACTGATTTCGTGAACCCAAAGGATCACGACAAGCCCGTTCAAGAGGTTAAAATAAATAGAACATCATCATATTTTGTGTATTTTATTTCAAGATTTAGCAATTTTTAGATCTAAACTATGCTAAACATTTTTTCGTCAGGTTCTAGTCGAGATGACCGACGGGGGAGTCGATCGCAGCATCGAGTGCACGGGAAATGTCAACGCGATGATATCTGCGTTCGAATGCGTTCACGATGTACGTAAAAAAACATTTAATTTTTTTTTTCTTCTCTATATATTGCACAACATAAGTGAAAACTCTTTTAAAAAAAAAGATGCTCTTTTCTAGTAATATATATATTTTTTGTTCTCATGCTGTGAGAGTTTGCAGGGTTGGGGTGTTGCTGTGCTCGTGGGAGTGCCCAATAAGGACGACGCCTTTAAAACTCATCCTATAAACGTACTAAACGAGAGGACTCTTAAGGGAACCTTCTTCGGAAACTATAAGCCGAGGACTGAGATTCCCTCCGTCGTCGAGAAATACATGAACAAGGTGATTTTTTTATATCTTGTATTCTCAGTTTTGGAAAATTTATACTCCTCGTACAATTCAAATAAGACCCAGAAAAATAGTAATAGTTTGAGTTGAGGTAATGGAATTTCGAAATAACCCGACTGCAATATTTTTTAACTTTTATAATTGATGATTTATTTATGCATTTTTCAGGAGCTTGAGCTCGATAAGTTTATCACTCATCGAGTTACATTCTCGGAGATCAACAAGGCTTTCGAGTACATGCTGAAAGGGGAGAGCCTTCGTTGCATCATCACCATGGAAAATTAGTAGATAGACCATCTTGTGCAGGCAACAAATAAAATAAATCACGACATGTGAATGTAATGTTGTAAGCAGACTCAGGGATTTGCTCCGACACTCAAAATAAACTCCGAATATTATGCCATATTACTATACTATTATCTGCTCATAACGTCAATGCCATAATTACGTGTATTACTATAGTATTATTACACGTTCACGACGTCAATACTATTACATATGTATTACCATGGTATTAATACATGTTTACACAACCTCAATATTACATAAAAAGGGAACAATGCATCAATCACTAGTTATCTTAAGCATTTAAAGAAAGATTATAAATGCAGAGGACATAATCTCATCAATATCAACCGACGCAGTAATAAATTCTCTGTTACCTCCCATCAATGGGTCGATGGAACTAAGGATCCACGTCGAACGTTCCATGGTCACGATTTTGCAACCGAGTCCCCAAAGGATCCGCAGCCATCGGGCTAGTTGAGTCGGGGTCTTCGACTGGCTCGGTCAGGAAAGAGAGGTCGAAATCACCGCACTCCGATAACTGGGACGTTGAGAAGTCCGGGTCTATAATCATCCCGTCCACAGTGAAGCCCGCATCTTGAATTGGCTCATCTGTCATCGGAGGGGTACAAATGTCTGCAAAGTCAATGTACTGCGTTGGCTCGTCTTTAAGTGGAGGAGGAACAGCATAGGCACCAGATGCTGGTGGTGGAGGAGCTGTTGAAGAATTAGTGTTTATGACCATCTGATTAGCAGAGTCCATGCCTTGGATTGGCTGGTTTGTAAGAAGTGGGAGACATTCTCCGAATGTTGAAGTGAACGGGTCTGTAATGATTCGGCTCGGGAAACCAATGTCAAATGGGAGAAGTTCAGTGTCCAAAGGGCCAGTGAAGTTAAAGTTTTGTCCTGGCTCGTTCGCTGGCTCAGTGGCGTAGACGTCACAAGGTGGTAACTGAGCTGTTGAAGGGGTGGGGACCACCATTGTGTGGCTCAGGAAACCTGAGACTTGGGCCATAGATGCCAGGGCAATAGAGTCGAAGGGTGGCACCTGGGCTGTTAAAGGTTCACCGGCCACGTTTGAGTTGCTACTAGCAGGGCTCAAATTGCTGATCAGCTTGTTCGAGAATTCCAGGGCATCAATGTCAAATGAGGGCAATTCGGTGTTCAGAGGGTCTGTAATCACATGGCAGGGGAAGTTCAAATCCTGACTCTGATCGTTCGCGGGATCAGGGGTGCATATGTCAAAAGGTGGAAACTGAACCGTTGAAGGGCAATGGTCCGCAACCGTGTGGCTAGTGAAGTTCACCTGAGTCAGCTGAGAGATAGGGTCCCTAGCTGTGTGGCTAGTAAAGCTCGAGACGTGGGCAATAGAGTGGAAGCGTGTCACCTGGGCTGTTGAAGCTCCGCAGGCCACGGCTGAGCCGCCACTAGAAAAGCCCAAATTTTCGATCAGCTCGTGTGAAGATTCTGTAATCAGGTGGCCTGTGAAGTTCAAATCATGAATTTGCTCGTCTGCGGGCTCAGGGGCATAGGTTTCCAGAGGCGGCGTCTGAACCGCTGAAGGGCAACGGTCAGCAACCATGTGGCTAGTAAAGTTCACCTGGGTCAGCGAAGGGGTAGGGTCCATAACCGTGTGGCTAGTAAAGCCCCAGACTTGGGTCATACATGTCAGGGAAATAGAGCTGAAGCTTGGCACCTTGGCTGCTGAAGGCTCACAGGGTACAATTGAGTTAATACTCTCAAAGCCCAACTCGCTGATCACCTTATTCGAAGATTCTGGGACACAGATGTCATTTGTAGGCAGCTCATGGTTCATAATAGGGGCAATGATTTCATATTTTGGATCAGGGTCTACAATCAACTGGTCAACGAAGTCGAAGTCCAACTCGTTAGTTGACGGTTTTGGCAAGTTAGTTTCTGAAGGGCCAAGATCCACGATCTTCTCGCGAACAAATAGCGAAGCATTTGTCTCAATATATTGAGGAGGAAGCAAAGATTGTTTACTTGGATCAGATTTAGCTTCCTTGGAGTCGAAGCATATGGTATCAGTTGGGTCCTCTAAGGGGTGGGGGTCTGTTATGTCGTTTATGCTCGCCCTTTTCCCAGTCTTTCGTGAATTCAATCGATTGTAGAACTTTTGGGCGTGGCTTGCAACTTGGCTATTCGTTTTGCTCTTCACATAGTACTTAGATATGTTTTTCCAGTCACCTCGGCCAAACTTCTCTAAGCCACACAGGAATAGCCTAAATCACACATAAAGACGAATAACGTATGTCACAAGAACCTAATTGAAAAATAAGCAGGCTAAAGAAAGAAATAACTTGCAGCTACGAGAGAGGATTTCTGATTATATGCAGAGATCGAAGAAGTATATGAATCAAACAGCTATTACCTGTGCTCATTTTCCGTCCACAAAAGGCCTCTTTTTATGGTACGCTGCGATTTCTTCTTGTTTGGACTCTTACTTTTAGATGAATCAACATTCATGCAACGAGGCGGCACTACTTTATCAGGCTCAACGTCGACCGCATTATCATGCGAGGCTTTGCAGTGAAGTTTTAGATCCTCAACGGGTTTCCCAGCATTTTTATAAGGCTTCTTCTTTTCCATAGACCAATTGGAACCACTTGGTGGAGTGTTAGATGACATGCGTTCCTCCAAAACAAGAATCTTCTTGTAATTGTTGTCCACTCGATGCTGAAATCTATGGTGGAAACAGAACAGAATTGAATTTGTCAAATCACTTCATAGGATGACTCGTGAATGCCAAAAATAAAGATCAGCCATTCATCAAAGGTATTCGATTCATCACCCAACAAGAAACTCCCAATTGAACAGATAGTAGATAATACAAGTTAACTGCATATATTTCGACATAACTACATGAGTATAATACCATCAATAAAGAATACCTTACTACAGATTCAAATATTTTCTCCTCAGACAAGGCTGATCACAGGGGATGCTTGCATTGAAGTTCTCTCGAGAATTCCTTCTTAACTCGATTACCTTTTCCACAAGGCATCTCAACCAGTTTTATTCTCTGCAGCTTGAGACATAGCGAAAAAAATTACTTGCGTCAGTTCATCAGCTCTTACGTTATATATATAGATGGAGCACAGTGAACATTTCATGTATGCGTTACAAAGGTGGTCGGGTACTTTCATTTTTCATTCGTGTAATCTCATAAAGAGGAAAGAAACTTTTCTAAAGCTCGCCGCCATGCAATTCTCATCACAGTCAGCTGTTAATTTTTTTCAATTCTCTATTTCCGAAAAAGTATCTACAAAGCATTAATTTATCTCTTAACTGCACATGCAAATATGCAAACACCACTCAGAAATTTCAGCGTGTGATTGCATTGCCTGCCCATGTGAATGTATACATGGCATGCATGCAAGGTATTAAGGAAGCGTTACAAATAGATGTCCTCGATTTTCATTGAACTAATTCTAGTGTGCATTCAGAACTAAGAGAAAGGGACTTTTTCGCAAAATAGTAGCGTATAATAAACGCATTCATCGAATGATTGCTGTAATCGGATCGTGGTGATCCTCTAAAGTCCAGTTGAAAAATTACGCCCTTTGATTAATCTACATTCATGAAATCCGATTCGGCACGAGACCTACACTTTATTGATAAATATCCTAAACAATTAAGTCAACGAGATTTCCGTGACACAGAACAGTCAAATAAAATCGTATGTTATCTATTATAAAGTGATACAAAATATTACACGAGGCAATCTTGAAATTGCGAAAGGGCTAATTCAGCATTCAACACTCAAAGTCCGGACAATCAATTATCGTAATCTAAAATAATATCTCTTTGACATTGATCAATCTCCTTCGTATATCGGTAAATGACGTATTTCACGTGTAAAATACGCACCGAGTGAATGATGTTCTCCGTTAAAATCGACATGGACCAAATTACTGTTCATGACACATTTCATCAAACACTTAGTGAGCATAACGAAGGAGACGTTCATTACAACAGCAAGAAAATCAACACACCTGGCGTCGACGGAGTTTGACTGCAGGAGACAAGATAGCCGCCACCGCGACCTCCGACGAAACCTCAACAGTTTGTTTGACTTCACGCACATTGTCGTTTGCCCAATCAGCTTACAATTCTGCATTGAGAATCACTTAAATCTGTAGTGGATGAGCTAACAACCAGTGTTCATCACAATCACCTTCGTATTAAACGATTCCAAAAGCCTACACAAATAATCTACACTACAAAATCATCCAAACAGCATACACAAATCTGATCAGTGATCACTCTTCTTACGTAGCTAATTGAATTGCATGGACTCCCGCGCATTCTTCATCTTTGTATACATATCAGGCCATCTCATTTTAGCCCATTGGCAAGGCCTAATATTTGGGCCAGGCAAACTATTTCATTAAATGGGCCCAGCATATGCAATTTGGTGTGGTGTCTCAATTTTATGGAATTTGTTACAGAAAAAAAAAATAAAAAAAAAATGATGCATCATCCATAGGAGATTGAGTCATTGACACCTGTAATATTTACGAAGTTTCTGGCTACGGTACAGCCGTCTAATGCATATTGTACAATACAATATTCGTTTTTGCTCAATGCTATAATTCTTGATCGATTCGATCACCTTGAGCTCCATTTACTATTAACCAATTGCTTCTTCATCTTCATCTCCATCGCTTACACCGATTAACTCACACGCGTATGCATAACAGTTCGTGTTAGATAAGCTTCATCTCAGATCTGCTCTGCCTTGTTTGGCTTCTGGAAATCCGATTTCAGGTGATATCGGTAGCTCTGTTTTGCTTGTTATTGATTTGCGTTGGTGAAATTTTTCCACATATCAGTTAATTGGTATGCACGAGCTATATTTCGTCGATGTGCGATAATCAAGTCTTTGACGGCTGAATTGTTGTGTTTGTTTTGGGCTTTAGGTTAGCTTGCAAAATTTGTCAGAGAGACTGAAAGAGCGAGACTATCTAATTTGTTTTTTTTTAGCTTATTTCCTTCACTTTTTTCCCAGGTTAAAGTTGAACGTTGGTAAGGAAATCATGGAATCATCTTCAGGGACACAACCGGAATTCGATTATCTGTTTAAGCTGCTGTTGATTGGAGACTCTGGGGTTGGAAAGAGCACGCTTTTGCTCAGCTTCACTTCTGATACCTTTGAAGATTTATCCCCCACCATTGGTATTTCTCAGTTCCTTGATATAATAATTCAAATGGTTCATATTTGTGTGGTGCGGGGATAAGATACACATATGACGGAGCATTTCCAATTGCTATGTGCAATGTTGGATATCCTTGTAATGATGATCATTAAGATTTCATTTGTTGCGTGCTTTTAACAGGGGTGGATTTCAAGGTGAAGCATGTTACTGTTGGAGGAAAGAAACTGAAGCTAGCAATATGGGACACAGGTAAGAGTTACCACAGCTTATTGCTGTTTGTGATACACTTCTCTATCCATCATTGTGAAGATAATAGGTTGAGAAAATATGAAATGAGGCATTTGTTAGTGTTCATATCGATATGCAATTTTCAAGCTGTTCACTACTTCTGCAGCTGGACAAGAAAGGTTTAGGACTTTGACTAGTTCTTATTACCGGGGAGCTCAAGGGATCATCATGGGTACGTTTCCTTCCTTGTGCTCTTTCTTATCTGTTTCTCCCTTAATAAGAATATGTTTGAGACAAAGAGTATTGGTGCTTGATTGTATTTTTCTCCTGTTGAACTCAATTCCATTTTATTTTCTTTTCGTATTACCCCTCTCTTACACTGATTAACCTTATGTTTATGACAGTCTACGATGTGACGCGTAGAGACACCTTTACGAATCTATCTGACATCTGGGCCAAGGAAATCGACCTCTACTCAACAAATAAAGACTGCATCAAGATGCTCGTTGGGAACAAAGTAGATAAGGTGTTTCCATAGGACATCAATTGCATAATTACTGTGAATTGGTTACTCATTATCCTCCCAATCCTCGTAATCTTCAACAGGAGGGTGAAAGGGTTGTCAGCAAAAAAGAAGGAATCGACTTTGCTAGAGAATACGGATGCCTCTTCATCGAATGCAGTGCCAAGACCCGAGTCAACGTGGAGCAGTGTTTCGAAGAACTTGTTTTGAAGGTTAGTAATTAATATACACGTTTATCAGAGTTTGAAATTTCCTCGATATTTATTTTCTTGTATAAAAATGAAATAAATATACAGATCTTGGAGACTCCAAGTCTCTTGGCTGATGGCTCAGCTGGAGTTAAAAAGAACATCTTCAAGCAGAAACCCCCTGAGACTGATGCGTCCACAAGCGGTTGCTGCTAAATCTCTCTCTCTCTCTTCACTAGATGAAACTCTACTATGTATTTTCTGTTTAAGACGGGTTCTTTTTGTCTCAGCTTTTTCTTTCACGTGTTTAAGGTTATATGGTTTTCGAACAATCCTTGGTACACACCCTTGTGGTTGGTTCCTGTATACCGAATGTTTTCTCCTAGTTGTGATTTTATCATACGCAGTAATAACGTGTAATAAATAGCACACAACGTTAAAATGAAGGCTTGCCATAATTCTTTCTTCTAAGATCTCCGAGGATATGCTAAAACCAGTTGGAGACGCTGAAGTCCCTTAGTTTACTGAGATGCTTCTCCATGTCTTGCCTTGTTTTGTTCCACTCTTCCTTCTCGATCACCATTGTCGGGTTATCTCTCTCACCCTGCATTAATATACGTACATAAAGGATGATGAGCAAATACAAGAGATAATTTCGAAAATGTTCGTTCGTCACAATCATGAGATGCATATATAACCGATTATTATTACCGAAGGTATTATTTTGAAAGAGTTCCCATTGTCACGAATGACCAGCAAATCGTTCTTTCTATCTCGTTTCCTCCCACCGGGCACCGTCACCTGTAATGGACACCGACAACGAGCTCAAGAAGACGGGAAACATGAATATGAAGGTAACGGTAAACATAGAACGAAAACCTACCACAACTTTTGCTCTTGTAATAGATTTCGATTTCGAATCTATAACATATATCTCCTCGAAGTCAAGTGTAAACTCTGAATCGCCCAGTCGACGGTTTCTGTAGTGCTTCGTCAAGAAAACCTGAAATAAAACGGATGCAATTATATTGTTCTTGGCAAAAAAGAATTCTTTTTTTATCACATACTCCACACTCTTAAAAACAGCCCCAACAGATTTTTATTGCATTGCATCAAACAAATCCAAAAGAAAAACCGTTTTAAGAGTATTGAAAATACACCTTGAGGACTTCTCTCTCGGATTTGTACATGGGATCTCTGGGAGCATCGATCGGTGGCTCTATCACGTTGTATGAGCCATAATCACTCTGTGCACATCGAATATACTGAAATTGCAAACCAGAAACTAGTATTAAGAAAAAGATCAAATGCTAAACTTATTAACATATGAAGAGAAAAAAAGAAGGCTAAACATGTTTACTCAAATCATTACAAGGAAGCAAAAGAGTGTGATATGATATGGTACCTTTTGAGGCATAGGTGCAAGAACCTTTGGAATCGCATAAACATCCGTGTCGGGAGGCGTTACATACATCTATAACATAGAAAAAGAACGAAGATAAGCAATCAATATTAGATATTTTCATTTCAACAAGGGAAAACACCAGCTATGTTCCCAGTTCGGTAGCAGAATTTGATTTGCAAATGTTAATAGAAGCTTGCTTTAACATAGTAATGAAATAGGCAACCTCGTACTCTACACAAGAAACAGAGAGTCACTACCTCACGGAAATCGTAGACATCATTGTCGGGGTCCGGTGGCTTCCTGATGAAAAAATCGCAATCCAACAAGCAGATCTTGTGAAATTCGTCCTCGTTGATCCTGTAATCAACGATCTTCTCGCTGTCCCAGCCCTGAGTGGATACGAAGCTCATGCTGTTCACCATGAGGATATCGTCGTCCCCGCCGACGCCGGCGGTCGCTGCTGCCAGCGCGGCGGCCGTCTCGTAGTCGACGTCGAAGTCCTTCTTGTTGTCAACTTCCTCCACCTCGTCCTCGTCCATGTCGTAGTCGTCCGGTCCTCCCCCGTAGTCGCCGTCGTCGGCCCATACCCGGAAGTCGCGGGTTAGATCGGGATTGCGGAATCCGACCAATCGCGAAGAAAACGGAACATTGGGCTTCGGTAATGAAACTGCGAGAGGAGGTGTAACGGATTTTGTCGGAAAGATCTGTGGAATTGTGAACAAGATCGTGGAGGTGCTCATTGAGGTGAACTGCAGAGTTCTTCTGCTGGGTTTTTGAGTTCGAGGTTTATGAGATTGGATGAGATTATGTTTCGGGTTTCTCCGAAAAATTGGAAAGTGGTCCTTCTATTTATTCGATTGTGCAAAATGACACCTGAAATTTTATTCCGTAAGTGTATATAAATGGATGGACGACCGTTTCACGGTCAGAATCTAAACACTGTTATTAGTGCCTTCTACCGACGGACGCGCATTTAGGCAATAAGATTTTTTTATTTTTTTTTTAAATTCGATTTAGGTCGTCGAATGTTGACTTTCTTCAGAATCGATTGAATTCAATCCATATCACGAAGTGTTTGCTCGGCATATATATCAATTTTTGGTGTCGTCGGTTCGTTTTTGCAGAAGAACATGGATGAATTTGGTGTGTTGGTTGAGAGCATTGGATTCAAAGCCCAAGGAAGATCAGCTCCGATGGCGAAATCTAAGCTTAAGCCGAAAAATTCCCAATTTATTCCCTCTGGCAATGCCAGCGCATCATCGACGTTGAACGATTCCTCTTCTTTACCCGTCGATGAGCTGGATGGGATTTTCAGATCAAACCTAAATATCGATAAGAGCAGGGAAACGCCCGATTTCATAGGCGATGGCGATGTTTTTGGTGGGTCGAATCAGATGGTTAAAAATGATCTGGATTCATTTTGGGAAAGATTGAATGTGCAAAAGACCAACAGTAACAATTCCGATCCTAGAGATTATACAGGTTCTGGTGTTCATGAAGATCTGTTGGGGTCAAAATTGAATCTGAGCGGCGGCGGTGATGATTTATTTGGAGGATTTAGTGGAAAAGAGACCAAAAAGAAGATAGGCTTCGACGATCTGATACCGGGGTTCAGAGAATCTAGTAGCGTTTTGAAGAATGAGTATGTGCCAGAGTTGCTTTTTAAGTTGTTTCTTGATTAATTTAGGTTTTCTCATTCGTAATATTCAGACTTTTCTTGATTTGGCAATGGTGAAGCAATGATCAATGTTTTTTTTGCATTACAAAGTATCTTAGTTTCTCTTTGCAATTGGCAGAGTACACGAAGATGATGCATTCTCAGTCTTCGAATCAGCATCAGTTTCTCACTCAGGTGCCACCTGGCCTTTCGATGATCCCCTCAAGAAAGATAATGAGAAGGCTTCGGTTCGAGCTTCAATTGATGACTTTGGTGATTTTGTCATGGGAACCAAAGTTAACCAGCCAAGTTCGAATTTTGTTTCTGATTTGTTTGAAGACGTGAATAATCTGGACATAATATTTGGTGGCAATGCCCGCGATTCAAAAGCAAAACACAGTTCCATGGCTCAGGTGAAATACCAAATTCGGAAAGAAGTTATGGCATTTGGTGATGCTTTGTGATTTATGATCAACATTATGTTATTTGTTTTTCTTTTTTCCTTTTTCTAGGATCCCTTATTTGATAGCTTGTTCCCCAAAGCCAAAGAACCCGTGAAGCAAACATCCTCTTCATCATCGTCAACAGCAGCAGCAGCTGCAGCTGCATCTAGCATGAAGACTGCTCTCTCTGCTACAAAAGTAGTAGATGATTTTACTTCAATTTTCGGAGGTACTGACAATAATTAAAATGAAATATTCATAACTCCAAGTCAACTTATTATTATACGTAGTTTTCATTCCTTTTTAATTCCCAATGCTTGTGACTGTGTGTCTGATCGGAAAATATTTGTTTCCAGATGTTACCACTTCTTCTGGAGAGTTTGTTGAAATCGACGGGGAACCTGAAGAACGGAGACGGGCCAGGCTTAATCGTCACATGAGAATGAATGCACGCATGGTACGTTGACATGATCCTAATTGTTAAACCTTACTAAAGATGTTTCTGTTTTTCTCTTGCTTGTTTGTTAATCCAGTGTTCTTACCGACAATCTATAATATTTTCCACTGGTAATTCAATCATAAAACGAGTGTTGTCTTCCGTTTAATACTAAGTGCGTTTCAATATTTCAGGCTGAAGCTCTTGCTGAAAAGAACCAACGCGATCTCCAGATCCAACACGAGCAAGAGGAGAAACACGTAAATTTTTCGATTTCCATCAATCCTTATTTCCCCACTAAAATTACTTTCGAATCTTACATCATTTCTTTGTGTTCTTCATTTCAGAGGCTCGGAGAAACCTTGGATGGTGACATAAAGCGGTGGGCCTCGGGGAAAGAAGGGAACTTGCGTGCTCTGTTGTCTTCGCTGCAGCTGGTAATCAATCGTCTTTTGAGGCTTTACTATTTCAAGACATCAACGTAACATTATTATTATTACACATGTGATTGATTGTATGCAAATGCAATTGTGTAGGTTTTGTGGGCAGATTGTGGATGGCGTGCAGTTTCGTTGACGGATATGATCACAACTGATTCGGTCAAGAAAGTTTATAAGAAGGCAACCTTGTTCGTTCATCCAGACAAAGTTCAGCAAAAGGGAGCAACACTCGAACAACGTTATATTGCAGAGAAAGTCTTCGATCTCCTCAAGGTATGCTTTGCTTTGATTGTGTGATTATTTATTTATTTTTATTTCCTTAATGAAAACGAGAAGCATACTTAGCTACTTAGATTTTGTTTATTATTATATGGTGATATGGGATTTTTGTGTCTTCATAGGAAGCCTGGACCAAGTTTAGTGCCGAGGAACTGCGTTAAGTTCGGACAATCTGTGTATCCTAATTGTTTTGTAATGTGTAATAATCACATACTATTAATTTTTGGGAAATTCCAATTGGTACTATGTAATATTGCTTTTTGGTTTGATGATTTAATTTATTTTGTAACTCGAATGATAATTCTGAAGTTAAGGATAAGGCAGGTCAGGTCGTGGGAAAAATACTAAAATGCTTTTAATTTTGAGAAAATAATTTTCTATAATTAAAATTTTGTGGAAATTATTCAATTATTAATCACATAGCATTCAAGTACATTATTTAATTTATTCCCTACATTATTTAATTTATTTAACTAAATACCCATTAGCTATTTATTCCCATTAGGTACTGAATCATAAGTTCAAATTCCCATTATTTATTTTGTTGGAAAGAACGGTTCTTTTGACGAACTAACAATTGTTACATGCGAAAATTATATTTTGCACGTCTCAAGAGTAACGCTCGAGTTACAAAATAAGTTAGGTCCCCATTCGGTCGGAAGTTTTATGTTATCGGAATGTTGTTTTTAAGTTTTTACAAATAACAATCGGGAAAATTAAAAGGACACTAGTAAACGTAAGACGGGTGAAAAAGGTGGTATTTTGATAAAAGGGATCGAAACATATTTTATTTAAGATGGAGGGATTGTATAGAAAAAGTCAAAAATACCCTCGAGTAAAAAGTCATTAATATTAGTTTAGTCACTTAAATGAATTCGTCGTTTCAGTTATGTCTTATTCGAATTCGAATAAGCTTTATTCGGGTTCGAATAAGATTTATTCGATTTCGAATAACCCTTATTCGAGTTCGAATAATCTGGGTTATTTGAACCCGAATAAGAGTTATTCGAGTTCGAATAAAGGTTATTCGAGTTCGAATAAACGTTATTCGAGTTCGAATACGCTTATTCGAGTTCGAATACGCTTATTCGAACTCGAATAACCTTTATTCGAACTCGAATAACCTTATTCGAACCCGAATAGGGCTTATTCGAACCCGAATAGGGCTTATTCGAACCCGAATAGGGCTTATTCGAACACGAATAGAGCTTATTTGAACCCGAACCCGAATAATCAATTTTAACTCAAGATAAAGATTAAACTCGAGATTCAAGATGAACATTATACGAAGAAGCTTATGAAAGTTTTGTGTATCACAATATAATTAATAAACATTATTCAATAAGTTCATCGAAGTTTGTTATTCGGATCCGAATAACCTTATTTGAACCCGAATAGGGCTTATTCGAGTTCGAATACGCTTATTCGAACTCAAATAAGGTTATTCGGATCCGAATAACCTTATTTGAACCCGAATAGGGCTTATTTTAACTCACTAATAAATATAATAATCGTTTTTTCTTAATTAAAAGCCCCAAATCGAGAGCGATCCCACGCCCCACGCGAACCCTAATCGACCTGCGACCATCACCCATTCGAACTCGAAAACAGACGAGAGATTCGAGCTCGAAAACAGCCCATTCGAACTCGATTAACCCATTCGAATTACTGAGCTCCATTCGAACTCGAAAACTTCATTCGAGTACATCGTCACAAATGGCGAAAAAGAGGAAGACTTTCGAGGAGCCGAGAAGAACCTTCGAGAAGCCGAGAAGAAGCCGGGGGCCAATTGAAGATGTCGTTGAAGGGGATAAAGTCACGGTAGGTTATGGGTCGATGATTTATGTATTTATCAACTTCGATTTGGCTTAATCAATCGCGATTTTGAAGTTTTGCGTTTGTATGAAATTATTCGGAAAGTATTCGGGCGTTTTTCGAATTCGAATATACTATTCGAAAGTTTCTTCGAACCCGAATAATATTCGATAATATTCGAATAACTCGAACTCGAATTTAAAGCTTCGACCGAAGAGTCTTCGAATGAATGTACCCGGAGAATTTTTGATTGAATTTTTTATGTACCTTTATGCATTTCAGATTTACTTCCCAACCAAGCTACTTCCAGAAAATCACTTCCCTTGCGTTCTTAGTATCTTATCCCGTTACACGGAGGTTTCGGAGCGCATCCGGCATTTTCTAAATCCGAACGAACTATCCAAGATAGTAAGAAGAACGCAGTTTGGAAATCTAATCAAGGCCGGTAAAGACCATTTCAACTCTAATACGTTGCTATGGTATATGATGAGCAAGCAAGTGGAGTATTGGCCCGGATCGGATGAGTTATGGTTCGTTATACGTGGACGACCATTGCGTTTCTCAATGGTCGAGTATTGTTTACTCACAGGCCTTCGATGCTCATCCATTGATAGCTCATTAAAGATTCCGTCGTCAAATGAGTTTTCGGCGAGAACCTTTGATGGTATGCTTCCTTCACATTTATATTGTTAATCATTTGTGTCTTATTTAATTTTCATTAATTTAATGTTAATTTATTGTTTATAGATAAGAAAATCATTTATATAGAAGATTTGGAGAAGAAGATGGATAGGATGATCGAGGAGGGTTCGAGAACCGGTACGCGGGTGAGCACAGTCAAATTGAAGATAGCGGCGCTTTATTTTGTCGCCGCTGTTTTGGGTCCGAGGAAAGTAAGAAAACTTGCTAAAGTTCCCGAGGAATGGGTGAGGTTAGTTGATGATTGGGATGCTTTCAAAAAGTATCCATGGGGGAGAATCGCGTTCCAAGAAGCGGTTCTAGGTCTTAATAAAGACCTCAACGACAAGTATGAGGACGTGAATAGAAAGAAGAAGAACCATGGGACATTGGATATCAGTGGTTTCGTCTATCCGCTTATAGTAAGTCATTTCTCAATATCTTAACTTATTCTAATATAATATTCACATTTTACAACTTATTTTATTAGATTCTTGCCTTCGAGTGTTGGCCGAGTGTTGGTGAACAATTTGCAAGAAAGAAAACTGAGAAGGACGGGCTTCCGATCCCCCGGATGTGCCACTGGGTCATGAATCATCGTGGAAAGGGTCAAGCCCCGGGATGGCAAGCGGTAGTGGATGCCTTCAACAATGCTCCGATGGATGTAAGTATATTTATTTATAACATTGATTTCTAGAGTTGGTTTATAAATAATAAACTTCACAGGATGTGCAATGTTGGCTCACGCCCTCCGACGTCGAACTTGGGTCGGAGCACTTCGCTACAATTCAAAATTTGGAGGGCAACAAGGACGACGACGTTGGTCAAAGAATATTGGACCATCTTCGTGCAGGGAGGGTGGTTTATTGCGTTAGTAATCATCTTCTGGATGCATCGGAACGTGCGTCGTCGCCTCCTCTCGAGCATTTAGAGCATGATGTGGCGTCTCCATCCGAGGAATCTCAGCACGATGTGCATCCTCCTCAAGAGCTTATACGATCAAACGAACGCATTCGTGACCCTCCAGCCTCAATTTTAGCTAGATTAGATAAATTGGATGAAGTGGTAGGGACGTTGAGGAACGAGGTTAGGAAGACTAATGAGCATCTACTGATGGAGATTAGGTCATTACAATCAACGATGCTCGAGGGTAAGATAATGTATGTTTATATAAAAATATATTATTGTCTGTTGCAAGATATTAATTTTTAGACGGTTCAGGTTTTACAATGCTGAGGTCGACAAGAGAACGCGATGGGAGTTATGAGACGACGGTACATAGGGATGCAATAGGTGTGTTTTATGGTACATAGGGATGCAAATTTATCTTTCGTATGCTTGATCTAATGTTTGAATTTATGTTGCATGATCTTATGTAGACATGCAGATCGATACGGACAACGTTGGGGATGACAACGACCGGGAACAGCAGGAGCAGCTCTACGCGGAGGGTGCTGAGGGGAATATCGGTGTTGTCGAGCCCTCGGAGGCAGCCGCCGAGGAACGTAACGAGCAAGTGGTACGGTACAAACGTTTTAGAAAACGGGAGCAGCCTGAACGTGAGAAGAAGAGATCAAAATTACTGAGTGATCCCTTCGTACCGTTGCCCGACTCGACCCCCCCTTGTACGAGATCTCGGCTCTGGAACTTAGAGCATCACATTGGGATGAAGTTGCTTAAATGGACAGCTATAGAGGCGGAGTTGACGTCAACAAGTGACACTCACGAGCGAAATGGCATAATACAAGGTTATACAAAAAATTTCTTCGTCGAGCTACGTACCCCTAGCGTATGGATTTCCGAAGCGGTATGTTGACTCATATTTCGTTCAATATGTTATATTTCTTTCAATATCTTAATAATTTGTTTGCTATATTGCAGCACGTGAACGAGGTATTTCAAGGCTTTATTGCGTTGCAAGAATATTATGTGCTTCCTGTGGAAGGAATAGCATTCATGAATACCAACTTTGCCCATGTAGTTTTTTATGAGTCCCTGAAACCACGCCCGTGGAATATGGACTCTTTCCAAAACTTCGCTACGGGACAGGTCAACCTTCCTAACAGGCCGTCACTCCATTGGAGCCGAGCCGAGCTTGCCGCCATACCTTTGGCATTTAATTCACATTGGGTGCTTCTAGTTGCTCGGTTCAAGGAGAGAGAAATTCACATTCTCGACTCCTTATGGTCATGCGATTCGAACATGCGAGCGATAAAGCCATACCTCGATGCCCTTAAAGAGGTGATACCGCTCATGTTGCAGTATTTAGGATTGACGGAAGGGACGCTCGAATTTACAGCTAGGCGACTAAAGTTCCCTCAACAAATTATCAGGTAATAAGCTGAGTCTTAATTTTTATATGCTGCGAATAAAGTTCACTCAACATCGGCTTAGGTCCCTTTTTTTATTACAGCGGAGAGTGTGGTATATACATGCTTCGGGCGGCTATGTCGATGATGTTCGGGGGCCGAGATGATATCTTGCAGTTGAATGACAGTAAGATAGAGCATTTTAGACGGTATTTAACTGTGTGTATTTGGCTCAACGATTGGAAGTAGTGACTATTATGTTGAATAGATTATTTTTTGAAATGTAAAGTATTTTTTGTTGCTAGCACTTGGTTTTCAGTTATTAATGCTCTTAATCGAACTCGAATAATAATTATTTGAATTCGAATAAAAGCTATTCGAACCCGAATAGATACTATTTGAACTCGAATAACTTCTATTTGAACCCGAAACATATATTTGAACTCGAATAGGTACTATTCGAACTCGAAAGACTTCTATTTGAACCCGAATAACATATATTTGAACTCGAATAGAAATATTTGAACTCGAATACGAAATACCTTTTTTAACTAACAGTTACGTATTTTTTATAATCATAAATAACTATTTTTAATCTCATGTCGAAGATTAAACATTTTAAGTATTTGAGCCCGAATACATTATCCTAAGTTTGTTGTACAACTAATTTTTAGTCTCTGATTCAAAATTAAATAAATTATTCGATTAATAAAAAATTTATTTGAACCCGAATAGATACTATTCGAACCCGAGTAGATACTATTCGAACCCGAGTAGATACTATTCGAACCCGAGTAGATACTATTCGAACCCGAGTAGATACTATTCGAACCCGAGTAGATACTATTCGAACCCGAATAGATAGTATATGAACTCGAATAAATATTATTTGAGCCCGAATAACTTGTATTTGAACCCGAATAACATGTATTTGAACCCGAATATTTTGTATTTGAACTCGAATAACATATATTTGAACTCGAATAGAAATATTTGAACTCGAATACGAAATACTTTTTTAACTAACAATTATGTATTTTTTATAATCATAAAATAATGTTAATCTCATGTCGAAGATTAAACATTTTAAGTAGGTAGAAATTGCATTCGTGTTGGTCGATGGAAGCGATTCGAAATTTGATACAATTGATACACGAAAGTTTATTTTAGGTGATTGAAGACAAACATTTAAAACAATACAATTAGTTGTCTAACTTTGACGTGGTTAAATTATCAATCGACCTTTTGGGATGGTTTCATATTTAATATACTATTGCATCCTTAACATGAAATGACATTATCCTAAGATTGTTGTACAACTAATTTTTAGTCTCTGATTAATAAAAAAATTATTCGATTAATAAAAAAATTTATTTGAACCCGAATAGATACTATTTGAACTCGAATAGAAACTATTTGAACTCGAAACACTTCTATTTGAACCCGAATAACATATATTTGAACTCGAATAGATACTATTCGAACTCGAAAGACTTCTATTTGAACCCGAATAACATATATTTGAACTCGAATAGAAATATTTGAACTCGAATACGAAATACCTTTTTTAACTAACAGTTACGTATTTTTTATAATCATAAATAACTAATTTTAATCTCATGTCGAAGATTAAACATTTTAAGTATTTGAGCCCGAATAACCTGTATTTGAACTCGAATAGGAAGTATATGAACTCGAATAAGCATTATATGAGCCCGAATAGATAGTTAAATAATTATTCGATTAATTAAATTTTTTATTTGAACCCGAATAGATAGTATATGAACTCGAATAAATATTATTTGAGCCCGAATAACTTGTATTTGAACGCGAATAACTTGTATTTGAACTCGAATAGCAATAGTATTTCCAGAAGCTTATGCTGTAAGAAAATATCAGTACATTAAACAATTCGCTCTAAGTCCATACAACATCCATAATCCATCAAAACAGTTGCACAAAATAAACAATAACAAGATAATCAATTTTTACGGCTAAACTCACCCACCGAGGAAAATCTCCTTTCCTTTTTTCGACCACGTCTTACCACGATAAGAGGTGGCAACACCAAATTTTCCTCGTTCATGTGCCATTCACTTTGATCGGGAACCGGATAAATGTGTTCGAAATAAGCGAATTGCCACGTCAGGACAGAATAGTAGTCTGAGCATAATGGATAGAAAGATGTGTTTGCTCGCAAACTTGCTGCGATCGCATGCGCACAAGGAATCCTGTCGATGTCAAATACTCTACACATGCACGACTTCAATTCCAAATTAACAACAGCACGACGCCCAGCGGATCTAACATCATACTCAACCGGCCCTATTTCAGAAACTTCATACCCCTGACTTACCGCAAACCTTTCACGAATTAATCTTTCTACATTAGGGGTAAACTGCGTAGTGGCTTGCATTGATGCTGCTCTATATCTTGAAAACCAATCACACGTCATCCTCTGTATAGAGTCCAACAACGCAATGATGGGAAGCTTTCTTTCTTCACGGAGTCTTGCATTAATTGATTCCACTCCATTCGTCGTCATAATGTTGTAGCGAGACACGGGAGAGTAAGCTCGACTCCATCGGTCTTCACTATCCGTTACTTGCAAATACTTGTATGCTTCGGGAAATCTTACCTTAAATTCATTGTACTCTGAATCGAATTCGCATTGCTTGTAGATTTTTGCGATGCGTATGAACATCTCGGTTGCACCCGATTTCTTAGAGTGAACTTTCATATTTTGTGAGAGATGTCAGATACAATGACCATGATGTGCAAGCCTGTAAGTGTTTTCAACGGCAACTTTGATTGCTCGATGCCTATCAGCGACAATCACGAGGTCTTCCTCATCGGGTACTACCGCCAAGAGTTCATTCAGAAACCATGACCATGAATCTGTTGACTCTACGTCGACGATGCCCCATGCCAAGGGATACTGATGGGTGTTTCCATCTTCGGCCGATGCAATGAGTAAGGTGCCATTATACTTTCCTTTCAACCAAGTCCCGTCAATGCATACAACCTTCCTCATCTGTCGATATCCCACAATACAAGCACCAAGTGACAAGAATACATATTTAAATCGCCGTTCATCGTCTACGCACAAACTTGCTATGCTGCCTGGATTCGTTCTTTTCACCATCGACAAGTAAGATGGCAATAACTTGTAACTCTCCTCCGGGTCACCTTTCAATGCATTTAGGGCTAAAATACCTCCTTTCCATGCTTTGAAATATGAAACTTCGATCCCTCGATTTCTCATCATAGTTCGGATTAGTTTAGGCGTTGGCGTACTTGTAGCTCCCTGAAAAGATTCAAGCAACATCTCGCTCACCGAATATGAAGAGGCCCGAGTGAGTCTTGAGTTCCTATTTGCCAGATCGCATGTATGAGTGTTGCAATACGTACGAATCGAAAATACGGACGTTTTCTTTATTTGTGATGTCCATATCCTCCAAGTACATCCCTCCTCTTTGCATTTAACGGCATATATCGACCGAGTAGATTTGATGTTCCTAGTGGTGAAGGATCCATCTAAAGCAACTTTTTCAATCTTCTTTTTTGCGGCGCTCTTGTTTTCAAATTCATCACCGACGCGCATTGTAGAACCGTCTGTAAAGGAATACCTATCACTTGGAATTACTGCATTTTCCTCCGCATTGTTCTCATTAGTCTCATCATTCATCAATAAGATTTCTTCATCGACGTTCTCAAAACTGATTTCCACATTTCGTGGGTACTAACAACGTTTGCTTCATAGTTCTCTTCATCCATACAATTCTCCTCATGGTTGATAACACGGTCGAAAAATTCATCATGGTGAGACGGGCTAGCTATTACATTTTCCAGTTGAGGAATGACTTCAGCGGCAATAGTTTGAGTGCAAAGATTGACTGGGTGCTCGATTTCTACATGGAGAATTGGTCTATCCATTGGACCCCTAAATAGATATACCCCTTCAATTCGCCATCGTTCATTATATACCATGGAGCACCGTCTTCACAACCCCTTAAGCATGGTTGATAACTCAATTTCAACCCTGGTTTTCCGCTTACATCAATACACATGTATATTTCGTCTAGTAGATCATCCAATGAACAACAATCTTCTTTGAAGCCTATAGGCCGCATGTTCTTACTCGAAGGCGACCTTGGACGCCATCTATATTTGTTATCACATCCGACTTCCCATTCTCCGTCGTACTTAACAATGATGCTTGTCGGCATGACCTGCGTTGATACGAAGGTCGTTAAAAATATGATGTATAAATGTACAAAATTCGAGATATTTATATTTTGAATTCAACAATAAGATATTCGAGTTCGAATAGTGTGGTATTCGAAACCGAATAGCAGCTTATTCGACTTTAAATAACTGTATTCGGGTCCGAATAGAAGTGTATTCGAGTTCGAATAACTGTATTCGGACCCGAATAGAAGCTTATTCGAGTTCGAATAACTGTATTCGGACCCAAATAGAGTCGTATTCGAGTTCGAATAAATTTATTCGAAACCGAATAGAAGCTTATTCGAGTTCGAATAACTCTATTCGAGTTTGAATAGCTCTATTCGAACCCAAATAGCAAGTTATTCGAGTTTGAATAACATTATTCGAACTCGAATATCACGAACAAATGACGATCCAGATGAATCTTCAACATCAAATTCTCAAAATCTGGCGAATCACATGCCAATGCAAGTATAATTAAGATCGACCCATGATATAAACTACATAATATACGTGAAATGCATGTTAATAATTCGACTATTTGTTAGATAAGAAAAAGAAATCCACATTAAAAAATATAAGAGAAAGCCATAGATCAAACTTACTCAAGCAATGGATCTTTGTTGGGCGATCAAATGCGTAGTAGAGTATGGAGAATGCGTGTGAGAGCTTCGATCGAGTTTTTTCTGTTTTGATATGAGATTTTGCCCGTAAAATCGGTTGAGAGAGCTAATATAATAAAATAAATAAAAAACGAATTAATAAAATCTAATTAAATTAAGTTATAAAGTTAATGATCTATTAATTAAGTGAGTCCCTTTTGTCTAAAAACATAAAAATCACTCCCTTTTTTTTATTTATTTAAGAAATGAATGACTTTTGTTAAATTACCCCGTGAAAAAGTTCATATACTTTGTAGGTAATTAATTAAAGAGGCCTTCATAAGGCGCCAACGTCCACATTAATTTCAATTTCACAAGAGCGGCAAAGGACTAAAATTACACACTCCAGTAGCCCCCGACGCGATCGCTAGATGTCCTCGACCACCGCGCGTCACCGCAGGCGAAAAGTTCCACCGCTATCGTCTCCCTGTTCATCCTCAACGCCTTCAATTCCGAGAATTCCCCAGCCGACTTCTACCGGCGCAACTCCGAGCAAAAGTAACGAAAATGTTAGAGTCACCGTGCGATTTCGACCTCTGAGGTGAATCATTGCGTCTGTTATTTCTTCGATCATATAGCTCTGTGGTTTAAATTTCTTGCTTCATTTGTTTCGAGGTGATTCGCATCGTTGCAACTTGTGCAAAATAGAATGTTCGATGAATTCTGAGTGACACTGAGTTAGGTAGAGTCCGCTTCTTTTTATAAGATTCTGAAGATTGATCCAGGGCGGTGTAGCGTAAGCTAATTGGATGGAACAGATGGAGGTAGTAATTGTTTGTTCAGATGCTTATCGAGCTGGTGAAAATGACGTTTGGGGCTCATACACTGATAAAGAAACTTGTCTGTGTTGTCTTACTTCTTTGAATTTTATCAGTGTCACACGTCCAATTTCAGTTTATGTAGTGATGGATTGTGAATTTCCTCAGGTTGCTGTGAGTTGAAAAATGAGTTTCTTAATGTTGTTGGCTACTATGTAAAATTAAAAACGCATATTTCAGTATTTACTTTTCAGGTTTTCAAGGGCCAATTAGTTTGTTTAATCAGTTCTAAGTTTCTCCCTTAATTCTTCATCCACACGATCTTTATTTATTGAGGTTATTTACATAATTGCAGTGCTAGGGAGATTAGTAAAGGCGATGAAGCTGCTTGGTATGCAGATGGGGATTGTTCAGTGCAGAATGAGCTCAATTCTGAGATTGCTTATGTCTTTGGTTGGAATTTTCTCTCACTATATTATCTACTTACTAAACAAAGCGAGTGTTGTTTGTAACCTGTGAGCTGCATATGTGTATTTGTAATCATTTCTATGCTGCTAGAAATTAAAAGTTACTTCAACTTAAAAGTAAGTGAATATGTAGAAATCCAGATAAATGGGCATCTGAGGATGTGTTGAGGATTATGCTAAGTCGACAATTTTATAATCCTTGAAAGGTTAAGGAAGTTATCTTATGATTGCTAAGCACTTTCCCCGTGAGAGAATTCCACTTTGCGGATGAGGGTAATGCTATAGGTGCTTAAACAAATCCATGCATTACCCATTATGTTTCACAGGATAACCATCCATCATTGGGCGGTTGTATATATAGGTAGTCAGCGGATCATTATTAGCAATTTCAGTTGCTATGGTGTATCGCTTTGAAATGCATATATAAGTCTCTTCATAGCTGGTATTCATATGTTTTGCAGCCTTTGTTTAGACTATCATAACAATGTCTTAATGGAGTATTATTTGTTGAAAGTTGTATATAGATTGATTTCTTCGCCATTTCTCTCTACTTAATGATAGAACACATCTTTGCACTTTGATACCAGACAGAGTATTTGGTCCTGCAACTACTACTCGACAAGTTTATGATATTGCGGCTCAGCATGTTGTGGGTGGTGCCATGGAAGGAATAAATGGTGATTCATTTTTATATTTTTGATGCTATTCTGAAGTTCTCATGTGGTAGTGTGCTTTTGTTCATGAATCAAACTTACGGGCAATCATTGAGTGAAGCATGCTCACTCTTGTACTTTGCTCAAAGCCCTCCTAATTTACCTTACCTGTCTTAAATCAAAGTGCTGAAATTGGGTGCCTGTTGTTGACTCTATTTTCAATTTCACTTTGTAGGTACAGTATTAGCCTATGGTGTTACTAGCAGCGGAAAGACACATACAATGCATGTAATCACTCAACTTTGTTTCTTCTAGAACTATAAATGGGAGAGTGCATGGAGGACCAGCATTATGAGCTCGCAGAAGTTCTTTTGTTTAACATGCACACACACATACACACACACACACACATATATATCTATATCTATATATATTCAACTAATTACCCGACTTTTTTTGTTCTGGTGCTCGTCACAGATGTACAGGATTTACACATGGAACTTAATTTTCTATTTTAAATTGCTGATGTTTATAAATCTTTTTGCCAAAGGGGGAGCAAAAATCGCCGGGAATCATACCGCTGGCTGTTAAGGATGTATTCAATACCATACAAGAGGTATGATTCTTGCGCTTGGGTGAGAGCTTTTAGTTTCTGATAATGAAATTTTTTTTGCTTGAGGTCGAAACCTCGATTTACTTTTAATATGCTCTGTCAGACGCCTGGACACGAGTATCTTCTAAAAGTTTCATATTTGGAAATCTACAATGAGGTTAGTGTCCCTGCTTGGCATTTTAAGAATGCTCGGATTTTTACTGGATTGATTACCTTAGTAATTTATTAACGAATTCTATCATATTATCTCATTTTCCCAATTCAAAATATGCCTTTGGACTGCTTAGAGTGGCTTGCTAGTAAGATAAACATATTTAGAATATTAAAGAAAAAGTCATTTTGCTAGTTTATTTTTCACTTTCCATTGAAGTAGTTAAAACCATTATGAGTGATGATAATCACATCTGAAAATCCTCCAGATGCTATTGTGCATTGTGTTAATTAAATTATTAAAGTATTTTGATCTCGTAATAAAGTTTTCTGCTTTGAAGCATAGGTCATCAATGATTTGCTTAATCCCACTGGGCAGAATCTTAGAATACGTGAGGATTCTCAGGTATTACTCAGCTGTCATCTACTACTTGCCTTGTGGCACACTTTGTTCAAAGAAAAAAAAGTTTGCGGCAAGATCTCTGGAAACTTTACAATATAAAAAGTTTTTCTCTTAATGTTTTACTATGTACATTGCTTGAATTGAGCCAATGCCCTCGGTATGTATTTTCCTTTACCATTTTTTTTGCACATGCTTCTTGAAAAATGTACGACAGATTGGATTAGTTAAGGACTATTGTGTCATAACTTGGCAGGGAACATACGTGGAAGGAATAAAAGAAGAGGTTGTTCTCTCAGCTGCTCATGCTCTTTCGCTTATAGCATCTGGAGAAGGTACATTATTGTTCATTCTTCACTTCAATTATTTCCGAATCTTTCTTCGCATTGGGTTAGTAGTATATTCTGCTACGGACAAGATTATTTTTCTTGCTTGTTAATTTCCTTATCAAACAGAATACACTTGCCTTTTTTCAATATGAATGCAGAGCACAGGCATGTTGGTTCCAACAATTTCAATATTCTCAGCAGCAGAAGCCACACAATATTTACTTTGGTATGACACCTCCTCTTTCCTTTTTTACTATATCGTGTGATTCCCAAGTTCTATAAAAATTTGATTTTCTGATTAAGGTAGACCAAAATATAAACAGCCAATAATATGGTTTATTCTTTTAATTGGTGTCTAGCAGGTGTCTCTTGGCATTGCAATCTTTTTACTCATTTGTTATTTGTCTCAGACTATTGAGAGCAGTTTGCATGGGGGGAGTGGAGAAGAACAATTGACGCTGTCTCAATTGGTATAACAATGCGCTCTTAACTTTTCACCATTTGGATGACCTCTTCATAGGAACCTTCTTTTGGTTGACTTCAATAATATTTGGTACATAGTAATACTAAATCCTTTTACAGCATTTGATTGACTTAGCAGGATCTGAAAGTTCCAAAGCAGAGACCACCGGATTGAGGAGGAAAGAGGGTTCATACATCAATAAAAGCTTACTTACTCTTGGCACTGTAAGGCATATCCATAATAATTTATGCTTGTTCAATTTGGTTAGGAGAGTGAGTTACCAATGATGCATCTTCTTTCTGCACGGCTAACTAATTGAAGTTCTTTACCATTATATGTATTATACAGGTTATTTCTAAACTAACAGATGGGAAATCCTCTCATATACCATTTCGAGATTCTAAACTTACACGCTTGTTGCAGTCATCTCTTAGTGGTCATGGCCGAGTTTCTGTAAGTATATCGTTGCATATCTATACCCAATAATTTGCACCTCATGGAAAACTAGCCTGTGACAACGAACTTCAACTCCTCTTTAACATTCTATATGTGAAGCTTATATGCACAATGACACCAGCTTCTAGTAACAATGAAGAAACACATAATACTCTTAAGTTTGCTAACCGGTGTAAGCATGTGGAGATAAAGGCCTCTCAGAATAAGGTGAGATATGTGGAAACTTCCAGATATGCATACAGGGGCACTCTTCAAGAATTTGTCAAAGTTCATATAAATCTTACCACGAACTGTCCTCATTAGATTTTGGATGAGAAGTCCCTAATCAAGAAGTATCAGAGAGAAATAATCAGTTTAAAGGAAGAGCTTCAACAATTAAAGTGTGGTATGATGGAGAAAGAAAACTTAATCGCACCTAACCATGAAGATCTTGTTAATATGAAACGCCAGGTGTGCACAAACTACCATCATTCTTACATTTATGATATGGTGAGACAATTCACAAGCTGTCAAAACAGGCCAGGTGATGTATATCATATTTTTCAGTTACAATCAAGGTTGGAAGAGGAGGAACAAGCTAAGGCAGCTTTATTGGGAAGGATTCAAAGATTGACTAAGTTGATCTTGGTTTCAACCAAAACTGCTGCCCAATCAAATATCCTTGAAAGGCATAACCACTTGCGGAGACACTCATTTGGGGAAGATGAGGTTCTAGGAAATTTAACATCATTGGGACTTTTGATCGACAGCATGCAAAATTATAGATTTTTTAGATGCAATTTCATGTAGCTGAACTTTACTAATTAGTATTCATCTCTCTCTCTTGCTTATGCAGCTAATCTACCTGCCAGATAGAAGACGAGAATCCGTAATCGATGAGGAGACAGTTGATTCTGAAATTTCTACTGATGAGAAAAATGATTTCACAAATCTCGATGAGATGGTTGGAGATTACAAAGGAAACAGGAGGAGAGGGATGCTTGGCTGGTTCAGAGTAAAAGTAAAGCATACTTCTGTACTTGATCATAAAGGAAGGATTTTGAAGATATGATTTAATTGCTATCTATTTGTATCAGTTCAAGTGAAAATTATTTTTCCACTGTCTACTGCAGAGGCATGGCATAGTGGTTGCTTCCTCTGGTGTTGAGTCTCAGAGTTCTGCGAGTGGTTCTCCTTCTTCAATAACATCCCAACGCAAAGTGATGGTTAGTGACGTGAAGGATGTACAGAGGAGGTCATTTAATAGAAAGGTTAATGATGCTTCTGTTGCTGATTCGTATCCTGAAAGAACTAAAGCTGGTGATTTATTCAGTGCCACTGGTGGTGTGCAACGTCTCCCACCGGTATGATTCAGTTTGTTTAATAGACACACTTCTCATAAGTCACATCCTCAAAGTTATATAGATACTATCAAAAGGCATAACCATTCATGATTGAGATATACAATCATCACTTACATATAGTTCGTTTTATCTGCATGTGGCTTCCTAAGACAGTTAATACTCATCAAAGACGGGGCAACCTACTCTTGAACTTGAAATGTTGATTTTGTAACCTAATATATATGTCAATATCCATGGCTTTGAGAGCCTATGTTCACCTTTGTCTTAAATATTTAAATTTTTATAGACCGGGACAACCATCACTGATCAAATTGAGCTTTTCCGTGAGCAAATAAAGATGCTAGCTGGAGAGGTGGCTTTGTCAACCAGTTCTCTTAAAAGGTTATCAGAGATTGTATCCAAGAATCCTGGAGATTCCAAACTACAGGTTAGTTGTCCACAAGTTTGTGGAACTTGTGTGCACTCCTAGGAGATTCATTGCATTATACATTGTGCATCAATGTAGTCTTGATGTTGTGTTACACTTAATCTGTTATTGCAAAATCCCAAGGGATTTCGAGTCGTCTGTCACAGACTTTTGTTTACATGATTTTTAGGAAAAGATGCAAAAGCTTAATGAAGAAATAGCAGAAAAGAAGCGTCAAATGCGAGTCCTAGAGCAACGCATGATTGGTTCTGTCGAAATATCCCCATATGACTCGAGCACTGTGGAGATGTCTCAGGTAAAGCTTCAAAAATAATTTTAAACTAGCTCCTTTGCTTTGACTTGCTCCAACATCATCTTCCACCTTTGATCTGCCTAGTTTAGTTCCACGGGCTTTTGTTTTTCGCCATTTTGGAAATCATATACGATTTTTGCCTAATTGTTTCTCCTATCTTTACAACATTCATTATGTTCCTCGTCCAGGCTTTTTCAAAACTTGCTATGCAGCTTAATGAAAAAACTTTCGAACTCGAGGTATGATTCAAACCATTTTATTCCCGTAAACTTGAGATTTTGAAGACTATATTAACATAAAGAACACGAATTCTTCCTGCAACAATGGAATTATAGATAAAGTCAGCTGACAACAGGGTCCTTGAGGAGCAACTGCAAGCTAAGGTGAGCATCGCTGCTGGATCGATCTTTCTCTAACGTTATTATTACCTTCGTCAAATGACGGGAATTTTTTTTTACTTCATCAGACACTGGAGAACACTGAGATGCAAGGAACCATAGCTGCACTGAAGCAACAACTAGACACAGTGTTCCTTGAAGATTCGCAAACTGTTGATAGCTCATACATCATGAACAAATCTGCAGGATCCTTGAATTATACACTTGAACATACTTCTATCAATGAAAATGCACCCACTAGTGTTGTCAGCTTGAGTGGAACATTCAACAGTGACGTCGTTGAAGAAGATGATTCCTTTACAAAACCTCAAATTCTTCAGCAGGTAATAATTATTTTAACATATTCATATGTATATGTGAACTTCAGGGTCTCTAATATATTGCTTCTCTCACCTCAATCAGACTGCTGAAATAGAATCCCTGAAGCAAGAAAATATCAGATTAACCGAAGAGAACGACGAACTACGAATCCACTGCCAAAAGCAAACCGAGGAAACGGCTCGTGCCAAAGAGCTGGCTTCAGCTGCTGCATCGGAGCTACGAAACTTGGCAGAGGAAGTAATGAGACTCTCTTACGAAAATGCAAGGCTCAACGCCAATCTCGAAGCCACAAACGATTCCCGTTGCAGGAAAGGAGCAAAACACAACGCCCGCTTTAAAAAAGCAGAGGACGTGTTCTCTGCTGAAGAGTTTGAGATGGAGTTGAACGCTAGGTACCAAAGAGAAGCCTCCTTGGTCTCTGCACTCTCCGAAAGAGATCAAGTAGAAGCTGATTTGAGAAGGAGGCTCGAGGACTCAAAGAGACGCGAAGACGAACTACAAAAGGATCTCGCAAATATGTGGACTCTGCTTGCAAAAATGCCCGAATTTGGGCCCTTTTACGAGGAGCCAAGGTAAAATCTACAACCAACGGTTTACCACAAAACTTACAATCGACTCATTTGCCTTCTCAGGTGAATTAAGTATCTTGTGTTTTATATTTATCTACTAACTAACATTAAGATGAATGCAAATTCAGACACATTGTACTCAAACTCGTCATTATCCAAGAAGATAATAAGGTAACGTTTTCGGCTTTATTGTGTTATTTTCTGACCGACAAAGAATGTATGAGCTTCATCTTTTGTAGGATTTGCATATTGTAATCATGACCAACCAAACAAAGCCTTGATGAGGTTGAGCACGTTTCCTTCTAAAAACGCCTTGAGAAAATGCAGCTTCCACGGAGCATAAGGAGGGTATCTCGCAGACACGTCTCCCACAAAACGACGCCTCAGCACCGCCTTTTTATGGCTGAAAACGTCGAAAGAGAATTTCCCGTGATATGATCCCATTCCACTCTCTCCAACGCCACCAAATGGCAACTTTGGCTCTGCCAACTTCACATAAATAAATAACACAAATCTTCAATATATAAAGGTCACATATATGTATTGAGATGTTAGAGTCAGTGAATTTACTTACGTGTAGGCCACAGTCGTTAATGGTGATGCCACCGGCGGAGACGTTACTGACAAACTCGTCCTTGAGCTTTTCATTCTTCGTAAACAGATAAGCGGCGAGTGGTTTCGGTTTACAGCTGATGTAACCAAAAGAATCTTCAATCTTGTCAACCTACAAAACAAGAAATAAACACATTACTTGAATGTGAAACAAAATATCAAAATAACTTCTTAACAAAAAAAAGATATTTGTTACCGTGACGATGGGAAGCAGAGGGCCGAAAATCTCCTCGTTCATGATCGAAGCATCTTCGGGAACATCGAGCACGATGGTCGGCGCGATCTTGCTGGAATTTATCGTAAAAGTTAAGACATGAAAAAAAGATAACCGAAGTTAACTTAAAATCTGGTAATGAAACAGAAACTCACAGATTAGATTTATCCCGTTGACCTCCAAGAACGATCTTATCAGAAACCTTCTCATCGTCCAATAACTTTGTCAACCGCTCAAAGTGACGAGCGTTCACAATGCAAGACATGTCTTTCGACTGCAGAGGATCCTTTCCATAGAATCTCCCGAGTTCAGACGTAATGGCATCTACCTGATGATAAATCGATATCTTCGTGTAAGAAACTTCCAAAAAAGTAAAAAAAAAAATATTTATTAACATCCTCAGACCAGATTTCTCACCACTTTTCGAGCATTGTCCTTTGTAGTTATTAAATAATCAGGAGCAACGCACGTCTGCCCGCTGTTTGCACCCCATTTCCAAGATATTATCCTCCGCGCTGCAACCTTCAAAACCCGTAAAAAAGAAAAAGATTTTCCACCTAGCTCCAACACTACGGGGGTAACAAAATCGATAAAAAAAACAAATTATATAATACCTTCAGGTCGCCCTTTGCATCGACAACTGCCGGAGATTTTCCACCTAGCTCCAACACTACGGGGGTAAGATGCTTCGCTGCAGCTGTTAGTATAACTCGTCCCACCTTGCTGTTACCTGTCGATATATGCATATATGCGTAAGCATATGTACGTATGTATAACTTTATACACACACACAAGAGGTTATTATTATTTATTTAGCTTCATTCGTCATTACCGGTATATAATATTTTGTCCCATTTTTGCTCGAGCAGCGCAGTAGTTTCGGGTATAGAGCCTTCGACGACTTTTATAGCTGTTGTATCGACGTACTGGGCGAGAAGCTTCCCGAGCAATGCTGACGTGGCGGGGGCCACTTCGGATGTCTTCAACGCTACGACGTTACCTGCTGCTATTGCTCCAATCACGGGATCCATCGACAGCACTTGATCATATAAAAAAAATAATATAATATATATGTAAAGGGAAAAATAATAACAAAGTTCACATTAAAATTAAGGATAAATTTTGGAGGTGGACATACGAAAGGGATAATTCCATGTCGATATTACTAATATGGCTCCTAAAGGTTCGGATACTATTTCGCCGGAAGATGGAAATGTCACCATCGATGTTTTCACCTGTGATGAAAAATGATTTATCTAATAAGAATATATGGATAGCTTTAGCTTCATGGGAGAAAAATGAAAACTTTAGATCATTGAAAGTTACTTTCTCTGGCTTCATCCATTGACGCAGCTCCTTCAGGGCCAGTTTGCATGCTGATGACACCATAAGAATCTAATTCAATCAAATATATATACATATGTCAGATAATGCATATATATATGTATATATATTTGCATAAACAGAAGAAACACTTCGGTTCTTACACAGACTTTGCAGACAAAGGTGCACTTTTAATGCAAATAGACGAAGAAAAAGCTTCATTCAAAATCAAGAAATCACAAATGATTAAAACACGATAACACACACGCACAGTCAATTTCATATATAATAATCCGTTGAATCTGAAAACTAAATATGTAACCTCATGCACATATGATTCGAGTTCGGGCTTTTTGAGGTCAGCCCTCAAAGCCTCGACCACTTCCTTATCATGATGAGTCGCTATTTTCAGCAGCGCTTTCAATTGGGAAACGCGCCACTCGTAGCTCTTCGTCTTCCCACTGTTGTAAGTGCTTCTGAGCTCATTCACCACTGCTTCTGCATCGAATAATTCCGACATAATTACTGTCTTAAAAAAAATAATTCAGAACCCTACTGATGATAGTATTTCGTGATTAATATTCGACTCTCTTGAGTCTTGGCGTATAAGCGATGGTTGATTTTGCCGTCAAGCAATGATTTATAATATAAACAAATACGTCATTATACGACGTCGATGTTTACAATCCATATATATATATATATATATATATATATATATTTCATTGCCATCTTTATAGTTAATTATTTTATTTATTTTAGGAGATTCTATTGCATTTATCTGCACTCGGTCCCGAAGATTGTGCTGGAAGAAGAGCAGATCTGATCTCACTTTCAAGACATTACTATAAATGGCATGCAGCCATTTATAAATAATGATGTTGCAATAATGACGCAATTAATTTATAAATAGAAGTGTTTGACTTTTTTTCTCATCCATATAATTTTACTGATGTAACAAAGAAGGAGATGCATGAATATTACGAAGATAATTAAGGATATATATGAAATGAAGTTTCATATAGTACAAATATGAAGGTCGAATATAGTATGAAGTTTAATTACGTACTGATATATGAAAAGTACCACATTACCGCTCTTGATATATGTCCATGATATCTTTTACAAGTATATAACTATGTAATTGCATATTTCATTATTAATGAATCGATATTTCATTATTAATCAATCGATTTTATTTTCTTATGTGAAGTATTTCAACATATTATGTAAACTAATATTTATCGTATGCTGTATAAAGGACTGTCATGAAGTTTATAAGAGGAATCGTTTAGTTTTGGACTCTTAATTCAATACTAGTATTAATTATTCATTCATGTGAATTGGTTCATTTTCGAGAAATAGACCCAAATCTATTTAATACACCGACCCGGGATAACCGGCTTATATCCGAACTTGCAGAAGCCCGACCTGATTAAATACTCCTTCAAAGGCCCGTTTTGATATTTTACAACAGTTGCCCTATAATCTCAAATCACGATTCACGACGAGCGAGGCGTTCCTTGGCTGCCGCACGCGGTAAACTTCCAATTTTCAGTTTATCGAGCTGGGCTCTTCATTTATTAATTTTCTATTTCGTTGCATCTGTCTTTTTGTTGATTTGAGGGTTGTTTTCTCGTTTGAGGATTTTGGGATATTCACTTCACTATAGTTAGCTTCGAGAGCAAGAAAGTATCACCGTCGAATCTTTTGATCAGCTTCAGATTTTAGACGTTGACTCGTAACGATCTTTGTTATGCATCTAGAATGCTAGATAAGCAATATCTTCGGTGTCGCTCTACAGATCCTAGCTGGCTTTTTCTTCATCCTCAGATTGTAGCATTGCTTGATATAATTCTCAATAGCTGGTGTCATATACTGATTTGATTGGTTGGTATTGGATCTAAATAGGGCTAAAGAGTAGGTTTTCATAGCTGATTGTTAATGGATCCATTTTTAACAAATATGATTGCTGTTGAATTTCATCTGAGCACTATCAGCACGAATATTTCTGGATGTTTCCCTAATAAAGTTGAACTTTGTCTAATCAAGTTTAATATCCATGTTTGCAGGTTTCACTTATTAAAATTTGATCAGGTGAGCAGATTTTATTTTATTTTTTTCAAATCGGCCCAGCATAGTCAGAACGTCCTTGAAGATACTATTACATGTGAAAGGAAGCCTTTTTTTTCTTTCTATTAAACTATTCTGAGACCAATCAATGAGTTTTATGTGGTTCTGGCATTGCTTTCTTGTTTTTGTTGTTTTCTTTCCATTCGTATTGAGCTCACACCATTATATGTAGTTTTGCAGATATTTTCATATTTCTGGTAGAAATGTATGATAACCTTGGAGCACAACCTGGGGTGCCTCGACCTCCGAATCCACAGCAAAACCCCTTCGGCAATGCTTTCTATGGTGCGAGTTCAGGATTCATTAAAGGTGGATTGGGTGCTTATGGCGAGAAGATTTTAGGATCTAGCTCTGAATATGTGCAGAGTAATGTAAGTTTAATGATTGAACCCTGTTTGTGAAGTCCTTGACAGCGTGAGAGATGTTTTTTTCACAAGTTTCACTTGGAATGCAACAGTTATTCTTAATTCATTGATTAACCTGTTTTGCTAACAGATCAGCAGATACTTCTCCGACCCTCAATACTATTTCCAGGTCAATGACCATTATGTGAAGAACAAATTGAAGGTCGTTCTTTTCCCGTTTCTTCACCGGGTAAGATTATGTTTTCAATGTTTAGTTAATAGCTGTTATCTCATCTTCTTTGTTGAAATGGCGACAGCTCTGTGATTATCCCATAATATTATTCAGGGCCATTGGACAAGAATCACGGAACCAGTCGGTGGCAGGCTCTCGTACAAGCCCCCAATTTATGACATAAATGCTCCAGACTTGTACATTCCATTTATGGCATTTGGCACTTACGTGGTTCTTGCTGGATTGTCATTAGGTTTTCATGGAAAGTAAGCATTGTCCTTTGTCTCCCGCACTCTCAATCTCTTATGAAGTTTTCTTCATCCCAAGTTCTTGGTTGGTTCTTGGCAATAGTTATCAGTTGTTGAGTTGGTTTTTACCTTACTTTCCCCTCAGCTTCGGCATTTTCCTGCTAGCTGTGAGTATATATATCTCGTCATATTCGCTCTATTGCATGTGGTATCTTCTTATAAGGAATAATGTTAATTATAACTTTCTACTTTCTTTCTTTCAAAATTAGCCTACAAAACAAAATATGAAAGCATAATGGAAAGTTGAGTTAAGTCAACTTCTGTGTTATTGAAAATCATATATCCTTGTCCTTAAGGAACGAAGAAAGTTTGCCTCTATATTATGAAACACTACATGTTGCTGTCTTAACGACAACCTTTACTTGCATTGCATGACAAAAAAATTTAAATCGTGAACGATCTTAAAAAGCTGAAGTGTACAATCAGAGGAAAACCCACTCATATCTTCTCTCTATTTTCCGCAAGCATTCCTCTTATTACACTTCCACCATTCATATTTTCGTTATATATTCATCACATTATGATGACATTCCCATTCAACGTATTACGTATTTATTTCACCAGGTTTAGCCCAGAAGCTCTAAATTGGCTATTTGCAAAGGGCGTCGTTGGCTGGGCTTTTCAAGTGGCCCTGCTTAAAATGACGTTATTCTCCCTGGGCAGCGGCGAGGCCCCTCTGCTCGACATCGTGGCTTACGCTGGTTACACTTTCACGGGGCTTTCTCTTGCCCTCTTGGGAAAACTATGGTGGGGCTACGCTTACTACTTCCTTTTGCCTTGGACGTGCTTGTGCATGGGGATTTTCTTGGTCAAGACGATGAAAAGGGTCCTCTTTGCAGAAGTGAGGAGCTACGATTCGAGCAGGCATCATTATCTCCTCCTCTTCATCGCGTTGGCTCAATTCCCTCTCTTGATTTGGCTCGGCAACATCAGTCTCAATTGGCTCATCTAAAAGACAGGTTCTTTTTTTTCTTTTGTCTTGGTTTGTGTGTGCTAAATGTGAGGCTTAAGAACGTGTCTTTCGGAAGCGTTTTGTTTATTTTTTGGCCTGTTTGGTAGCTGTGGGTGGTATTTATACTCTTTGCATCGGAGTTTTTTTGGTTTTTACCATGTTAAATAGATAGGTGCTGTTATTGGATAACTATGGCATCACTTGGAACCATTGATAGAGCTCTTATTTTTCACAAAATAATCATGATCCCTGAATTCTTACACATTCACATGTTTTGCTTGCCTTTGCAGTTTACATTTGTGAGTACAACAATCGAACAAAGCTTTTAGTAGGTACAATACTACAATTGGCTGAACAATGAGCATTTCTTAATAATCAGTGATTTTTCTTTTGAAATGCAAAATATAAAGCAATATTTATCAGACCACTTCGTATGAGAGTGAGAGCACACGCCTCACTTCATCGGCTAGATCAAAGACATGCTCGTCTTCAGCTCCTACAATCCAAACAAACCTTGTCACGCACAACACAATATATATCTAATCTAAGTATGATATAAAGGACGTTTATGAAAATCTTCAGTTACCGATTTGAATCAATGCATTTTCCAGTTTGAAGAGGTAGTCTCTGTTCGGCCCTGAAGGTCCTTCTGCTCTTATTATTTGACTGCATACATATAATTATAAAGTTTCCAATCAAGATCTTAACACACACACACACAGACACAAACACAAACATATATATATATATATATATATATATATATATATATTACTTACAGGGCAATGTCTTCTAGAGAAGCAGGTCCCAAGTAGTTGACATTAGCCTTCCTGTCTGCAGAAGCTATGTACCTGTATGTAGCAGCTCAAAGATTAGTCTTGGTGGAAGATATATTACATAACAATATTATTTAGGGTTATCTTCTCTCGGCTTGACTTACACCATAACATTCGAAAAGGTAGGTTTTGCATCATCTGGATCCTGCAAAAAAAGAAAATAAGATCTTAGCAAGCATAACAGAAGATTATAGTTATGATGTATATATATATAGAGTGTAAATGCTTACAGTGAAGAAATCGACGTACGCCTTCTTGTCATACTGCTTCTCCCTAACCTCAAGATACTGTTTTTTATAGCAGGAAATTGTTACAAAATTATCGAGAAAAGTTAATGTTGCAGTAATAAAGATGCACATTGTGTTGTTTAGAGAAGTAACATAAACACCTGCCTCTAAAGCAGTAAGCTGATCTTCCTTATTGACTATCTTGTAAGCAGCACCCCACTGATATTATAAATGAAACCAAAAAAAAAAAAGACATTCTATTTAAACAGCCTTGAACAAAATTTAATAGACTATGTATAAACGACAATTTCTCATGTGCGAATAAAAATCAGAAAAATCTTGTCCATCAACACAGCATCAATATAAGATTCTTACATTATTACAGTTTCCAGTAAATGAGCGATAGAAGTGTGCAACTTACGCATATTTTCCCCTTTGCGGGCTCCAATGTGACTGTTCTTCCTGGAAATTCTGGAGTTCCTCTATGATCAGTGCTTCCTTAGAAAACCGAAAAAAGAAAAAAACTATCATGAATGTCCAATTTTCATACGTTATTATGATGATATGTCGTCTTCAGCTCAAAAACAAATATAGCAACAAAAGAGATGAGGAAACTGGAAATAAAAATACAGATGTATGTATATAAAACCTTGGTAGAATACTCGACGATAATCCTTGATGAAACCGACGAGGCGTTCATCGTAGTTGAATCCTGCTTTCCATATCAGCGATCCGTATCCGAATACCCACATCGCCATTCCTATCTACAATTATTATTACTTTCCGCTTCTCTTCTACTCGATCTGGAATCGAATCATTCAAATCCCAGACGAGCTGAGCGAGCGGCGACTGAAATTGAATTTAGACGTAAAAGTAAATGAAATTCAACGACTGTTCTTCGTCGTTTTGTCGATTTTTGTCAGAGAAAGAAGAGAGCGAAATTCTTGGGGATAATTTATAGTAATCTAATTTATCCATAGAACGATTGACACGTGGAGAACCCAAACGGGCTTTGATATTTCTTTTATGACGGGCCCAACGGGAAACACCGTAAAGCCCGAAAACTACGATCACCGCTCCAATTCTGTTTAAACAATAAACTTTCGCGTTATTGGGCCGTACAATAAAATAGAATGGGCCCAGAAAATTTAAAGTCGCAGTCCTTTCGGCCCACTATTACGTCATTTCTGTTTTTTTTTTTTTAATTAATACAAAAATCAATTCAGTTAGGCAGACTTTAGCTGATCTCCGATGAGCTGTAAGATTACGACATGATTAATTCAAAAGTAAACGGTCTTATATAACTCCATAATTCAGATATTATATTATATAACTGAAAAAAAAAAAGCATGAACGAGCCACGATCACCTCTCAATAAAGTAATAACCATTACATCACAAAAAAACGATACATCTCTCATCACTCGCTATCGTCTTCCTTTCGAGTTCAACGCATTAGAAGAACATACGCACATAAAAACTAAGGCAAACGATAATCTTATTAATTTAGTCAACCCCTTCGCATTATTTCCAAAAACAAAAAAAAATCACACAACAAGTGGGACAAAAAGTCAGAAAAAACCATGATTTACATTTTAATTCATCCAACTTGTTCGTTCCCTTAATACCAATCCCACAATGGATCCTGTCTCAAAAAACTTCCTCCTCCTCCTCGTCTCTCTATGTCCGATCCTCGCCTCGAGCGCCGTCTTCAAGGAGTTTATAAACCCGAACTTCACCGCATCGAACCTCGGGTACGTCGATTCTTCCGGAACCTTCCTCTACTCCCCGAACGAGACGTACAAAGCAGCCATGTTCAACCCCGGGGGCCAGCAATCGAGGTTCTACCTCTGCATCGTCCACGTGGGGTCCAACGCGGTCACGTGGTCGGCTAACCGCGACTCGCCCGTGTCCAAGTCCGGGCTCGCGAGCCTGACCGACAAGGGCTTGACCGTATTCGACGGCGGCTTAAAATGGTCCACTCCACCTCTACAAACCCTAGTTTACGCACTGCAGCTCACCGATAATGGAAACCTCGTGTTGCTCGATCGGTCCAACGCGTCTCTGTGGGAGAGCTTCGACAGCCCTTCGGACACGGTAGTGATAGGACAAATGTTGCCCTTAAAAACGGTCCTTAAAAGTTCGGTCTCGGGCGACGATCTCTCCACGGGGGACTACGAGCTCGTAATTACCGAATCCGATGCTGTCCTTCAATGGAGAGGGTTAGGGTTTTGGAAAGTGTCCATGGATACTAAGGCCTACGTGGACTCAAACGACATCGCGGCTTACATGTTTGTGAACCAAACGGGTTTTTTCCTCGCGGGTCGGAGCGGGTCGACCCTGATCGTACGGGTCGACCTGCCGTACTCAGAGTTTAGGATGGCTAAGATTGACTACACGGGTCAGTTCGTGGTCACGAGCTTCTCGGGGACCGATAGGCAAGATTTCGTCGGACCCGTGGATAAGTGCTCGATCCCTTACACGTGCGGTAGGCTCGGGCTTTGTAATAGCGGGGTGTCCCTAAACGGGCCCACGTGTTCTTGCCCGACGGGCTTCGCTCCGTCTTCGAACAGGACCAACAGTTGTGTACCGTCTGCTGATAATTCTTACGCTCTGCCGGTTTCTTGCAATAACACCGCAAACGACGGCACGAAAACGAACTCTTCGAACATTTTGTACTTCAAATTAGGTTACGGATTGGATTATTTCGGGAACCATTTTACTAATCCGACGAGCTACGAGGCGAACGAGTCCCTCTGCCAAGATCGATGCACACGAGACTGTACTTGCTTAGGGTTTTTCTATCAGAACTCTACGGGCTCTTGCTACCTAGTACTGAACGAGATCGGATCGCTAATTTCTACTTGGAAGGGTAATAAATTCGACGGGTTCGTCAAAACGGTCATCGAAGCCTCGAAGATCGATCACGGCATTGTAAATAATAGACCGGGAGGTAATTTACCGAGATCGGTGGCCGTGTTATTACCGATCGGCGCCGTCTTATTCGTTCTTGCAATAACGATCCTCCTGTGGAGAAGATTTGCTGTTTCGGGTTCAAGAAATTCGAACTTTTCGCAATCTTCGGGGGACTTGGAGCTATTCTCCATCATGGGATTGCCTTCGAGGTTCGACTACGAAGAGCTGAGGCTCGCCACGGAGGATTTTAAGACGAAAATCGGCACCGGAGGGTTCGGTACCGTTTACAAAGGAGTCCTCCGCGACAAAACCCTAGTCGCCGTGAAGAAGATCACGAACTTAGGGGTCCGAGCGAAGAAGGATTTCTGGACCGAGGTTGCCATCATAGGCAACATCCACCACGTGAACCTCGTGAAGCTCAAGGGCTACTGCGCCCAGAGGAGGCAGTGGCTCCTGGTCTACGAGTACATGAACCGTGGGTCCCTGGACAGAACCCTGTTCGGCCACGGCAGGCCCGTGCTCGAGTGGCGGGAGCGGGTCAACGTAGCCCTGGGCTCGGCCCGGGGGCTCGCGTACCTCCACAACGGGTGCGAGAAGAGGATCGTGCACTGCGACGTGAAGCCCGAGAACATATTGTTGCACGACCGCTTCCACGCGAAGATTTCCGATTTCGGGCTCTCGAAGCTGCTGAGCCGCGAGCAGTCGGGGCTCGTGACGACCATGAGGGGCACGAGGGGTTACCTGGCTCCCGAGTGGCTCACGAGCTCGGCAGTTACGGATAAGACCGATGTCTACAGCTTCGGGATGGTCCTGTTGGAGCTCGTGAGCGGGAGGAGGAACTGTGGGCCCCGTACGAGGAGCCAAAGCCTCGAACACGAACAGCACCAAACGAACAACAACTCAATGAGCTCTGCTGACATGGACTATTTTCCACTGTACGCGTTCGAAATGCACGAGAAGGGGACTTACCTGGAGCTCGCGGACCCGAGGCTCGAGGATAGGATCACGAACGAGGAGGTGGAGAGATTGGTCCGTGTCGCTCTGTGTTGTATACACGAAGAGCCCTTTTTAAGGCCCACGATGGCTAACGTTGTTGGCATGTTAGAAGGGGAAGCGGCTCTCGGGATTCCGAGGATCGAGTCGTTGCATTATTTGAGATTCTACGGGCGGAGATTTGCCGAGGCTTCGACGGTGGAGGGGAGCGGGAACGGGCTCGATGAGGTTGTAGTGTATAGAGATCATGGAATGAGGGACCATCGTACTTGTAGTAGTAATCACAGGAGCGATGGTTATAATAATAACAACAGCAATAACGAGGACACTAATGCTCGTTTTTCTTACGTAGAGTCACAACAAGTTTCTGGGCCAAGATAGGTAAGAGGGTGTCTTTGATTTTTTCTTTCTTTTTTGGTTTTCTAGTCAGCTTAGCTCTGTAGAGGAGAGGAGGTATTTATAAACACTAAACGCACAGAGATCATGTTGTATTGTAATGTGATGATCTCCTTCTCTTCGAAGAAGAAAAGATCTCAAATGGGGTGATAAAATCATCACCACAAGTCTACACTAGCAACATTCAGACAAAAAGGAAGAGAAAATTAACCAGTGTATAGTAGCATATGGGCACACAGACAACAAGTGATACCCAAATCCAATCACATACTGTTAGGAATAAAATCCTCCTTGGCCCAAATGCAAAACGTCAAACGGTTCGACTCTAAAAAGTAGTTAGTTGTAAACGATTTGAGAGAGGACATGAATCATTTAGGGCTGCTAAGACGGAGAATAGTGCGCCCGTGAAGGAATAAGCGCGGGGACTGAAGCGACCAGCGAGGAGTAGTTTATACTTCAAAAAGAAATTCCCAAATTATTTGAAGCCCATTTAATATTTATAGTTAATATTTTTTTCTAGCCCAATAGTTAATAGTTTATACTTTAAATCGCTCGTTTCTTTCTACGTCGAAGAGTAAAAGCGACGGTGGTTCATCAAGACGGTCAACGAAGGAACAAAGATGGTCCGCGGCGGCGTAAATAATGCATTGGGCGGTAACTTTCCCCAATCGGCGGCCATTTTATCACTGATCAACGCCGTCTAATTCGTGCTTGCAATAACGATCCTCTCATGGAGAAGATTCATCGTTATTCGCAATCTTGTTAAGGAGGAATGCTGTAATGTAATGTAATGTAATGTAATGATCTCATAATAATCTCCAAGGAAAGATTTTCAAATAAGACAATGAAAAATGGGGTAATAATATCATCATCTAAAATCAATCCTATCAGTCTCTTCACACATCACCAGCAACATTCATAATATAAAGGACGATAGAAAACTAACCAGTGTATTCGTGCATGAACGTAGACAACAACTGCTTAATTACTTCATCTCTTAGCAGCAGCAGCAGCAACCTTGTCCTTCTTCAAGCTTGCGAGCTCCTCAATAAGCTTTCTCTCTTCTCCACTCACGCGTTTCGGTATCTCCACTTGCACCTTCACCAGCTGATCCCCCCTCATATTCTTCCTGTTCAAGAACGGAACGCCCTTCTTCGCCATGACCAAGGTTGTCCCCGGCTGAGTCCCCGCGGGAATCTTGAGATCCACCTCGCCGTCCACCGTCGGGACCTTCACCGTCGTCCCCAATATCGCGTCCGTGTAAGGAATCTTACACGTGTAGAGAATGTTCGTGTCGTCCCTCTTCAGAACCGGGTCCCCCAAGACCTCGATATTTACAAAGAGGTCCCCGGGCGGGCCCCCTCTTCTCCCCGCGTTGCCCTCGTTGCGGACCCTGAGGCGGGACCCGGAGTCCACCCCGGGCGGGACCTTCAAGCCTATGCGCTTGGACTTCTTCACGCGCCCGTCCCCGCTGCACGTGCCGCAAGGGGTCGAGGTCTCTCCTTGCCCGTTGCACGCGGAGCACGTCGTCACCTGCTGGAAAACCCCGAGGGGCGTTCTCGCGGAGGAAATCACTTGTCCTTGGCCGCCGCAGGCCGAGCACTTTGACGGTTTCGTCCCCGCTTTCGCGCCGGAGCCGTCGCACGTGGTGCAAGACTCGAGGCGCGTGATCTCGATGTCCTTCTCGATCCCAAAGATGGCTTCCTTGAAGTTCAGTACGAGGTTGTAGAGTTGGTCTTCGCCTTCGGTGGGGCGGTTGTAATAGCCTCGGCCGCCGCCGCCGCCTCCCATTCCCCCCATGCCGCCCATTCCTCCGAATAGGGACTCGAATATGTCGAACGGGTTGCTAAAATCCTAACATTTCGAAAAAAATAAAAATTCATTGGATTTTAGAATATGTTGAGATTATTAGGTTTCGTTGCAAAATAATAGGATTTAAGCAATGAATTTACCCCTGTTCCCATGCCAGCACCTTTAAGGCCGGCCTCACCGTATTGGTCGTATAGCGAACGTTTCTCATCGTCCGATAGAGCCTGTTTTGGAAAAATAATAATACGTGCCTAAAAATTTATCGATTTTCTATTCTGTATGCACGTACTCATGAGATAGGGAATCAGATATGAGATTTGACCTCGTAAGCGTTACTAATCTCCTTGAATTTTTGTTCGGCACCAGGTTCTCTGCAATTGAAGACAGCACAGAAATATCGAGTGCATCTTCAATATCATGAATCATGATAGAAAGCCTAATAAACAAGAGAAAACGACACAAAAACTTACTTGTTTACATCTGGATGATATTGTCTTGCGAGCTTTCGGTATGCTGAACAAGAAAAACATAAACAAAGATCCCAGCTTTAAGTTCGTCTTAGTACAATATTGAAGTAAACAAGAGTAGACAACACAGTAAAACAAAAGAAGAGTTTGAAGTTATTTACACACCACTTTTTATCTCTGACTTGCTAGCATTTCTCGAGACACCGAGCAAGGAGTAGTAGTCCTGCACACAAAAAATTCGGCGATATACGGTTAGATTGATGTTATTTTACATACATTTACTAGGTGATATTGATGTGTGTGCGTGTGTGTGTATTGTGTACATATATACATACATATACATACTATTATATATAGAGAGAGAGAGAGAAAGAATCCCACTTTAGAAGCTCTAACAACAAGTCGGGCCCCTCTAATATGACACGGCGAGCACATGCTTGACCCCGATCTTGAAATTGCATCTAAGGATCTCTGAGATAGAAATGAAGAGTAATCCGACGCAAACGACCTGTTTTTCCTTGAAGTTCTGCACACAAAGGTCAACCATTATCACAAGTAGCAAAATACACTAAGCTAAGCTATGGAAAATCAAAACAGTAGGATATAATAAGCTGTGACAAAAGCATCGAAAATGAAAAGAAAAACTTGCTCACAAGCGCAATGTCGTCGATGAACTATTTGCAATAAACGGTGTTGGCAAAAAATGAGGCTGAACTCCCCAAGTGAGCACTTGTGAGCTTGCACAAGGTAAAATCGCCATCCAATTCTCTGCTCGCATTGAGAAAAAGTAAGGTAAAATCAAGAAAACATGCTACAAAGTTGAAGAGATTAAGATTTATTTTTAATCGCTCATACTGTAAACACAAAACCTCATAACCTAGAGGATTTTAGGTTAATTTCATCCTTCAAACAATAAGTCCTAACGAATCCCACCGGAAACTACTCCCGAGAAGAAAAAAGACGCTAACAATCACTTAAAAACTCAACAACTGTGCTTATACATCGAAACCCCAATAATTAGGTCCACTTATCCGTTCAGCTGAACTCATAACGACAAGAGACGACGTTCGTCTGTCTATGAAATTGCGAGTAGATAAGAAGATTAATACAACGATTCAAAGATTTTAGCTCGGAAATAGTTTACCTCAACGAATGGGATGCTTGTGCAAGGCCGTATGGTGCACCGAGAACGCTGAGGAATGGATGTAAGAGGGTGTTTTTTGTCAAGGGACTTGAAACAAATATCGACTAGCTGGATCAAATGGGTCGGTTTATCTTCAGCCCGTAAATGTTTATCGGGTCAAATCCTTACTGGGTTCGTTCGTCAAATTTAGTACCCAATGTCTCCAAAATTTAGTAATAGATCCCTCCCTAATACAACATGCCCATTAATCTGACTGCAAAAAATAAAAATTAAAAAAATTACAGCCTATTTTAATATGGATTATTAATTTTCATTGCTTTGATTAAAACTATCCATATTTTTTTCTTTTCTCTTGCATGCTGCTTGTCATAATAATGGGTTGACATCCAATTTTTACTTTCGCATTGAGTTCCATTGGATTTTATCCCATATATTTTTATTACCATGTGTTGCCATCTCTCTCTATATATACATCATCGTCACTGCGTATGCTTCATATGAATTTAAGCTTATTAAGTTAGATATTCCGAGGTTTCAATCGAAGGAAACTCACAAACAAATCCGAGGCATGATTTCTCATTCAGCTATGTAATAAGGCGACTCCTCACATCCAAAACTTCGAGTCCCTTTCTGCTGTGAAAGACTTGGAAGCTATACATAGAGCCTCGTAACTGTTGAATTCATGTTCAATCAAGAGTTTTCAAGATCAAGCAAGCTCGGTTCTTCCACAGAGGACCCACGATTAACACAATCAAACACACAAAAATCACCCAAAACAAAGCTTTTTAACATAGCCACACGTTGATAAAACCGAAACCTTTCAAACGTTCAACTAACTTGAAAAACACTACGGAGAGTAGAGTCAACAACGTAAAATTCAGGATCAAACTTCATCTTCGTGAAGCAACATGTTGGGGATTCCCTTGTTGACGGGGAATTTCCTACCGGTCTCGGGACAAACCAACGAGCCCTCTTCGAGGTGGAGCTCGAGAAGCGCGTGGTGAAACTTACGGAGGAACTCCTCAGATTCTAACGCGGAGGGCTCAGCTTCATCGGGTAGTTCATTGTAGCCCATTGTTCTAGAAGCATCCGCCAGTGCTTTCCATTGGATCTTCGGGAACATGTTCTTGAGGAAGTCAGCATTGAAGTCAACTTCTTTCTCAACTACTTTTTCGGCTTCGATCAGTAGAGGGAATCCGTTGTTTACCCCCTTGATGTTAGATGAGATCATGTTGTGAGTTATAAGCCTCATTCTCAATGTTCTTGCAAGAGATTAGAACCACCAAATTTATAGCTTTATGCTCGGTCTTCGATCAAACAGCCAACTAAACCTGTTGAGAACAAAATCAATAACTAAGGATGTTTTCTGAAGGGGGTAAAACTTTTCTTAGTTTCCTATCTCAGAGCACAATCGTAAGAATAGTAACAATCCGTTGTCAGCTGAAGAAAATACCCTATTCAAAAAGACACGGAGATCAAATACCCGACCCATAGAGAAAATCCTCAATATACCTGATGAATATATCATCATTAATCGCCGAATTAAACGATTTTTCGAAACTCCTATTACTGGAAACAGATTCGATTCGGTGCAAATGCAAATGCAACCTATTAACGGATATAACTCAATCATGTATTATTGTATCGCAATCACAAGGAAGCCTATCATAAGAATTCGCTATTGAATCATGTCATTGAAACGCGAAAAAGTTACGTGAACGAAGATCAAGCTTTCGACGAGAGAGAGGAGAGGGATTTTACCTGGTGATGACTACTCTACTCTGAGCTGAGCTGAGGCGTTGGAGAACACACTTTCGAAGTGGTAAATAAAAAGGACAAAGGGTTTTATTGGGCTACGTTCATCTCCTTAATGGACTCCGTCTGGGCTTAATCTTGTAATTGAGCATTTTGTTTCCAAGTGGGCTTTTGTGTCCACAATGTTTTTTAAATAAATTTAATTATTTGGGGAAAAGTAAATATAATTGAAAATTTATGTGTTTGTGTGTGTGTTTAAGGTTGGAATATAATATATGCTTTCATAACTATTTTTCATAACTAGTTTATTAATTATTTACTTGATTAATTTAAAAGAAGGCCGGCTCAAAGGCGCAGGATTATTTAAATTTATATATCAAATGCACTTTCTTGATGAACAAACGAACACAGGCACACACATTGCATGAGTTACCAAACATCTATAACATGCCATCAACAATAATAATAAATATATTAATAATAATTCTTTTTATTGAACCCAATTCTCATTATTTTTCCAAGTCAACTTTGTATGGCACAGATCCATCCGAAATCCCACCTAGCGTCATTATTTATATATATGCGATGTATGTACATTCATTTTAAGACCTATGTCGTGGGAGTTGAATTGCAAAAACGTGTTGACACGCTCGAAATTTGCCTTCGAATTAACCAAACGTGCGAATGATAATTCAATTCCATGAGTTCAAACTGCAAATAACATAAAATTGCATCAGTCCTCGTCTTTTAATTCTTGTCTTCTTGGTCTTCGAACGCTGTATATTATTCGTTTTATTCCATATTTTCTTTATATTCTATTTACGAAAATCTCACCAGACATTCTCCAAATATCCCTTCTCCAAATACTTCCTTTTATTTCTTTTACCTCCATCACCGCTCTTTTGGTCACCTAGTTTATAACATCTTCGCAGCTGAAACCTCGCTGTCTTTCACGAATTTCTGGTTATTATTTTTGAATATCTTTTGTCCGAGGAAAAATGAAGGGTAAAAGCAACGGCAAAGTTTCTGCGAAGTGGATTCCTGTATTCTCCATGTGTTTCTTCTTTCTGGGCATGATGTTTACCAACAAGTAAGCGGTAGATTCGAAGAAAAAAATAGTTGACATGGCTTGTTTTTTTCGCGATTTCTTGATCTGGGTTTTTTTGCAGGTTTTGGGGGCCCTTTGAATCGAATAGTCAACTGATGACTCAGAAGAGAAGAGACCAAGAGCTTCAGATCGTTTCTGAAGACTGCGATACCACGAAAAAGGTTTCATCTTTACGAGCTAACGCTGTTGTAATTTCAATTTCAGTCCATCAATCTCTCTAAAGTTCAAATTTGATCCATCTCTTCCTGATCTTCACTTTACTGGGCTGAGTTCGGATTGTATAATTTTTAAAGATTTTGAGTTTATAGTATCTGAAATTCGGGGTTTTTTCGAGTTATCGCCGTACTTTGAAGTAGAACCTTGTTTTCTATGGGGCTTTTGCAATTGATCACTAAATCTCAGGGGACTTCATGTTTGATCCTTGTCTTCTTGACTTCACTGGGCTCAGTTTGATTTTGTAATCTCGATTTTATTTGTGTTTTCGTGTGAAAATCATACTTGAACGTGGAGCTTCGTTGTGTGTTACTTCTCGATCGATCATTACATTTGTGTTTCAACAGAAAACCGAGAACCAGGCAAAGGATGTAATGAACGAGGTGTACAAAGCCCACGAATCAATCAAGTGAGCTCATAACAACTACCAGGATATAAAATTACGAATCTTTTTTGTTAAGGAATTACGAGAAATTGATCATTAAATCTTTTCAGGTCACTGGACAAATCGATTTCGATGCTCCAAATGGAATTATCAGCTTCTAGAAGCATACAAGAAAAAACGAACACTAACGGGTCATCGGTAACTTCTCAAGATCCACCGCCTCAGAGAAAGAAAGCTTTTATGGTAATTGGTATAAATACGGCTTTTAGCAGCAGAAAGAGGCGCGACTCTCTCCGGGAAACATGGATGCCTCAAGGTAAAATGTTATATTTTTGATATATTAAAAACTAAAAATAAAAATAATCACGGGTTTTCGTTAAGAGATTGGTGGGCTTTGGTTCATTGCAGGTGAACAGCTTCGTAAGCTGGAGGAAGAGAAAGGCATTGTAGTTAGATTTATGATCGGTCATAGGTAACGTTTTGTTAGAATTTTATCAACTAAATAATTTCTTTTTTAAGGAGAGCTAATGATAATGGAAAAACATTCATTTTTTTGCTTGCTTTCTTGAGCAGTGCCACATCGAACAGCATATTAGACCGAGCTCTTGATTCCGAAGAAGCTCAACACAAGGACTTCCTCAGACTGGTAAATAAAAGAAGATAAATGTTCGATAATTACGCGAAATAAATAAATTGTGTAATAATATCTCGGGATCTTCAGGAACACGTCGAAGGGTACCACGAATTGTCTGCAAAGACGAAAATCTTCTTTGCCACCGCTGTCTCGAAGTGGGATGCTGATTTCTATCTGAAAATCGACGATGATGTCCACGTTAACATAGGTCAAATACTTTTTCTTTTTTTTTTTATATTTTATTATTATTTTTTTTTATAGATGAACATTTCTTACGATCGAGCTAATCATTACAGGAACATTAGCAGCAACACTTGCTCGTCACCGCTCGAAGCCAAGAGTCTACATAGGATGCATGAAATCTGGGCCCGTTCTTTCCCAAAAGTAATATTTCCATATTTCTTTTCATTACATTAGATTTCATTCCATTTTTTACCAAAAAGAAATATACATTGAATGTAGGAACGTTAAGTACCACGAACCCGAGTACTGGAAATTCGGCGAAGAAGGAAATAAATACTTCCGGCACGCCACGGGGCAGATTTATGCCATTTCAAAAGATTTAGCCACATATATCTCCATTAACCAGTAAGAAATCCCGAGCTTTTATCATCTAATAATCATTTCCCTATCGTTTGTAATAACATCAATTTATCGAATATTTCTATTATTTACGATCTTTAGGCCCATATTGCACAAGTATGCTAACGAGGACGTTTCTCTCGGCTCGTGGTTCATCGGGCTCGAAGTGGAACACATCGACGAACGCAACATGTGCTGCGGTACTCCACCAGGTACGTACGAGCTTGTGATTTCCTACATTTGAAAAAAAAAATCAGATTTTTCTGGCGATATGAAAACTTAGCTCGGATCTAATTTAAATTTTCTTTTCGTTAATGTATGTAATAATTACATTACAGATTGCGAGTGGAAGGCTCAAGCGGGTAACGTATGCATCGCCTCGTTCGATTGGAGCTGCAGTGGGATTTGCAAATCGGTGGAGAGAATCAAATTTGTTCACGAACAGTGCGGCGAAGGCGAAGAGGCTCTTTGGAATGCTTCATTGTGATTGATAATGCCTTGTCGGAAAGTTTTCCGCATTTATGAATACTATGGGAAATTCGATTAGCGTAGAGTTATTTTTCGATGGCGCTGGAAGATTCTTTGAGACGATTATGTAATACGGGGGAGAAGCGTTGTCCGAGTGGTAATCGGTTGCATTTTGAGTTTTGATTATTATAAATATCGTTACTTGACTAAATTGATAATATTTTGTTTGGTTAAGATATATAAAAAATTAATTTGATGATACTTCGCTAAAATTCATACGTAAATTAATTCGTCTGATGCTCACAGATCCAATTCCAAGGCCCATATCTCTAAGTCGGTTACGCGTGTCCACTTCGATTTCCAATTTTACCCTTCTTGTATAAATGTCCGCGATCGGCTGTTTTATTATTATTTCCCGAGTAATTCGTCGTCGGCCGCGTGGAGTCTAAGCAGCTGCTGTGACGCTAGGTTTCGTCTTTCATCGCACAAGGTATATCTTTCTCTTCACCTCCAGCTGTTTTTTTATGGATGGAAGTTGAGTAGATTCGATTTGTTTGCTCTAGTAATTACTAGTTTCTGCTGTTGTTAATTGACGGATTGATTCGTGCTGAGAACGTCCTATCGAACGAGATTATCTAATTATTTTATTGTGATTGAAATTCGTGTGTTTAAATCGATCGTCTGAGCTGCAGATCTGAAGTAAGAAGGTTATATTTTTGTCATAAGTTTTGTTCTGTTCACTCTGTGTATGATTCCTGGATTGCAAATTATGATAAGGAAATTGTTTGGAACTTGAGTTATTTTTTGAAACTGAAAATAGTTGTGGGATGCCTCCTCAGATATCTTTCAGGCGATGTAGATGGATGCTAATAAAATTTTGGCCTTTTTTTTTCTTTATCATATTTTGATTTTATTGCTATCATTCTCATACGTTGATTCGCTACTAACACGCACACTTGGTTGGTTTAGTGCTTTGAAAGGCAATCCACCAATGGCATTAATAGTCCAATCAAAATGACATCTTTTAGTGTTTATCCACAATAAAATCATACATGTGCTCTTGTTTATAGTGTCATGCAAGTACGGTTCTCGTGTGTTCTTTTATCTGTTATTGTTCACGCAGGAGTTTTATTTCATTTTCTGGTGATTTTTATTCTGCAGCATCAGTTTATAACAACCAACAAGCAAAGCAATGGCGGACGCTCAGGATACCGACAAGAACATCGAGCTATGGAAGATCAAGAAGCTCATCAAGGCACTCGAAGCCGCCCGAGGCAACGGGACCAGCATGATCTCTCTCATCATGCCCCCGCGGGACCAAGTCGCACGCGTCACAAAGATGCTCGGAGACGAATACGGCACCGCCTCCAACATCAAGAGCAGAGTCAACCGACAATCTGTCCTCGGTGCCATCACCTCCGCTCAGCAGAGGCTGAAGCTCTACAGCAAAGTCCCCTCGAACGGCCTCGTGCTCTACACCGGCACCATCGTCACCGAGGACGGCAAGGAAAAGAAGATCACCATCGACTTCGAGCCTTTCAGGCCCATAAACGCATCCCTCTACCTCTGCGACAACAAGTTCCACACGGAGGCACTCAACGAACTATTAGAATCTGACGACAAATTCGGCTTCATCGTGATGGACGGCAACGGGACCCTCTTTGGCACGCTGAGCGGTAATTTTACTGGAGTTCATTGCTATTATTGTGATTGTTATTATTAATTTGAATTAGAATTAGTTGAGATTTTTTAGGGTAGGGATATTTTAAAATATCCTTTAGATTAGGTTTTCTTGTTATTTTCCACCACTATAAAAGCGAGCGGAACGGTGCAAGAAGATCATTAGCCGGGTTTGAGGAAAGTGGAGGGCCAGAGTTTCGGCTCTCATTTTGGCTAATAAGGAAGCTATTAGGAAAAAGATAGGATAATCTGTTCCCGTTTCATGTTCCAATTTTGCTGTTCCACTCACCAGATTGCGACACGTGTTAGAAAAACCAACTGAGCTTAACACTTGTCACAATCTGGTGAGTGGAACACCAGATTGGAACATGAACATGAAAATGGGAACAAATGATCCCACACGATTAGGGAAGCTATTAGTCTCTCGATTCCGATTTTTTCGCATGCTCATCGTCCTCGTGCTCCAACAGGCAACACTCGGGAGATCCTCCACAAGTTCACGGTCGACCTCCCGAAGAAGCACGGGAGAGGGGGGCAATCGGCCCTCCGCTTCGCCCGGCTCCGCATGGAGAAGCGGCACAACTACGTGAGGAAGACCGCTGAGCTCTCCACGCAGTACTTCATCAACCCCCAGACGAGCCAGCCCAACGTGGCGGGTCTCATCCTCGCGGGGTCCGCCGACTTCAAGACGGAGCTGAGCCAGTCCGACATGTTCGATCCCCGCCTCCAGGCCAAGATCCTGAACGTGGTGGACGTTTCCTACGGAGGCGAAAACGGTTTCAACCAGGCGATCGAGCTCTCCTCGGAGATATTAGCGAACGTGAAGTTCATACAGGAGAAACGCCTGATAGGGAAGTACTTCGAAGAGATCAGTCAGGACACGGGGAAGTACGTTTTCGGCATCGACGACACTTTAAAAGTGCTCGAAATGGGAGCGGTGGAAACCCTAATCGTGTGGGAGAACCTCGACGTGAGTAGATTCGTGCTCAAGAATGCTGCAACGGGAGAAGTGGTGGTGAAGCACTTGAACAAGGAGCAGGAATCGGATCAGGGTAATTTTCGGGACCAGGAGACGAAGGGTGAGTTGGAGGTTGTGGAGAAGATTTCGCTGCTCGAGTGGTTTGCGAACGAGTACAGGAAATTCGGGTGCACGCTGGAGTTTGTGACCAACAAGTCTCAGGAGGGTTCTCAGTTTTGCAGGGGATTCGGAGGGATCGGTGGGATACTAAGGTATCAGTTGGATGTGCGTACTTTCGATGATTTATCCGACGATGGAGGCGTGTACGAAGATTCCGACTAGCAATCAGCCGAAGACTTTTTTATCGAGTTTCTGGTCCCGGGGGGCCGGGGCCGGTGGGGTCCGCGAGGGCTCGCGGGTCTTAAAAAGTAAGTTTTATCTGATTTTGTAGAATGACAGTGATAATTAATGCCCTCCTTCCTTAAAGTTTGTTCTCTCTTATTTTCTATGATGCAGTGGACGTGGAAGAGAGATTATAGGATGGAGGGAGACTTTGAATGCTGTGTTTTATTTATTATCTTTATCGTTTGCTTAATGTGTTGTTTGTTGCTGCAGACTTATGCTGATTTAATAATTTTTTACTCAACTATTGTTACGTATTACTTCTATTTGAAAGCACAGGTAATCTTAATATATATGAAGCCATGTACAGTTATCATCACTCAGTAAATAAATGCTGATTTTTTTCTACTGGGAGTAATAACAAGTGTGTCGGTGGGTGAATATAAAATGATGCCAAAGACAATTTACAACAACAAATGCCGACAATTTCTAAATACACATGTTTATAGCTGATCTATCAAAACTCTGCTGCAAAGCGAAACTGGGGAAACAGTAACTCACAACTTTGCTCTTTACTTGAAATAGTCTTGACAAATGAAGGCCACATACTCGGGGGGATGAAGCTCGTCGTCGTTGTCTTTCTGTTTCCATATCTCCCCGTTTGCGTGGACAACCCAAGATATTTGAGGAAGAGGCGAATAATCTGCAATTGATTCACATGAACAATCAAGTTAAATGCCATTACGTTAGCTAGTTATAATGGTGCATAAATAAAAGAGATATATTTTACTAATCAATCACAGACAAAAATAAGATGTTATTATTACCTGCGGGTGCTGGTAGTATTACGCGATCTCTCGTATTGTGCAAAACCATTGTACCTGAAAGCACGGTAATAAATCCACAGAGAACTGACACTATGTTGCTTGCGCTCTGACCAGACCAATCCTGTTGAAGCCAGCCAAAAAAAAAAAAAAAAAAAGAAGACAAATAATTTTATAATTCAGCAAATATTACGCAAAAATATATGATAAAAGGAACGATGAGACTCTAACGTACCTTGAACATTATGGAGCTGGCCACGATTGTAAGGGTAGTGAACATTGCATAGTATATCGGTGAAACTACGGAAGTGTTAAACGTGTCCAAAGCCTGGAAAAAGACACAAATGCTAAAGAAATTTAAAACTTCCTATGAAAAAAAAAGGATATTTGGAAAGAGACACGGAGATTAAATAAATTGATGCAGCGTGAGTGTGCATGTGATGCATCTCATTTTCAGACAAGCTGAAAGTAATAGTTCCACGCAACAGATATAGGTACATCGCAATATGCCAACACAAACAAGCCACGTAATCAATTTTAAAAGCATGCATATACAAGGAAATAAAGAATTTTTTAAGGAAAAAGAAAGAGTGAGAAAATTATGAACCTTGTTCAAGTAGTTTAACTGTGTGATTATGCAACCGAAAGCCACTGTAGCAAATATCCATGAATGGGCGTGGGCTAACTGACTATCACCCTCCAGTGTGAGCTTTATAGCTATGCCAACGGCTTTGATGCTCATAACCTGCAGCAAAAGCTTCGAATTTTTATTCTGTACCAGCAACAAGAATAATATATAGCAGAAAAACACTCATCATACTTTCTTTTATTCTTTTTTCCTATAACTACCACTTAATGCTGATTTTATATAAATAGAGTTGTCAAATAAATATAAACATCGTTTTCCCCCTCAGACAATGATCTCTATGTCTTTCTAGGGGAGGAAAACAGGTATATGACATACTGATAGAGTCAAGATAATGGGCATATATGCACTTACTGTTAAAGATCCAATAACAGAACAGACCCCAATGTAAACCATGACATTTGTCTGCCCGAATCGAGGTTCACAATACAAAACAAGGACTAACACCACTGCAACTGCTGAAGCTGTGTACACAAGAAAAGCTGGGGCCAGGCAAAAAGAATATTTCAGAAGAAAATAATATCATTTCACGTGCAAGTATTCATACAAACACATATAAATTTGTATATCAGGAAAGAAACTGTCTTCAATGGTTTCTAACCTGGTTGAGTAGCTAATTCCCAGATTTCTTCCACTGAACTAATATTATGTTCGCCAGGTGCATGAAGCACGATCACTATGGAACCAACCACGCACAAGATACATCCAAAGATTCCCAACTTCCTCAGTTTCTCATTCAGTAGGAAGTGAGCTAAAATAGCACTGTCAATGTCATATACGGTCTATTTAGTTGCATGCGAGGACACACATGGAGGAAGAAACATGCACAAAAGGTGACTCTTTTTGCAGATAAAAGATACGATTTACCTGACGATGATACTTAATGCTCCGAGTGGTGTCACAAGGATAGCAGGAGCATACATATAAGCTACAAAGTTGGCAAATTCTCCAAAGATCACTGGGAAAATATGATATACAAAAGGCTGAAGTTAAATCGTGAAATAAAAGTAGCATAAGAAGAATACATAGCTTCTTAGATTGCTAAGACTTACTGGTTACCATCCCTATCCACCAGAGTGGTTCAAGCAGATATCTATATCCTCCTGAGCCTTTATCAAACAAGATGATGCACATTAAGTTTGAAAACTAGAATATTGAGTTTTTTGCGCTAAAATTTTATCATAGGAAATCAAAACCAAATAGAAGGTAACCTTGAGTTAAAACTTAGGATCAAATAAAATCGCGTAACTGTAGCATTGACTTGGACAAACAATAGACAACATGGAATAGAAAGTTAACTTCTTTGTCACACATCACAGTTAGCTTCCATAAATGACAAGAAACACCACAGATTTGAGTAACAAGTAAACAGATGCGCGTCCTTTCTAAAATTTCGCTTCACTAAATGGACAGTATTTCTCACAAGATACTAATCTTTTACTTTCTTACACAAGCAATGATGTTCTAAGAAGCTTCCACTGAAACAGAATTCCACCAACCAAAAAAATAATTTTCATTTCTTCTTCAACATGTTCACTACTTCAAGAGCAACCATACCTCACTAATTAACAGCTGACACCACACCAAAGACCACATCGAATTTCTCACATGGGGCTACTCATTAAAAAAAAATCCCTAGATAAACTAATACTGAGAGCTGTGTTTTCAACATATAGTTAGCTATTACAGTATCACGCAACTCAATCATCAAAACACAAAACCGCGATTTCATCTTTTCAAAAAGAACAATAACTACTCACCGGCCCGAGAGCCATATGAACCAGCTCTCAGCAGACCCTTCTTCTTGATTATGAAGCTGGACCCAATAAAGGCGCTCGAGCCCACAGCCAACCCGAACCCGATTATATTCGCCCTGTACATGACCCCCGCCCGATTATAACACACTGCTGATAGAAACGATTTCCCGATTCTTAGCTACCATCAGCTGCCCGATCCTCGCAAGATGGATACTAAGATGTCGAAAAGTTTGGTATGTTCCCCAGCTGTTACTCGAAGAAAACGAACGGCCTGCGTTGAATTGAATGTATTTATGGGATTGCTTCGTTGGTGTCTAGGGATTTGGAATTGGAGGGAAGCTCTCTTCTTTGCCAAGTAATCAAATATACTATTGCTATTTCTATTTGTGAGATACGCCCAACTTCTCTTTTTTCTCCTTTTTTTTATTTTTTTATCTTCCATGAGTCGTCGTTGCTGTTAGCGATTACTGGTGATGTTATTTGGTTTTTATGATGTTTTTTTGGTGATGTAATTTTTCTCCATCGCTATTGTCCTGAGGAATCTAGAAGCAACTCTCAAATCTTGATAGATGTAGTAATTTAATTATACTTCTGGTCTTGGAATAGAATCTTCATAAGGGAACAACGTAATATGTGAAGAAGTAAACATGAGATAAGCTGCAAAAAGATTCTTAAGTTCTTCAAAAGACTGCAACGATGATCTTCAACACTACACTACATATATCACAGAAATAAAACCAAATCACGGCACTTTTTTAGTCACATTTGATGTTCCTGTAGATTCTCCTCACGAACAAGTTCGAGCCCAGATACCCAACAGCACCTGAAATCGTGGCAGACTAGTGAGGCTTTTAAGCCCTAACTAACTATTGATGTAATCGAAGAAATAATAAATTCTGGATTTTACCGCAGAGTGTCCCGAGACCGAGACAGAACATCATGGTGTAACCGAAGTAGAAACTTGTCTGAAAGAAGCCCGACATTTTCGTCTTCACGTGATAGTAATAGATCGAGTAGAGGTACACGTAGAGAGCAGTGGATGCAGCAGAGAAAAACGAAGTCCATTGCCAGTGGTAATTCTCCGCATTCAGCAGGAAGTAAGTGCCCACGATCGTCACACACACGGTTACGATGATCAATATCACAAACACGAGCAGCATAAATCCATACACATAGTACACCTATCCCAAGAAAAAAACCAGATGAGAGGCTCACCTTCACATTATTAAGTTATAATTTAGAAACAAATTTGTAAAATGTAATGAATATATGCACAAATATAGAAATTCTTGATACATGGAATCCATTATTAAGGGCAAAGTTGAGATTTTTTTTCTCTGGTTCCTCCAACATTGTCAGTGATATATATATGTAAGAGAAAGAAGATGGTTACCTTGTAATTCCAGAAAGAAGTGAAGACAAAGTACATCTCGATGAAGATGCTGCCGAAAGGGAGCAAGCCTCCCATGAGGGCTATAACGGACGGAGTGAGATACCATTTCTTCTCGGGTATGGGGCGAGGGATGGTCTTTACTCTGCAAGGATTGTTCGGTGCACCGCTCCAGTTTCTGCCCACGACGGTCCCGAGGAGCGCCAACGGGAAAGAAATAAAAGCCCATATGACGAAAACAACCACCATGGTGCCAAATGGGATCGCAGCTAGCGAACCGTAGAATATGGCGATCGTGTTTAAGAGGAAACCGATGCCGAAGCACATGAAGGGGAAAAGCGATGCTGTGAGGATCATTGACTTGATCCATTTTTTGCCTAAAATTAATAAGAACGATTAGTAAGTTTACAAGGATTGAATTAATTGAATCAAGGGTGTAATTTGGGCTAGAGGTACTGGGACGAGGCGAGGCATACATACCTCCATGGCGTGAATACATGCCACCGCTGACATAACCGGCAATAAATGATGTAAAAGCATAGCATACAATGAATGTGGTGACAATTGCTCCTCTCCTGAGAATAAAACATAAATCATGTAGAAAATGTGGTATGAAAGTAACTTCAGACACATCAAAGCTTTTCGGTTGCAAGCCACGGTCCTGTATTGAGATGGGTGAAATGGAAGGCTTTCATAGGACCAGAAATCATGTTTTAGTTGACGTAAACCAAAAAGAAAAAAGAAAAAGAAGAAAATAAATCAGTATAAAATGAAGCCAAAAAAGGATTATTTACCCAACGTATAGCATTCCTACAATAGCCAAAACAATGACAAGAAGAACAAGTGTTGCTAGCTGAGCACCGGTGCCCACGACAGCTGTCAACAGAGCCAAACTTTGAGGCGGTCGAAAGACATCACCGTGGACGAGTTTCCATCCAGATTCTTCACTCACGTCCCTCTCCTGAACGGGAAATATCAAATATAAGAAATAAAAATAAAGAAAATAGAACTTGATATTAACATAAGAGACAGCTTGGAAAAAAACATTACCAGAGTCTCCAAATCATCATCTTCCCGAGCATATTTCGCATAGTCGTTGCGGAGAGTGCGCATTAGTATCATTGAGACCAGGCCAGTGAGGAAAATCACCATCATGAATGAATTGAAGACAGAGAACCAGTGGATCTGCAAAACAAATGGAGAAGTTAGTTCTAATACGCATAAATCCACATGCATTTTGTAGTCTAATCATAGAAAAATAATCACATATCCACAGAAATCTTGAAATTTTTTCGAAAGTATTTACCTGGTGCTCGAAGAAGGGGTAGTCAAGATACACATCGAAACGATGAGCAAATGAGGTGTTGGTTGGAGTCCACTTGACAGAGTAAGTCATTTCCAATACTCTCCCTTCTTCAAGTGCCTTAGGGCGTTCTTGTGTGAGATTGACATGAATAATCTGTATATTTGAGCTCATCGATATGAAGAAGCTGCTGATGGAAGGTTTAATGTATTCATCAGAACGTTAAATCTTCATTACGAATAACGAACCTGGTTTCCATTATAGTTTATGACCAGATTCTTGTGCGTCCAAAGCACGTGCTTTGCATCACGTCCCTTATCGGAAAGAACCTCGCCAACAAAACCTTCACAAGAGCAACCCCTTCAGAAACTAAACACAGAGCACTATGCATCAGAAAATGGCATAAAGATATATAGAACATACCCCATAATGGCAAGTCATCTGCACAAAATCAATCCAAGATAGCACGGTGAAGTAACACAGGTTAGAAATCGCCGCGTTTGTAATGTAAGCTAATAATAATTCATTTGAAAAACATACCCATGAAAAACTCAAACCAGTACGAATTATCAATTGCATCTTTAAATTGCTTGGCTTTAGCAGCATCTAGTTCTATTTCGCATATAGTAGTTTTCTCAACGTCTCCTGCAGAAAACATCAACAACGCATAACGATTGCATTCATTGGAAAGGAGGATGCGAGAGCACAGCTAAAACACATAAAACCAATAAAAGCATTACTTTTAAACTTCACTTCAATTTGGCTATCAATGAGTTCGTTCCCTCCGAGAACTTCACCGAGCCCGCCCCACTTGTGAGAAGGGTTTCCCTGTGGGCGGCAAAAGGGGAGAGAATAGTAATTGTAGGTTTCCTGTGGATTGTTGTATGGGCCAACTTTGTTCACCCATAAAGTAACGGGATCATCCGGTTGATACTGCAAGTTTATTTAAGATGTGTTAGATCGTGCAAAGGTTGAAATAACATAAACTTGTTCAAAATAATAGAATCAAAACAGTGATTTTCTAACACAAAATGGTTCAAAGCTGAGGCGGATAAACTTAGAACGGAAAAACCCCTTCTAAAACTTCCACCCAGTGCTCGATGAAAAAGTAACGATATCAATAACTAAATCCCTTTACGTATGTCTCAAGTCATTAGAAAAAATCGCGGTAAAAAACGCCCATTTTATCAGGAAAAGTTCCAATAGCAAATCTTTGAGCTCCCGTTGCCGACAAAAAAGAACATAGCATAGTATGAACTCAAAACCATTTCACAAGGATCTAACAAAACAGAGTAAATTACGGAACATAGCTGATGAAAAGCTATCATTTCTAACCTTGCCAAATGCAGAAGATACAATAAACGACAGAAAGATCAGCAAAAAGATTCCGGAAGATCGATCGACCGAGCGCATCGCGAACATAGGTCACTACCGATCTGAATTCAGAAAATTTAAAATATATAAAACAAAGGAGATAAAATCAGCAGATTCCTAGGGGAAGATCTGTTTTTTTTTTCTTCAGTTTATGGGCTCATGAGATCTCGATGGGATTCTGGGTTAGCAATGCGAAATGCGTTGCTTTGATTCCCAGCTCAGGTTCTTGAGGATTTCCGATCTGAGAAGACTAGACTACCTCGTAGTGGCGTGGACCGTGGAGGATGAAGAAAAGGGGGAAAACAGTGTGCGTCGATTTTTACCTATTTAACTTATATCTTTTATTATTAAATTAACAATTATTACCTACATACAAATACAATACAGACTATACTATACTAACACTGTGCCTTCCCATATAAAGAAATATAAATATCAGACTATTTATTATTCTAACCTCGAGTTATTTTTCCGGTGATTGTATTGTATTTGCTTGATTCATTTTAAAGTTGTTAGCTTTCATGAATGATAGTTCAAGTCATTTGGCAAGAAATATTGGTTGCAAAAGCTCGGACTGATTTATAGGCTATCGCTTAAATTATGAACAAGTTGCGAAAACTAGAATAAAGGGTCGTTATTACATCTTTTAAATACACATTAATCTAGCAAGAGATTAATGACATATTTTTATATAAAGAAAAGCCTTACATTTGTTTCTGTCCATCAACAAACATGTTCTAATTAAGAGAATCAATTAACCGACATGAAGAGACTGTTTTTCTCCAATTGGATTATAAGAAGTCTGTTACATGATCATGTTGAGTTGGAGCATATTTTACCAGAGAGAGAATTATTCGATGGAATGTCATCAAAAGCACTCTCAATGTCAAGATTTCAATAGCAAAATCATAGATAGATAGATACATCCCTCCATAAAAAACTTCTTCCGAGTCAAACCGCAAGAATCATCATCATCATCATCATAATCAATAATAAAACTCAAAAAATATTTTTCCCCATGAAGAATTTCTATATTCAGAATCTATAACCAGACGGCGGAGGAGCAGGCGGTAACCTGGTGGGCGTGCGTCGGCTGTTCGAGCTCGCATCGCCGTTTTGAGCCGAATCGCCAGCTGGACGGCGATTGTAGCTGTTGGATCGAGAATACGAATCCGGTGGCCCATTTTCAGCTGCATCAAAGGCCGATCTCCAGTCATCGCCTGATGATGGACTGCTCGGAACTGGGCTACCACCACCATCTGCTTATTTTATTTTACATAATAAAAAAAAAAAAACACCCATTAGAAACCATTATAAGACAATTTACCACCCGTAAGGATAAATTGTAAGATGTTAAAGGAGGAGAAATTTTATGGTGCTCATCTTATTTGAGCTCATGTTATGAGGCACTGATTTGTATCACATCAATATAAGGGGGTGATGCGGGCATTGATTGGCACCTTCTACGTGCCATTGATTGACACGTCTTATGTTGATGTGGCACCACCAATCAGTGTCACATAACATGTATTCACATGAGGTGAACACCATAACGTTTCTCGTTAACGGAGTGTTTCACTTACTTTTGTGGCCTTACAACCTTAGAGTTACGTATGTATTACAAGTTCGATATACAATGATGTCCTGATGAGAATAAATTTGGGAAAGAGACAATGTTACTTACCTCCACTAGAGAGGTCGGAGGCTACGGGTGCACGATTATCATGGATGCTTAGCTGCCTTGTGAGCTTCGAAAGAAGAGATGATTGTTTCTGGAAACGTTCTCTCCGGCGTTTCACGTTCGGGTCTTCATGAAGTAGCTCTTCTATTTTCGCTGGACTTTGGGCACTGAGTTCGGGTAATAAAAAGAAGAGGACTTTTAAGAATATGCAGGTGAGCTACAAAGGAAATACATGTATAGATGCAAGAAATGGAATTAACCTCACAGAACTGTAGAGCTTATTGAGCATGTCTTCCTTCGCCTTCTCGACTTGGCAAAGAACAACTGCCTGTTGACAAATTAAGATGTTATTTATAGAGGATGATGCAACTGAGGATCTTCAATAAAAAAAATAAAACCTTTGGCACATTGGCTGCGAGACTGTTAAGAACAGCTTCGACATAACCACGCACTTCTTGAGCCATCCATCGAAGTTCTTCCTCCGGATCTGCAGGTTTCCGGGCCATAGTGTCCTGAATAGGCCAACCAAAACCACAAGCAAACATACAGAAACGTTTCACTAAACATGAGCAAACTAAAATGGATTACAAACTCTAATGAAACAACCCTTATACGTGAAAGATCAAAATAATCAAGAGTTCTAAAGCCCGTCACTAATAAAATCTAAAGCACAACGTGATTTTCGCAGGACTGAATCAAACCTACCAGAGAACCATCCGAAAGACTGTGTCGCACAGGACCTGAATCAGTCTTCACTTGGCCTCCTTTGGAACTGATGACATTTCTTAGTTTGTTTATCCACTCTGCCTTGTCTGCCACACTTTCCGCCTTCAAAAGAACAGCGCTGTGGGCTGCAGGTAGAAGTAAACCTTTAGTTAGTTTCTTTCTAACGTAATCAAAGATGAGTTTTGAGGATTTTGGGCTTCCCCGGAGATAAATTGGTATTTAGGAAAGGAACAACCTTTGAGAACGGTCTTATAAGGTACTCTGCTAGTTATCTTGAATACAAGACTGGGTGGCTTTTCCTCATCGGGTCCATTTGCCTTTTTATCTTTCAAACTTTTTGAAGGCAATTCTTCCTCTTCGGAAACTTCTTCCAGATTACATTCCTGGCAATTTCAAAAGCAGATCCCAAATTGAGCATCTTTTTTTTTTATCTTTCAGCATTAGCGAATACATAACCAGGCTTCAGTGACTAGCACTAGGACTAATATACAAAGGTTCCATAATTTCCTCAACTTTACTTCTTAAATATTAATAGAAAGTATATATGGGCTGCATATAGAGTATTCGATACCTCCAAAGTGATGACACCACGGAAATGACGCTCTTCTTGTTTCTTGGTGTACCCAAGCTGCAGGAAAGTTCAAAGTACCAATAGTAGGACATTAAGTTTCGGCGAAAGAAGCAGAAATCATCATAACATAAAGGACTTGTCTTCGACCAATTATAAGAGCATTGTCAGCACAGTTATCCTTGACGACATTGATGATTAAACACGATGGGAGCAGCAAGATTCGGGATAATGAATATCAGAACAAATTGGCGCTGAACAACAGGAAGCATGTTAAAATCTTACAAACTGAATAAACGAGAAATGGAAGGATGGCTAAATAAACAAATTATGCTCAGCAACTATGACATATAAGCAAGCCCAATATACCGAGGAGAAAAAAAATCTATCGATTACTTCCTGAAGTCCTAATGTTCTAACCTTTCCTGTTTTTTCATTCAAGACGAACCACCTTTTACTCCATCCATTCGTTTTTGCACTTTTCTTCAAGAGGAAACCTGCAGAAAGAATACAGTTTTTACGACTAACACCAAAACAAACCCAACTGTGAAAAGATCATTTCAAAGGAAGGACATAATTTCGAAAAAGAAAGTAACTGTCGTAAAGAAACGCTTGTAGGAATTTTCGTACATGACGTGCACAATTTTCAATACATGATGTAGTATAATATGTTGCTGGCCGGTTACGCACCCACATAAAAAGTAGAACAAAGATGACCTGACACTAGTTTCCACTATCACAGGTCTGTACTTGGCTAAATTAAATGACAACTTTGTTGAAATCTGAAAATTTATGTAAAATGAAAATTATGCGCCGTTTTTTTTTGTTCGGGAAACCCAAGTTTGTCGAGGTATAATTAAATACAAGGAAGCTAAGAAACAGCAGTGAATATGAACCTGCTGTTATCTCCCCTTCTGGTCCAGCAGTTTTCAATCCCGATCCTTCTTGCACATCTTTTTCTTTTTCTTGTTGGTTAGATTTTCCATCTTTATTTGATTTCAAGCTTCCCCCACTTTGTTGGTCACTTATCTGTGGACTAGTGGCCTGAATCGAGCAATAAACTAAGATAAGAACATGCAAGATAAACTATTGTTCAAATTCAAAATACGTGCAGTCACAATTAACAAGATCTACGAGAACACAGATTATATCCTTAAACTTGAAATAGAAGTCCAATAAATTAGGTTATGTACCCTATTCATTGTAGACTGCTCAGCATCCAGTGCCTTTTTAGACGATCGACCGCCTTTAAGCTCCTCTTCACGTCGTTGTCTATCCATCCTATAAGTTGGAAGTAAATAAATCAGAAGTGAAGTTTCAATGAAATAATTCGAAATGCTATTAAATCAACTCACCGCCGCTGCACCAAGCGTATAAAATGTTGGGGCGGAACAAATGCCCGTTCCATATCAACAAGTGCCACCACCATGTTTTTTGCTTCATTCTTGAATCCTTCCAATGCAGCTGTGGCAATCGCTAGAACCTGTAGAAAGAATGGCAATATTAATATATTCATGACGCATGAGTTAACTCGAACAACTCCAGCTAAATCCAGAGTACTGACCTCTCTCTTAAAAGGAGGATATTTTCCAAGGCCAGGTGTGGCATTTGCAGCTGCTGAGACAATTTCAACAAGGACCCTATGCACCTATATTAATTTGAAAATGTTAAACTAGAAAGGAGCACAAACAATAAGAGGCTAACTCAGTATGTGAAATCAGTAAAACAGGCATAAGAAGAAAAATAATGTAAACAAGACAAGTGCTCTGACACAAATTATAGACATTAGAAAACACTGAATTCTAAACGTCTCTCAACAATCTGAGGGTGGCGGCACCTGATAGTGGATATACAAATTATTCGGCATGAACTTGTCTTTTAAAAATAAGGGCTCAAAGAAATGAGCATTATTGTTGGTCTCCATGATCACTAAAAGAATTCATAAAACAATAGGTACCCACAGAAGACATGAATATTCACGAAGGATTTCGGACCAGGAAAACTTTGGTTTACCTCATCTACGCAAAGGCGTGAAGGTTCTTTCGCTAACTCTAGGACACCCTTAATCAACGACCTCAACCCTTTCTCAGGTGAGATAAGATAAGGTTGATAACCGTCTGCTTCAAGCACGATCTGAATATACCAACTCACAGGAATAAGGCATAGTCACAGAGATGTCAACTTGGTGAGGCTAATGGTTGATGACTTACCCTTTTCACATTATTGATGTCAAAATGCCTATCTAAAGGGAGCTGCTTGATTCTATTGGGGAAATTGCCTTCAAACGAAGCAACAACTTTCCACCCACCTCCCTGAAGTAACATTGTAATTCAGATCGTTAGCATAACTCCAACATAAACATGCTTACAGAAAAGAACATCCCAAAGGTATACAAATGCATAAATACAGGATTCATCGGCAAAACAATTACAGGAACAAAACAATAATGGTTCCATAAATGAGGCAATAAAAATGGGAAACCAGAATTCCATGCATGCTAAAGTTTGCAAGAACACCATATGTCCATTCCGTAATGACACAATCCAAAGAAAAATCAATGCATACAGGAAAAAGATCAATTAACCCATTTCTCTTTTAATCTCAGAAATATCAGGGAGGCTTTTAATCTCATTTAAAAACTCTGTTATAGAACTAAAAGTGTTCACAGAACCAAGAGGTGAGGGTAGCACTATCAACAATAAGTTCCATACGTACCAATAGCATGTGAAAACAAGTGTAGATTTGTTCTCGGTATTACCTCTCCTGTTGTGATGTGCTGGAGGAACTTGTCCTCGAATTCACGACAAAGCTCTAAAGCCAAAGCTCTGGTACCCTCGGGACTCTGAACCATTTGCTCGCCAAGCCTAAATAGTTCATCCTGCACTGTTTGGGATTTCCCTTGAAGCCTGAACATGAAAATAATGATCGGTTAAATAAATCTCCATGGAATGATGGAAGAAACATTATTCGAAAGCACGCAACTGGAAAACGCACAATATACAAGCATGGAACCCAATATACTGAGATTAGAATATCTAAGGGAAATATCAATTCAGCTATATGAGAATAGCGGACAAATGGCTCCACGTCCAAAAAAGAAGTATTATAACCAAGGTATTCATGAAAAGTTATAGAATAAGTTGGCGGTTGACATGCAAGAATGAACCAGAGCAGAACATATTTGGCAAATACAAGACATAAATATGTTACCGAAAGAAAACCCAAAAGTAGTTTAGACTAAGTGACTTAATGTGAGATATAATGTCCTCAAATTAACCAACCAGTTGGTCCTCGTCTAACTACCAGTGAAGTAACTTCCTTTAAAATAATATAAAAACACACACTTACCCAGACAAGAGATTTGGGAGCCTGAGTTTCATTCGATTTCTAATCTGTTCGCCAAGAGTTTCTACCAGAGCCAATCTCCCCAGCTTGCTTTCAGGAGCTCCCGGAAGTATAGATTTTAAACTCTCACTCTCTGCCCGCCATGCTGTTTGTAGAGAATTATCACTCCCTGATTGAGCAGATGCAAGGGATACGGACTGCCCTATCAAAGCAACCCAAGGGATGTCAACAGTACTTCGAGGACCCTTATTTGACAAAAGAGCCTGCACAGCAGCAAGGTGTTTCGGTTCTGAAGATGCTTGATCTATCTTGCTAATAACTCCAACGGTCCGTGTACCTAATAAGTCAATATTGTTAATATGTATACTTTATATTTAGTAAGTATAAACAATAAAATTCCTGATTTTCTGAATTCGAAAAAGAAAACAAAACCAGAATAAAAGCGTACATTCCCCATCAAGCTCCTTTGCTATTCTAATAGCTTTGGCTGAGGCCACTTCCGGAGCCTGGGAAGCAGGTATTATGACCAACAATATTGCATCACTGTGTTCTGCATATTGTCTCTGCAAAAGGACATTGGACAACGATAAGAGACAAAGAACACCTCAGGGTCTGCAGAAACCAAACGATTGCATTGATCATGATGCAGAGAACGAATATCACAAGGTTCCTCATGGACATGTCTCCTTGACATCTTTTCACGTCTAAATTTGACGAAACAAAATTTAAAAAAAAAACAAAAAACAAAATAAATCAAGCAGGACCACAAAATGAATTATCCCCATCCTTGGAAGTGTTTGGAACAACCCCAAAGAATGCGAAAAAAGAGGGCATCGTGATGGTTCAATGCCAAAAAAGCTGAACTTTAGAAGCCTTTCACAATCCACTCACCAAAGAATCATCGATACCGCCTTTATCAACCCCAGGCAAATCTATCATTTTCAAAGGTGGACCTGCACCAGCAAAATATATCTTAGAACATGTCAAAAATTAAAGGCAAGATGATGAATGATGTGTAAAAGGAACACAGCGACAAATGACAATATAATTTGTACAACGAGACGCACCAGTACTTGTTCTGAGCTTTAAATAAATCTCATCCCGACTCTTGCCTGATATCTTGCTCAATCTGTCCTGTAATGAGTGCTGAAGAGCACCTATCGCAGGCAAAAGATGAAAGTACAATTCAACATACCAAACAATGATATTAAAAATACTTCCTCTAAACCAGTGTCAACTTTGATGTACTCAAAACTCAGGCTTAAAGTTCAGGAGATGGCCTCACTTGCAGATACTTGTTGAGATTTACTGTCAATCTGAAGAACAATAGATTTGCTGCTTAGGGATGCATCTCTTGTTAGATCAATGCATATTGGAGCCCGTGTGGCACCACCTTCCCCGGTTGGCTGCAAATTTAGGAGTAAACCGGCTGAATTCAGATGCAAATAGCAGTCAAATACAAAATCCAGAAGTCATTGGTACTTTACTTACCAATGCTGGATGCCCAATTAGGCTATTCAATGCAGCAGATTTACCCGCACCCTGATAATAGGCATCACATTATAAAATGAAATTGACGAAACATGAAAGTACATGCGAGGGATATGTGACAGCTTGATCAAAACTAAGGAACCAAGTATCCTAAATTTATTCATATCAAACAAGTATGCATAAAACATATAATTTCAACTCTTGTGAAATCTCATATTAAGTATATAATCCATTTTTTATTTTGAACAGGACGGGAAAGAAAAGAAGAAATCCATGCTTAAACTTGAAAGGGAAAAGAATAAAAAACGCTTAAGCTGCCTGACGGGAAGAAAATTGAATACTTATAATAACCTCAATTGAAACATTTCGTGATCATCTTAACCAAACATTACTCCTTGAAAAAGCACTTTTCACAATCAGAGATCAGAACAAAGGAATGCACGGCACTACAAGAGGCAGCTACAGCAAATGAAAATCCATGAGATTTCCAATCATTTAGTGGCGGAAGAATGCAAACGAGAGCACGCAATAGTGCATTTTCGAGTCCCCAACAGCGACCACCACGTATCAGAAAGCCACGTTTAAGATTTACCGTAAAACCATTCCCAACAGAAACGCAACAAAAACATTAAATCATCCAAACCGAAAGTTCGTTCAATAACGAATCACTATCAACGATAGTCACCGTGTTTCCAAGCGCAACAACGTTAAGAAAAGTCGACCCACGCCTCGACGAGGACGAAGAAGACGCCGTCGTTTCATCCGGATCTTCATCGGCCAGAAGAGCCGAGGCCTGCCGGATCGATTCAGAGAGCTGTGCCAATTCCTCTATCGCCTCCATCGATTTACACCCACCCTAAAAGGAAAATCAACGACCCGGAACTCGACGAGATCAGAGGTTCAAATACAAAAACAATGACAACAATTGGATCGAACGCAGATCCAATTGAACTCTAGGAGATCGATTGAAATATTGAGGTATGGTTAGGGCTTTGGCAAGCGTTTGAATGCTTCAAATGTTTTCTGAAGAAGAAATGAATATTAGGAGTCTTAATAGAAACCTGTACTGTTGTGAAATGTATGAAGAATGAAATAATAAAATGGTAAGCTCCGCGTTGTCCACAGTAAATTCATTTCACTGTGAACAACAAAATTAAACTATGTAACAATTTTTTATTTTCGGATTTAATTTAGGAAATTTTGGACCCGGTCCAGACACCTGGTTAATGACATCAGGAGGAAGTATAAATATAAAAATAGAGAAAACACAAAAATGGTCCCCAATCTTTACAATATGATTAGTTTAGTCCCCAATATTTTATCTTAACCAATTTTGTGTCATTTTTGAATCAATTTAGTTCTTTTAACGTCAATTTTAATGAGCTCAGCATGAATGAAGCTCAAATCCACATTGGTAAAAGAGGATTCGTCGAAACATTCCTAGAATTTGGTGTTTGTATCCTACTCTTTACTATTAATGAAACTCGACGAAGCAGATATCTAAAGCTCATGCTCGAATTTTGGAGTTACGTACCCTGTTTTAGTTAGTTTTCAACGAAGAAGGAAACCCACTTGGACACGTGCGAAATTCCCGTCAAAATAAACGTTAGATGTGATGGAAGACCAAATTGATCCAATAGCGACATCAGCGAAGATCAAATTGGTCCAGATGATAAACATCGGGGACCATTTTGAAATTCTCTCTCATATAAAAAAAGAAAAAAGAAAAAGGGTCTGAATATATTTCCCAAAGATCTGCAACGTTATTACACAACAAACGTGAAAAACAACACCACGATTGACAGACAAACCACAGAGAAAAAAGAGCAATCTCCACAAAACCTCAGTGACTGCTACTGAGAATCCCATGCACATAACCGAAGCTCATGACCAAGGAAGCCAATGAGACGATGCCACCGGGGAAAATCTTCCCCGACCTCTTGAACCGAGAGCCCATGACTCCCTCAAGAGAACCTGACAGCCCGAGGCCAAGACAAGAAGCTAAGACGGGCCTCGACGGTAATAACACATAGACGAGGCCCAACAACGCCGCCGAGCCACCGCCTGCAATCAAAGACTTTTGGCTCCCGCCCTTCACAAAGCCCATTAAGCCACCGAGCCCGACTAATGCAGCATATCCCAGTGTTATCTTTTGAGACATGGACATGCCCTTTTTCTTCTTCCCACCTTCGTATTCGTCACCATCTCCTCCTTTTCCACCACCGCTCTCTCCGCCATTTCCACCACCACCACCATCTCCACCACCGCCACCAAAGCTGTCGTCGGAGCCACTGGAGCCACCGGAATCGGGCAAAATGACTGTGCCTTCGCCGGGTGGATCAGGATCTACGGTGAAGGTGGTTGGCTTGGTGGAGTCTGAGACTACATGCGTTCTAACATTTGATGATCGGCGCCTTTGGTAGGTGAATTTGCTTCCCGATATGCTGAGCCTTGTTGGCATGAGATATGTAGGAGATGTTATCACGAGTGATGACGGGCTACGGTGAACGCAATGTTGCAATCTTGGATTTGTAAAGTGAAGTCTCGATGGGTATGAAAGAAGTACACACGGCTCTGAGAATGTTAGAAGTTCTCCCATTGTACAGCAGCAAGTATCTGTCTCAACTTTATCTTGTCCGAATTAAGGAAATCAAAAGTATGCTCACGCAGACGTTTCGAAAGGCTTTGTCTCCGCACGTTCAACAAAGATCAGTCTTCCATCGACTATCTGCACATGAGAATTCAATTATGCTTCAAGATTCCTCAGCATCAAATGAAATAACCAAGTCAAAGAAATGAAGAGATTACAAAAATAATCTCAATGCTACAACCTTGATTTTAAGACACGAAAGGCACAAACGGATGAAAGGTAATGTAAACCTTGCAAAATTTTGATAAAAGCAAACCCTTTATTACAATCAACTTACCCTGCCATTCATAGCCTTCAATGCTTCGTCTGCGTTCGGTTTCGATGCGAATCTGACGAAAGCAAACCCTTTAGGCCTCTGTGTTCTAGCGTCCTTAATGAAAGCTTTAGAGCTCACTATTTGGGACAATCGGGACATGACTTTTGCTCACACCTTCAGTGGCATATTTAGAAGCTTTATAGCTCATTATTTGGAATAATCGGGACGGGACTTGATGCTCAAACACTTGGTGGCATATCTAAAAGCTTTAGAGCTTATTATTCGGGACAATTGGGACTTAATTTTGCTCACACCTTCATTGGCATATTTAGAAGCTTTATAGCTCATTATTTGGAATAATTGGGACGGGACTTGATGCTCACACACTCGCTGGTGGCATATCTAAAAGCTTTAAAGCTCATTATTCGGGAAATCGGAACGAGACTTTGCTCACACCTTCAGTGGCATATTTAGAAGCTTTATAGCATTATTTGGAACAATCGGGACGGGACTGATGCTCACACACTCGGTGGTGGCATATCTAAAAGCTTTATAGCTCATTGTTCGGAACAATCGGGAAGAGACTTGATGCTCACACACTCGGTGGCATATCTAAAAGCTTTAGAGCTCACTATTCGGGACAATCGGGACTTTTGCTCACACACTCGGTGGCATATTTAGAAGCTTTATAGCATATTATTCGGAACTATCGGGACGAGACTTGATGCTCACACACTCGGTGGTGGCATATCTAAAAGCTTCAGAGCTCACTATTCGGGACAATCAGGACGAGACTTTTGCTCACACCTTCAGTGGCATATTTAGCAGCTTTATAGCTCAGTATTTGGAATAATCGGGACGGGACTTGATGCTCACACACTCGATGGTGGCATATCAAAAAGCTTTAGAGCTCACAATTCGGGACAATCGGGACGAGACTTTTGTTCACACCTTCAATGGCATATTTAGAAGCTTTATCGCTCATTATTTGGAACAATCGGGACGGGACAAAATGCTCACACACTTGGTGGCATATCTAAAAGCTTTAGAGCTCACTATTCGGGACATGACTTTTTGCTCACACCTTCAGTGGCATATTTAGAAGCTTTATAGCTCATTATTCGGAACAATCGGGACGGGAATTGATGCTCACACACGCGGTGGCATATCTAAAAGCTTTAGAGCTCATTATTCGGGACAATCGGGACGGGACTTGTGCTCACACCTTCAGTGGCATATTTAGAAGCTTTATAGCTCATTATTCGGAACAATCGGGACGGGACTTGATGCTCACACACTCGGTGGTGGCATATCTAAAAGCTTTAGTGCTCATTATTCGGGACTTTCCTCACCTTCACTGTTTCCGAGACATATTGGCTTTTCCAACCTTAGATGATTATACATATTTGCATCACGTAGAATTGATTAAATCATTTCTGTGTACTACGCTCTCGGGACAACTTTCGTAAAGGCATACCCATTCCCCTTTCTTGATAGCAACATCAACTACCCATTTATGGCGTATCCAACCAAGATTTTCACCCATTTTCAATTCAATCTGATAATTAGTTTTCAATATTTCAGAACACACAATCGATTAACCCGATGCAGATGATGATGTAAGATATTAACATAGATTCTCACGTACCGGTTCAAAAGCATATGGTTGATTCAATTGACTCTCATGAATTCTCAGGCTCGTCGGGCAGATCACAGACGAGCGAACCCTAACAGAGGCGACGCCCACGCCAACGCTAATTAATTGCAGCGATGCTTCTGAAATTCAGAAAGGAGAGATTTTGTACTGTAAGAAACCGAATTACGGGACGGCAACAGCGGCTACTGAGAACGAGGCGATTTCCCGATTCATAATTTCACCCGGGCGAAGACGACACGACACCACTGGCGCGTAGGTATATATGTAGAAGTCTAATGACAGCGTTAAATTAAGTTACCTTGTATGGATTGCAGCCCGTTGGCCTTTAATTAATTAATAATTTCCTCCCGTTGGCCTTTTGACCGTTGGATGCAAAACTAAATAAGGATTTTGCTTCCTTTTTTTCCGCGATTTTTTTTTTCAAAGTTTTTTTTTTTTTTTTACCGTTTGAAAGCCTTGATTATGGAATTCGACAGATTTATAAATTAAATAAAAAAATGCTTATTTTTATTGATTAATATGATAATCAATAAAAATAATCCTAGAAATAATCTAGGTCGAGGAAAATCTAACCTCATTTTGTAATAAGACTCACGCGCTCGGAATGACTTCGCCGGAATGAAATTGGCAGCGGACTTTATATTCCTTGCCCTGATTATCAACTGTCTGATAGATAAACAAAAGTAGAATCAAACAATCGCCACGATTTTAGTGTCCGGAACTTGATCGGATCTCATGAGCTTCGACGCAAAGTAACATAAGACTCCGATGAGAGGTTTAGGCCTCTAGGGCGTTGCTTCGCTTTGCGTAATTCAAAAAAGGACAACGTCGTCGTTTCTCTTCACTACTGGTAAGCGAGGAGTGGGCTTTGTAATGGGCCTCAAAGGCTTAATGGGCTCACTTATTGGACCTAAAGTGTTTCTTCAAATACTACTTCTTTTTTAGTTTGAAAAAAAATAATTTAAAATTGAAGTATACTGCTAATGGGGCAAATCAACAGCTGTGAGTATGAATATAACCTAAACTAAACCTGGCAAATTTATTTATTTTTATACGGTGTTTATTTGGGTAATTGACATTTTAACTATCCTGATATCGCAATTTTAGAACTATAATTTTTTAACCCCTAAAATCCGAGCACTTGCTAAAAAGTCCCATTCTTTTTTCTTTGCACGTTCCTCTCCATTGAATCGTAATCTGCTTCGAGGGCACCACCTCGTGCGCATCGTCGCGATTCAAGTAAAGGGCAGAAAATGTTTCTCTAGTAATAAAGGTGTGATCTTTAATTGCCATACTTTCGTACCTCTGCTTATCGATTTCCTTTTTCGATCGTCCATTTCATTCAGTTGGCTATGGCAGAAAAAAAAAAAAAAAAAAAAAAAAGGAGAATTTGGGATCGTATTTGGTAGTTTTAGCCACCCAAAACACTTAATTTGTAGCATTGTTGGCAGTGGTGTTGATACGTAAAATGGTTCCGAGTATTTGTCTTGTAAGTGAATAATTGGATTTGTTAAAGCTTGTTATCTTCTTACCATTTTTTTTTTTTGGGGGAAATATCAATATATATATATATATGTAAACTACATAGAAAAAGAAGCACAAAAAGAAGCAGAAAACTACACATAAATTAAACCCCAATAAGAAAGGATCAACCTTTATCATCAGATCAGTATTCCCATCTTCGTCTTCGTAGAAATAAATCAGCACAGACATCATGGAACGCCTCGACAACAACGCCCGTAAACTCCTCCGAATTCATATTTATGTAATAATCCAAAAACCTCCTCAGATCCTTGACGTCTCTTATCCTATTCGTGACGATCATCTCCTCCATGGATGTCCTAAAATCCTCCCTCGGGTCATAAGAGGCCCTCTCCACAGCCACCATCATCACCACGAACTTCGTTTCCTCACGGGTTCGATGATGATGATGATGTTTGGATCTTCTCGTCCTCTGATCCCCGTAAACATTCCTCCTCCTGTTCGAAGATTCTTCTCCTCTTTCTCTTATCATACTATCCAAAGCGTGTGCGATGCTCGAGATACCGTGAAACCTGTCCGAATTATTACAGGAGCTGCTGCTCTCGGGTTCCTCCGGGGAAGAAGAGATGCTGATCCTACAGCTGCAGCACAAGGCGGCTTTGTTCCTTTGAGCCCTGCTGCTTAAAACGGTCTCTTGTTAAGGAAATCAAAAGTATGCTCACGCAGACGTTTCGAAAGGCTTTGTCTCCGCACGTTCAACAAAGATCAGTCTTCCATCGACTATCTGCACATGAGAATTCAATTATGCTTCAAGATTCCTCAGCATCAAATGAAATAACCAAGTTAAAGAAATGAAGAGATTACAAAAATAATCTCAATGCTACAACCTTGATTTTAAGACACGAAAGGCACAAACGGATGAAAGGTAATGTAAACCTTGCAAAATTTTGATAAAAGCAAACCCTTTATTACCCTGCCATTCATAGCCTTCAATGCTTCGTCTGCGTTCGGTTTCGATGCGAATCTGACGAAAGCAAACCCTTTAGGCCTCTGTGTCCTAGTGTCCTTAATGAGCCTCACTGTATGAACACAGAGGCTCGGAATCTTACAAACAACGTTGGCAAGTAAACGAAAACTACCAAAGCTAGTAATCGAAGTATTAGCAATTTAGGACGCAAAAAATCATACCTTGCTCGATCAGACCAAATCGCGAAAACAACCTCGTCAAGTGTTCGGTTGTAGTGTAGAAGGACAATCCTGATTTCTTCCACTGTCATAATTTTGTTTATGTATAAAAATTAAAGCAGCTGAAAAACATTGACTTACTGCTTACAAACAGCTCAGCCATATACCATCGCCGTAACTGATTATCTGCAGATTTTACATCGTTGGGTGAGAACAAATAGGGCAGCAGCCAAATTTCGTATATACGATAATTAAAAATAAAGTAAATAGAAAAAAATAAAGCTACTGAAGTGTTACGGCGCACGATTGATCGAGGAAAAGGGAAACGAAGTCCACGCAGAAGAAGGCGACCGATTTAGGGTTCAGAAATGAAGGTGGTCGCAGAAAAATACTTTAATATATTATCGTAAGAACAGATATGCTAATTACTGTTATAAGCTAGTTAATCACGAACTATAATTAGCAAATTAAACATATGCAATAATACTAGTATGATGTAATGAAGCCCAACAAGGTACTGGGCTGGGCTCACCATGAATTTGTCCATCAATAATGGCCACATTTTTCTTATAATAAAATACGGATTATTTAATGTTTTATGCCTTAGTTCTTATCCAAATTCGAAATATGAAATCCATAATTATTCCACGTTTCTATTATCCTACAGCTGGTGTTTTGTATTATCCGTTAGCGTAAATAATCAAAATATAAAAATCATACGTAAACTTCGCTCTTAATAATTCTTCGGTGTCCGTTATCGTTGATAGTTTCTGCATATTAAATGTAAACACCAAAATTCACTATATTCCGAAAGTCAAAAACAGTTGAGGAAAATTGAATTTCCACGTTGGTACAACACATTAATGATCTCATCAAGTCGTTTTGATGAGAATAAATAAATAGGTTTATCAATTAGTTGGTGGAAGTTCTATAGCAAAATCCGTCACAACCTCGCCGAAACTTTCTTAAGTCACATAACATATTAACATTTAACTATATATATATATATATATATATATATATAATCGCACATTAAAAAGAAGAGACAAAAAAAGAAACCATGAAAGGAAAATCAAACCGAAAGAGCAGCAACAAGATCCTTCGAATCATAACATTCCCATATCGGGCCCTGTGCAGAGCCCGAGACCTCTACGTAAGCGCCATAATCGACTGCGCAAACAACAACAGCGTCGGGATTCAGAGGTCCTCGAACATCGGCGGGCTTCCGAGGAGCTTCAGCGCATCATCGGCTCGGTCCGAGGATAGAGAGGATTATCGCGAGCTCGTTCGAGCAGCATCTTCTCGAGGGATCAGTGTTGATGATGATGACATAAGGAGCGAGATGAAGAAGATGATGGCGATGATGAGGTCATCATCGGGTGTCGGCGGTGACGGTGATTATTGTAAGTTGAAGCTGAGGAGCAACAGTGTGGCTATGGCGAGGATCGATGAGGATAGCCCGAGTTTTCCCGGTGAGGATGACGGAGATTCGAAGGATCTTTCGAGGTTTCCGAGGAGTAAGAGCCACGCCGTTGCCAGAAACGGCGTTTTGATTTGATGATTTGTTCGTAGATTAAGGATGTATGTTGTAAGAAGATGGTTGATGATTTGGTCTTTTTCTTTTTTCTTTCTTTCTTTTTTGTTTTTTTTGTTTTTTGAGTTGATAATGACATGTTTGTTTAATAATTAATCCCTTTTAGTATCATATATTAATATATTTTAATTTCTAATTTTATCTTATTGTTGACTTTGTCAATGAACATGAGTTTACTGGCAATTTAATAAGTCATTATTAAAAAATTTGTTGGGCCTCTAGTGTGTTATTGGCAATTTGATTGCTGCTTTAAACGAAACATTTCTCATATTTTATTATTTTTCATATACTTAAAATTTGAAGTCATGGGTTATATATAATGACAACTCACTCCTTTTCATCGACACGAGGTCACTTGTTTCTACTCAATGGTTTTATCATAAATAAATAAAATATCAACAATCAAAGGGTCCACTTCAAGATTAGAGTTGGGCACAAAGTTTTAATTATCTCTGATTTTTTCATTTCTCTAGCTTTATGTGTAGTTGTGTAGATAGTTAGGTACGTGACGTAAACCATACGTACTGATTGCGTCCATAAATTAAAGGCATTAATAAATGATCAATTCCATTTTAAGTTCCATAAAAATTAAATGAAATTTTTTATAAAATTATGGCGATTTCTACGATTCGCGTCCTTCCTCATTGATTGACTTTGTATAGGCCAAAGCATATCATAGTCCAACAAATTCTTTTGTTTGAAACGAATCTGAACCTCATTTTGTCAGCTAATGTAACAAGATTCGAACTCGTGACCAAGAGGATGAAAATTCATCCCTTCAACCACCAAGCAAAACCCTTGGGGTCGAATGTAAATACCATAGATAGGCAGAATATAGGACAAAAATCCATCTGGGTAAGCATACATAAATGAGATCAAAACATATTTTTGTTCAATTCCCCGACAAGAAAAACCCATAGTATCAAGCATCATTCCCATGTTATAATATGGCAAGAGCTAAGGGTTGTTGTGAAGAGAATAGAATGTGATACTTTGCATGGAAAAAGGGTTTTTGTTGCTTGAAGTACCAAAAGTTTCCAAGTAGAGAGTTGATAGTAGTACTCTGGCCAATGCTTAAAGATTTGACTATTGAATCTCTCCATCTTCAAGCTCTTCCTCATCCTCTTTCTGCCTTTTATGCCTACTTTCACCATCTGAATCAGGTGAATGTGCACCTTGCTGAAAAAGAAATAGGCATTAATTATAGTTGAAAATTTTGTTTTAGGCTGTAAACTCACTCATAAAATGTACGGTGAAATGTAAGTGTACCTTTCTCAACTTCTTACGGTCACTGTTATGTCTATGAGGCTTCTTAGTGTCCCCTCGGTGGTCATCATCAGAGCTGATATCATCATTTGTGCTTGAACGCCGCTTCCTATGTTTCCTCCTATCTTCTTTCCTATTGACATCTTTGTGCCTGTAACTTTCTACTCCATCCATGTTCCCCTTCTCTCTCTCGCGTTTCCTATCTTCGTCTTTCTCTTTCTCCCTTCTTCTATCATTATCCATTTTCTTTTCTTTCTCCTCCCTTGCTTTCTCTTTATTCGCCTGAGATGAGGCAAACAGTAAAGAAGAGATGAATAACCACAGAATTATTTATTCATCGTGGATGAAACAAATGTTAACATTCGATAGGAACTAAATGAAGTAAAATACAGAGACATTCACTGATTAAGAAGCATGTGCATGCAAAACACACGAGAGTACAATTCCAACAAATTAAATGACAAAAAACGAATATAGCCAAACACAAAACTAAAATAAAGATTTATTTCCTTCGGTTTCACTGAAAAACAATGTGCTTTTGAAGGTGTCAAATTGGGTGCCACTTACAAAATAAGGCAAGAGCCATGGGGTCAAAATAATACCATTGAAGAATATTTTTGCACATGGATTTAAATTACCTTTTCTTCCTCTCGCTTAAGCTCCTTGTCTTTTAAGCTCTCTTGCAATCGAGATATATAATCATCAAATATTTCCTTGCAGACGGTTTCATCACCGATGGCCCTGAAGGGAGGTCGTGGAATGCGTAATGGGAACTTACATCACGGTATAATCCTTTAACTTTTAAGCACTCGCTGTATATTACTTATATCCAATTGAGGGACCTAATATTACCTGTATTCTGAGCTGTCCTCGACGAGTGGTTTGCATTCCTCCCAACTTGAGTGCTCATTTATCTCCTGAAAGAATAGGTGCAGATAAAAAGTGCTTATAATCATTCAGCAACACCATAAAACACGAGATGATTCATTTGTATAGATGAGCATATTCACATACTTTGATGGTGCTCAATCGATCAGTGAATTTTTTGACAAGACGTTTACGCTTCTTTGCCTCTTTCTCTTCCTTTTCCTTGGCTCTTTCAATCAGATCCTCATAGATAAGCTGCAATTCCATAGCAAAAGAGCAGTTAGGAAAGAGGTGGGGAAGAAAATTTTGCGTCCAGAAGCAACCACGTGAAAACAGAGAGATAATAATAAAGATCAAACAAATCAGATAGGAGATTTCCAAGTAAATGATGAAAATTAGTACCTGTAAATTGATATTGGACACTGAAGATCCAATACTATCGCCAATAGCTGATTTGAAGTCATCATATGTCCATGATGATGCTACTGTGACCTGTAAACAACAATGAAACTATTACATTCCAATCCAGACTTTACAACCAATGGATGGTCACATGTAGGATATATATAGAAGCTACAAATGCTACCTTTTGTATCTTCAAAGCATCCTTGATGCTAGCTTTGTCTTCAACGTACTGCCAACAAAGAAAGAAGCTTAGCAGCATACATAAGATGTATTAGAACCTAGATATCATCTGAAAAATAGCATATAAGGGTCAACTTAAGGTTCAGAGAAATGTACAGTTGAAAATTTCAACTACCAATGTTGCACAATAGATACAAAATTATTGAAACTAAAACATGCCCACATACTAATGCACACGCCTGAGGCCACCTTTCAAAGTCACATCGGGACAATCAAGCCGAATATCTATGGAGGATACAAGTCAGTAAATGAACCAAGCAATTATATTAAATAAGTTAAGCGACAAACCAGAGGTAATATTTCCATATCCAGACTGGCTGCAAAAATTCAAAGCATTCGAGGTTAAGAAGGATGCCAGTATAACATTTTCACATTTATTTACTAAAGCAGAAAATGTCTTCAAGACAGTACTTGCCAAAGTAAAACTACATATTGTTCATCTATTATGTTTCATTTTCACATTCATTTACTAAAGGATGTGAATTTTTCTTTCCTTCACTCAAAACAAGTAACAAAGATAGCTTTAAGGCACATACATACTTTTTTCTCCAATTCTTCAACAACATCCTCGAAAAGATCCCTCACGGTGGAACCAGAAGTATTTGAGGCAACAGCCTCGTAAAATTCAGTGTCCTTCACCTATACCCCCACAAAGCAGAACCTATTAGCATCCATATATGCGACGAAACCATACAGAAAAAACTTCAATAGAACTGTAAAAAATAACATACTCTTGGAAAATAATCCCGCCACAGAGTTTTAGAAGTAAGTGTGCCGGCAGCTACATGCTCATCCATCATGTTGCGAAATGCATCGCGATTTTTACGCTCAGAGCGTCGAATTTGTTCCTTTTGTCTCTTTTTCTGCTCCTCCTCCTCCCTCTCCAAGTCCCGAATATAATCCTGCAGCATTACCGAAGATTAAAACTTGATGTGCCCTAGTGGTAATAATTAGGCCACTTAGTCAATTTTTTTGAACTAATGATTGTTGACAAGGAAAATAAAAACTCGAGACATCCCTGGGCATAGACACAGATGTACTGTAACACCAATTGACCTGAAATATATTCACAAATGTACACTATAACACCAAGTGACCTGAAATATATCCAGCCGGTCCAATTTGTCAAGACGCGTGCACCTTTCATCGTCTTCTAGAAGATTTTGAACCTTGCGCCATTGGCTATCTACCTATACAGCAGAAAGTAAGTACCCATTAGTCACAATAACAGCGAATGGAGTAGAAGATAGGGTCGACAAGAACGGTGAAGAATTTTCAAACAAACAGTATACCTTAATAAAACTACAGGATTCCAGGAACTGCCTAAATTCAAGCCTGTTCCGATGTGATTCCTCCTGGGCTTTTGCTCTCTCCTGAAAAATCGAAGAAAATGGCCTAATCAACCTCAAGATGGGCAGAACATGATTTCAAATGCTAAATTGTTTCAAGTTAAAACACAAGAAACTGCCCAGGTAATTTGCTGGCCACAAGTTGTCCAGAAAAGAAGAAAAAATCTTATACAACACATGAGACCAAATGTCATGCCTTACCAGTACGTCAAATAGACCAATAAAGGGTGGGCTGGTTCTGCATACCTTTTTATGAAGGTCTACCATGTAGTTTCTAAACAGATCCTCACGATCTGCTTCAAGCTCAACAACCTTGAAACGTCGATCATCTTCAAACATTGCCACAGCTTTGCTGGATAATGAGCCAATATTTTAGTAAGCCAAATCTCACACATACGACATATTCACAAAAAAAGTGGAGAAAACAACCTCCAACGCATAGATGACGTGAGCTCCTCGCATTCCTAAAATAAATTTGGAATTGTTATATTGCTTCACATGAAAGCAAAGCATAAATACAGTATAAATACTATCCATAATGAGAGACGGACGCATGAAAGTTCTAAAAATAGCTATAAATTAAGTCGAATTCTTGAATGATTTGTTAGAATGGTGAACAAAGGAGCACGGTCACTTGCACGAACAACACCGAAAAGTTTAAACTTACTTCTAACATTTTCATGAACTCCTCCTTGGCTTTTCGCTGCCTGTTACGTCTCTCCTCAACCTCGACCCTTTTCCTTTGAATTATATACTGTAAAGCATGATGAAAAATAGAACAAAAAGTTGTATCAAGTCAGGATTGAATTCAAAATTTCTAATTTCTAAAGGAATTGTCGATATATTAAATGATGCATAAAAGATGAACCACCTCGCTAAATGATTGTTTCCGCTCGCCAAGAGTTTTAAGAGCACCATAACGTTTGTCATTTATTGACGCTCGCATTGCCTGATACAGTGTTATATATAAATTTGAGAACGCATTTATCAAAGAACATATGTTGCGTGCTGGGACATTATGCTAAAATTACCTGGTCCCAAGTCCAATCAGCACCGACATTCAAAGATTCTAACAATGCTTTAAATGCATTTTTCGCCTCCTATACGTGGTATATTATGTATATATATATTATATATATATATGTGAGACCGAAATTTCCAGAGTTATAAAAATAATAAAATGCAAAAGACTACCTGCTTGGAAGCATACGTTAAGGGTCCATCATCAATTCTTTTCTCCCCTGCTTGGTTACCGTTCATTTTCACAGCATCTCCTTTGTTTGCATCCTGCAAAATCACAACAGAGCATTATTTGCGAACTTATTTATCCCTTATATGTTAAACCTATGAAAGTGCAGTATATCTCATGCATTTCCATATACAACAAGCCTAGCACATTTTGCATAGGTATGGTTCACTCACAAAACTGCGGCAAAGGATTATAGCAAAAACAATAGTAGTCATTACATAAAATATATAACAAGGAAGACGAGTGGTGGTTGTAGCAGTGATATGGGAATGTGGACATTGAGAATGAGGAAAAAACAAAGTCTTAAAACTATAGTTCAACTAAATGCTATATTGACGGAAAATAGGGAAAGTATTTTTCCACTGGCCGTACCTCGCCATCTGGAACAGAGTCTTCCGTGGAAGGAGTAGCCGCAGCATGAGATGATATATTTTCCACACTAATCAAGAAAATTTGTCTCATAAACACTAACTAAGCCATTATAAGCATCAACATAGAATAAAGTTCAGAAAAGGACTTCATACACTGATAAGGAAACTGTGGCACCAGAACTTCCTATAACTTCAGAAGGAACGGAAGAAACTGTTTCCCCCACTGAGGTTACCTCAACTGTGCTTCTAGGCTCATTCTGTAGCATGCTGACCGGCGGAGGTTCAGTAACCATATTTGTAGGAGCATCAGAGCCAATGACAGAAGACGGTTGCTCAATGGAAGAGGCACTGGCCTTTGTTTCTGAATGTGCTACAGCACCAACCTTTTCTGCCCGTTCACGAGCCAACTGAAGCGCGTGGCTAAGTTAAGTTTGTTTAACAATTTTCATGAAGGAATCAATAGACAAACAGTTCTCGGAATATACCTTCAGTTCATCAGGTATTGTCCATTTAGATTGTTTTGTTTCCTTGTTGTAATAGTACCTGCACAAGTTCCAAAATGTTGATATTAAATGTAAACTCAAGCAAGATAATGATTGTATTTAAGTAAGCTGCCGGTGGTATTAAACTAACTATGCAGCCAATTTACTCACTTTCTACCCTCAGGAGTTGTGAATTCCTTCCAAATAGTCGACGTGTCAGCTCTCTGTCAAAACACAAAGTAAATAATAAAATAAATACACGTAAACACGCATACAAACATTATGTTATCCCTCGACAATACAAAGCACTAGTGAACTAACTAACCTAAAGTGTTAAAACAACCTATGAACATAACAACAGATGTACGAGATTAAACATTATTGAAAAATAAAAGCGCAAATGGATGTGTTAGTCATCTGGCGCATCCATTGTCATGCCTGTATTTTTGCCTATGAAATATTTGTCAACACTGGAAATAGGAAAAGATGGGGCATGAAAAGCATTGCAGAATTTAGAGAAGCCAATAGTTTATCATCAGGGACGCCAGTATACAGACACCACAGTGAGCATCAAAACCTCTCTAAAACTTATTACTCACCTCAAGTGGAGTCATCAACTCAAGAGGCTTCTCCCAACTCGACTGCTTTGTGACCTTGTTATAATAGTATCTGACCAGATGCATATTAAAAACAAAGAATGAATGCCAACTAAAAAATTAATTGGTGCCATAATAATAAGCAAACCCCACAAATTGACAGACGCATGCCAAATGGGTACATGTTGCATTTCTTTAACAACTACAACAATTAACATTTTAAAGAGTAAGAGATTATTAACATTTCCATTATACATTCGTTTACAAAGTGGCAAACCAAGTCCCAACACATAAATTTTCCATCCCATGACCTCTGAGACAAGCTGAATCCGCACAAAATTATATAAAACATTCACCTTCTGCCATCGGCAGCTTCAAATTCTTGCCAATCAGAAGCAGTCGGTTGACCAACAGCAGAATCGCTATGCAACTGAATAAGAAATTTTCATTGAAAAGATAAACACAGTTAATATCAACTCCACATGAATAGCGGCGTAAGGTGCAAGAAGCCAAATCTCCATTTGCCATGAGATTCCCACCAAAATATATATAACAAAGGTGATGTTCAAAATGTAATACGTTCTCAGGGGAAGAAAAAAAAAGCAATCATGATCAATTGAATTAATGAACATCGCCATCCACACGACAAGTTTGTAACTTCAGATGGAAATCACAACATAAATCACTAATGAGAAAAAAAATGACAAAACGGAAGAATGACGGACCAACAACCTCTGATTCTACGTTAGTTTCTAAAAGATAGATGGATAAAAACCAAAGTCAACATTAAAGAGAGAGTAAAATGTACTACTTACTGTAACTGTGGAATTTGCAGGAATAGCTTGCTGAGTAGTTTGTTGAAATGGTGAAACAACCTGTGTACTTTGAGTAGACTGCAACCAAGGCTGCACTGTACTAACAGATACTGACATTTGGCTTGAAGGCGGGAATTGGGAAAACATACTAACACTGCTCTGAGGCAACCTAAAAGATGGTGGAGCAAACTGGAAAGGAATCAAATACGTATTAAAAAGCCAAAAGTTGTCCTCCCCATGAAATTAAAAAGTAAGTTCCAATTTCATACAGTAAATGACGATGAGAATGATGTTCCATGGCTTGGGGCAGTCAACGGATGCTGTGGCATGCTTGAGGGAATGTGCAACACAGGTTGAGGATACAAAGATGGTGCGGGATTCCCTGTTTGTGCAGGCCTTGGCATAATTTGTTGTGTAGTTTGAGAAAATGGAGGTTGATTTTGACCAGAAGGCATACTATGACTTGGTAATTGACTTGGCTGATGAAATTGCTGAGGAGCCGGAGTAGAAATAAATGCCTGTACCTGTTGCGGTGATACCCCTGAACCGTACTGAGATAACAAAACTTCAGTAAGATTACTTGTCTGAATCTCATAAAGAAAAAGAAAGTCATTTCTGGTATAAGATAAAACTAAGTTGCATACCTGCATGGGATACGGAGGAACAAAACTCTGAGGGGCCATTGACCCAGAGGCTGGATGTGGCCACTATAACAGCGGTGCACACATTAAAAGCAAGCATACATATATCGATCACGTAAATTAGACGCTTTTGATAAAAAAAAATCCTATGATCAGTCAAGAAAAAGGCCCAACTATTCCAATTGATTAGTAAAACCTCGGGAAACTCGTTTAGCGTTTTTACATACTTTTGAGCAATTTATAGATGTACATTCTCTCGCCCAGCATTAATTAATTTTCCAAATTTCTCCACTAGGGTTTCGGTCGAGGTAACAACTGTCTTCTTATTAACACGCTTGACAACTGAACAGGTAAACCCTAAAGATCAGCCAAGAATTCATTGACCAAGAATTATTCAAAAAAAAAAAAAGAATTATTCAAGAACTAACCATACTCGATAACAGTTACATAAGAAGGGCTAAAAAATGAAATGCTGCAATAGCGCAAAAACCTGTGAACCAGATGGCGGCAGGTTGCTCGCCATGGCCGCACAAGAATGCTCTTCACTTACGCACCCAAAAATGAAAGAGCTGCAAAAAAAGGAACTCGTAAGTATAAGAAACACCGCGTCTTTCTAACATGTGAAGATAGTAAAAATCAATACAAGAGGAGCATCTAAACAATATTCAGAACCCCCAAAAATGATAGCCCAACTCAAACTTGCAAAGCCTGTGCGCACGAAAATAACTGATGAAATCGGAATACAGAGTCTCCGCATTAGAGAAAATAAAAACACTCACCTCTGCCGAGAAACAAAATCTTCGTATCAGGGATTTCTCCGCGAAGTTGATCCAGTAAATTGGAGAATTGTTACCGTAATGAAAGGAAATTATATAATAAAAGCCCTAATATATAAAAGAGCCAGCCAGCCACCGAACCGAGTTAACGTTCGACTTCACACGGTTTGTTAAATGCTCGTCAAACCCTCCGGGCCGGGTATAAAATGAACATGTAGATAAAATTGATAATGGTTATTCAATTATTTCCAAGATAATAAAGATAATGAATTGGGTTGTAAAGTTTAATCATTTATTTAATTTTTTTTAAAAAAAGTATTTTTTTTTATACATTATAGTCGATGCACGTGCTATGATAATAAAATATTTATAATGTTAATTTATATTTTAAGTTTATTTATAATTTAAAATTTTGATATGTGGAATTATAATTTTTATTTTTATTTTGTACAAAGGTAAAATTGATAATTAATCAGATGGTAAAAAAATAATTACCAGTAATTGTATTTGTACGTGAGAAGCCAATATTGTAATTTTCTTATTGTAAAAAAATCAATTTTTATTTGGAATTACACGAAATCCATGTCATTTTCACTGCCAAGGGACTAGGGAGTCAGCATATTCCGACGTTAATTAAAAAAACAATTTTAATTCCCAATAAACAGTATTCTCCTTACAAAAGAATCATACCCAAAAAAAAAAAAATCTACAAATTAAATTAAGATCTAAAAAAAAGAAAGAAAAAAAAAACTACCACGTGGTAATGAAACAAAAAAAAATTTATTACCAACCAACCAACCAACCAAAACAAAACAAACCTTATTTTAAACCTGCTCGCCTATCAAGTCAAGGCCAACCAGCAAGAATGAGATCCCCTGAAACAGTAAGAAGTAAAAATGAACCCCCTGAGCCGACATCAGGCTCCGAGCCGAAGCCGTCAGCAAAAGGAAAGCCAAAGCCAGCTCCTTCATGTATATCCGATTATGCCTCTTCTTCTTCTCCTCTCCCACCATCTCCTTCCTCATTCCGCCCAAATTAGGCTCCGACCCGGCCCGCGGGCTTTGACGGGTCGGGCCCTTTTCCACCACCATGGACGAGAGGTCCCCCTCGGAGGAGCGACCCGACTTCTTCGTCACGACCCACTCGTACGCGCTCCCGAGCTGAAAGAGTCCCGAGACCATGGCGTTGAATTTGGTCACCGACATCGTGTTTTCGAATAAAAGGTAGGGGACGATGAAGGGGAACGATTTCGGGGCGGGCAATATGTTGAGGAAGGACATTAGGGCGGGTATGTAGCAGACGACCCACGAGGGCAAAGTGGCCTCGGGAATGAACATCGTCGTGGGGAGGATTATGCAGAAGAGGGTGAAGGAGTAGAAGGGGAGTATGAGCTTGCGGAGGAGGAAGAAGAGGAATATTAGGTTCGCTTTCTTCCATCTCCCTATCTGCGGAGGAGGAAGAAGAGGAACATTGAGATTCGAACTGAAGCGATTTGAAGACACATAAATTAAATGTTGCAACTTTACGACAGTGGGTTTAAAAAATGAGCAATTTGATTACGGTTCAAAATTCTGGCGTTAATTGTCCTCAAATTTCTTCAATTTTGAAACTTATCGCACTAAAATTGCAATTTTTTTAACTTACGTGTCCTTATAATGACACCACCCGTAATTAAGCTTAAAAAAAATATTGCGGCCTTACCTTTGATCTAATGATGTCCGGTAGACAAAGACGGAACAGCTGCATCGGGCCGGAATGCCATCTGTGCTGCTGCTTCCTATATGCTTCGTACGATTCCGGCAATTCGCATTGGCACTGAGAGAAAAATTGCAACTTTATAAGTTGAGTGTCCTTAAATTGCTTCAATTTTGAAAGTTAGTGTCCTTAAATTGCAACTTTCGCCCCTCTGACTTATATGATAAAAAAAAGTTAAGTGTACCTTAACGTCGTTCAAGAAAATGAATTTCCACCCGTGGATATGAGCCCGAACGGCTATATCCATGTCCTCGACGGTGGTCCGCTCGAGCCACCCGCCCGAGTCTTCGAGGGCCTTGATCCTCCACACGCCGGCGGTCCCATTGAACCCGAAGAAATTGAGGAAGATCCCGTTGACTTGTTGTTCGACTTCGAAGTGAAAATTCAAGTTGATGAGCTGCAGCCTCGTGAGCAGATTCTCGTCCTTGTTCACAAACGACCACCTCGCCTGCACCAACCCTAGTTCTTCGTCGTCCTACACGATACGAAAACCACATCGATCGCCGCAAAATTTAAAGGCATTTAGTACCAAAGAAATGTATTACCACCTCGAAGTGAGGGACGGTTCTGGTAAGAAAATCGGGATTTGGCTGGAAATCGGCGTCGAAGATGGCTACGTACTCGTAGTCTTTTACGTAGCTGCAATTCATGGCGGACTTGAGATTCCCGGCTTTGTAGCCTTCTCTGATCACTCTGTGTCTGTATATGATGTTCGCCCCGTTTTGCTGCCATTTTCTCACTTCCTCTTTTACCAGCGATTGCGTCGCGGGATCGTCCGAATCATCGAGGACTTGAATCAGAATTTTCCCCTTCGGCCAATCCAAGTTGCACACCGCCGCCATGGATTGCCGGTAAACCTGTACGAAAAATCCCGGGAAAAATCAATTCGAAAATCCCATCAATGTACTGTCATCGAAACTGAATTTTTGGCACGATATGTAGATCCCAGAAGGAAAAAAGCTAAAAAACCATAAATAAACTGTCATCAAAATTGAATCTTTGGCAAGATATGTGAACCCCAGAAGAAAAAATTCGAAATCCCATCGATAAAACAGTCATCAAAATTTAATCTTTGGCAAGATATGTTAATCCCACAAAATAAAATTGAAAATCCCGTGATAAACAGTCATCAAAATTGAATCTTTGTCAAGATATGTTAATCCCACAAAATAAAATTGAAAATCCCGTGATAAACAGTCATCAAAATTGAATCTTTGTCAAGATATGTTAATCCCACAAAATAAAATTGAAAATCCCGTGATAAACAGTCATCAAAACTGAATCTTTGGCAAGATATGTGAATCCCAGAGGAAGAAAAAAACCTAAAAAACCATCAATAAACCGCCATCAAAATTGAATCTTTGGCAAGATATAATCCCAAAAGAAAATATTCAAAATCCCATCAATAAACCGTCATCAAAATTGAATCTTTGGCAAAATATGCGACTCAAAAAGAGGTAAACTCCAATTGACAAGGCTTTCAGGCAAAAGAAGTTAGTTTACCTCTTTTTCATTGCACATGGGAATCTGAACAAGAACCATAGGGTAATAACCATTACCATCATCGCCGGATTCAAGATCGAAGCCACCACGTTCTTTAACGACAGGCTTTATCTTCTTCAGCTTGATCCAAAAGCAACCCAAGCAGAGAATCAATCTATCAAAGCTCTGAACAAGAAAGAGGACTATACATACGTTGGTGGTAAGCTGCAGCGGCGGCGCTAAGTACTCCACCCTCACGTAGACCCACCAAGAGTAAGCCAAGCCAAAGGCGTCCCTCACGGCGAAGCCGTACACGTAGCCCCTGAGGTCCACGTGGTAGGCTCCGAAGTGGTGCCAGCCCTTGTAATAAGCTCCGAGCTCGAACCCAAGCAGCACCAGCGAAAGCCCAAGGAACACCTTGATGCACGCGTAGAACCGCGACTTGGAGGTCGAGTCCTCTGCCGGCGAGGTGTCGGCCGTGTCGGTTCTGCCAGAGGCGACGCGGCGGCGGATCATGGAGGCGACGGAGACGAACGCGGAGGCGATGGAGGCTAAGCAGCCGGCTGCTTTGTGGGCCTTTAGGAGGAGGACCCATGTGAGCTGCTTGGCGTTTTTGTTGCGCTTGGGGGACACGATGAAGCCTTCTTCTTCCGACGGCGATTGAATCTCGACCATTGACCAGTTGTTGGGGTGCTCCATTTTCACCACCACCGGCGTGCCTCTGGGTGGGTCGGCGGTGCCTTTCGCCCACCAGTACAGTGATGGGGCCATTTCTTTTTTTTTTTAATTTCTTTTTGTGTTGAAAGATTTGAACTTCAACACAAAAATGAGGGAAAGGTGGATTTTTTTTCAAACCTATAACACCTAAAGATCAAATCTTTCGGCAAGATTAAAGATACTTAGGGCACACATAGTTTCCAAACTCAGAAAAAATGTTGCCTTTCTTATAACTATCTAGGTTTCTTCATAAGCCGATCATGAATTGAATGATGGGCTCTCCTAAAACAGGAATGTGGAGCCAATGAATTGGATGATGAAACTCTCCGGTGGAAGAAGCATTGAATTCTAGTGGTGATAGGAGGCGACTTCAAAGGGCTGAATTAACAGGGAAACTGTGTTTGTGTAATGAAGGAATTGAAAGAAGGATACTACTGAGGGGAATAGTATAAAACATAAAGCGATGACATCATTGCATTTTCTTCCATTTTACAGCTTGCACTTGCAGTGCAGTCCTTTTTTCTTGTTCCGAAAGTGAACTGCAAATTTAAATACATTAATTAATTAAAAAACCAATCTGCGTTTGTAATAGAACCGTCGATTCAAAAGGGGCGGTTCGTAACAGCATAGGATCAAAGTATTGACTGAAAATTTGAGAGCAAAACAAAAAACAAGATTCAAATGTAATTAAATTAATGGAACTTCATACCTTCTTCTCATCTTCCTTGATTACGAGTAATTTTTTTTCCTAATTTCCCCATTGTCACGGCCTTGTTCGCAGAAGAGAAGGGTTTTTCTCAGAATTAAGAATAAAAAATAATATATAGTTGCATTAGTTTTATTTGAAAAATTTCTTTGCTTGTCATGCGTCTCTTGATATGGTAATTAGGATCGGATTAGAAGAGAAAACCAAGTTAGATGGATCTGTTGTATAGACTTGCTCAAAACTTTTCACTAGAGAATAAATAATAAATAATAGAACTTTGTAATTAAGAAACGCTTTGATACAATGTTTTAGTCATTACAACGTGTTGATAATGCGAAAACCATGCACAAAAAATCGATAATTGTCCAAAATCAAGCCATCATTTATATGTCCGTAAATAAACTTTAAATGTCACCGACGGTTTCTTTTAATAAATTAATTATTGTCACGTTTAAAGAATCACTCCAAGTGGGAAAAGAAGGGATTTCTTTTAATAAATTAATTATTGTCACGTTTAAAGAATCACTCCAAGTGGGAAAAGAAGGGACCCCTCGAGCCATATATACAAATTACAAAGTACATCACCAACTACATAAAATAAATAATTATCCCACCTACATTAACTAACAAAACAATAATTAGCTCCACATTTACATCATACACCAATAATATGATATTTTTTTATATATAAAATCATAAAGAGCGCAAGAAAAGGTATAGAAGAACGGAGCAACAATTATAACAAATAATCAGATATGACTTTTACATGGGACTTGAAATTAGAATTCTCTCGCATTAATGTTAGAAACTGAAATACACATTTCACACGTATGCCTATGTTGCGATTCCGAATAGGTAATATCTAACTATAATTTATTGATATTTATGCCATCTAAAGTTGACCATTATGTACAATTAATTACCCACTACAACTCTAATCTTACAAACAAAACCCCAAATCTCACAAAATTCAAACATGGTACAACATAAAATCTTACACACTCCCTTCTTTAGCAACAACAACTTCAAGCACGTTGTAGGGCTTTGCATCCTCGAGCATTTGTACGACCGACCTCATCGTGGGCCTCGACGCGGGCAGCCTCGCGGTGCAACGAATGGCCACCCGCAGCACGTCGATCGCGCTGTCTCTGTAAAACTCGGGAATCTCCGAGTCAACGAGGCTCATCACGTCGTCCCTCGTCTTCAGCTTACTGCAGACCCAGCTCACGACGTCTTTGTTGTCTCCGAACTCGGGCTCGATGGGCCTCTTCCCCGTGACGAGCTCCATCAGTACCACCCCGAAGCTGTACACGTCGCTCTTCTCGTTCACCTTGCTCGTGTACGCATATTCTAAAAAAAAAACGTAAAATTTAGTCAGAATTCATCTCATCAATAAATAAACATAGACCATTATAAGAATGGCTTAGTGTTGAGGTATTAAACTCGTAGAGAATGAAACAATCGTGACCTACGAATAAGGTTGTGAGTTACTTTCTCTGTTGCTAATTGGTTTTAGAGTGGAACCTCGTGGGCTTATATGTTAGGATTCTCGATTGTTTGTGGCTAAGGGGGATTTTGTTCCTAGAACTCAGCTATTTTTTTCGTTCTGAGGGTGGCACGAGCTTGCAATTTAAGACACTGACTTTCAAAAGTGAATCGATTTAAGGACACAATGCGTCTGAAACTTAATTTTTTGTCGGAACCTCGACACATGATCCGCAAATGCCAGATAATTTGAGGATAAATCATAACTGGCGTCAGAGTTGCTTATTTGGAGATAAATCCTACTTGTCATTTTTTAGAACATTCAACCTACACGGGTGCAATTTATGGACATCAACTTTCAAAATTAAAAGCAAGTTAAGGACTTAACTAGGTTTTCAATGCATTGTGTTCTTAAATTGCTTCAGCTCTGAACGTTAATGTTCTTAAACTGACCCCTCAAACAAGTAGTTAATGAATGAGTAGTACCTGGAGCTATGTATCCGTGGGTCCCGGCAACCACATGCGTCGACCCCATCGAAGAATCGGTCTGAACGATCTTAGCGAGCCCGAAATCCGCAATCCGAGGCCTCAAATCTTCGTCCAAGAGTATGTTGCTCGACTTCACATCTCGATGCACCACGGGCTTATCGCACCCGTGGTGCAGATACTCCAAGCCTTTCGCCGACCCGAGGGCCACCTCGTACCTACTCTCCCAGTCGAGCTTGAGCTTCTTACTACACATATGCAACCGATCCCACAGGCTCCCGTTGGGCATGTACTCGTAGACCAGCAGGCTCGAGTCCTCGCTGCTGATGCTGCAGTAAAGCTTCACTATGTTTATGTGCCTTATCGAGCTCAGCGTCTCCACCTCGGCCTCGAACTCCTTGGACCGGCGGCGGTTCCCTTGCCCGAACAGCATCGGGGCCGAGCTAGCCGTTCTCTTGCCGTGGTGGTGGTGGTGGTCCTCGTTGTGCCATATGTGCTTCACCGCGAGCTCCACTTTGTTGCTGCTGCTGCTGTTGCTGTTGCCTAGGGTTACGCGGTACACGTTTCCCGAGCCCCCTTTGCCTATGAGATTCTCCTGCTTGATCGAATCGATGATTTCCTCCTCGGTGAACGTCAGCACGTGGAAGGATTTCAAGTCCCACGATTCGTTTCTTAAAGGATGCGAAGAACGCTTCCTTTTCACGCGGCAGAAGAAGTAAACCGAGGCCAACGCTGCGAGGAAGGCCACGAGGAGTAGTAATAACACCGTTTTCACGTGATGTGGTTTGTTTCGTTGTTGAGGGCATTTTGGGAATCCTAGGATTTTCCCGCTGCTGCAGAGACCCGCGTTGCCTGAGAAGCTCGAGGCTTGGGACTCGGAGAAGAGGGGGTCGGGCACGGAGCCGGTGAGACGATTGTTCGAGAGGTCGAGGAGGTTGAGGTGCAATGACGATAGTGCCCCTGGGATTTCTCCGGAGAGCTGATTGCTTGAGAGGTTCAGGAAAGTTAGGGTCGGCAACGAGCCTAGGGAAGAAGGGATTACACCGGAGAAGGCATTTGAAGCCATGTTGATATCATTCAACGACCTGCAAGAGGCTAATGAATCTGGGATTTGACCGGAAAATTTGTTCCCCTGCAGTTGAAGGCTCGTGAGCTTCTTCAGATCGCCGATGTTCTCTGGTAATTCTCCGTCGAATTGATTGTTGCTCAGCTCGATGATTGCGAGTGAAGAAGCCTGAGAAATCTCGGGAGGTAACGAGCCGGTGAATTTATTACCGGCGAGGTGGAGCTGAGTTAGAGACTTTGCGCCGGCGATTTCTTGCGTGATGGAGCCTTCAAAGTTGTTTTCTCCGAAATCTAAGAAATCGACACGTGGCAAGCCCCAAATCCCGCTAGGGATTTTTCCCGAGAGATAGTTTCCGGTGACGCGCACGCGTATCAGTGACGTGCAGTTGCCGTAGCTCCGAGGTATTTCGCCGGAGAAATGGTTCTGCACCATCAGCAGCTTCGTCATGGCACCGTTCTTGCACATGTCGGGCGGAATCGGGCCGGAGAGATTATTCTCAGACACGTCGATGAAGTCGAAATCGGCCCACGAACCGAGGGCTTGAGGAAGCTCACCGGTGAGCTCGTTCATGTAGAGAGATAAGCTCTCCAGATTCTTAAAATCTCCGATCTCGGAAGGGATCTCGCCGGTCAAGTTATTCCGGTAGAGCTGCAGGCTTCGGAGCTTGCTCAGGGATCTCACCTCCGATAAATTCCCGGTGAGAGAATTGTTCGAAACGTCGAAGAACTCGAGATTGGTTAAATTTCCAAGTCCTACGGGCAATTCCCCGGTGAGATTGTTCCCGTAGAGCTCGAATTGCCACAATTTGGTGAGCCTCGTGATCGAATTAGGGATTTCACCGGTTAGGTAATTTTGGGACATTTCCAGCTCGATTAGGTCAACGAGGTTGTTGCCTATTTCTTCAGGGATCGTCCCCGCGATGCTGCAATTGGACAAGTAGAGCCAGTTGAGCTTCGTCAGATTGAGAATCGCAGAAGGAAACTGCGCCGTCGCATCGAAGGGGTTGTCGCCGAGAGACAGCACCTGAAGATTGCTCATGTTTTGAGGGAATCCCACGGGAAGTTCCCTGAAAATCCGCTGTTGTTCGCATGGAGGGTGATTAAATTTTGCAGGGAAGATATCGCCGGGAAAGGTCCGGTGAAGAAGTTGTTGCCGAGATCCAAGTACGTGAGGCTCACGCAGCTGTTGAGCTCCTCGCCGACGCCGCCGTGTATGTTGTTGGAGCCGAGGGAGAGCTTTTCCAAGGACTTGAGCTCGCAGAGTGACGTCAGAGGAAGCGAATTTCCGGTTAGGTTTTGGCCGGAAAGCTCTATCTCCTTCACGAAGCCATTGGAGTCGCAGGTTATGCCTGTGAAGCTGCACAGAGGGGTTTTATTGTTCCAGGAGTCGAAGACTGTGTTGTGGTCGAAGGATTCTTTGAGAGAGAGCAGGGATTGAAGGTCGTCGGCGGAGGTGGCTAGGGATAGGAGGAAGAAGGCGGAGGTGAGACGGAGAAAGGTGGTTGCGGTTGCCGTTGCCGCCATGGACTGCCGTGTGTTACTTTGGGTGTGACTGTGTGGGAAATTTGAAGTTTCGTTTCCTTTTCTTTTTATTTTTTATTTTTGTTTTTCTTTGAGGTTGTTGATTTTATTAAGACGACTGACTTCTCTTGGTTTCATATTGAGATTATATTATCTTCCGGGGGATAATGATTGAGGCTTTTTATTATTTTAATTAAATTTGTTTTTTTCAATTTCTTTTTTGGATGTATTCATTAAAGTATGGTTGGTGCGTGTTATGTATGTCTTTTTCTAGTTGATTTTTCTTTTTCTGCGACTTACATGGTTGAATAGATTCTAAAATTGTGTGCATAATTTGCGTAATTGAAGAAATTTGTGATAAGTTAGCATTTATTTAAAGCACGTACAAAGCTATTTTGGTGTATTATCAATATAATAAGCACGTACTATTTTCATTCAATGTTGGTAGCTAACTAGAACTACATATGTTTTAAGAAATATATGAAAGGAAGTCGGTTGCTTGTATCCCTCCACCATGTATTATTTATTTAATTAACTTGCTACGTCATACGTCGGACAGAATGAAACATAGTAATTACAACCTTTCCAATAATATTTTTATTTAATAAATTGGTAAGGAAACTTGCGAACATCCGTGAACTCGAAATCGATTCTAAACCAATAGTTATAATATTACACAAGCTGACGATCAGCGGCCGGTCAAGACATCTTAATCACAGTGTAAGTTTATATTTTCAGGATATTGCTCGGATGTTATAAAATAATTTAATCTTTTTATTGAAAATAATAGACATCATTGTATTTCACACGAAGAATAGTCAAACTTGGCTATGTACTTTTGTCTCTCATTAAAAACTACATACGAGTCCGATTCAAGCCGACCAAGTTAGTCAAATTTAGATGTATATGATCACATGAATGGAAATTAATTAACTAAATAATTATGGCGAACCACATGAAGACACGACACAGGACATTGTAAGGAATTAGCAATGAGTGCATGGTCATATATAGCCCACCATATTTCATTATCAATCATTGAATTAAATGTATTTATTGCATATTAAAGTGCCCATCATTTAGTTTTGAGCCAAAGCATATCATATGGTAAGTCTTTTAGCAAATCCACGAAGTTGATGCTGCATGGAAACTTCACGTGGGGCCAACAAACTTTGACTTCTCTGCCTTCTCTTAACAATCACTCGTTGCCTTTATCTTATTCTTCACATTTATTTTTTCTTCTAGAAGCTTAATTTGACTTTTCAAACACGTTTAATTTCTACTTTGTGATGGCGCAAGAATTGTTAATACATCTATACGAAATTTCCATTTTTTTAAGTGGTTATTTATCGTCCATTCAACAATCTAAGCAAATCTTATGATAGATATTTATTATATACAATAAGGTAGCTAGTTGTTCAACATATCATGGAATCTGTATTTGCTTTCTTATTTTACAGAATTGACGATCATTTTAAAAAGGATATTCTTACTGTTTTTATTCTTTTTTTTCTTTTTGTGTGTGTGGATTTCTTAAATGGGTTCAGCAGCAACTCAATCGTACGGAAGAAGGATGAGCGTAGCCCTATAAATGATTTGATCTTATTACGATGGAAACAAAACAGCCCTAGTATGATTTGGGCCGAGTAGCAGCAATGCAGCCCTAATAGGATTTTCTTATCATAATCATCTCTTTACCACAGACATTACATAAATCCTCGTTTATAATGTCAAATTAGCGGAAATGGGTTATTTTGCAAATATATTATATTACAACTAACTACAAGTCCAGATCAATATTTTCAGAAAAGGAGTCAAAAATTCGAATCAAGACTAAACAGTTAGGGATGACAACGAATCCAAATTGGATCTTTAACGGGTCTAAATTTGAGCCTTAGACTTAATTGGTATGGATATAGCTTTTAGGCCCATTAAAAACCCAATTTAGATCCGTTGCTATCCTTAGAAAACGCAATCTGTATTACGGTTCGCCTTCTTCTTCAAAACCAAATTTATCTTAATTTTGCGGAGATAAAAGACAAGAAAATTGTTAGGTATAATTCCATTTAGAGGTCTATACATATTAATAATAAAAACTAATATAAAAAAAATATATAAAACTTATGTCGTTTAAACCATATTTGCCACGGCTTAATCTGAATTAGGAAATTGAATAATAGCATTTCATCTAGTCTAGTAAGAATTGCTCCCGAGTGTTACTACTTCTTTCTAAGCTTAAGGTTCAATGGATCCTACGAACATACGATGACTTCACTCAACTAAGATCACAAATAGAGAAATCACAGAACTGGTGAAATCCCAATTTTTTCAGGGCATCAAACAAAACCTGTATATAACAAGAACCCTGCAGTTATCAGCCGAAAATCAGATCATGGATTCGTACACCATTCCACCAAATTATATTTAAAAAAGAGTCATAACGATCCCCGTGAGATCATGCAAGTGTAACAGAAGAGAAGAACAAGGGAACCAAAAGGGGGAAACTTGATACACCGGTTACGGGTGTGTTTTCACATGACAGACAAGAAATATAGGTCGAGGGCTCGATCTTAAATTCGATCAGAAATACCGGGAAGTTCGGTTTTAACGTTTCTTCCGATGTCGAAGTCCTACAATCTTGACACAGACCGTCACATACAACGTACAAGAAGACAACTGATGGGTCATAAACAACAAATATCTATCTATTGCTGCTGAGTTAAATTCAAAGGGCAATTGAAGATATAGACAGCTTCCTCTGGTAATTTCTGAGCTAACAGTCTCAAAGTTCATAAAAAGGATAAACTCAAAGGTCTCCGGCAAACTATTCAGAAAATCCAGACTCACTATACATAGAACTAACCTATCGAAAGCGATGATTAAAGTCAGATTCGACACATTGAAGATTGAATTAGGATCAAAAGTGTTATCGAACCTCAGAAACAGCACCGGATTTATCATCGGAGGATTCCACTTCATCTTTAAGGTTCCCAAACTTCTGTTTGAACGAGTCTTGCCTTTGCAACCACATCATGTGACCCTGTAATACTCATAGCTAATTAGCTCGAGCTTCAAACAGCAATGCAAAAAGGTCTCATCATCCGAATATAAAATTATCACCAATCTGAATGCAATTGAAACCTGTAGAGCCGCCGCCCAAACAATTAGAGCAGACGCGAACCAAAATCTCTTGTCCTTTAGAAGCTGACGGTAACTTTGTTTCCCCGTTTGCATCTTCATTCTCGGAGAGATCAATTCTTCTCCTGAATCAATAGTTGAGCTCCTTCGCCTCCACTTTTTCTTTTTTTTTTTTTATTGGTTTTATTTTCTTTCCATTTATGAACTCATCGTGGGCCAGTTCTTGGGCTTAAGAAACGTTTGGGCTAGTCCTTTTGTTTAACATAATCTTTTGGCCCAAGTTGAAGATAAATTTCTAAGGATCAAAATGCACATTTTCAGTATTTGCGGGTTTAAAGTGTAAATAATTTTTCAACTTGTTTAATTTGAAATTTTCTAAGCATATATATAAATAAATCCTAAAACAAAAGAAATGGAACCTTGTAAGAAGGCAGCAAAAAGCGGGGACACGGATTGATGTTAGAGGGAACAAAGGGTGGTGCGATGGGCCTTACCACATCAATGATCAAAACACAATCAAAAGCAAAAGAAGTCACCACACCACAATCATCATTTCGTATTTTTTAATATAATATATATATATATATATTATATATACATATTGATTTCGATGAATAATAAGCATCTATTATTCAGATATTAAACGTTAATAGCTACAATGATCACGAAGGGTACAAATAATTACTTTTTCATGTGATTTGTGCCGCGAATATATGTATAATGTAACCAAAGCACATGACATGTATCATTAGTTAGGTGGACCATATCAACCTAATTAATTACAGGTTACAAGTGATAAGGATTAATAGTATAAATAAATAAAATAAAATCGGACAATGCTAATGACGCATGTAGTAGTGGATAGCTTTACTTAAGTCGTGCAACAGTCCCTCTCTAGACAAAAATATTACGACATTTATTCGACGTTACATTATCTTAATTAAAGCACACAAAAGGCCATTTAATTTAAAAGCTAATATGTATACATATATTATTTATTAATAACGGGACAAAACCATTTTCATATCAACATTACAACCACACACGTTACATAGAAAATCCAAAGATTGTCGAATTGAATAAATCCTAGTTCTTCAATGCATAAATCCAATTTGTTTATTTTCCAAAAATAAAATAATAACTAACTCAATTATTAATGCACACGCGAGAGAGAGAGAGAGAGATGCTGTCGTCGGTAAAAAGACTAAAAACCCAGAAGAAAATCTGGAAAAAAAAAGGAAAAAGAAAATAAAAGAAAGAAAACCGTGACGAATAATAATAATAAAACAAAAAAGGAAAATGTAGAAAAATAAGCGAGGCGGCGAAGAGCAATCAATGCGCCACCGCCATCGGCGGCGCGTAACCTATACTCCTCTGCTCCGGCAAGGCGAGCAACGCCGTGTGGTCCACGAAATCCTTAAGCGCCACAACGCATTCAAGCACGCACCTCAGATCCTCAACTTTTCCGAATCCCAAATTCCCAATTCTCCTCACGGCGTAAACGTAGAACGTGACGCAGCCCTTTCTGAACTTGAACCTCGCCAGCTCGCAGCCGCCGATCCCGCGGACCATCTTCTTGTTGACTTCGCCGAGCGTGATCTCCGTCGGCCACGTCTTCTCCACCTGCGATTTCAGCTGCACGGACTCGAACACGAAGACGATGATCTTCGATTTCTTCGTGCCCAGGCCGAGGGTGAGCGTGTGCCACGCGCGGTGGGCGAGGATGGTGAAGTTGGTGGGGATGTACGCCGACGTGGAGGCTAGCGGTGGTGATTGATCGGTGGATGGATTCTTAGCGCCGTCGTTGATGTTGTAGCTCGGGAGATTGATGAGGTGGGAGAGCTCGTGGGGTTTCGAGCGGCGGATGGTGAAGGATTTGACTATAAATTGTTGGCTGCCGAAGCGGAGTCCCTTCACGGCGGCGGAGGGTTTGAAGGAGAGGTCCGCCGCGGTGGTGGCTTTGGGGTTGTTTTTGGGTTTCTTTTTGTCGTCCATGAGATGACGGTGGTTGTTTAGAGTCCAAAGCCGCTGCTTCTTCTTCCGCCGTCGATTTTTGTTTTATTGTAATTTTTTTTTTTCAGAGTTCACGTTATGATCTGTAGTGTAGTTGACACCAGATTGTAGCATAATAAATTCCAGCGGTTTGGCTTTTTTGAGTTATTTTAAATTTCCTTTTTTTTTTAATAAATAGTTCTTCTTGATTATTTCTTTATTGACACCAATACTTTGTGCTAACTGATTTGACACAATATTTACCGGGAGATGAGCTTTATCAATCTATCAAAACTGGCAATAATTGTTATTACACCTAATTACCTCATTTTCAAAATGGGAATCAAAATCGTTTTCTCCAAAATTTTGATAGGATATCCATAATTACTGGAAATATGGATTACAGAATCGATGGGCTGTATAATTTACACAAACATCAGTAAATATCCATGAATAATAATGAATTTCGAAGATATAATCTAGCTCTTCTTATGCCTTTTCTGTGATTGGCTTTTAGTTTACTTGAAAATTACAGGAAAAAATAACATCGTACACCCCCATCACTCTACCTTTAATTACTTAAATGTCTCAATTTTGTCGGAATTATTTGTCCCACGACATTATTCACCAATTGATTTTTACAATGGTACCTCAATTTAAAAAGTTCTCCTCACAGGCATGATGAGTCCATCGAGCAACAACTCTGTGACCAAACATGAAGAAAATGAAGGAAAGAAGAGATACAAATTACACATTAGTTGAAGGCAAAGCCTTTGCTCCCTCGTTTCAGAGGCTAAGCATCAAAGGTAAAGACAACGTTGTTCTTCTGGACAAATGAATGCGTAGTATGATCTACCACCTGCAAAAAACATACAAGGTTGTACGTTAAGACCAAGTTCAAATAAGGTAATGACAGAGCTCGATAAACAATAACAGTACTCACGTTCGTGTCGCTCAGCTCCAGGTTGTAAAAATCCATCGATTCATCGTCGGAAAATAAGGGCCCCGCGTGCCACGTCCCCCTGTGAAGCTTCAAGAACTTGGGACCCGAAACCTTAAAAACCCTTACATCATCGACGTTCGGAGGCACGTAGTAATGACCCGAGCGAGAGTGCACCGCATCCGCCCGATTTTCGACCTCCTCTGAATCGATTAGAGACGGTTTCGCAACGCCGAGGTACCAAGCTTTGCCACCGATGGACCCGAGGCATTGAGTTACCTTCGCGTGGTGCGTGATCGTGGAGAACTTGAGAACCCTGTCCTTGAGATTCATGATGTAAAACCTGAAAGGGAAATTGTTTTCTCCTTATTACATCTTCTCTATGGTCGATTAAGATAAGAAAGGGAAAGAAAGAAAGCTGAGATATTCTTGTCTCATTTGCTTGGATTTTAAGAGAAGCTAAAATATAATGATTCCGACAATTACAAGAAATATGAGTGGAAGTTTAGTGATTGGAAGCTGCGAATCTACCAGAACATAAAACGGAACAAAATCCAACAGAGAATTGAACATTGAAAGCACTTTCCGATAATCGATTGCTTAATTGCATAGGATCCTTGTAGTAAGATTGTTTCTTCTACAGGATTCAATCAACACAAGATCCTCTCTAGGGTTCATGATTTTCATGACGACAAGACAACTAACGTTCGAACTGTTTGTCAATCACAAAACATTCGGGAACAATCGAAGCTCAACAGAAGTAATCGCGCACAGATTCGTAAATACAACAGAAGAAAGGACCTGGGGATGCCACGTGTCAGGTCGAGCTGCGCGTCGTTTGGTCCGTACTTATCGCCGTCGTCGCTCGATTCGATGACTTGTCCGAACTCTTTGAAGCTCTCCGGCGTCGCTTCGATAGGCTCGAGCTTAATCACCCTCGCCGGGGAAGAAGACGACGCCGTATTGGCGGCCATTCGCTGGTGGCGATAACGACGAAAAGGTGGTGACTTATTACTAAAATGTCCGTGAAAGCTGCCGAGGTTTGGACAGAACCGAACAGAGACTCCTGTGGTGGACATTTATTGGAGATGCTAATTTTCCTTTCTCGTAATAACACTTCGATAATAAAACTAAAAAAGAAAAATAAATTAACTCTTCGATAAGGAGCCCAATGATTCAGACGTCGATGGGCCGTCGTGAATAATTAAAAAATTCGAAATAATAAGTAGATTTTAAAAAACTACATTCTTTAATTTTTTTTTTCCCGAAAAAAAACTACATTCTTCAAAAAAAATATTATTTCAATCGAAACTATAAGGAGATAAACTCCTTATATTTGTATTTCTTTGTTAATACGAGCATATCTCTGATTCCGATCGGAGGCTAATATGGTCGATGATGTTTTGACTTTTTGTCGTTAAGACGGGTGACAAAAAAAGCATACAACTTGTGCAATGTATCATCAATATCAATTTATCTTAATTATTTTCTTGATCATTGTTTAATGATTATATGTAGTTTGGTTAAAATATAATGTGTGATATTTGGTGAATTTTTTCATCACATTTTAAGACACGTTGAATTGAATGGTTCCTAACTCCTTTCATTTTGTCTCATTGCTGACTCAGGTTCAAAGTTAACCCCCAAATGCATTTACGAAATTACTAAAAAAGTTAATGTCGTATTCAAATTCGCTTTTATTTTAGATGATATAAAAAGTAAAAACATAGCGATGTTACAGTTTGTCGTTATAATAATAGAAAATAGAAATTACAAACCGGAATAACTCCAAATATGTGTGAATATATATATATATATATATTAATATTAGAGGAATAATGTCTTAATTATTTGTAGTAATGCATAACAGTAGTGGCATTTTAAGAGCATCTAATAAGGAATGATTTTAGAACAATATGTTTAAATTAAAGCAATTTACTATAATTAACGCTGCTAAAAACCTAATTTAAGTCCGAAATCAACACATGTGAATCATAATTTACGATCAATTGAGAGAAAAATCATTAGCGTCGGACATGCTATCAAATTTTTCCCGATGACACGTGGGATTTTCTACATATTAATGTCAATGGCATCTCATGCGTGTTAATTTCGAACTGAAATTACGTTTTCAGCGTTAATTATCCTTAAATTGCTTCAATCCGTTGTAAAATGCATGACTCACATGAGTTAACTGTTAATTTGAAACTGGAATTGTATTTTTAATTTAATTATCCTAAAAATTTCACCCCTTACTTAGTTGGGTGTTATTAAATATTATTTCCCAAATATAAAGATTAAAAAATATGCATTATAAAAGAAATGGTTGATAACCCTAGCTAGGCAGGCAGGTGATTCTCTTCCCACTGATCTCTCTCTATAAAAGAAAAAGTAGCAGTCATCGTCTCTCTTCTTTGACCACTTCACATAATAATACCCAATCAACATCTTTAATTTCAGGAATAAGCTTTATTTATTTCAAGCTCTAACAGATCGATGGCTATGGAAGCATCAGCTCCGAACTGCTATTCAGGCGCCCGTTCGTTCTCGTCGTCAGCAACAGCGACTTCTCTGCATCACAGAAGAGGAAGAAGATGCTCGTTGGCAAGGAAATTCGCAGCTCTAGTGAGGGAGCAAAGGGCTAGGTTTTATATATTTCGCAAGTGCGTTGCTATGCTTATCTGCTTTCGTGATCATCAGTACACTGAAGAAGATGATTCTTGAATTAATTTGAAGCAGATATGTTTCTCTGTGTTTGTGGTAATCTTCCTCTCTAAGTGATTGATGAATTTCATTTCAAGCAAGCGTCCGAGGAGGAAGAGATATGGCGTCAGTTTTTTTTTTTTTAGTTTATTTGCTGTGTTAATTTTACTTCAATTGTTTTTTTTTTTGTATTTTTGGGCGATGCTTCTTGTGGATCTAATTTCCAACTGATGATGATGACTTCGGTCATTTTATGATTGGAATTGTCATTTCTTAACTAAATCCCAGTGGTACTATAATAAATATATATATTAAAGTATTTAAGTATCAATAGATAGTTATGCATATGGATGCCTTAAATGAAAACCAAATGAAAAAAAAAAGGATAAGAAATGTTAATTCAATCCTATGACATTCATTGTAACTCATGAGTTCGCATGCGTAATGTCTCGAGGCCAAATCTAACATCGCAATTAATAGCTTATCAGTGAAGTGTCACTTTCAACTGCTCATTGTTGATAAGTCTTGAACATTTTCATATTTATCAAGATAATAAATCAGTAATTCCGAATATTAATCAAGTATATTCTTAAATGATTAGAAAGTTATGCATTGACAAAATAAATAGAGTTCGATTCTGTTGTATACTTGTTATATTCTAAATAACATCGAGTGCTAGTCAAAGTAGAATAAAATAGAATTTACACTCATCTATATATATTTATATATATATATAATAATTTAACGGCTCCGAAAATACAATACGAAGAACCCTAAACCATGTAAGAAGAAGCATCATCATCGTTCTCGCGCCGAGTAACTCGGAACTTGCAGACCGGGCAAGTCCCTTGTTGACGGAGCCACGGGTCTATGCAGTTCACATGAAACTAGAAAAACAAAATAAGAATAAATACGTATGAATTGAATAATAATTAATAAAATAAAATAAAATAAAATAAAATAAAAAAAGAAAAAAAGAAAAGGGACAATGCGTGCCTGGTGCAAGCAAGGCAGTGTTCGAATGTGTTCTCCAACGTTAACTTGCTCCAAGCACACGCTACACGTCAGATCATCGTCGTTAGCTCGTTTTTCGTCATCAACAGCTTCTTTCTTCTTCTGCATAATAATGCGACGATAATTACTATTATTGAAGCTAAAATAGACTTAAACATCGACAAGTTTTACGATCTATAAAACCTAACCTCGGCTGAGGCCGATGATGAAGCTTGCTGCGTCGATGGGCCCACGCTGTAAGAATATCGATGCATGTTGTGTAATGATAATGGCAACCGACCGAAAAGACAAACATATATATATATATATATATATATGGGTCAAATTACTAAATTCGGTCACTAACTATGGCTCTCGTGTTTTCTGGGTCACTAAGTTTCATAATTGCAAACTTAGGTCACTAAGTAACGTATCTGATTTCAAGACCCAAAGAAAATAAGATAAGTTTGCAATTATCAAACACAGTGACCCAAAAAACGAAAACCGGTCTAGTTAGTGACTTAATTTAGTAATTTGACCTATACATATGTATGCATGTATAGAGACGACGACTAACTTTTGAGGCCCAACCACTTTATACTTGTGAACGGGGAGAACACCGATCTCTTCATCAGTCATGGATGCTGCGGGAACGTTATCAGCATCGAGAGCTTGCAAAGTCTCATAATCTACATCACAAGATTGATGATGATGATGATGATGATGCATTCGAAAATTAGGTTGAAAGAAAAAAAAAAGAGAGGATGCAATAGGAGATAATACCCAAGTCATCGAATTCCCGATCGAGAAGGGCGAGCTGCAGCCTGAGCCCTTGCAGCCTCCCTCGGGTGGTAAGAGAAATGGAAGGCGGCATGTGGAGCCTCAGCTCGGTGCTGAGTAGGCCGCTGGCTGCAACCGCGTGAGCCTGAGCCTGAGACTGAAGCTGCTGGCACGTTGCGTACATTCTCAGGCTCGTTGCGGTTAAGAAGACACCAAGAACCAGCCACAGCTGACACGTTTATAGATAAATTCAGACACAGCATGAGTTTGGAGCTTACTGAAGCTGGCAAGAAAATTTTTGTTGTGTAAGGGATAAATTTTTTGGCATACCAGAAAATTTGGGGACATTTGGTGGGAGTTTAAGATCATAAAAAGTAAGAGCACTGCAGTGTTGAAAATTCGAAATGAATCAATAAATTACAGTAGTGTGGTAGCGAGTTTGGAGAGGAAATCTTTACCTGTAACGAGAAAAGTGAGGGAATTGGAATTGACGGGTCGGGCTGCGTGGATACGCTGCTGAGCATACAGTTAAGAATTTCAAGTGTAAATGTGGAAAAAATAAATAAAAGAAATAACGAAGAAATTGCGAATGTTAAAAAAAAATTTCCCAGAAAAGATGTGAATTTGAATCGAAAATATTATGTAGAGTTACCACAGCACGTCGCTCGGGCAAAAGTCCGGAGAAGCCCGTCTCTACATCTCCTCGTGTTCCTCGGAAGACGAAACTCATGATTTTTTGCGAGATTAGCAGAATCGATCCCCTAGAAAAATGGTTAACAAATATTTCTTTCACTACACAGACGGAAATAAATATAAAAAACAATTATCAGCTTAAGACAAGAGTTCATCTGTTCGAGTCGATCACAATTCACAGATGCCACTCTTACATGAATGTTTTAACACTGAAAGTATTCAAGAATTATAACCAACATAATCCACCCATTAAATGATCATTAACTATGTCTACTACACACTACTGCATATATGTTCTTGCAAGATTCTGATCTGACCAAACAAGAACAACCCACCAAGAAAAGGAAAAAAAAAAGAGAGAAGAAAATCCAAGCTTGCTACAGGATCTCATTGGAAAATATAATCCTTGCTAAAGAATGAATTTTTATAGGATACCGAAATTCCCCGAGGTTATTGGTTGATACGCAAATCTATCAATTAACATGGTTTATACCGTAAATAGATAGCCACTCGATGCTCTGAATTGGAAGGTAGCTTTCTAAATGCTGTGACACACACACACACACACACGTTGTGCCCAATTCTCATACCAAAACTGCAAGAATTTAAAGCTCATTGCAATAATAACAGTATGTGAAGACAGTTTATCTTGATTTAAGTCTCCATTTTTCAGCTACAAATAAACGTTAGCGATTATAGAAACTACAGCTCAAATAAACTGGCAACAAAAGAAAAATAAATTAAAACAGTACGCAAAAGCATTTCTGATGCCTAGATAGTCAAGGAAGAGGCAAAATAGAGGAAACCCACTTCATATGCCAATCAATAAAATCCAGCAACCGAATCGATTTTAACACAACAGAGAGCATTAATCACACGCACTCTAGTTTCTAATTAAAAGATTCGGTAATTTCGCATAAGCTAATGAGGTAAAAGGGTTCCGCTTACAGAAACTGAATTTGGGCAAAGATCGACCAGAAGATTATCGACCAGTTCCCAGCTGAAACAAGTTCAAAGAACGGGGGGTGCTCAAAGACGAAAAGCGCCGTGTGGCCTCTTTTATTTTTCTTCGTAATTTCCTAAATTTAGAAAATCAAAGAAGCCGAAGCGGTTTGTAATTTTGTGTCTAAAAGAATTAATGATTCTTTATTAAGAATTAGGTAATTGTTGGGTGTTCTCCGCTTTCGGCCCACTTCATCACCTCGTCATCATTACGGGTTTTGCCCTAAACGGCTTGGGCTCGTTTAGTATTTGATCTAAGTGGGCCCCGTCTAGGCCCAATGGCATCTTTAGATCCGATACATTTGCACTGGTCGGTCCAATCCGACCCGAAAATCTCAGTCTGACCTGCACCAAGCTTGCCTCCAGTAAATAATATTTTAAATAAATAGATTTTTAATAAAGTATAGTATTTATTAAATAGTACAATTTTTATGACCATATAAATAGTCGAATATACTTCCACAACCCCTTCTTAATTTAACTATCAATCTTTATATAACTTCTCTTCTAAATCATTAGACATTCACGTATTATTTAATTATTTCATATTCGTGCCATTACTTTATAGTAATTGGTTAATTGGGTGTGTTAAAGGTGAATTAGGACAAAATAGAAATCGGAAGGCGCGTGGACGGCAGCTTACGGATGGATCTGACTCAGCTCTGCGACGCGTGGCCATGTAAACTTGGCCCCACCACCACCTTGAGATATTCATCTCCTTCTACTACGTGTCTTAATCTCCCTTTCTTGCCTTTATTGCAATTGTTAACTGAACTTATACGCTTTTACTTCCCCACTCTCACACCATTTCACGTAATCCGTCGCGAATTATATCCATAACAATTTGTTATACACGCGCTGCTATAAAGCGTGAAGAAACATAGCCAACAGCCGCACCACGATGCCGCCACGTGTCCGGCATCCTCTCAATCAAAACAAAAAACAATTGACAAAGACCCACATGCGTGTCACTAAAGCAAAGCCCTCCGTCCTAAGTTGTCTCTCTCTCTCTCTCTATTCCGTTTTCGATCTCTGATTAGTCCACGTATCATTAAGGCTTCGCAACGTGTTAGGTTCTTACCAAACACAGAAGATCATGTGATCAACGGTCGTGATTTATCCTAATTCCTAAACATTTCGACGTCACACTTACTGTGCCTGTCGGATGAATGATATATACATTTACCCTTTCCCCCCTACCCCCTGCCCGATACGGTGACGGTCATCTGCCCGTGCCACGTAGCCCATCTTCTTCCTCTTCCTCAATATATTCCTCATCATTCATTCTCCTCTAAATCTTTATATATTCGACTCTCTCTCTCTCTCTCTCATTTGATATTATATATTTTAAGAAATACTGAATTTTTTTTCTTTTAGAAGACGAGGGGACGCGGGGGTTTTTGGAAGTTTTAGCAGCTGAATTGAATCGATCGTGCTTACGTCATAGTCATGGCGGGTATGTGCTGTAGGGTGAACAGCGGCGGCGAAACGGAGGCTAGCACGCCGGTGGAGCCCAGTTCGAAAGCGGCGAGGAGGAGAAGGATGGAAATTCACCATTTCAACTTCGCGCCTAACGATTCCGCGGTGGCGCCGCCGAGCGACGGAGGGGTAATCAAGCGCCGGAAGATCGACTCTCCCGCTGTTGCTCCGCCGAAGCCGAACGAGATCTGTGGTGGCGAGGGCGTGAAGGAGAGTGGAATTACTCTTGATGGCGACGAATTGAGGAGTCCCGAGACGGCGCAGCCGGTGCGTGCAGCTTCGGAATCAGCTTTTGGAACAGAGGCTGCCGACGCGGCGGCGGTCGTGCGCCCGAAGTTTGGTGTGACGTCGGTTTGTGGGAGGAGGAGGGACATGGAAGACGCCGTCGCGATTCATCCTTCGTTTTGCGGCGGTGAATCGCGTGGGATGCACTTCTTCGGAGTTTACGACGGCCACGGCTGCTCACATGTAAGAACGTAACAGATCTCATCAGTTGACGTCACTGTCGACGTTGTAATAAAGTTGGTTCGATTCATTTTTTCAGGTGGCCACACGATGCAAAGAGAGGATGCACGAGATAGTCCGAGACGAGTACGAGCAACGAGGCCGAGAATCCTCGTCGTGGGAAGGTACCATGTCGGAGAGCTTCACTAAAATGGATCGCGAAGTTGTCGCCTGGACCAGCAACGGCGGTGCCGTCGACGGCGACTCAAGAGAGAGCGCAGCGCCCACGTCAGCATGCCGCTGCGAGCTTCAGACTCCGCAGTGCGACGCGGTGGGGTCTACGGCGGTGGTTGCCGTCGTGACGCCGGACAAAATCATCGTCTCTAACTGCGGTGACTCGAGGGCCGTGCTCTGCCGCAACGGCGTCGCCGTTCCTCTCTCGCAAGATCATAAGGTGGGGGATTAATTAATTGTTTTTGCAGATTAATTATTAGTCGATCTTTTCTTGATCTGAATCTGAACGGGTTGTTTGTTTCAGCCGGATCGACCCGATGAGCTGAATCGGATAGAAGAAGCGGGCGGGCGGGTCATATACTGGGACGGGGCGAGAGTTCTCGGAGTCTTAGCCATGTCGAGGGCCATCGGTAATTAATTTTTTCTTCCATAACGCGATCTTCTTACAGAGATTAGAAGATCTAATTTCCCATGTAATAACTTGTTTGGTGGTCATCTGCAGGCGACAATTATCTGAAGCCGTACGTAATATCCGACCCGGAAGTGACGGTCACGGCCCGGACCCACGAAGACGAGTGCCTGATCCTCGCAAGCGACGGCCTATGGGACGTGGTGTCGAACGAGACCGCGTGCGGGGTGGCGCGCATGTGCATCCAGTCGCGGAAGCCGCCGTCTCCGTCGAATTCTCAGGCAAGCGACGTGGCGGAGGCCGGCGAGAGTTCCGACAAGGCGTGCTCGGACGCGTCTATGCTTCTCACGAAACTGGCCTTGGCTCGCCGCAGCGTCGACAACGTCAGCGTCGTCGTTGTGGATCTCAGGAGGGAGCCGTGAAGGGCGCGGCTGCGGGGTCCACTGAGTTTAATTTTGTTTAATATTAGTTTTTTTTAAAGGTGGAGAAAATTCACGCTAAGATGACGAGAGGGTAAAATAGTAAACATACAGTACCATATTTGTTTGGGTCTAATCTGATGTTATTATTTTGGTTTCGTTAAAGGAAATATGTATTAAATCAATTTTAATTTGGCAAAAGCTGGATTCCACAGCCAAACAGGTTATTTATAGTTTATACAGAGTGAATGTATTAATAATTGTTATTTTTTGTTTTATTGTTTCGTATTCGTATATATCGATCTATTAATAATAGTAATCCGCGAGATATTTATCGAAATGAGCTTTTTAAAAAATATGCCAACTTGATTAGATAATCTTAATTCTGATTTCTTGAGAAATAACAGAGGATAATATATTTCAGTTCCTAAGAATCAGGACACGTGGAGGTTATAGATCGCACGATATATTTTATGTATGGTGTTAAAATATTGAGTGGTCGGTACTTTTTTTATTTCCTTTACTGTCACACGATACGAATAGTATACTATTTGATTTCCTTACATTAGATATTTTGTAATTAACGAATGGCCCTAAGTACATGCAGCACAACTAATTAAAACTAAGAGTAGGCGTACTTTCTAAGTATAATTATAATATAAAAGTGATAAATAATGATAATGATTTCAAAGAGGAGATATTTTTGGACCCCACTTGTTGATACGAATCCTATTTCTCCTCTACAAAGATTGTGACAACGCGAGTTTAGGCCATATATATTATGAACGATTGAAAGCTCATTTGGTGAGGGCACAGCATAATTCAGTGGTCCTCATCTCACTCAATCACTGTCTCAAGTTGATTTTTTACAGGATTCGGTGGACCTTTGTAAAGATTGCAAACCGTGATGTTTCGTAATCTCGACCTCCATGTAATGATTGAGAAAAAAATGAAAATAATTAAATAAAAAACTCCAATTATATAATAATTAATATTAAGCGAGGAAAAAAAGGAAAAAAATTTACCACCACCCCATTTTAGTGTTAGGCCAATATTCGAGTGCATGCATATGCAGAACAATAATATCTTGAAAATTAATAAATGTTTGATCCTCAATTTATGCCTTACAAGCCACCTAGTAAGCAAGTCGTTCGATGACACGTATTAAACAGCTATTTTATTAAATCATCAGAAAGTGCATTTTGGAACAAAGAAGGGGACTTGGTTCATAGGACAGGTGAAATGAACCTAATTATAATATTATTTCACGATGGAATTAATCAATCTTGAGATTGTAAAAGCAAACAACAGCTGCTATCTTCGCATCACATATTATTATTTTTATTCAGCACGATCTTACAATGAAATTGTTATTTTATTGTAACAAAAGATATTTTGACACTTGACCATGGTTTAATAAAATATATATTCATTACGTGCTTAAAATGTGTGTTGATTGTCTCTATAATTATATAATAACAAGGGTCATTCATTATTACAAGCAAATAAACAAAAGCCCACTACATTCAAATTATATAAAAATCTTTATCACGAAGAGATATATTATGATCAAGAAAGGAGCAACCCTCACTAATGGCGACCATTGACGCCATTGGAGACCTCTTCTTTGTCCGAAGAAGCCTTCAAAAGGCTCAAATCCTTGTGAGTGTACACAATGCCTTTATCACCATTCACCACATGACCACTTCCTCTAGCAACCCTGTAATAAACATAACAGCATTCACATGTTAAAGGATCCATAAATTACAAAATTATTATAAATCTTTTTTTTTTTAAAAAAAAAGGCTTACCACCGCGTCGTAAGCAATCCCTCGACGCCAACGGGACCGCGAGCGTGGATACGGCTCGTACTAATACCAACCTATTATATATCGCAACTCGTAAGAAGCAAAGCATTTATTTTTATTTTTAATTTTTTTTGCATAAGGAATCAATTTTTATCTTAATTACAGCCTTAAAAAGATACCTCAGCGCCTAATCCGAAACGGAATCCATCGCTGAACCTCGTGCTCGCATTGTGAAAGACGGCGGCGCTGAGAAGGGTTAAATGACAACGAAGGGCGTTTACGTCATTTTCGCTTCGAACGAGAAATTAGAAGATTCATCGAAATTACCTGTCGACGCGACGCAAGAAAACCTCAGCAGCTTCGTCATCATCGGTCACAATGCAATCAGTATGTGAACTGCAAAACAGAAAAAAAAAAATGATCTTCATGTAATAAAAAAAAGAGAAAAATTTTAGGACATAACATAAAAAATCCTTGTAATAATAAGATATATAACAAGCCTTCCGTGGTGATGAATGTGATCGATGGCAGCGTTAACGTCGTCCACGACTTCGACGGTACAAGCGAGGGAACTGTACTCGTGATGCAACGATTTTGCTCCCGGGATACTGAGAAGAGAGCTCGCGTGGGGCCCACCGAATATTTTTACACCTAATATACACGCACACACGATTATTGTATCAATAGAGGTAATAAACCCGAGGTGACAATAATTATTGAATATTCTATATGATGGGATGTGGAAGAAGAAACCAGCCTTTGATTTGAAGTTCGGAGATTAGTTCGTTTGCGACGCCGTTTTGTACTAAATCCTTGTGAAGCAACAGCGTTTCCTAAATATATAATGCGGAATATTATTAGCCATCAAAGTGTTTTAATAAAAAATATGAAAATTAATGTATTTATTAAAACAAACAGAATACCATAGCATTGCAAGCAGCGGGATAATCGGTTTTTGCATCGAGGACTATTTTATTGGCCATATCCCTGTCGGCGGACTTATCTACGTAAACATGGCATATCCCATCTGGAAAAAAAAAAAAAAGAGAAGAAACATAAGATTTTCAAGCTCGGGTTTAATAATAAAAGAATATCAAGAATATCGGGATTTATTTTGAAACTGTGGACAAATTTTATAGAACTAAATGTTACCAGCGTGGCCCAAAACGGGAATCTTTGTGGAAGACTTGATTTGAGTGACGAGTTTGTTGCTTCCCCTCGGGATCACGAGATCGATGACATCATCGAGCTACGAACGAGGACGAAATAATCGGTTATATAATTAATAAATATAGTATAGTATGATGGGAACAACAATTATTTGTTCTAAATAACCTTGAGTAACTCAGGGATTTCTTCTCTAGAAGTCACCAAACCGACAAGTCCTTGGCCAACACTTTCTGGGATAGCTGAAGTAATCACCTGAAAAAGCGGGAAAAAAAAATATGATGAATTTAGAGATCATATGATTCCATGATATAATTTATATGGGTAGTTACTACCTTATGAAGGATTGCATTTGAGCGCCTAGCTTCTTTTCCTCCTTTTAACAAAAGCCCGTTCCCACTCCGAAGAGCTAATGAAGCAATCTGGTAAGGAATCAAGAAGGAAAAGAAGTGTTTTGTCCAGAGAATTAATAACTCGTAAAACGTAAGAAATGGAAAAGAAAAACGATTGAAAAAAATAGAATATTTTACCTTTAAGCTCTTTCATACAATAATAAAAAAAAACAGCCACATATCTAAGTTATAAAGGAATATCTACCTGAACAAGTGCATCGGGTCGAGACTCGAAGATGATCAAAAGAACCCCCAATGGAGATGACATCTTCTCCAATGTGAATCCTTCAGAAAGCTGCAAAGAACATGAATCATTAGAAAGCTCGTCAAAGGACCCTTACAATTCAAGTTAATTTTATCCATTTCCTCATTCATGTAAACTTCAACGGTCAATCGATTCAAAATATCCTTAAAACACAATTTTTCTAACCTCTGTCCTCTTCAAAACTTGACCAATAGGCTCATCCATCTTTGCAAGCACACGAATAGCATTAGCAAGGCTCGAAATCTACGAAAAAACAACAAAGTTTGTGTCAAAAGGAAGATACATATACGCACAAGCATTAAGATTATTTCCAAGAGCAGATATAGTTTGCTTAGAAATGCATTACCTTTGCCGGTTTCAAAGCAAGCCTAGCGATTAAAGATTTTTCGTATCCAGCCTGTTGTGCCTCAGCAACATCAGCTTCGTTTTCCGTAACTATCAGCTTCTCGTTTGCTTCTAAAGCATCTGCTACGTTCAGTAAAATTTTGCTTCTTTCTTCTGAAGACAGTGTCTGCAAACAAAGTTAAATATCATGTGATGCCTATTTTATTCGTAGATATAATTAGCTGATCAATAATGATCACCTGAAGTCTCCTAGAGCTTTCTCTAGCAGCAACAGCCATGTCGCGTGCACCAACATCACCTTGAGGGGCCCACTTAATGGCATCCCGATGAAACAACGTACCGATACGTTTTCCAGTGAGTACTTTCAAAATGTTATCAGCAACGAATCCACTTCATTGAAAACAGGAAACAGGTTTAAAATCGAGGCATAGGAAATTGCAAAATAATTAGACACGAAAAGACATGAATAAAGCATCAGTCACCAGTATAATGTTTGCTGAAGCGATGGAACTGTTGCAAATGCAGTATATAAAATTAAAATATGATACACTCCATTTTCAAGCTTAAGCTTTTAACTGGTGTGGTCATTCAACAAAGAGGTCAATGGTACGAATCCTCACGAGCACCCATTTAAGAAAATACATGTCTAAGACTAGATAAGAAAGAAATCAGTCTATACGTGATGGGCCGTGTTCAAAATAAAGTATATAAAATCAAAATATGATAGACTCCCTTCAAGCTTAAGCTCAAATAGATGCTAACAAACACATTTCAACATCAAATCAATGAGTTCTCTGTTTCAGTGATCAAACAATTAGACAAGGAACCAGTGAATTTATTCTAGTTAAACTTTGCTCATGCTGGTGTGGTCATTATTTTTATCTCTGCACTACATCATGTCACCTGTGACCTTAAGAGAGAAAATTGGATGACAAAGTTTCTATTCTATGACAATACCTGGTTATTACAACAGGGATTCCAGCATCAGCAGCATTAATGGCAGCTTTCACCTTAGCATGCATGCCCCCTCTTCCAACGCGGGACTTGTCTCCGAAAGTTATGAGCCCCTCGTGTTTCTCCTTAACGTACGTACTAATCAGCTCCGATTGGGGATCGCTCGGTGGGCCACTGTAAAGACCGTCCACGTCACTCAAGAGAATAAGGAGATCTGCCTTGAGCTCCAGTGCTAGCAGAGCAGCTAAGCTGTCATTGTCCCAGAAAATTCCCCAAGCATCCTATAAAACAACAATGGAGGAAACTTAGTATACACACTTGTCACATGTTGTAATAAGAACACGGCAGCATGATATGGGGACATTGGTGAAAGAAGCATACCTCGTAAGGAGCTTTCCTAGTACTCACGGCATCATTTTCGTTAAATATAGGAACAACCTTGAGAGACAACAAAGAGTTGACGGTTTCCGTGAGCTGTTGTCTGAAAGGTGGGCTTCTGAAATCGTTGTCGGTAACAAGGAGCTGTGCCGGTGTCATATCCAACTGCACGAACACATTCATAAAGATAACATTTTTATGTGTTGGACTTGAGTATCAATCAATGCATGAAAAAATAAAATTATTCCGAGGAATAAGATATTAAGAATATACAAAACCAAGAAAAGGCAATGCGGGTTTTACCTGGCTGAATAAGGTGTCGTACAGAGCCATAAGACCATTTTGTCCCACAGCAGCACAAGCTTTGCCATCAAGCTCCACGTGAGGCTTCTGCAGATCAGCAAAGCTGCAAAATCCCGAAAATAACGAAATATATTATTGACAACCCGAAAATTTCTTTCATTGGATTTTCCAAAAGGCTTTAAAACTACTAAAGCATATAGAAAATCTACCTGCTGTGAATAAGTTTTCTGTATCTGAGTCGTTGACGACCAACCCCAACAGCACCCGATGTTACCAAAATAACCTCATATCCCTGAGAGTTCAGCTCATGAAGCTGCAATACATTTTGTGATTAAGAGATTTTTCGGTAAATAACACTATAGCACCACATAAGAACATTTATAACAAAACATATAACTAGTTAATGTACCTGCTCACATAGTGCTCCTACCCTTCCAAGAGCCAATCTTCCATCAGCTCGAGTCACCACAGCTGTTCCAACCTTAATAAAATCAAATTGCAGACAACAAAATTAAATTGAAGAAATAAAAAAAAAAAAAGGAATTTCAATCTACGCATCCAACAAATGCAAAATCGAACTCTTCCGTAACATTTCTAATTCGGAAACTTTAATCCGCAACCCATAAAATCGAAAGGGAAGCAAAAGAAAAAGGAAAAAAATAAAAGCACCCACTTTTACGATGACACGCTTCACATCTTTCACAAATGCACGAGTTGAATCCACGCCCTCCATTTCTCCCAAGAATGATTGAAAATCAATAGAAATAAGAGCTCAAATGCTGAGATTCAAGTGGGTGTTAGAAGGGTTTGCAAACGCAGCGGAAAACTAGGAGACCCGTGACGGGTTCTTTGTACTCAATAGGGCTCTCACATGAGAATTGAGATAGATACACAAAGACACACACAACCCTTTTTTGTCAGCACTCAATCCGCACGCGGGCACACGACCTTCAATTATCTGTAATAATATCCATAAAATAATCGTTAATGCGGAGAAAGACCCGTTAGCCGCAAGTAAGGGGTTTTAGATTAGGCCTTGGTGAAACTTGGAAAGCGAAAACTGCATACATTGCCCCCAAGCTTATGAGTTATTACAATTGTAACTCATACTTTCTATTATAACAAACTAAATAGAAAACTTAACTTATAAAAGTCTTCTATTGAACCAACAGAATTCAGGTTAACCAGGACAACACGTTCGACTAAATCTTCCTTCCTCAAAAAGAATTATTTATTAATTAATAGTATTTGATGGATGGGTGTGATATAAGTACACATAATTTTACTAAATAATTTGAGTTATACTTAATTTAAAATAGGTAAAAGAAATTAAAACTTATTATGTGTTATGTTCAAGTATGTAAGAAATAAACATTTATTTGTGATAATATAGATGTATCAAATCGAAAAATTGACAGATATAATGATATTTCTCCAAAATAATATAAGAAATAAATAATAATAGATGTTAGTTATTTATACGTTATACGAAGTTTAGCCAATCTCATCTTTTACTTGAGTTCTCCTTCACCAACCGATCGTTGAGCGAGCAATATAGTTCTCTACACCTTTTCACTCTCATGTGAGTTTCCATTAATTTCAATGTCACAGATGCTCCAATATATATATTGTTTGGGTGTTGTACTGTACTCGCATCTAATCTCTTCTGTGTTTTTCGTGTCGTAAAGTTCGCGCTGAATCAGAACAAATGTCTCAAGGTGCGCCTCGTCGAATCTATATTTGCTGATTGTTTGTTTTTATTTCACTTCTATGCACGGATTTCGGATGATTTGACGTAAGAATCTGATACTGGATGCGTTTTCGCTTAATATTTGAGGTGTTTAATGCACTCGAGCTGATGCGGGAAATCAGTTTATGTAGGAGCTGCTTCTTGCAGTTTATTTGTTTGACGTAATGTTTGTTTGCATTGGTGAAGACAATATCGGATCAGAAATGGCTGTGGCTTCCTCTCCGTACGATGAGGCGATGGACGCTTTGTCATCACTGATAACGAAGCGCAGTCGCGCTGATAAGAGCAATCAAGGAGATCGCTTTGATCTATTATTCGACTATGTTAAGGTATATATCTGCTCTTGCTATGCGGATTATTGTCTTTGATTTCGTTGATGACGTGTTTCCTTTTTGTTTATCAATTGAAGATTTTGGAGTTGGAGGAATCTATACAGCAGTTGAAGGTTATTCATGTGGCAGGCACCAAAGGAAAGGTTAGGAAACAAATTTTGGTTATACGAAATCACTGAAATTCGCTATTGTTTATTGCACAATAATGGTGCGTCATTGAATTTGAAGGGTTCAACTTGCACGTTTTCGGAGTCTATTTTACGCAACTGTGGCTTCCGAACTGGGCTTTTCACCTCTCCTCACCTCATTGACGTTAGAGAAAGATTTAGATTGGATGGGTATTTTTTCCCAGTTTATGAATTTTTTTTTATCAATTATCTAATAACACTTATCTTCTCGATTTCTGCCTGGGTTATTCAGTGCAGACATATGTGAAGAGAAGTTTCTCGAATACTTCTGGTGGTGTTGGGATAGACTCAAGGCATGCAATTACTTTGTCAACACCTTTTCTGTTTTATCAATTTCTTTAAATTCCGAAATGGTAGTCTTCAGTACCTGAGATGTGTTCATTATTTGTGCTTGAAGTGTTCCTTGAAGCACTGTTTACTGAGGGAACTTGTTTTCATTTCCATCTCCAGAAAGACAGATTACCAATAAAATCGTTGCATTATGTACATGTTATAAGTTAGCTCTAGTGATTTAGATGGTCGATTTGCATAATGTTTTACTGATCTTGGGTGGAGCTGATGAAACTGCTCATTAGTTTCTTTTTTCTTCTTTTCATTGACTCCGTGTAGGAAAGAACTTCAGATGATGTACCAATGCCAACATATTTCCGTTTCCTTGCCTTGCTTGCGTTCAAGATATTTGCTGCTGAGCAGGTACCCTTCGACCTGTATTTGTACATTTGTGCTATTCAAAGGTTTCAGACATCTTAATATTGGTCCTGGATTCAGGTGGACGTTGCTATTCTAGAAGTTGGTTTAGGGGGGAGATTCGATGCCACGAATGTGGTATGTGACTTGTATTTGTCATTCTGAAGACAACCTTAATAGTTGTATCTATGACTGGAATTCGAGTTTGATTTACTATTTCACGTGATTTCATGGAACTCATTTTTGGAGATGAATCTTTTTGGAGCAGGTTGAGAACCCAGTTGTTTGTGGCATAGCTTCTCTTGGGTATGACCACATGGAAATTCTTGGTTAGTACACAGCCGTTGTCATTTTCATCAAGGAGAAAAACTTTCTTGACTGCTTACAGTTTAGATAAAATTCTGCATTGCTAGGCTACTAAAAATAGCAAGAGAAAAAAAAAAGGGCTATTAATTGGTGAAGATCCTGAATATGTTTGTCCTGAAATATTGATCAAGTTCTCATAATTTCTTGAAATATTGGCAGGAAACACCTTGGGCCAAATTGCTGGGGAAAAGGCTGGTATTTTCAAAGTAGGATATCACTTGCCATTTTCTTTAGCTTGTTAGCAAATGCCAAATACTAATACTTTCCTTCACACTCCACAATTTTTCAATTTTTCTTGATTCTTCACTTCTCCGTGATTAGAGGGGCATTCCAGCCTTTACGGTACCACAGCCCGAAGAAGCCATGGAAGTTCTTGAAGATAAGGCCTCACAACTCGATGTAGATTGAACTTCTGTTTATGAACCTAATCTTAATGAAACTTAAGCTATGAATTGGAGTATTTTCTTGCAGAGCTGAATGCATTGTTGCATTAATGAAGTTGCCATGAAAAGTAGATATCGAATACAGTATATGTAAAGTTATTGTCCTAAGGAGACTTAAACTATTAGTTGCATGTTCCTAATAGATAAAAACTCTAATAGGTACACCTCCAAGTTGTTCATCCCTTGGATCCTAGCCTGTTGAGTGGTATTCATCTTGGGCTCGAAGGAGATCACCAATACTCAAACGCTGCCCTTGCAGTTGCACTATGCTCCACGTGGCTCCATCGAACCGGGCATGTTGGAATCAATTACTTAAACCAGACGGTAAGCTCCATTATGTAATAGAACTCTAGTACGTTACAATATGCTGCCCTAAGTTGTCAAATATGTTTCGTACGTGAGAACAGAGCTCATTGCCAGAGGAATTCACCAAAGGGCTTGCAACAGCTTCCCTTCAAGGGCGTGGTCAGATTGTTCCTGATAAGTTCATTGAGAACGAGAGCCCTGGGGACCTTGTCTTTTACCTCGATGGTGCACATAGCCCTGAAAGCATGGACGTTTGTGCAAATTGGTTCTGTGTTTCAACTAAAGAAAATCGTAATATTTCGTCTGACGGGGGACGGGATCGCCCGAAAGGGTCTGGTGGATCAGGACACGGTAGTACACTGGCAAAAAATCCAACTCAGGTGATAACCTTATGATCATTTAGTATTTGCTTGTACAAAAAAAATAAAAATAAAAGCTTATTATAATTGGACTCGATGGATGCTGTGAGCTTCTTTTTATTGGTTGTAAGTGCAGATTTTGTTGTTCAACTGTATGTCCGTGAGAGACCCTCAGCTGCTTTTCCCTCGCCTAGTAAATGGCTGTGCTAGTCGTGGTAAGAAAACACTGCTCTCTCTCTCTCTCTCTCTCTTAGTTATTTACTTCTAAGGTCAAATCTTTTGAGTATTTTCACTGCTGATCACTGCTAATTGTGAACAGGGGTTCACTTTAACAAGGCATTGTTTGTCCCAAACACGTCGGTTTACAATAAGGTGGGTGCAATTTCCTCGCCTGCAGCTGATCCTCACGTCGATCTCTCATGGCAAATCAACGTTCAAAGGATATGGGAAAGCATCGTAAGAGGTAAATTAATTGCCTCTATTACTATACTAATGTGGTTACCACTGTTCAAATTATATACAGATTCGATGGAGTTTGTTATGTTCGAATTTTTCGATATTATTCCTCAGGTAAAAATGCGAAAACTGCAGCCTTAACTTGCGAATCGTCGGTCAGAGATGATGCAGCAGAGAAAGGCATCGTAAGCTCGGAGAACAGTACGGTTTTCCCTTCGCTTCCGCTAGCCATCAACTGGCTCCGGGAAAACGTTCGCAAAAGCCAATCCGTTCGGTTCCAGGTAAGAATCTTAGCATTTCCAAGAATTGTGTTGTTGTGCAACATTTTTCTTTTTTGCGTAATTATTCTGTATTTTTCTTATATGCCTATGTTCATCAGGTTCTAGTGACAGGTTCTTTGCACTTAGTTGGCGATGTGCTGAGGATTATAAAGAAGTAAAATAACATAGCAGCATGTCTTGTTTGCATTGGTTTCTCTATTTAGTTCCTCAGAGTAAGGTACGTTCCTCAATTGATATGGGAAAATGATAGCTACCTCTTGATATTATTTTGATTATTTATTATTCTTTTTTATCACACATAATCTCTCTCTCTCTCTCTCTCTGGGCCTTGATATTTTGTTAATGTCCCTATGTAAGAGGATTATCACAACAAAAAACAGATAGGCGATAGGAGTGAGAGTTTGATATAATATTATATATCATCACACATAACAGTTCACAACTTGTTCAAATAAGTGACCGTACAAACATTATACACAGCTTGCAATGCAATGCAAGACATCATAATATATCATATATTTAGCAGATTTCAGATCCCCTCTTACGTGATGATCACTCACATCCTCGGCAATGTGTAAGCTGCAAAGTTGTCAAAGAAGAAAAGATAAAATCATTTTCCCAATAATTTATTACCAGTGTCGATATTAATTATTATATTAATATCAAAATAAATGATCGACATATATAAAATGATCACTTACGGCCACACTTGTAACCGACGGGCCTGTTGACGAGGTTGCAGCGCTTGGGAATGGTGAGGGCGATGTCGGCCTTGACGCCTGACATCTTGGCGGTGTTGGAGAGCATGATGGCGCAGAGGCACTTTGGGTTCTTCCCCAAACTCTGCACCGCCGCGCAGCACTTCTCCGGCACCGGAGCCTCCACGTCTTTGGCTGCCGGAGCACACGGGAGGAGCTTAAAGGCTTCCAAGTCCGGCAAAGAATTGGGGCACTCACCGAATGCGTCGGCGTGAGAAATGGTGGAGACAAGAATAACGAGTAGTAGTCCGAGGGTGAAATATAAGTGGTTAGTGCTCGACGGTGATGCCATTTTTTTTTTATTCTTTCTTTAGCTGTGTAGACTCGTATTTCAATGTGTTTGGGGTTGATTGCATGAAATTACCGATGCATGTTGTGAGGGTTTTTATAATGGCTAAAAGGGTTTAAGAAAAATGATATAATATTAGCCCCTTTGATTACATGAGCCGCAAAATTAATGGGATGCGCATAAACGGTGAAAGTAAAAAGGATTTCAGCATTATTAATGTGATAGGTAATTATTATTTTCTTCTTTATTCACGAAAAGAAGCGGCGGAAAATATCTTGATAATGTTATCTAATAATACTAATGTTGGATACCATTACCAAGTTTAGTACTTGAGATAGTGGATACTGATGTTGGATAGCTTTGATTGGAGGGACGGTAATTATGAGTAGCAGCAGCACTTGAAAAGAACACGTTATTAATATATGCAAGTTGAGTGGAAATCCATCTGCATGCAACTTGTGGTACGCAATAATTATTATTTACTTTGTATAACATAATATTCGAAGTAGCAGCATAAATGGGCATTTGGTCTAGTGGTATGATTCTCGCTTAGGGTGCGAGAGGTCCCGAGTTCAATTCTCGGAATGCCCCCAATTTTTGTATTTTAATTTTTCTAATATAGCCATATTAGTTACACAATCATGCTGAAAATTTAAAATCCGAAACCATAAATAAAGAGGAAGCAGTTGGTTTTTGTTTCGTCACTACCATTTCAGGTTTTAAAAGACCAGAAAATCATTTCAGATACAACGAGACATTGTATTACCCGATCAAGAAAAACACTACCGCCACTAAAAGAGACGACGGCCCACGATAGTCCTGTCCGAAAAAACATCGGCGGCGCTCCCGCAGCCGCCGCCGCCCTTCGCCTTAGCATCTCCTCCCCCCACGTAGTTCGCGAGAACCCTCCGCACACCCGTCCCTCGCCGCGGGATCTTACCGTTACACGTCGGCGTCTTCGAACCCCCCGATAACGGGCTCGTGAGAAACGACGAACAATGAAGCGGCGAACGATAGATCGAAGGCATTCGAACGGGAGTCGTGGTAGTAGGCCCCGAGGCGAAGGGCACTCGGTGCGGGACCCGACAAGGCGTTAGGCCGAGTTTCTTCATCGACGAGATCTTATCCGTCTCCTTGGTTATCTCGTCCACGTACATCACGTCTTCGATGCGCGATGCGACGCTTAGGGCTAAGCTCGATAGGACCCTCGAGTAGCTCTCTAGTATCGCCTTCCCGATATCCTTTTGAAAGAAAAAAAAAAAGGATATCCTTTTATGACGCTAGTAGAAAAATCAAAATGGTCTCCAATGCTTTACCATGTTGACCAATTTAGTACGCAGATGTTGCGATTGTGGACCAAAACGTCAATTTTGACGGGAATCTTGCACCAGCACTACGCATGGTCTCCTCCTCTGTTAAAACTCACTAAGACGTCAATAAATTGATTCGGTAACCCTTTCGATTTATCGATTCGGACATGATATATTACAATTTTACGAAGAAGTAGACCATTTGTGTGGTACGCGCGAGATTCCCGTCAAGATTGATGTTAATCTTGACAGACCAACGACACCAGGGACTAAACTGGTTCAGGCAAAAAATCGGAGATTAATAATGTCAATAAATGTTAGAACGAACCTTGTTGCGTTGTATCTTGCAGTCGTCCAACGCGGTCTTAGCGAGGCTCGGGAACCGTTGTCTCAAGCACATCATGAGGCCCTCGGCTCGGTGGGCGAAAAAATCCTCCTTCTGCTGATGATCTCTCACGATGCTCCAAGATCGGCCCTTACCACTGCGATGATTCGCGGGAGATTTAACGCTCTTGCGCCACACGTAAATCGCTGTCTCCACTCTATTTGCTACCTCCAGGGCGGAGGCATCCGTGGAGAGATCGAGGCAATCGAGCAAGCACTCGGGCGCGAAGTGCTCCGACGCCATGTTGGTGTATATCGAATCTCCCAAACACGACCTTGCATTCTTTTTTCGTAATGTACGTTGGAAAACAAAATATATATAAATTTAAAAATCTGATAACTCTCTTTAAGCTTAAGCTTTTAGGTGAAAAAGTAAGAAAATTCAGTCAGCAGCGGCGTAACGGCTCGTATTCGACTAATTTATTCGCGTACGTTAATTACCTTCGGTAGATCGTTCAAATACTCCTCGGGAACTTCCATATCGGCGAGAGTCATGGCGTTGATGGCCTTAGCTGCTTTGTGAATTTGATTCGCGCAGTTACGTCTGTGGGCCAATAATTTCATTGTCTGCATCTTGAGGCCGCCTGTTGGGACCCGCGGGACGGGCAACCACCACCTCTCTTTTTTATTACGAATGGCGGATTCCGGCGAAGGCGGTACGGATCCTTTGTCCACGTACCAGAATTCTGCACTGTTTCTGCCAAAACCATCTAATATGTCCTAAAAATAGGAAACGGAAATGAAAGATTTAGTGAAAATCTTCAGAAGTTCTTTTTTTTTTTTTAAAAAAAAACGATAACGATGCTTACGAGCAGCATGTTGTCGAGCTTGCGCAGAGCCGGGAGATTTACGTATAAATCCGATCTCGGGCGACAACTCATGACCTTGCAGCAAACAAAACCCCGGTTTCGATTCGATTTCGAACGTTTTAAAGGAAAAAAAAATACAGAAAGAAGTATTAATTATTTCACTATATATATATATATATATATGTGTGTGTAAACTACCTCATTTGTAGTTCCATCCGGTAATGTCAGCCACGTGGGAGCGAACTCTACTATGTGATTGCAGACACTTAGAAGCCATTCCATCTTTTTTTTCCAGGTTGATTTCTTGTCTTGAGCCAACGGCTCCAATCTCCATACTTGTGATCCGAAGACATCAGCTATATAAAAAATTCAGATTTTCAGTAAATGTAAGGAAATAATAATAACGTGATTAATATAATTTATTACCACATAAGTTAGTGATGGCGTTGGAGATGGCCAGTGCCGTGGAGACTCCATTACCGTGGCCAGACATGTCTTCACATAGCAGCAGCCTTGTGAAATGATCTTTCAGCATCTCCTTCTCTATTTCAATTTTTATATTAAAAAAAAAAAACACAAAAAACTAATTAATTTAAAACAAGTATATATATATATATTGCAAAGAAACTATAGTAATAAGAATAATGAACCTGAATCTTTTGAGACCAAGTGATGGATAGAACCGCCCTCAACATCATTTTGTGGGTTTTTTGATCTCATAAGCCACCCAAGTCTATTATTAGTTGATGGACTGTTGTGATCATCAGAGACACTGCTGCTTTCGCAGCTGCTCGTTGTGCTGTCTCTGGGCTCGTAGTAGTTGGCTGAGTGATCACTGAACCAATTATCGGAGTAGTGTTCATATTCTTCCTTTTTCTTCAAAGATGAATGGCCCATTTTTTCAAAACAAGAACGGTGATGAAATTGTTGGACACAAAGGGTGCGAATTGTATTACAAGAAAACAAGTGCATCTATGATCTCCATATGTATATAAAGCTTTTTTGTGTATGAGAGTTCGGTGATAAAAGATTCTGTTTTTGAACAGTTTTGGCGGGTCAGCATGTTTGATCTGCAAGAAAGTAATTGGTAATGGGTTCCCTTCTCTGGTAAGAATTAGACACATCGTTGCTTTTACTTTTACGTGGTAAGAAAAAAGATGAGTTATGAGAAAATCTCAGCTTGTAATTCAAGCATCGAGGGCTTCGAAGCATCTTATAATATATATATATATATATATATATATGTTAACATGTTTTACCTACCTTAAAAGAACAAAAAAAAAATGGAGAAGGATGAAAGTAATCTACGTTCACTTTCCAAGTTTATATGAAAATCGTCTTTAATTTAAATTCAATAAGCAGCGAAAGATTAATTTAAATTTGAAATTACATTAGAAGCTTTTCCTTCCTTTTTTTTTTTTCTTTTGTGATTATATTCCTATAAATCGAATTAGATTAAAACCAAAGGTCGCTCACGATCTCGCAAGGGATCGAACCAATCAAATGCTAACACGTATCCAGTCAACAAAGTCGTTGATACGTTTTACGTATATTTTCGACTTACGTAAAAATTATATCAATATATTTTAAAATTACACACACAAAACAGATCACACAGGAAGGAAAAAGATCAACCACACTCACTCACTTCACTCACTCATGCACGTCGCAATTACCCTTTATTCAATCATTATTATTATTAAGACTAATTTACAAGACAACACATCCTTAAACTCTCTCTCACAGCCGTCGTCAACTTCAAGAAATCTGAATCGCCTTCGCCTCCGGTTTCTTCTCCTCGCCCTTGGGCACAGTCACCGTGAGCACGCCGTTCTCCATGCCCGCTTTGATCTCATCGACCTTGGCGTTCCCTGGGAGCCTGAACCTCCTCAGGAACCTGCCGGAGCTCCTCTCCACGCGGTGCCACGTGTCGTCCTTCTCCTCCTTCTCGCGGCTGCGCTCGCCGCTGATCTGGAGGACGTTGCCCTCTTCGACCTCCACCTTCACCTCCTCCTTCTTGAGCCCGGGGAGATCCGCCCTGAACACGTGGGCCTCTGGTGTTTCCTTCCAGTCGATGCGCGCGGCGGCGAACTGCGACGCCTCGTCGTTCGGCGCCGTGATCAGCGGCCACTCGCGGAAAGGGTCCCAGAATTGTTCTGTGCCTCGTCGGCCGCCGAAGAAGCTTGGGATCAACGACATGGTGATTTAATTATTTGGTGATTGATTGAATGCGATAGGTTTTGTCTTCGATTTTTTGTGTTTGCGGGAGAAGCGTTGGCGGTGTATATAGAGATGGGTAACGCTGTGTGTTCTTACACCATGGAGAGAGCTCGAGAAACATCGCGAGAAATCGGACGAGATATTGCGAGAAGGATCGTGAGATTTCATTATATTCTGCCACGTGTCTCGGTAATTCAAGACTTTGATCATTAGTTGTTTTCCACTAGCCCACCGGGTTTTGAAATGACCACACGGGGAAGTCAATTGGACCCATTGATTTCTTAGTGGGCCTTAAATGGATCGAGTTTGTATCCATTTAGACTCCTTTAATCCGACAGTATCGGAGGAGTCTACAGTATAGATTCAACTCATTTAAGGTCAATTAAGGTCGATCGGGTCCAAATTGCCATCCCTACCAAAAGAATTCTCTCCATGGCCCGATTACGTGTCCGGTTTATGAATTGGCATGTCTCTTTTCGTGGTCGAGTCTTCGTAGAAGTGAAAGTTTGGGCGGACCAACCTGAAAATAGCGGGCCGGGCCTAATTCTTACGGATCGGAAAAATTCAAGCCCTAACCCATTGTTCTACTTCTATGGGACGAGGCAGTCCGGCCCTAGCCTATCGGATCCGTTTTTTTTTTTTAAATTTATAGATTTATATCCGTAGACATGTAAAAAGATATTTTTTTTCCTTTATAAAAAATGAATTCTATAAAATTTCATACATAAAAAATTAAAAGAATATAAACACAAATATTGGGCCTAATTGGCCCGCGGGCCGCGATCCATCTGACTTTTTGGCCTGCTGACATTTCGGGCTGTAAAGAATACGGCACAAACTCGGGTTTTTTTGGATGGATCGGGTCAACCCATAGGCTCAGGTCCAAACTTGAAGATGTAGGTCTATCCTTCTTGTGTCGTTCTAATGAGTCTATCCAATGGAGCAACCACCATGTGCAAGTCATAATTAAAGAAAATAATACTGAACAATTATAGAAGAGATCCTATAGATTGAAGTGACATTCTTTGTTTCGGCTTGTAGTACATGGTTTGACATTATAAATATACTTCGTTGCTCATTTCTAAAAGACACCAAAAAAGTCTCGGGTACATGAGTAAGAAAGAAGTCTTGAGTTAGGGTTAAACACAGCGCTAATTTGTACTATGCAAAATTTTCAGTGTTCTTTTCTCGATATTATTTAAGCTTTCATAATTATTCCAATAAATTATTGTGATGTCCAATTGCTCGAGTGTATTTATTTATTTTCCCAACATGCTCTGGGCTCTGTGTGTTGAAATGATCTTACGAGGGGATACAGAGATTGAAGGCCAGCAGATTAAAATTCACAAGAACTCACAAATACATCAGCATTCCATTTTATTTAGAATTTTAGCAAAAACTATGACAACACTCGGAGGAACACAGAATTCTCATTCCCAGGGACAGATGATAACTACTCAACCAGAAATCTCAATGGACTCTTCGCTTCCTCTTTGGGCACAGTCACCGTAAGAACCCCGTTCTCCATAGCAGCCTTCACGCGGTCCACCTTGGCGTTCTCCGGGAGCCTGAAGCGCCTCACGAACCTCCCGGAGCTCCTCTCCATGCGGTGCCACGTGTCTCGCTTCTCCTCCTTCTCATGGCTGCGCTCTCCGCTGATCTGAAGGACGTTTCCGTCCTCGATCTCCACCTTCACCTCCCCCTTCTTCAGGCCGGGGAGGTCCGCCTTGAACACGTGAGCTTCCGGCGTCTCCTTCCAATCGATTCGCGCGTTGACGATGGCGCCGGCTTCCCGGGCGGATGAGGCAGAGGGTGCGGCGTTGGCTGGGAAATTGAGGAATCCTTCGAACGGATCCCAAACGTCTAAGGAGAATGGATCGAACACGTTGCTCCTGCGATTGCCGCCGAAGAAACTTGGAATCAGAGACATCTTCGATGATTTGCTTGGCGATGAGATTGTAGTGATTAACACGTACTTGCTTGATTTGAATTGCGACGGAGATTGAACCGATGTATATACAGAGGAGAGGTTTCTTCTAGAGCTTTCGCGGCATTTCCCGATGAACTGTGGAGTGTAGTCGCCTTCTAGATACTACGAGGACCATCTTAGATAAGTAAATATGAGGTTTGGGCTTATTGGATATATACTTAATTGTTAATAATTAAGCAAATATTTAGGGAGTAAATAATTAATGAACAGCTTTTTATGATATCAAACCCGCCATTTTATTTTACTTTCATATTAACCCCTAGCTAGCATCTTAATTTTTTTTCTTGATTGGTTGATTCTCCCTTTAACTCCGTCGCGTATGCTCAATGTCGATCAAGCGGAGGTATCGCAGTTAATTTCAATCAAGCTAGCAGCTCTTAGACCCCTGTAAGTTTAGTTTTTGGTTAGCATTCACTAATTATTGTATGATGATTATGTGATGATGTATCTGCTTTAGCATTCAGAAATGTCAAAAGTTAACGACAGAACCGATGATTTAAGGACGCTGCGCATTGCTCGGCGTTGAATCTGGGGCTTAGTGAAGTTTTTCTACTGTCGCAATTGATCTTATGAGCGTCATTTTTAATCCTTCAGTTATTCTTATCCCTAGTTTTTGATGATTGTGTTATTGGCAATTCGAAAATTGCAACAATATTGGCATCTTTTATAATGCATAAGAGCTGGGAAAGATCGCCTTTCACCAAAGCTGCTCTCAAAACGGTATATTTAATTCTGATATGTCATGAATTCATCTTAGTTCAGGTTTAGTCAACGTGCATTGCTTTTGATTTGGCATGAATTTATTTTGCGCACACACCTTCCAGCTTGAAAGCATTGAGGCGTTGAACCAGTTTCTTGTGAAGCATAAGAAGGATTATGTGGATTTGCACCGTACCACGGAACAAGAGAGAGACAACATTGAGCAACGAAGTTTGATTCTTTTCCTTTGCTTTTATCTGATGGTAAGACATAGTTGGCTGCTAGCTACTTAAATTTTGATCACAAGCTAATTGATTGTGACAACTGTAGGGTGTTTCATATATGCATTGTGGATTAGTTGTGACTTTATCAATACTCCACTTTCAGTAGGATTTTGGAGAATTCTGTATTTTTTTACGCGACATTTCATTACCTCAGTATATGTTGTTCACTTAAGATCGTTGTTCGTAATGTTATGCAGGTCACGGGGTTTGTCAAAGCATGCAAAGAGCAAATAGAGATTCTTAAGAGTGGCATAACTTTGTGATTAATAAGGGCTATTCAACATTCGATGGAAAGTTCAGAACTTTGCACATTCTCCTTGTTACGATTTTGAGTCGAAGCGTTTCATTGCTTCAATTGAGTTTTTACAGGCAGTTGAAGCAAAGAAGAACGTCGAGCTCGGGAACAAGGAGTTGACGCGGGCGATTCAGAGGAATAGCAGTAGCAGAACTTTTCTTTTTCTTTTTCTGAATGTTCTTACCTCTGCAGTTCTGTTTCTTGATTGGTATAGCTAAGTTGATGTTATTTATGTACAGAAAAATCCCATTCTAGGCTTGAAGATTCTGAAGTTGAGATATGCTGGTCCTATTTAATATTTGAAAATTGTTTAATATTTAAAAATTACTATAAAACTACATTATTTTCTAGGGGCAAAGTCAAATTCCCACTTTGCTTCCACTCCACATGTACAGTACAGCTATCCCTTATTTTATTTTTATTTCTAATTAATTCCTCGTTAAGTCAAAGATAAAGCTCTCGTGACGAACACTAAATAGATCTTGAGCAGAAGAGAAATCAATATATAAATCTTTGTCGCTTCCCATTCCACCAACGATAATTATTTTTCTGTGATTTGATTCCTTTTGTTGCATTCGAATTCCACTGTTTTTCGTATTCGCCATTTCTCTTCAGCCCTAAGGAATCGAAACTTGTGTAGTCGATCCGGTGCCACTGTTCACATCAGCGATCGAACATGTCGGCGATGAAACCCACGAGCCGGTTCTTCACGATCGGCTTGGTGGCGGCGTGGTACTCATCCAACATCGGGGTTTTGTTGCTGAACAAGTATTTATTGAGCAATTACGGATTCAGGTACCCGATCTTCCTCACAATGTGCCACATGACGGCGTGCTCCTTGCTGAGCTACATCGCGATTGCGTGGCTGAAGATGGTGCCTATGCAGACGATAAGATCTAGGGTTCAGTTCATGAAGATCTCGGCTCTGAGCTTGATCTTCTGCGGTTCCGTTGTGAGCGGCAATGTTTCGTTGAAGTACCTTCCCGTCAGCTTCAATCAGGCGATTGGGGCCACGACGCCCTTTTTCACGGCCGTATTTGCTTACATGATTACTATGAAGAGGGAGGCGTGGGTGACGTACTTGACCCTTGTGCCCGTCGTTGCTGGGGTGGTTATTGCCAGTGGGGTATGTGGATTTGTTTGGTTTTTTTTTTTTTGGCTTTTATTTCTGTGTTGCTTGTGTTTTTGTTGATACCTGATGTTGTGTTGAGTGATTTTTGTTTACTTGTTATGAAGTTTCTTGAACTCGGAAGTTTGTTCATTTTTCATGCTTTGGAGATGGATTATGGGCCATATGAAATCGTTGTTCTTGGTTTACTGCTGAGAAACTTAGTGTTCTGTGTGCCTTTCGTTGCTGCTAACTTTGCCTTTTTTTATTTAGTAGAAGCTTTTTGGGAGTTTTCAACTTTCCGTGTATAGGATGAAAAAGAAAGTGAAAACATTGAGCAGCCCGTAATGCTAATATCGAAATCGAGTCATTACATTGGAAATTGGAAGCCCAGTTGTATCTTTAGTTGATTACTGCAAAAGTTTAAGAACGAGCAGTGTACTTATATATTATGATTCTAAATTACTTGAACATTTTACATTCCTCCAAATGATATATGTTCGTCTGATTCTTTTTCTCTCTGTTTTAATGTTAGGGCGAGCCAAGTTTTCATTTATTTGGATTCATCATGTGTATCGGTGCCACAGCTGCAAGGGCACTGAAATCAGTTGTACAGGGTATTTTGCTTTCTTCTGAAGGGTAAGATTTCTTTACCCGTGCTTGTATTTTATGTTACGCGTAGTACTACGTTGCTCGAATTCCTAATCGTTACGAGACTATTTCTGTTTTCTTGAATATTTACTTTTCTTCTTTTCCATTGAAGGGAAAAGCTGAACTCCATGAATCTGCTCCTGTACATGGCTCCTATAGCCGTCGTCCTCCTCCTTCCCGCAACTCTCTTCATGGAAGAAAACGTAGTTGGCATCACATTGGCCTTGGCACGCGATGATTCTAGAATCATTTGGCTACTGCTCTTCAATTCCTCACTCGCGTATCTCGTAAACCTCACCAATTTCTTGGTGACAAAGCACACTAGTGCCTTAACACTTCAGGTGCTTGTCTCTTCCTTGTTTAAGTTCTCTTCTAGTATTGATCAGTGTATGTAAGAACGTTGAGAATATACAAACACAAGTGCCTAATCATCGGGTTGTGTTGCATAAAGGACTTCTTTATTAACTAATTTCCCGTCAAAATATTACACAGGTCCTCGGTAACGCAAAAGGTGCAGTAGCAGTAGTAATCTCGATATTGATCTTTAGGAACCCTGTTTCTGTCACGGGAATGTTTGGCTATAGCCTCACTGTCCTCGGTGTCGTTCTCTATAGCGAATCGAAGAAACGTACTAAATGATTCAGCAACTCAAAGAAGCATCGCCTGCAAATCTCTGTGGAAGTGGGTGGCGCGAAATGTATCATCATCATATATACATACGGATGCAAATTCTTCAGTCCATTGTTGCCTGAAAACTGGGAGAATAAAGCTTCTCTATTTTATTTTTTTTCAAGTCTTACAAGCATGTGACTCTTCATTCTTTCCACTGCTAGTTAGCTTATCATAGAGCACGGAAAATTGGCTTAATATTCTATCTTACTATTGTGTTACTTCGATTTGTTGATGAAAGAAATCTAACATCCTACGATTTGCGTCACAACCACTTGTCACGTATGTTTCATTCGTAATCGAAATCGATGGACAAAACTTAAAAAACTGAAAAGAAACGTTAAAATTTGATTGTGTTTCCTCTATCATGTCACATCGAGCCTCAGATGAGTATATTTGATTTGATTCTGAGTCTTAAAAGTATTTGCATTACGGTCTTTGTATACTTACTTGCATTTGCATAGAGAGGGCTTTTCTGTCACACACAACAAGAGTGAACAAACTTGTATTATTACAATGAACCAAAGCAAGTCTTCATCATAGTGAACAAACTTATTACAATGAACCAAAGCAAGTCTTCATCATGGTGACCTTTGTTCGATTCAAATTCGAACTACGATTGGCTTGTAATCAACAACGATGATTTTCTCTACATGGGTCCCAAAAACATCAGCAAAGGCGACGTGCTCGGGGTGAACGAGATAATCCGCAACGCCTTGCATGCTCTCGAACCTCACTTCGAACACGTGAGTGAAGCCCTCGTGCAAGTTCTCAGTGCTAACATCTTTACCCCTGAGAGAATTAAGAAGACACAATGAAGAAGAATCAACAACCATGAACAAGCAGTTATGGAAAAATTTGCAAGTGCAGCACACAGTGTTGCGTTAGGTTCATGTCGTTTTCAGGAATTTAAAGTCAGTCTCAGCACGAAATCAAAGAGGATGATCATACATATACACAGCAGAGAAACAATTCGAAATTCAGATGAGCGAGCCCTAAATCAGCAAATACAGGGAACGGTGATGAAGTAACGGGGGAGATTATTCACAAAATTGATAAAATCATTACCATTTGAAGGCCTTCACGGACGGTATTCGATCAACGAGATCGGTGAATTGTTTGACCAATTCTTCAATCTGTTGATCGGCGACTCCGTCCTTGAATTTCACCAGAAGCAAGTGGCTTACTGTTTGCTGATCAACCTCCTCCATGATGCGATTGATGATCTCAGGTCAAAGCTTATCTTCGCAGATTCTGAAAAAAAAAAGGTAGTAAATGGAATATGCTTCGACTCTTGGAATTTTTGCAATCAGTGAGTGCCCTATTTAACTTTTAAGGCTTCGGTGATGGGTCGGATTAAAACGGGTCAATTTAACCCATACCCGCGAGATACGAGTCGGATTTTCACTCCGCATGCGTCAACTGCCAAGCTAACCGAATCTTCCCGCTTAAAGAATGCATAACAAATCATTCTCTCTCACGCGCACTGAAAACACGCCGGCGAAAATGCTTCTCGTTTTCGCCTTCCTCCTCCTCCTCTCCGCCGCCAACACCTCCGCCACTCTCGTCGGAGTCACCTACGACCCGAACACACCAGACATTCCGCCGCCGGAGCGCGTCGTCCAAACCCTAATCTCCAACCGCATCACCGCCGTCCGCATCCTCCACCCTACACCGGAGGCGATCCGCGCCTTTTCCAACTCCAACATCTCCGTCCTACTCACGGTCCCCAACCACCACCTCGCTTCGTTCGCCGGAAACCGCTCCTCAGCCGCCCGATTCCTAGCTTCCACGGTGCTGCCCTATCATCCCCGGACCAAAATCTCTCTCATCTCAGCCGGAAACGACCCCCTCACCACCGACGCCACCGTCGACGCCTACGGCGACCCCTCCACCACTCTCCTACACGCCATAAGAAACCTCAGAGCCGCCCTCCAAGATCTAGGGCTTGAAGCCATACCCGTCTCCGCGACCTTCTCCTTCACCTCCATCATGACCACTTCTTTCCCGCCTTCAGCTGCGGAATTTCAGGAGCCCACCGCGACGCTTGTTCTTCGTCCGCTGCTTCAATTCCTATCGGAGACGAACTCCTCTTTTCTAATCAACCTCTACCCTTACAGCGTCTACAGAATCAACTCCCAAATCCCAGTGGGCTACGCTCTATTTCAACAGAGCCCCTTCAATTTCAGAGACGACGTCGTCACGGGAGTGAGATACAGAAATCTCTTCGATATGATGGTGGATGCTATCATCGCCGCCATGGCTGTCTCCGGCCACGAGAATATTCCGGTGGTGGTGGCAGAAACCGGGTGGCCGTACGACGACGACAGTGGGAGATACGCCGAGATGTACCTCAAGGGCTTGGTCGAGCATCTCAGATCCGGCGAAGGGACGCCGCTGAGGAGAGAAGGCGCGGCCGAGGCGTACTTATACCAGCTGTTCGATGACGATAATGAAGAGATGGGTGCAAACGGTACAACAGTGAGTGGGAAGAATTGGGGAATTATGTATCCCAACATGACGATGAAGTATAAGGGCTTCGATATCTCAGGTTCGATTAAAATTGATGAGATTTTTTCTGGGTCGATGATGATAGCATTAGTTCTTGGCTTTGTTAGCGTCTTCTACACGTTTGCTCATAGTTGGTGATTCTTTTGTTCTGCAGCGTACATTTCTAGTGATTAGGTATAGTGTGATGTTAATACTTGACCGATATTAGTTCATTGAATGCTGTCGATTGAAGTACCCCAGAATTGTGCAGAGCTGTGGATTTCTGGTAAATGAATCGTAATACTTTAAAGAACCATAAATCTAGCAACTGCAATGTTTTCAAAGAGAAACAGCAACAAGAACCGAGCCTTAAACTTGGAGTAGATGATCTTCCTTTCGCGAAATAAAATCAACCCGATTCAATATATGAAACGGTGGAAATGGAACACTAAATCTATCTACTCCCTTAAAAACCATTAAAAACTGTTGTTTATTTAGCATCTCCTCGGAGAGAGATGGGATTCCAAATTTAGGGCAAGAACAACTGCACGAGAGAGAGAGAGAGAGAGGTGAAGACATTATTATCATCCCAGTAGAACAACCTGTGACCACAGTGATTAGGCGGACCCAAATGTGATGGGAAGTGGGATTTGAAGGAACAATATAATAATTTTAACTCTCCATTTGTTACATATATATTTTCCCTATTTATTTGATAATAACTGTACCGAGGTAAATGTGGAGGAAGGAATTATGATTCTTGCCATGAAAAGTATTATTTTGTAACAAAAAAAAGCGGGGTCACCTACCAAGGCAACAATGAACGACTGAGACTTTGTAGCATAACAACATACAATATTCATATCATTTCCAACCTCCTCACAAATGAATTATTCTCTTATGTACTTAAAAATAAAAATAGCGAGCTATATCCATGCGGTATATATAGACCTGAAAAGGGAAAAAATCTACCCAACGCCACCAGGAAATCCCTCTTTCGAAAACTTTGCTGACCTGGCGCGGGCTTTATGACCGAATGCCAGCTCGGCGAGGTCGATAGCGCGGGCCATGGCGGAGGCTTTGCGTTCGCACTCCAACTGCTCGTCCTCGGGGGAACTGTCGGCCACTATCCCCGCCCCCGACTGGAGGTGTGCGGCCCACTCGCGACGCGTTTTCCCGTCCCTGTAGGAAAAAATCGTGTCGTGGCGCACGTCGGTGGGGAAGACGATGGTTCGGAGGGATAGCGCCATGTCCATATCCCCCAAGAACGAGATTTCCCCGATGCCTCCGCTGTATGGGCCCCGCCTCGTCGGCTCCAGCCGGTCGATTAGCTCCATGGCCTTAACCTAAATGAAAACAGTCAGAAAAGGAAGTTTCGGTGCCTTGTTCGTTTGCTCGTATAAATACCCGAAAAGGAAAGGATGTATTTAATAACCTTAGGGGCTCCACTAACAGTCCCCACGGGCAAAGCAGCGGAGAGAGCGTCCCACGCAGTGAGGTGATCGAGCAGCTCCCCCGTGACCTGTCCGCGCAGTTCATTACAACAAGATTATGAAACCGATACACACACTGTGGTTGCTAGAGAATCGTTGAGGTCAACATTTGAAGGAAAAAAAGAAAGAAAAGAGGTTGATATTATAGAAGAACTACCGTTGAGCTTATGTGCATCACGTGGGAATACCGTTCCACGGTCATCAGCTTTTCTACTTTGACAGAGCCCCCTTTCGAAACCTGCATTGGGAGGGAATAATCGCCGGGATCGACAAAGTGCACAAGTTTTGGGAGGAGTTTCGTAATTTCTCTAATTTGGGAGGCTTTTATGCGATAATACATGCACTTGCTTGCCTTTCCGACGTCGTTTATAGCCAGATCCACAAGCATGACGTGTTCGGCGCGTTGCTTTTCGTCCTTCAGCAAGTTCGTCGCCAACGTCTCATCTTCATGAAACGTGTTGCCTCTTCTAGCAGTACCAGCCAATGGTCGGTTCACAATTATTTTCTGCAATTATTTAACTTTTCTGTTTATTAATATCGTGTGCTTACATATACAGCGCGCGAACATTTAATTATATTACCTTCTTTACTCGTGTAAGGATTTCTGGGCTTGCAGCAACAAGAATGCAGCCTCTTGCCTATCACAAAGCAGAGTTATAAGTGAATGATGATGCGCAGTGAGTGATGGCTTAAAAACTGAATACTTTTTTTTTTAAAGGAAGTACCTGCAAGTAACTCATGGATGGGCTTGGATTTACGACTCTCAACGCTCGGTACACTTCGAAAGGATCAGCGAATGTTCTCTTCTCAAACCGTTGGCTCAGTACAATCTGAAAGATGTCCCCTGCCAAAATATGTTCTTTCGCTTGCAAAACAGCCTTCATGTATTCTTCGCTTGACATGTTTCTATCATCTGAGGCAACACCGAAGCTATTTATGGGTAGATCAACGAGGCCTGGAGAGAGCCAGGGGCTTTGAAAAGAGAAAATGAAGGGATCATTAAGCGCAAATGGAATTTTTTTTAAAGTTAAAATTAAGACGTAATAAAACTCACGGATCAATATTATGTACTTTGGAAGCCAATGTTTCCAAGCGCTTTATTCCTTCTCTGTAAGCCGTTTTAGCGGATGCGTAACGGTTTAACTGCACCCAGTGGATGATATATGCTCTCTGAGAAAAGGGAAGAGAGAAAGGCTTTAATTATGTCAAGAATAGGGTCAAAGAATCAAGGAAAGGTTGCATATAGCTGCTGCATAGGCTTTAATGCCTATCTAAATTTGATGCAATACATTGCTAAATATACACAAATTCAGATGTAGCTTATACCTTTTCCACGTGATCAAACACAACTACATCATCATATAGTCCAAGGTGAATATCGGGCAGCTTTCGATCATCTTTTGGCGCATTTGAGAAAGGGAGCTTTCTCTTCTCTGTGTAACGAACCGTATCGTACGAGAAAAAACCAACCCATCCGCCTGCAGAAGATCGTATTAGATTTTGTTTAGAGAGGTTATATTGACGGCAAATTCATATATAGAAAAATAATTGTCAAAACAGAGATCCTCACCACAAAATGCATCTGGAAGTTCTACAATTAGCTGTGGTCTAAAGCTTTCTGAAATGTTTTGAGGGATCTTCATTGGATCTTCGACGATTCTCTCAATTATTTCACCAGATTCGTGATCGAGAATTGTAACCAGGTTCTCTTTAGCCAAAACTTCCATGGCAGGTTGTGCCCCGATCACACTGAAACGACCCTGCCAACAAAATTCAATGGCCAACTTCCTGCAACATTTAATAAATTCGCGTAGCTATGTGTGTGTGTGTGTGTGTGTATGTCAGAGAGAGATAAGAGTTGCTTCATACCACACTTGATGCACGAAAACCCTGCTCTACCGATTCGAAGAGGAAGCTTGGAGAGTCGCGGTCATCTTCTTCAACTAAACATCGGTATGCTAACACCGGTGTCAAATGATCCGAAAATATTGATTGATAAAGAGGAACCAAATTTCCTTTCTCCGATGCTTCAAGGAACCTCTTTTCGTCCTTACCTGGAATTGATGCAGCCAAGTCCATTTGCATTCATACACATAGAAAAGGAAAATAAGGGGACCAGGAATTCGAGAAACCAAATAGGAACACTGGGAACAGACAGAAACCATAATAGAGAACAAATTATAACAGCTAGTCGGAGTAGAAAAGCTGTATCAACACGAACTTTTCGATAAACATGGGAGACTAATCATAATCTCATTGAAAAATCGACGTTTCTCTTTCCTTTTCCAATTTTGCCGAAAAATTAAAACAAATTCGCCATCAGTTTCATTTACATTACGTTAAACATCAAATATAACTCCAAAATCAGCCCGGCGAACACATCTATGTATATCACCGGAGGATGATGCAGAAACAATAAATCAGACGGACCTAAGCAAGTAGATTCCGAAGCACAGCATTGGAATGTCCGATGCCGTAAGGCGACGGTTAGGCTGGATAAACTTACGCCGTCGAAAGAAGCCGTTGATTTCCGCCGGAGTATTGTAGGCCACGGCCTGTGACGAAATGTCGAAGCTTGCATTTGAATAGCCAGAGGAGAAGAAAAAAAACACAGCACCGAAGTCCGAACGTGAGAAAGAGAGAGAGAGAGAGTGGCGCGATTTGGTGTGGCCGCGAATATAGAAGCAAGCGACAATATATACAAGCAAGCGTTTTTTTTTTTTAATATTTTTGGATTTTCTTTTTATAAGTTTATGTTTATCGACATAATCAGTAATCTAATTCAATAGTTGTAACTGCAATCAATATAAAATTTATATATTGGTCAACGGCCATAACATAATCCAGCTGAAGTCCCATTTTATTTACTAAAAAGTTTATTAAAATTTTGATAATATATTTCCCTTTTCGATTGGCCAATAATAGTAACTTTTAATTGACTTTATTTCGACTGTCGCTTTTCAGTTTTTGTTTAGCCAAAAACAGTTCATTATTAGTGTTAATTGTATTACATGACCAATCATAAACGATTATCTAGAAAGTCGTGATATGAATAACATAAACTGCATGGAACTTTAATTAATTGTCCCCTATCGCAATATTAAATTATTGACCCCTTTATGAATTTTAATATTATACAAATATCTCTATTACACATCTTCTTTGCTTATATTTCTGAACGAGGGATAACACGTTGGTTACGTTGGCGTGAATCATTCTTTGAATTATTGAGTGTTTAATATAATACATATATCTATTTCAGTTATTACTGGGACATTATGAATGCAAGCTCATTACTAATGACTTGGTAATAGTATTACGGGTTATGATGTTTTATAAACTTTTTGTATTTAAATTCTAAAATGTATTGAATTATTTAGACAAATATCACAATAGCCTAACACTAAGCTATTATTCGCGAAAAAAAATTAACAACAAGCTATTCCCGTATGGACCACTATTGGGCTTTTAAATGGGCTTAACGGTTCTTGAATGTCAAATTTTATATGGGCTCAGTCAGGCCACTGATAAGTAAAAGGCTTTCAAAGGATGGATTTTGGTTTGTTTGAGAGGATCCTTTTCTACCCGTTGTTGGAACTATTTCCAAATGAAGCTTTGAATTTGCATGTTTAAGGTTATCCGATCCTGACCCGACGGGTTCCGGACTCTATCTGACCCGTTTAGGGTCACTACTCTACTCACTGAGAGTAGCTACTGCAAACGAAGTAGTGGGCCTAGATTTCGAAAGAATCGAAGAGCAGAAAAATAGTCAAAAGAGAGCAAAACATAATCAACGATATTGCTGCACTTTGCACCAAATAGTCAAAAAAGTGAAGAAACACAAATCGCGCAATTACCGCTGCTCTGCAATTATGGGTTTTTGCATGCAAAGCTAGAAAAATAATACTCGACAAAGCTTTACAATCTCCCACACACATTCGAAGGCAGCAACCAAGCAATGTCGACTCCATTTCGCTTCTTCGTTACAGTCTTGTTTCTTTCCTGTGCTTTCTTCATAAGCTCAAAAGCCCAAGACTTTGAGACCGCGAAGAACAATGGGACGATGGTACCATCAGCATCTCCGCCGGTCAACGGAGAATCGTCAACAGGCGGCGATGATGGCGACGAGCAAGGAATCAACGGCCCAGATCTCGTCCTAGCTCCTCGGAGAACATACAGAAAAGACCCTCTAAATCACTTCAGCAGATACGCAGGAGGCTGGAACCTCCACGACCGCCATTACTGGGCTTCCGTTGCCTACTCTTCGAGCACCCTCCTCTTCGTCATCGCAGCCCTCTGGTTTCTAGCATTCGGTCTTTTTCTGGTTCTCACCATTTTCTTCCACTGTCGAATGAAGAAACCGTCTCCTCCTCCTCCTCCTCATCATCATCATCGTCGTCGTCGTGCTGCTCGTTTCGAGATTCCCCACACGATCTCCCTCGTTCTACTGATCCTCTTCGGCGCCGTCGCGGCAATCGGGTGCGTAATCTCCTACACGGGACAGGAAAAGTTTCGATCGGGCTTGCAAAAGAGCTTAAACCTCCTCGAAACCCAAGCGGATTCAACTTCGTCCACTTTAAAAAACATGTCGGAATCTTTCTCCACGGCGAAGCAGGTCAACGTACTGAGCCAAGTCTCCCTCCCTCCGACGGTCCAAAACGACGTCGACCGCGTCCAATCAAAGCTCGACTCCGCAGCCCTAACGCTCACCGCGAAACCCGACGAAAACTCTGCGAAGATCAAGAAATTCACGGATTCGACCAAATTGGGGCTCATCTTAGTCTCAATCTTCATCGTCCTCCTAATCTCGCTCGGGCTAGGGTATTCGATCTTCGACACGAAGCACATCGTCTACGTATTACCAATCTCGGGGTGGCTCGTGATAACGGGAGCCTTCGTAATCTGCGGAATCTTCCTGACCCTCCACGAGGCGACGGGAGACGCGTGTGCATCCATGGCCCAATGGGCCCAAAATCCTAAGCCCAATACGGCCCTCGAAGATCTACTCCCCTGCGTGGACTCCGACGCTTCGATGGACGCACTCAACATGACGAAGGAAGCCACGTCGCAGCTGGTGGACGTGATCAACACGGTCATCACCAACGTTTCCAACATCAACTTCGCGCCCAACTTCGTACAATTCTATTACAACCAATCGGGCCCGCTCGTGCCGAGCCTGTGCAACCCGTTCCGCCGCGACCTGACGGACCGGGAGTGCGCCGGCGGGGAGGTGGCCCTGAGCGACGCGAGCCGGGTCTTGGGCGGCTACGTTTGCGGGACCTCGCCGAGCGGGATTTGCGTGACCGTGGGCCGGCTGAACCCGAGCCTGTACGGTCAGCTGAACGGTGCGGTGGCGGTGGGCTACGGCTTGTATCGGTCCGGTTCGTTCTTGGTGGAGTTGGGTGAGTGCGAGTTTGCGAAGAGGACGTTTTCTGATGTTCGTGGCTTGTATTGCGATGGGCTCGTGAAGGGTAGTAGGCAGGTGTGCGTTGGCTTGGCTTTGGCGGCTGTGGCTGCTGCGTTGTTCTTAGGGGTTTGGGTCGTGTACGCGACGGAGAGACGGCGTCGTTTCGATGGTAGTAAATCAAGAGGACATGTCTACGTTAAGGAGGCAAGTAGTACACGTACACCAAGGCGTGACTAATTGTGGGATGTTTGTGTAGTATTCAAAAAGTTAATTTGTCTTGAAAATATTAAAAATTAATCATGCGTGTTTGTGGGGCTCAAAGCCTAAAAGGGTGCTTTTAAATAATATATCGTCATGATTAACAAAGTGCACGTTATCATCTTTAGAATAAATTAAATGCATAGTGGCTTACAACGTCTTGGAGATTTTGTTTCATGCACATATTGGAGATGGATGTAATGATAAAATCTTACTGTGTTACATCGTCAAACATCATCGGCATCGCTTCCTCCGACCCGATAGTTTCTTCCCTCGGGGCCTGAAATCTTAAACCTGTTTGCACGAAAGTGTGTACATAAACAATTATCGATTTGTTGCCTCGTAGCGATATAGGAAAGTGATGAGGAAAGTACCAACCGTTCAAGAACAGATTTGCCTTCTTTATACTTTTGACTCTTTTCGTGGGCAATTTCCTGCGAAAATAATAATTGAATTTGTTCGTTGCCAAATTATTCGCGATAAAAAATTGAAAGCAAGCAAAGGTTCTACTGCTCCAAACAATGAAAATATTACGTATTTCCATCCAACACAAGAACCACATCGAACGCAGAAGATGTCTGCAACGGTGTGGAGTCCGGTCATCATCAACCTGTCTTCTTTCTCACCGAGCGTGACGTTTGCTCTGTAATAATAAGAAAGAAAGAACTAAAGATTAATATACCTACAAAACCATCCCATGGTAGCTGATCTTATTTTTTCAGAGACTTTTCGTGAGGAGCAAATCTGATTTTGTTTTGAGTACCAAACGTAGTTAAGAAGCTGATAAAAAAATAATGGAAATCTTACACTTTCTCGAAGAGGTAAGCTTTCCCATGTCTGCATTGAAAAGACTGAAGCAAACAACTGTGAGAAAAACAGACAATTTGTACGACGATGGATCTCTAACATACTACAAGCTCAATCCAAAGAAGTGCGGTACTCGTAAAAAGAGAGTAGATAAGCTAATTAAACAAACTGTTAAATTTCGATTATCGGGGCCCACGCACACGCGCCTCACGTAAGAAGGGGTGACCGTATAAGTTTGATGGGATTCCTTACAAAAACCAATTGGTGATAGTAGGAGTGGCCCAACAAGCTTATTACCGGTTCATTTTTCTCGCCGTAATCAATGTGGGACACTTGGCCTCACATGTGATAGTCTTCACACAAACCGATCCCGATAGCGGTTCACTATTCGGGTTCTATAGTGTCTGAATCGTGTACGAAACGGTCCAAACTTTACCACATTATCTCATCTATCATGTTAAATCGGAGGGTTCAAACTTCAAACCTAAAACTAAATTGCAAAATGAGCAGCCTCAGCTTGTAAAACGAGTAATGTTCTTTTCTAAACGCAAGATAAATTTTTCAACTCCCAGAAAAGGTGATGACGCATGAACACCGTAAAATCTCATAGGATTTCCCAAGATTGAAAGATCAACTGCCGCAGAATCACAATGTCGCATTCATGCTGAACATTAAGATAAAACAGTAGCGCACAGGAAAGGAATTGGTTCTTGTCCTCTCCTAGATGTAAGATTGCTGCCTTAATCGATCGGATATATTAAATAGGAAAGAAAAAATAAATCAAAACCTTTGAGATGATGTCCTCGGTGATAGCAAGATGAGTCCCACAGTGCTTGCAGCTGTAGATCTTTCCTTCAAGGGTCACCGCGAAGATTCTGCCCATCTTTTTCAGAAGCTAAATCCGTGGAAAATTAGGGGAAATAAATTAAAAATGGCAGCGCGAAGCAAATTCAGCAAACACGGAGAATCCGAGCAATCACATCACGAGAATAAATTTTTCTTTTACCAAAATTGCTAGATTGATTGGGCGTTACGGAAACGGATAAAGCAAGCCCAATATTAAACGGCAAGAACTGGATATAAAAAACAATAAAAAAAATTATATTCCACCGTGGTTGGTTTCCGATGAATATATTATATATATATATATATTTCAGATAGAAATAATCTTAAATGCAGCACATCTCCATGGCTACGTGTACACCGTCCACGTCGACACCTGTACTGCAACTCAGCATCGAACTCTTTGACCTTTTTTCTCTTTTATTAATTTAGTAATGACGCTGTAATTGCACTCTTGGGCTCCACCAAATAAGAAAAAGCCCATGATAATTTCAATAAGGCCCATCGAAAAGCCCAACGTCGAGCTTTTACACACTTCCTCAAATGAAGACACGTGTCGGTGAAAAACCAACAGCAGCGTAACACATAAGCCAACTGCTGCGCTGTTTCCATTTGTCTCGCTTTTAAGTAGCAAAAAAAGAAAATGAAAGAAGCGAAGAGATATTCATTCATACAATAATACAATGGATGATCGTAAAGCTAAGAGTCCGTCGCCGCCGCAACCTGGTGGTGAGCTGTACTCTCCCGGCGAACGCGCAAGAGTTCATCCGGCGGCAGAAGATGAAGCGAAGCCGGAGGAGGATGGCTTAGGTCAGGGAGATTTGTACTCTCCTGAGAAGGCTAAGAAGCTGGACGTTGACCGTCGTCGTCAATCCATGGTAAGGTCAAAATAGTCTTTTTACTTTCTTTTGTTAAACATTTAATAGGCTGTTGAAATTTTTATTTAAACAGGCGAAGGAAGAAGAGACAGCTCAGAGGAACAAAGCAACCGGCAATAAGCACCAGATTTCTAGGCTGTAATTTTCTCGTGTGTAATATTGTAACGTCTGGTTAATTAAAAAATAAATAAAATCTTAATGTATTCTAAATGATCATTAATTATTAGACATTCAATAATAACACAGTACAGAATGCGAAAGGCCAGCGTAATAAATATATAATTCGATCGATATTCCGCGGATAATCAAAATAAATATTCTCGTCGAAAATTATTAAAATTAATATAAATAGCAAGAAGAACAATTCCAAAGTTGCATGCCAGCCACATGCATAAAATATTATGAGTGTATGCATTTAATTTACATGTGAATTTAATCGGATCAAGGGGTGCGGTTTCAATAAATAATTGAAAAGCAACATCCATGATTAAGTTATACTGATAGCTATTGCCATCATAAAAGCAAGAAAGCATATATGATGTTGATTATGAGAATATATACGAAACCATATTTAATGAAACTCACACACACGACTAGTAATAATTATATCGGTGAATGTTTCATGGTTGGAAATGCTAATTGCTATGATATATGAAACTCGGAAATATTATTAAACAAAGATACGGAGCTTTTAGCATAAGACATATAAGCTTAATATATATATATTAAAGAAATCATGCGTTTACACGTTTATTAGAAACGAGTAGATCTATTTGGCTTCACATGGAAGTGATTCTTGCTTAGTTTAATAAAATTTAGTGAAAGGGCCATCTACTAAAGTTGCTCCCCTTTAATTTTTTATTATAAATATGCTCTACATTATTTTATTTTATATTCTTGGATCTGCAACGACTTGGCTTTAAAAACCTTCTGTCATCTTTCTTCTGCCGAGAGGCCATTACCTTCCCATCATGTCACCGTCCACTACATGCGATATAATTTCTACATACATTGGAACATGATAAATAATGTTTTAATAAATAATCTCAAACGCTCCAAGCTTCATAACTTTTCTAAAATTTTTTTACTCAAAAAGTGACTTTGTGCTGTCTAAATAAATTCATTAGAAAATGATTCGAACGTGTCAATTGACCATAGTTTTAAACTAATATTCTTGAGAACCTTCCCTTTATTACCCAAAGTTTTTATTATATTACCAATATCCAACTACTTAAGACATACACAACATCGCTTCCAAGAAACAACCCATCCCATTTAATTTACATACATATAACAACCCAACGCGTTACAAATTGTATCTGCAAACACACTCAAGCACACGCATATATATATATAGAGAGAGAGAGAGAGACATGCACATATCCACATTCACCTTACACGAACCTAGCAAATAAAAAGACCTAAATTTGTTTCTATTTAATCGATCCATCATCAACATGGGAAGCTACAATTATTACAAGATCTTAGGATGCTTTACCCGCAAGTTCAAGATAAACGAGGCCGAGACTCCGCCGGAGGTGAAGGAGGCGTTTCGCCGGTACACCGGACAGTCCGAGAACGACGGAGGAGGTGGGACCCAACACATGGGAGCCGATCAGCTGCAGAGGTTTATGTCGGAATATCAGGGAGATCGAGAGTGTACTGTCTCCGATGCGGAAGGTACGATCCACGAGGTTCTCCGCCGTCGCCACCGCACCCGTCGGAGGCAGGCCGCGTTGACTTTAGAAGACTTCTTCTACTTCTTGTTTCAAGATGATCTCAATGGGCCCATCAACCCCGAGGTACCCATTTGCATTTAATATTTTTTGTTTTTTGGGTTAGCTCGATGATGATGATGCAGCTAATTTTGATCTGCTTTTACCAAATCATTGAAATACTAATAACACTAATAATAAAAAAAAATATTGTGCACCGATATGAAATTTTTTCTCATATTATAAAATATATATTTTACAAGAGGTATGGCAATTTCACATTTATTAGTAAAAAGACAAATCAAAGGTCGTCATTATTGGAGTAAGGTGGACCCACATCGCATAAGCTTTAACGAATTATTATTACCTAAGAATATAAATTGACGTTGTCTAAAGTAAAGCGGGCATTTTCTGGTCTAAAAGTAGTGGACGACAAGTAACTTTTAAGGTTGTAAGAACTAAGAAGTAATAAAATTGAAATGACGTGATAAAGATATATCAATGCAATACTTATCCTTTTTCGTATCAAATTTTCATATATTAAATTGAATGTCAATTAAGTGCTTAATTAACAGTTAATTCTACTTTGAATGCAAATTTAATTTGATTATTATTATTATTATTATTATTATTATTATTATTATTATTATTATTATTATTATTATTATTATAGGTTCACCATGACATGAAGGCTCCACTGCAACACTACTACATATACACGGGACACAATTCCTACTTAACTGGGAACCAACTCAGCAGCGTCTGCAGCGAAACGCCGATCATCGAAGCTCTCGAGAACGGCGTTAGAGGCATAGAGCTCGACCTCTGGCCCAATTCTTCCAAAACCGACATCCACGTTCTTCATGGAAGGTAATAAAATCATTACATAATTAACAATTGATAATAATAATAATAATAATAATAATAATAATAATGATAACGATGATAATTTTGTGTTTTGTTTAATAATTTGAACTCGTTTGCAGGACTCTGACGACTCCCGTAACACTAATCAAGTGTCTGAGGTCAATTAGAGACCACGCCTTCGTTAAATCGCCTTACCCTGTTATAATCACCTTAGAGGATCATCTTACACCAGATCTTCAGGCTAAAGTGGCCGAGGTAAAGATTTGTGCAATAATAATTATATATGAAAATCTGGGTTTTGTGTGAGAAATTTTTCTTGCTCATGATTCTTTTTTAGATGGTCACCCAAGTGTTCGGAGAAATGCTTTACTACCCCGAATCGGAGCTCGACGAATTCCCGTCCCCGGAGGACCTGAAGCACAGGATCATACTCTCCACCAAACCTCCGAAAGAGTTGACCGTCGGGTCGAAGAGCAACAGCAAAGTCACTTCCACCGAGATCGAAGAAACAATGTCGGGGGAGACATCTAAACCCAACCCCGAACCCGAACCCGACAAGGTTATTATTCATATTCATTGTATTTTACGGGATATAAACTAAGGATTAATTTTTTTTATTCATTTATTACGATAAATGCGAAGCAGACGAGCGAAAACAGCGATCAGGACGAAGAGGACGACGGCGACGCGTCTCAGAAACTATCGCTGAACGTGGGCCCGCCGGAGTATAAGCGTCTCATAGGCATACAATCGGGGAGCGGGAAGAACGGCTTAAAGAACGCTTTAAGGGCCGACACGAACGGTATGTTGATTCGGCTTAGCTTGAACGAGCAGAGGTTCCTAAAGGCCGTCACTTTGTACTCGCAAGATGTTATAAGGTATACGTGGCATATTTCTTGCATAGATGGGAAGATTTGTTATTGAATTTGTTAAAAATTTGCGTATAGATTTACTCGGAAGAATCTACTGAGGGTTTACCCGAAGATAACGCGGGTGACCTCGTCGAACTTCGAGCTGATTCAAGCGTGGGTGCACGGGACTCAGATGGTGGCCTACAACATGCAGGTCGGTTTCGTATAATGGTAAATCGAAATACTTTTTTTTTCCATGAATTTGATAGTTAGTCATATATATAAATGTTTGATCTGATTATAGGGACATGGAAAGAACCTTAGGATGATGCACGGGATATTTCGATCCAACGGAGGATGTGGCTACGTAAAGAAACCCGACAACCTCATGAAGACGGGCCCGGACGACCAAGTCTTCGATCCCAACAAGCCATTGCCGGTCTCCAAAACATTAAAGGTGGCATAATCTTAAATTATATTAGGTGAAGTGTCCATTTAACATGTTATCAGATTCAGATAAAAAAGGTCAAGAATACGAATCCTCATGACAATTCACTTGAAAATATTACGAGTCGAAGGTTTGATAAGAAATAAATCAGCCAAAACGCGAGGAGTCTGTGTTGAACATTCTTGTAAGGTTAAAAATGGATTTCAATTATGATGATTTGTACCTTCATTTATTGGTTCTTTCCTAAAGTATATGAGGTCATCATTTTTGATTCGTAGTTTCATCCGGTTCGAACAGATAAACATATACGCGGGCGACGGATGGCGCAAGGACTTCAAACACACGCACTTTGACACTTATTCTCCTCCGGATTTTTACACTAAGGTCAGAAAAAAAAATATATAAGACCGCGGAACAAATCGAATTATCGAAAATCTCTTCCATGTAATAATTTTCGTATGCAGATATACATAGCGGGCGTGCCGGGGGATTGGGCGAAGAAGAAGACGAGGGTGATCGAAGACGAGTGGACCCCACACTGGGACGAAGAGTTTTTATTCCCTCTGACGGTTCCCGAGCTCGCTCTGGTGAGGATCGAAGTGCGGGAATACAACGTGTCCGAAAAGGACGTCTTTGCGGGCCACACTTGCTTGCTTGTGTCTGATTTAAAACCTGGGATTAGGTCGGTCCCGTTGTACGATGAGAAGGGTTCCAAGTACAAATCTGTTAGGCTTCTCATGAGGTTTCAGTTTGAGTGAAAAAAGAAGTTTGTTTTGTTGCTGCTTGTTGTGTGTTCTTACATGATGATGATGCTTTTTTAGTGCTGGAGGAAGAGTGACTGCATTTGTATAGTGATGCAACGTACTACTACATAGTATTTTTTTTTATTTTCAATGATAATCAGGTCTTTGTTTGAAGTAATTCAACGTTACGATGTGACATAAGTATCATTGGGATGTGGATGAAAGTAATAAATAGTTATTGTGGGTTGATATGTCATTTGCTTATTAATGATATTGAAATATTATTTTTGTTTAATCATGCGTAAAGTCGAGCATTATAAATATAATATCATATATAACTCTAGTAGTAACCCACGATGATAGCTCAAGTTTTTTGGGGTGACGGTAAAAATGGGAATATCATCTCACGTAATGATCTAGACTAAACAAACATGTTACGAGTGATCTACCATGATTGTTTTGAAAGGTAATCCAAAACTAGCACTTCCTTGTATACGAAATAATAAAAATGTTCATTGGTGCATACGCATTCATGTATCATTTGACCAACGACTATTTATGTGATGAAATCCAGATCAATTATCATGGCGCCAGAAGAAAATAGTTTATGAAATGTCGAGTTTACCCTAAGTTGTTCGGAATATTAATTGATGTCTCAGGGAACTTATGGACATTTAGTTCGCAATTTTTTTGAACTGGCAATAACAGCGAATCACTCCCCGATCACTGGCACTTTTAATTAAGATCTCTCGACGAAGCGAAATTTCCCATTTTCGCCGTACTGATCTTGATCCCTCGGTTTATCTCTCTAGAACTCCGCTACCTCCGCCGCGCTCTCTCTAGATCTCCATCTCCATCGCCGTCGTTTCGTTTTCGGGGGGCTCGGGGTTCTGTCAGATTCGTGAATTACCATCTGATACGCCGTCGTTTTTGCTCTTTGATATATAGATCCGGATCGTAGATTCGTCGCGACCAGTCATGGCGGCTGCGAACGCTCCGATCACTATGAAAGAATCCCTAACGGTAAACTTAAGTTCACTCACTCGTGCGATTATGTTGTCGATACGGCGAGTTTTGGAATGCGTAACGATTTGATTGAATTCTCAATTCCTTATAGACTTTGATATTCTTGTAGTTTTAATTGTACTGTATTGAGCTGTTTAGGTTTAGATCTTGTGACTTTATTGTAACAAATTTGTTGTTTAGAAGTGAAAGTCTTGGAGTATGGAATCGTGTTTAGCAAGTGACTATTGATGTTGATGAATCGTTGATTGATCATCTTTGGATAACTTTGATTGATTAGTTGGGCAGATATTTTAGGCCATTTGTGTGGTTGCTTCTGATCTATTCAGTTTACTGTAAATTTTTGTTATTTGAGTTTGCGGTTGGCATAAATGATGTTTTGTTCGACTTTTTTATGTTGTGAATGCAGTTGACAAGTTTAGGGATCAATCCACAGTTCATCACTTTTACAAACGTGACAATGGAATCTGATAAGTATATATGCGTTCGCGAAACTGCACCGCAGAATAGTGTGGTGATTATTGATATGAACATGCCAATGCAGCCATTGAGACGGCCTATCACTGCAGATTCTGCCCTTATGAATCCAAATACAAGGATCTTGGCACTGAAAGGTGAATGCGGAATTTTCCATGAAGTGGTTTTGTTTATTTGATATATTTTTCTTTTCTGGAAAATGTTGTAACCAATAGCCTGATTGATCAACCACTGCAAGGAAATATACGATCTTTTATGCCTTGGTTTCTGTGTTGTCTGCTGTCATTGTGGTCAGCTGCTATCAAAACAGTATAGGGGATTTCTTCTTCAAAAATGACTATCATAGTAGATGAGAGGTAGAGTGAAATATAAATCACGACAACTTTCGAAAGGATAAATATAAAAAGTATAAGTGCTAAATGTTACATGTGAGGATATGAAATCTTCTTTTGAGACTATGATTAACATTTACTTTGTTTGGAAAGAAATATGTCTAGAAGTCTTTAGACAAAAGTCTCTCATGGAAATTTTGCTTACTACAATCATGGGAATCTTTTGATAATGAAATCTTTCTTTCATCTCTAGATAAATAGGATTTTCCTTATATTAATTTATCTGGAAGGTTTGGTTGTTCCAATTGCCAAATACAAATCTATCTCTTTTCGTTCCCTGATGAACATGCCTTAGAGTGAGGCGGTGAGGCCTACATCCCCTTTTCATGCAAACCAAAACCAAACCCTTAGAGGGTCTGAAAGAGACCACTGGGTACCCTAGTAATCCGAGGAAACAAAGAGCGTACCGTATGTGGAATGTCGCTATCCACCATCTGTCGATGTCTCTGTCCTGTCAGGACATTTGGAATGCTTAACATGTATTTCCAACTCCCAACCAATTGTTTGTTTGGAACCTTTTTCTAGTTTAACTTTCTGTTAAGATATTAGGAATTCTTTTCTAGCTGATTGAAAGGTACTGTTTTTCATCATATGTAGAAGTGTCCTTCCGGAGCTTACATTTGACTAACTCCTGCTTTAGTTGTAGAGTTGATAGAGTTTATGTGACACTATATGGGTCATTTGGCTTTTCCAAATGTGACTACTAAAAGGTTTACTTTCTTTGTAGCTCAACTTCCTGGGACTACACAAGATCACTTGCAGATATTTAATATCGAAGCAAAAGCAAAGATTAAGTCCCATCAGATGCCTGAGCAGGCAAGTTCTTATAACTGTCAGTTGTATGGATGCCTAAAATACCAACAGTGTATCAAATTTTTATGAAAGCCTTTTGGTATTAGATTCAACTTATCGTAGTTTTATCTTTTTGACCAGGTGGTGTTTTGGAAGTGGATTACTCCAAAGATGCTGGGTTTAGTTACTCAATCCTCGGTTTATCATTGGTCAATTGAGGGTAAGAGTGCACTGTTTGGGGCTTATTATTGTTTTCCATTTTCCTGTGGTTTATATTATTTTTCGCTCTATGCGTGTTCTTCCCTATAACTTTTATCCTTTTCATATAGGTGATTCTGAACCAGTAAAGATGTTTGATAGAACTGCCAACTTGGCCAACAACCAAGTAATCAACTATAAGTGTGATCCTTCTGAAAAGTGGCTGGTTCTTATTGGAATCGCTTCTGGTTCACCTGAGGTGATTGCACTATCTTATCTCTGCTGAAGTTAACGTAAAACTGGTCACGACACACAATATTGCACGAGGCATAATTATACTGAACGATAAAGTGTGGCGGTGGAGCAAAAAGATCGTTATCTGTTATTATGTATCACCTACAATGAAGTGTACACAACACTATTGTGACCCTTGACCCTTGTGTGGCACTCTTCCTTTTTATGCATCATGCAACCAAGGTTCTAAGCAATTGTATCTGAATTAACCAACTGAATTTGTGTTGAGGTCCATTTCAGCTTCACCCTTTCTGACCAACATTGCTCTAAAAGCTATGTTTCGAGATTTTGCATCTTTTAGGAAAATGTGATAGAAAGTGCTTGTATTTTGCATGCATCGAATGATACGATTTGGTATATTTTTCGTTGTTTAATAATTATGCGACGAGGCTTCATCTACCATTGAAATCATTTGTTTATGATGTCGCATGTCTGTACTCTTGCTAGACGTGATTTATGTATTTTTTTCCTTGTCACAAAGCTTATAACGTGTAAATGTCCTTTGTAGCGGCCCCAACTCGTCAAAGGAAATATGCAACTGTTTTCAGTGGATCAGCAACGCAGTCAAGCTCTTGAAGCTCATGCTGCGTCGTTTGCCACTCTTAGAGTAAGATTTGGTTCTTCAAAATTTCTATGCGGTACATGCTATTCTACATGCAAAACTGATTTGACGTGCATTTTTACTTTTAATTAGGTTCCTGGGAATGACAAGGATTCCATTCTGATTTCTTTTGCAACAAAATCGTCTAATGCTGGTCAAATTACATCGAAGTTGCATGTAATTGAGCTCGGTGCACAGCCAGGTGATTCATCTAGCTTAATTTAGTTTATTAGTCAGTTGTGTTTGTATCCTGCAATTTTGCGTTGCCTGAATGACATTGTCCTTAGGCATTTACTACTGCTTGTAACTTTTGCAGGGAAACCATCTTTTACCAAAAAGCAAGCAGATCTTTTCTTCCCTCCCGATTTTACTGATGATTTTCCTGTTGCCATGCAGGTCATACAAGTTTGATTTAGCCTCGTTTTCCCTCTTAGAAATAGTTTTATATTATAGTTTTTTGATTAAGTTCTTATGATTCTGCAGATATCTCATAAATATGGTCTTATTTATGTTATAACCAAGCTTGGGTTGCTCTTTGTATACGATCTGGAAAGTGCCACAGCTGTCTACAGAAACAGGATTAGTCCTGATCCAATTTTTTTGACGTCAGAAGCTTCATCAATTGGAGGTTTCTATGCAATTAACAGGCGAGGTCAGGTTCTGCTTGCTACAGTTAATGAAGCCACAATTGTGCCTTTTGTCAGCGGACAGGTATGTTAACTTTTTCATCATTTGCATGGGCTTGAGGTTATCTATTCAGAAGCTTGTGATTACAAACACTTCTGTTGTGCCAGTTGAATAATCTGGAGCTTGCTGTCAATCTCGCTAAAAGAGGAAATCTTCCTGGAGCTGAAAATTTGGCAAGTGAATGCTGTTTTTAAGCATTGCTGTTTACCATGTCTTGAACATATGGCCTTAGATGAATATCGCTTTTTTAGCTGTTAACTAATATCGATACCTTTAAAATTTATATAAAAGGAGGAGCAGTGAATTTTCCTGTTAAGCTACCTATGAGATGGATGGTTTATTCAGTTTTTTTTGCATGTTCTTCTACTTGAAACATCGTAGGTTGTCCAGCGGTTTCAAGAGTTGTTTGCTCAGACCAAGTATAAGGAAGCTGCGGAGCTTGCTGCAGAGTCTCCACAAGGCATCCTCCGAACACCTGACACTGTTGCTAAATTTCAGGTTGTTTTTCCTTTAAATCCTCTGAATGCCAGTTTTTTGTAGAGTATATGTTTTATGATAGCGGATGGGATTCTAGGGCATTCTTTCCATTGTTTGGTTATGGAATTTATTAATTTTGTATATATTCCTATTAACCACAAACTAAATTCTTGTAACTTGCCCTGTCCAGAGTGTTCCTGTTCAAGCTGGCCAGACGCCACCATTGCTGCAATATTTTGGAACACTGTTGACCAAAGGAAAGCTTAATGCATTTGAGTCACTGGAATTATCTCGTCTTGTTGTCAACCAAAACAAGAAGAATCTACTGGAGAACTGGTTGGCTGAAGATAAATTAGAATGTAGTGAGGAACTTGGAGACCTTGTGAAGGTTAGCCTTGACATCCAACCTGAATCAGCAAACTTTTATTATATCACCCTCGAATTTCTTGTTTCGCATTCAACCTTTTAACCCTCCAACATTGTTTTCTTGTCTCTATTGTAGACAGTTGACAATGACCTTGCCCTGAAGATATATATCAAAGCCAGAGCTACACCAAAAGTCGTTGCAGCTTTTGCTGAGCGCCGAGAATTCGACAAGATCTTGATATACTCGAAGCAGGTCACTGATACAATTCGGACAGTTTTCCATTACATATCATAGTATAGCTCAATACAATTTTTGAATTTGAAGAGAGGCCTTTACTTTTTCTCAGAAGTTTCAGTGTTTTAAGTTTTTTTTATCATGTGGTGGATTTGAATTGAAAATTCCGTTTACCTTAGACAGGTTGGGTACACTCCTGATTATCTATTCCTCCTGCAAACCATTCTACGATCAGATCCCCAGGTATGCTTAAGTTGTTGTGGATCAGATCAATAAACTGAATGCTTGGCAACTAGCACTCAGTGTGTTAGATGATTTGATATTATTATACTTTTGGTTTGGGTACCCAGGGAGCTGTCAATTTTGCCCTCATGATGTCTCAAATGGAGGGAGGTTGTCCTGTTGACTTCAATACCATCACAGATCTTTTTCTTCAGGTACAAAACTGTCTAATATTTTAGTTTGTTTTTATGGGCCTTCTCACTTGAATTATGTGAATTTTGGTAGTGAATTTTGATTTTTGAGGCATCAATATTTTCTCTTTAAATTTTTATGGCTAGCAATCTTACGCTCCTTTATTCGTCATTCCATTTCCCCCCAGAGAAACATGATCCGTGAGGCAACTGCATTTCTGTTGGATGTTTTGAAACCAAATTTACCAGAGCATGCATTCCTTCAGACTAAGGTCAGTCTCTTGTCATCTGTTACCCAGATAAAGGTCCTTTGTTTATTGTTTCCTAAATAGTTTCTCCACACTACAGGTCTTGGAAATCAACCTTGTCACTTTCCCAAATGTGGCAGATGCCATTTTGGCAAATGGTATGTTTAGTCACTATGACAGGCCTCGCATTGCTCAACTCTGTGAAAAAGCTGGTCTTTACGTGCGAGCATTGCAGGTTGACTGTTTACTCATGTACTTCTAATATTATGTTACATATGCATGCTATCTCACTTTATTCTTATGTATATATGTTTATACTTCGATGCATTGGTGTGCGTCTTTCTAATATTTGTGTTTGCAGCATTACTCTGAACTGCCTGACATCAAACGCATTATAGTGAATACTCATGCCATTGAGCCACAGGTTACTTTCTCCCCGTCGCATTCATTTTTGCTTTTTTTCCCCTTTTTTGAGAAAGTAGCTTTCATGGTGTTTAATAATTAATTGATTTCAGGCTCTCGTGGAATTCTTTGGGACTCTTTCTAAGGAATGGGCTCTTGAGTGCATGAAAGATCTTTTACTAGTCAATCTACGAGGAAATCTTCAGATAATTGTCCAGGTAGGTTGAAGCATTAACTTTTTTTGTCATGCTTACTTTAAGCTTAACTGTTGTGATGTGCTGACCGTGAAGTTCTATGTAGGTTGCAAAAGAATACTGTGAACAGCTGGGCGTTGATGCCTGCATCAAGCTCTTTGAACAGTTTAAGTCATATGAAGGGTTGTATTTCTTCTTGGGTTCATATTTGAGCTCCAGGTAGTTTATTGTATGAGCAGTAACTTCTTGTTGCCTTGAAATAGTCAGTCACTATGATAGCTTGTTAGAGTTTGGCTAATAATTGGCATCTGCCAGCGAGGATCCTGAAATTCACTTCAAGTACATTGAGGCTGCTGCAAAGACTGGACAAATTAAGGAAGTGGAGCGTGTTACGAGAGAGTCGAATTTCTATGATGCTGAGAAGACCAAAAACTTCTTAATGGAAGCAAAACTTCCTGATGCACGACCCCTGATTAATGTCTGTGATCGATTTGGTTTTGTTCCTGACCTCACGCATTACTTGTACACTAACAACATGCTCCGGTATATTGAAGGCTATGTGCAGAAGGTTCGTTTTACTCTCGTTTTATCTTACCAATGCTAAATATCATTTGCTCTCTCAATTAAAGATTTTCTCTTCATAATGGACAGGTGAATCCCGGAAACGCTCCGTTAGTTGTTGGACAGCTTTTAGATGATGAGTGTCCTGAAGATTTCATCAAGGGCCTAATCCTTTCTGTACGCTCACTCCTTCCAGTTGAACCTCTGGTGGAGGAATGTGAAAAAAGGTGCATCTTCTGTTCACTGATGGCTTGCCTGGGGTGGGTGGGGGTATTATTACTTTCAGTTTGTCATGCTTGACTTGTTATGCAGGAATCGACTTCGGTTACTTACCCAGTTTCTGGAGCATCTTGTGAGTGAAGGAAGCCAAGATGTGCATGTACACAACGCCTTGGGTAAAATCATAATAGAAAGCAACAACAATCCTGAGCATTTTCTCACCACCAATCCATATTATGATTCGCGTGTTGTGGGTAAGTATTGTGAAAAGCGTGATCCTACTCTTGCTGTTGTTGCATACCGAAGAGGCCAGTGTGATGATGAGCTTATCAACGTGACCAACAAGAATTCATTATTCAAGCTGCAAGCCCGGTTTGTAACTTTGTTATTCGTTGCTTAATTGTTCCTGTTACAGTTATGTGCCGTTATTAAGAGCTCATAACTTGCTTTTTTCCATTTCAGTTATGTGGTTGAGAGGATGGATGGAGATTTATGGGGCAAGGTTCTTGACCCTGAAAATGAATTCAGGAGGTTGCTTATTGATCAAGTTGTATCTACTGCGCTGCCAGAGAGCAAAAGTCCTGAGCAGGTTTCTGCTGCTGTTAAGGCTTTTATGACGGCTGATCTTCCACATGAGCTCATTGAGTTGCTTGAAAAGATCGTGCTTCAAAACTCGGCTTTTAGTGGAAACTTCAACCTTCAAAATCTGCTTATCTTAACTGCAATCAAAGCAGATCCATCGAGGGTTATGGATTATGTTAATAGACTAGATAACTTTGACGGGCCAGCCGTTGGAGAAGTTGCTGTGGAAGCTCAATTGTACGAAGAAGCTTACGCTATCTTCAAGAAGTTCAATTTGAATGTTCAGGCCGTTAATGTGTTGTTGGATAACATACGGGACATAAACCGTGCTGTAGAATTTGCATTCCGCGTCGAAGAAGATGCTGTGTGGAGCCAAGTTGCTAAAGCCCAACTGAGGGAAGGACTTGTAAGCGATGCGATTGAATCATTTATTCGTGCTGACGATGCAACCCAATTCCTGGAAGTCATTAAAGCTGCAGCCGATGGAGAAGCTTATCACGATCTTGTTAAGTATCTGCTCATGGTTAGACAGAAAACAAAAGAGCCAAGAGTGGACAGTGAGCTTATCTATGCGTATGCCAAGATTGACAGGCTTGGTGAAATCGAAGAGTTCATTCTCATGCCAAATGTTGCCAATCTCCCTAGTGTTGGCGATCGCTTGTATGAGGAAGGTTTATATGAGGCTGCAAAGATCATCTTTGCCTTTATTTCTAACTGGGGCAAGTTGGCAAGCACATTGGTGAAGTTGAAACAATTCCAAGGTGCAGTTGATGCTGCACGAAAAGCCAACAGTGCAAAGACATGGAAGGAAGTCTGCTTTGCCTGCGTTGCTGCTGAGGAATTTCGGTTGGCTCAGATTTGTGGTCTTAACATTATTGTGCAGGTACTTTCCCTGTATAATAGCTGGCTCCAATTTCCTTTCACTGCAATAATCCTCCATATGTTGACTATTATTGTTATTTTTTCATTTATGATTATAGGTTGATGATTTGGAAGAGGTCAGTGAGTACTACCAGAACAGAGGATGCTTTAATGAGCTCATCTCTCTTATGGAGAGTGGCTTAGGATTGGAGCGTGCTCATATGGGCATCTTCACAGAACTTGGTGTTCTTTATGCTCGATACCGACATGAGAAGCTCATGGAACACATCAAATTGTTTTCCACTCGTCTCAATATTCCCAAGCTAATCCGGGCTTGTGATGAACAGCAGCATTGGCAAGAACTGACTTACTTGTACATTCAATATGATGAGTTTGACAATGCAGCTACAACGGTCATGAATCATTCACCGGAAGCATGGGAGCACATGCAATTCAAAGACATTATTGTCAAAGTTGCGAATGTGGAACTTTACTACAAGGCTGTGCACTTCTATTTACAAGAGCACCCTGATCTTATCAATGATGTCTTGAACGTCCTTGCTCTCCGAGTTGATCACACCCGTGTTGTTGACATAATGAGAAAGGTTAGTACTTGTCTTGATTTGATCCTCATCATCATTATTGGCTTACTGTTTCATTTTCATGTGACGATTCAACAATTTTTTTATTCAGGCGGGCCACTTACGTCTCGTTAAACCCTACATGGTAGCAGTTCAAAGCAACAATGTGTCTGCAGTTAATGAAGCTCTTAACGAGATCTATGTGGAAGAGGAGGATTACGACAGATTACGCGAATCCATTGATTTACATGACAGCTTTGATCAGATTGGTCTTGCTCAAAAGGTAAAATTTAGATTATTATATGTTTGCTGGGGTTATGTTATATTAACTTTTTCCATCACCCCCGAGCAGATTGAGAAACACGAGCTTCTTGAGATGAGGCGTGTTGCAGCCTACATCTACAAGAAGGCTGGAAGATGGAAGCTATCAATTGCCTTGTCAAAGAAGGACAACCTTTACAAAGATGCAATGGAGACTGCTTCACAATCCGGCGATCGTGAACTCGCCGAGGAGTTGCTCGTGTACTTCATTGAACAGGTACACAGTTGGTGATATCATGTTATTGTGTATCTAGTTGTTACTCATCATGCAAGAAATGCAATCTCTTTTTTCCCATGTTAAATGATATGTGGACCCGTATCTCATCTCTCATTAATATTTATGCAGGAAATGTAAGACTTATGATGATTGCTGAAGTGTTAATTATCCATGTTCTTATTACAGGGTAAAAAGGAGTGCTTTGCTTCATGCCTGTTTGTTTGTTACGACCTGATACGCGCGGATGTCGCTTTAGAACTTGCGTGGATGAACAACATGCTTGACTTTGCCTTCCCCTATCTATTACAGGTACATTCTATATTTGTTGGTGTTTTTGGTCTGATATAATTAACAGACATCATCGCAAATCTTTTTCTTTTCATTTTGATATATTCTGACATTTCTTGCATGCAGTTCATCCGAGAATACACGGGAAAAGTTGACGAACTGATAAAGGACAAGATTGAAGCTCAAAAGGATGAGAAAGCCAAGGAGAACGAAGAGAAAGATACCGTGATGCAACAGGTACGTATCTATTCTTCTTGATCACACAGTTGACTCGCATAAAATGTCAGCTTTTATGACTAAAAGCTAAGATAGATATTAAAGAATGTTCTAAATCTTCGTTTGCAATGATGTATTTTGTTTTGTGAAATAAATTAATTCTTCGAGTATTCGGTGCAGAATATGTATGCTCAGTTGCTACCTCTTGCATTGCCTGCACCACCTGGCATGGGCGGTGGCTTTGCTCCACCACCACCACCACCACCAATGGGTATGCCTCCGATGGGTATGCCTCCTATGCAACCCTTTGGCATGCCACCAATGGGCTCTTATTGATCGATGATACGATATATATATAATTTCACCTGTGTACCTTGGTGTGTGTTTTTTTTTTTTTTTTTTGGAACTTCTTTGCATTGGATTACGTATGTTTGCTTTGTAATAATCATTCGTAGCTGAGGACGACGTGTATTTGTTTGTTACAGTTTTAGGTCGAAAGCTGAGAGGGGTTACATTTAAGTTTGTATTTTTTATCTTCATAATGTATAAGACTGATGAGAGTTGTGCTGGTTTTGATATTTTTAAGCGATATCTTTTTTATTCAATTACGATATCCTGTCAATTGTTTCTATTTCGTTCAGTCGATAACATTTTGTGTGATTTCTTTATCTCAAGTTGACATGAGAAACATTCGAAACAAGGTAACCATAATTCTTGCAGTGAATAAAAAAGAAAGAGAAACAAAGATGGTTTTGTTTCTATCTCTCCAATTGGATATAACTCAACTCTTGTTATCTGAGACTAAAAATTCTGCAGAGTTGTTACACACCGTCCTCATGAAATCAACCATTTCTCTAATAAATTGCACGAAAGAATAGACGCACAGAGGCGAAAACACGTCATAAATTGGCACAAACAAAGAAGACGAACGCGACTTTCTATCACGATCACACTCACCGTGTATATATATATATTAATATATATTCAGCTCCTTATATTTTATTGGGTCTCCAAAAACCTTTCTTGCCAACAAGAAACTGATCTTGATGAAGACTCATGGACCAGTTGAGAGATTTCAGAACAGGTTTGAGCTTCGCTATCGTATCCATTGTGTCTTGAACCACCAAGTACCCGCCCGGCCTCAGTATACGATCCATCTCCGCTGCTATTTCTATTACATCGCATCTGAAAAACGAAACGAGAAAAAAAAAAATTAAAACGCAACGTAATAAAACGAAATATTTTTCTTCATCCCAGAAAAAAATTGAGAGCTCCATTGCGAAATATTTGATGATACGGTACGATACCTCTTAGTCAAGTTTCCCAAGAGGAAGCTACACTGCACCAAATCGTACGTTCTCGGGTACGTATTGAAAGATTCGCACCAATCGTGATATATTCCAATAAGCCCTCTATCGTAAATAACGGGCAAAGTATCTGCCTCGTGAACGGGGACCACGTTCATCACCCACACGGGCTGCGTAATGAGCGAAGCAGCAAACCTTTTTCAATCATTTAAAAAAAATTTAAAAAAAAATTATGGCTTATTATCTCGATAATACTTCCAAGAAACAACGTAAAACAGAAAAAAAAAAAAAAAAAAAAAAAATCTCACCCTCCATAACCAGCATTCATGTCCATTATATTCCTAATGCTCGACCAGTTAAGGTCAAGGGCTCCAATATAAACCTCCGAAACAAGCGCGGACCAATGCTGCGTGTCTCCTTTGAAGTTCTCCGCATCCGCCTCGTTAGAGAGCCTCGGGGGCTTATCCCCGAGCCTCTCGGGCCAAATCGAGGGCCAGTTTGGTAAATTTTCTTCTAGTGGCACGAGGCAGCTATCTAATGGAGAGTACCTTATTGCAAGCGTTTAGACATTTTGTTAAGATTATTTTGTTCAGTTATATATTTCTACTAGGTTGTCTTATTTATAACAGCATACATACCATGAGATGTTGTTGGGCTGAGTTTTTCGATCGCAGAGCGGTGGATCGTTTTGTTTCCTGCTTCGATAACAAGATGATGACGTGGGCTTTTGGTATATGATGAACCCTATTTGGGAAGATTCCAAGTATGTTTTCGCTGCTACGCTCCAGCAAATTGACTCCGTGAGAGCCACCATAGCTGTAAAACGGTGAAAAAAAAAAGCAAAAACTACTTTGAGAAACTATTTCCATTTACGAGAAAATTTAATGAGGAAATAAACTAACATTTCCACACGGCTTGATCACGCTCGTCATTCCTGTAAACCGGCGTCGCCGACCATATAAAATATCCTCCGGGCCTCAAAATTCTGTTCAGCTCCATCAATGGTTTTCCACCTTCAGATTCATCATGACATATACTTGAATTTATACCAGTAAAATAAAATTAAATCTATAACTAAGAAAATGAAAAAAAAAAAGAAGAGATTTTTCTTGAAGGGTTTCTGGTTTCTATTACCGTCGGCGTCCCAATGAACGCGACACCTCGCGCAGTGGATAAGATCGAAAGAATTGTCGGGAAAAGTGAGCTTCTGAGTCCCGATAACAGATAGAGTAGCGGGAATTCCTCTTTCGAGGGCAAACTGTATTTGAGCCTCGTGTTCGTCTTTCGGTGCGAACGACATCGTAAGAACGTCTCTGTCGAGCAACGAACCGCCGAAGCTTGCTACTCCGCAGCCAACGTCTAAGATCACCCTCGTTTTCTTACCCCATTGAATTGCTGGTAATGTCTGTAATGAAAAAAGAAAAGGCAATGAGAGAGAGAGAGAGAGGGAGAGAGAGAGAGAGAGAGAGAGAGAGAGAGATAGGGAGGGACAGATTACCTTTTCGATAGATTCAATGTAGTGATCGACCCCTTCCTTGAACTGCGTTCCGCCACCTGGGAATATAAAGTATTCACCTGATTTTACAACCCAACGCTGATCCTTCTTATACTCAACGAGCTTAGGGTGAGGAACATTGTTGTACCATATCTGCTAAATAGATAAGAGTATGAGTAACAGAGGCTAATGCAAGAGAGATATGAAGAATCAAATCTGGTTTCGTATTGAGTAATCGGATTCGATACCCGCCAAAATAAGCAGCTGATAATAGTTTAATCTCCTAACCGTGAAACGGGATTCTACCTATTTTATCATACTTTCACCCCGAATCAATAATGCTAACGAATGCCCGAGAATAAATGACACTTCTTCTTTACGATAAGATACCATATAAGAGCTACAAGAAGCACAGTAAACTTCAAGGAAACAAAGGCTTATGATTAGCATTAACATGATCGTTCAAGAGAACGAAAAGCCACCCAACTTTAGGAATCCTTTCACACAACACCAGACAAGCAAATGGACACCGATTTTCAAGCTTAATCATAATCTTTCTAGCTGTGAGAAGTCGATCCAAGAACCTCTTATACAACACAATGCCCAACGAAAAGGAAGAACAACAAAACCTTATCAAACAAACAAAAAACAATAAATCAATCACCGTATCTTTACTCTTAGGCCACGGCACCGGCACTCTATAACCCGCGGGCAAAGGCACAAGACACTTTGGACTTTGTTGGGGACAGTGCCGCTCTCTATGCTCCATGTGCCTCCTTGATCTCAACGCCTTTATCGCTTCCCAGTTGTCCAAACACGGAATGTAATCAACGGCAGCTGCCCCTTTACAGAAATCCCACTCAAACCCCACCAGAATCTGATCATCTTCATCGCTCAAAACGACATCCCCGTCGTTGAAAGCGGTGGTGTTAGCAGGCGGATTCTCTCCACTTTCATCGAGCTTACCGTCGCCACTAGCGTCGGTGGGCTTCGAGGAAGCGTTTGTAAGAACGGGATTCGTGGACGGTGAAGCATTTGCGCTGCTCGCCGGATCTTCCTTTCGCGACAACGCATCGGATTGGATTGGGATCAGAGGGTTTTGCGAGCTGGAGATGAGGATTAAGGTGACGAACACGAGCGAGAGGAAGAAGATGAAGACGAACGGATATTTTCTATCTTTGAGGATGCTTGGGACTGCAATGGACATCTTTTCTCGGCGCGAAGGTGTGTGTGGATCAAAGATTCAGAGTAGATTCATCTTGTTTCGGATCTTGAATCTTGATTATTGAGCTATCGTTCTCATTCTCATCTAACCTGTGAAAGTTTGGTTGATTGGAGTAAATAGTAAAGAAAATAGTGAACAATGAAATCGAAGACATGATGGGCCTCTATGATGTCTACGGGCAAAGCAAAGGTCTTGATGGGAATGTCAAACAATCAATCCAAATAACTTATCGCAAGAATTTACTCTATTAATACTTAGTTATTTATTTTAATTGAAACAAATAAGAAAGACAGTAAACGCCACACGGTAACATACGAGAACACCAAGAATTAATAGTTCTATATAATAAAAGAAAATAGAAAGTTGAAAAGGTTTAAACTTTGCACATTTGGTGTGGAAAAAACACCAGACCCAATTCAGTTAACCGCTAATTTATCTATCCCACAAAAATGGCGGTGTAGTACGGCTTAATATTCAGCTGGGTTTTGATCTTCAAGCGGTTGAAGAGTGGAAGATTCAATCTTCTTTTTTTCTGCAGTTTGGATCTGCAATTTAAATCTTCTGAAAGAGGAAAATAGTAGACAGCCTTTGCGGCGCCCATGTCTGTTTCTATCTTCCCTCTTCGTGATCTGATGGTATGTTGGAAAATCTCTGACCTACACTGTGTGATTAAATTGCGTCGACTATATGTGTGATTAGTTGTGTCTCTTGCATCGGTTCCAATAGATCTGTGTTTTTTTCTTGTTTGTGCATTTGGCTGTTTATGAGATCCTGGGATTTGTTAGGATATGCTAATCCTCATACGTTTCACTTTGATTTTGGTCTGATTTCGAAGGATGGAGTCATTGTTCAATATTGATTGATGAATTTCAAATAGAGAGAGAGTTGATTGGGGATTATGAACAAAATTACATATTCGTTGAAATTAAACCGAATAATATCTAAAATGTTAGTGTTCTCCATGTCAGTATTAGGTAAGTTTTCCCTTGCTCAATAATCAGATCAGGTGGGGTTTAATGCGATATCTTAGCTTACGCTTTTTTACATGAATTTTTCATAGACAGTAACAGATCATTTTTCACGGGTTAGTATTAATTTTGATCTCTGTCTATTGCTAGCTGAATCGACGTGTTCTTATTTCAAATATGGATTCACAATCACAGGATTCCATAAGACATCGAACGTAACGGGTTGAGTTTCCTCACAAACTCGGAAAAAACCTGTTGGATAACCGTTTCCACAGAAATGGTCTTCACTAAATTCGCGGAGTTTTTTACTTCGAAGACGAATCGTGCATCAGCTCAAAATGCTTCTTCGAATGCATATAAAGGTTTGCCTCCTTTGCCCGGAGCTCGTTATGGCTATGAATATCCGATCCCAGAGAAGAAGAATCACATGAGGCTCTCAACGTCTCTTCAAGATCTCTCCATATACCGCCAGCTGGATCCCGAAACCGATCTTATCCCTTACGTAGATAGAACTTTAACAAAAGAAAATGGTTTATCAAGTTTCTCCAAGGAGAAAACAACTTCTGTAGTACCCGTACGTAGAAGATGGCTTCGAGTTCTATGCGTTCTCTTCTGTTTACTCACGGTTGCTTTTCTGGGTTTCTCAGTGCAATATCTTTATTCGAATTGGGTCAAAGGGTCATCGAAGTATTACATCGTGCTCGATAGTGGCAGCACGGGGACACGGGTTTACGTGTACGAGGCTTCCACCAATCGCCACAAAGACGAATCTCTCCCCATCTCGTTGAAATCGTTGCCCGAAGAGTTCAACCCGAAGCCCGGTTCGGGCCGGGCCTACAATAGAATGGAGACCGAGCCCGGGCTCGACAAGCTGGCCCGTAACTTAACCGGGTTAAAGGAAGCCATTAACCCTCTCCTCAAATGGGCTCAGAAGCAAATCCCAAAGGGATCCCACAAATCGGCTTCTCTCTTTCTATACGCCACAGCCGGAGTCAGAAGATTACCGAGCTCCGACTCACAGTGGATCCTCGATAAAAGTTATTCGATCCTCAAGAGCTCCCCATTCACTTGCAAGAAGGAGTGGGTGAAGATAATCTCGGGAACCGAAGAAGCTTATTTTGGGTGGATCGCGTTGAATCATCACACGCGGGTCTTGGGCTCCGTGCCCAAGAAAGAAACCTACGGTGCCCTCGATTTAGGTGGCTCGTCCTTACAGGTTACCTTCGAATGCCAACCGAGCGGTGGTGACGAGACAAACTTGGAGCTGAGCATTGGGCACGTGAATCACCGCCTGAGTGCTTATTCTTTAGCTGGCTACGGTCTTAACGATGCTTTTGATAAGTCGGTGGCTTATCTTTTAAGAAACAGTGTTCCTAAATTCAGTTACCAAGATCTTGTTAGAGGGAAAGCTGAGGTAAAGCACCCGTGTCTGAATTCTGGCTACAAAGAGCAGTACACGTGTACAAATTGTGCCTCAGCCTCCCAAAACGAGGGGAACCCTCCAATCGAAGGCAAGAAATCAGCCAAAGGAGCTGCTAAAAACGGGGTCCCAATTCGGCTCGTAGGGGCCCCGAAGTGGGACGAGTGTAATAAGCTCGCCAGAGCCACCGTGAACCTCTCCGAGTGGTCCAGATCCAACGGGTTCCCCGTAATGGACTGCGATGTGCAGCCGTGTGCTCTCACACCGAACCTCCCCCGGCCCGTCGGTAAATTCTACGCAATGTCGGGATTCTTCGTGGTGTACCGTTTCTTCAACTTGTCCCCAGATGCAACCTTGGACGACGTGTTAGAAAAGGGCCGCGGGTTTTGTAATAAACCGTGGGATGCTGCGAGGGAGAGCGTGGATCCTCAGCCCTTTATAGAGCAGTACTGCTTTAGGGCTCCTTACGTGGCCCTTCTGCTGAGGGAAGGGCTCCACATTGAGGGCAAAAACGTAATTATCGGGTCGGGGAGCGTCACGTGGACGCTCGGGGTGGCTCTTTACGAGGCGGGAAAGGATTTTCCGAGATTTCATGGCTACGAAGTGCTGAGGCGGAAGCTGAGTCCTTATTTCGTGCTGTTGGTGGTTGTGATTTCTTCGCTGTTTGTGTTGGTTTGCGCGTTGTTTTGCGTCGGGAATTGGTGGGTCCCGAAGTTCTTGAGGAAGCCTTATCTCCCGCTTTTTAGGCGCGGCGGTGGGGCGTCGGCGTCCGTGCTCAGTATTCCCGCTCCGTTCCGGTTTCGTCGGTGGAGTCCTATCACTACAGGTGTTCCTTGCATTTTTTCTCTCTTACATTTCGTATCCGTATGGTTGCAAACGAATTGAATCATAGGGTTGCAAATGAACAGAATCGAACCGAATAGTACCATATTCTATTCAGATTCGGTTATAGAATTGAATATTCGTATTCGATTTCCATTCGAACCCTAAAATATATTCAAATTAGATTCAAATATTTGAATATTATTATTTTTTCCTTAAGCTCTATTTAATAAAAACAATATAAATGATATCATATTTGAATGTATATTCAGGTACAATATATTATATCTAATATTGAAATATTTTTAAATATGTATTAAATTATAATATATTATATTTAAAATAAACATTGAATTGTGTGGATAGTATGTTTGATAAATATTCGAATAGAATATCGTGATATTTGTAATCGTATTCGAATCAGGAAAACTTATTTTTATTCGAATATTTTGAATTCGAATCGTAAGTTTCGAATCGAATAAAAAAAAAAGTTCGATTCATCTGCAATCCTCCTTTTGGCTGAGCTCTGATACCATGCTGAATGGGGCCCCACTTCACCTAAAAAGATTAAGTTTGAAGGGAGTGTATCTTTTTTTCCTGACCGTTAACATACATGCACTGTTTCCAGGGGACGGATCGAAGATGCCTCTGAGCCCAACCGTCGCGACCGCTCAGCAGAGATTTTTCGACGCGGGATCGGTTTTCGGGGGCGGCGGAGGGAATAATGCGCAATTTTCCGAGTTTTCGTCGTCGTCGTCTCTGTATTCTTCTTCGAGCGGCGTATCGCACAGTTACTCCTCGGGCAGCTTAGGGCAGATGCTGCAATTTGACAATAATGCCCTCGGTTCTTACTGGGCCCCGCACAGGGGTCATATGCGTCTTCAGAGCCGGAGATCCCAATCCCGAGAGGACCTTAACTCGTCCCTCGCCGACGCCCACCTGTCAAAGGTTTAATAGCTATAGATGGCTATGTATTGAATTGAGATGGGAACGGGAACACTTTTGTACATATAATTAATTTTTATTTTTTTTTGTGAGAGCGTCGCTGCTGTAGGCGATTTATTAATGGAGAGAGAGAGAGGTTCAGTTGGTAGATTTACTTTACTGTTAGGCATACATTGGGACCACGTTACTTTACTACTTTGAAACATTTGATTTATTTATATTTTGCTCTTTTTTTTTTTCATCGAGAATTAGTTTTACTTTGATGGATTGTTTCGGGATCAGGATCCACATGTGTCATTTTTTGTGTTACTTTATAAAAATATCATTATAATTCGTCCCGATCAGTGTTAAAACATCCGTAAATTATATTACACCTTAAATACTATTATATTAAGTGCTTAAACAAAAAAAAATTAAAACATTGATAAGCGTGTTATATTTATTTTTTTGTGTTTCGACCAATTTATATATTTTTTTTTGTATTTAAGCACTCTCGGTGTAATAGTATTTATTGTATAATATTATTTACGAGTATTTTAATATTAATCGGACATGATATAATTATATTTATGTAAAGTGACTCAAAAAATATCACCCAAAAGTGGGACGGACCGTTTCTAACTTTCACGGGATTTTGTCAAGACAATTTGGAGCAAAATCACCGACAATATGGGGCAGTTTTCGTGCATTATCACTGCCACCGCCTCCATGAACAGGCATTGACTTGACACATAATACAATTTTCGTTTTTTAATATAATTTTTATATCTAATCATGAGTTAAGTAACTTTTTTGCGTAAGCATCACCGGAGGAAATTGCTCAAGCACACTCTCGCACACAAACTTCGTAAATATACAACAAAATTCCCAAGAATGAAAAAATAGCGAGAAACTGAATTTCCAAAAAAAAAAAAGTAAAGTAAAAAAAAAAAAACCAAACCAATTCATCAAACTCCACCACCTCTCCCATCATCACTCACTCACTAGCTAGCCCCCCACCACCGTCATCCCCCGAGCTAGTCGCCGCACCACCACCACCAGCCCCCACACCCTCCGGCCTAATCTCCTCCAGCTGCATCAGCACCTGAACCGCCTCGGGCCTAGCCGAGGGCGTGGGGTCCACGCAATGCAACGCGAGCTTCAAAGTATTCAACAGCTCGTCACCAATCACCGATGCGTCCCTCATGAGCTCCAAGTCGAACACCTCGTTGGTCCACTCCTCCTTGACCACCGACGCCACCCACTGGGGCAGGTCGGTCCCACCGCTCAAGGCCTCCCCCGGGGACTTCCCCGTCAGTAGCTCGAGCATCACCACTCCCAGACTGTACACGTCGGTCTTCGCGGTGGCCCTCTTCAGCTTCGAGAGCTCCGGGGCCCGGTACCCCAACGCGCCCGCGGTCGCAACCACGTTGGCATTCGCCTGAGCCGTCATGAGCCGCGAGAGCCCGTAGTCGGCTACCTTCGGGTCCCTGCGCTCGTCGAGGAGTACGTTGCTCGACGTGAGGTTCCCGTGGATGAGGTTCGCGTTGGTGTGGAGGTAGTGGAGCCCGCGGGCCGTCCCTTTGGCTATGTTCATCCTTGCGGGCCAGCCCACTGGGGTTTCGGGCCCCCGGGCGTGGAGGAAGGAGGCGAGGCTTCCTTTGGGCATGTAGTCGAAGACTAGAAGCTTCTCTCCTTTGGGCCCCACGTAGTACGCCCTCAGTGCGAGGAGATTTGGGTGCCTTATCTTTCCGAGAGCGTTGACCTCGGACTCGAACTCGCGTTGACTTTTTGTGATCTTCTCCCTCAGCCGCTTCACGGCGACTTGTACGCCGTCTTCCATGGTGGCCTTGTAGACCGTGCCGTAGGTGCTCTTCCCCATGATCTCGGCGGTCGCGCACAGGAGGTCGTCGGCGCCGAACACCACCGGACCGTCGAAGTGGACGAGCTTGCCGCCGGTCTCGCCGCCTCCGGCGGCGGCCTCCACCTCCGACGCCGACGGAGGGATTCCCTTTTCTCCGGCTTCCACGCCTTTGGAGGCTGCTGCTCCTCCGTTGGTGGCTCTTCTCCTCTTCCTTACCAGGCAGATTATCAGCACGAAGCAGACGATGAGTAGGATTACGAGCAGTGCTCCGGCGGCTATGAGTAGGGCGTCCTTGAGGCTCAGCTTCCGCCGCTTCTTTCCAGACGGCGGAGGAGGATACTGCGGCGGCGGAGAGGAGACGGGGCACGGGGTGGCTGAACTGTACCCACAGAGCCGCGCGTTTCCCAAGAAAGAGCTCGGGTCAAACTTTTCGGACAGCTTTTTCGGGACGGCGCCGGAGAAATCGTTGTACGAGGCGTTGAACGACGCGAGGCTCGGCAAGTCGCCGAGCGTCTCCGGGATCGAACCGTCGAACGAGTTGTGATCGAGCGTCAGAACCTGAAGCCGACGCGCCGCCGACCACGAATCCGGCACCGGACCCGACAAATTATTGCGCTCGAGGGAGAGAAATACGAGCGACGGAGACCGAGCGAAGTCAACGGGCAGCGAACCAGTCAACGAATTCCAGCTAACGTTAAGCCTGAAGAGCTTCGTCGAGTTCACGAGACTCGGCGGCAACGGCCCCGACAGAGAATTATTACCGACGTCGAGCGACTGAAGGAGAAGGCACAAGCCGAGCGAAGAAGGGATGGAACCGGTGAGCCTGTTGTTGTACAGCTGAACGCCTCTGAGGTTCGGCAGGAACCCTAGCGACGCCGGGATTGGGCCGCCGATGTAGTTGTCGTGGAGGCTCAGCTTCCTCAGGGCCTGAAACTGCCCTATCTTGTCGGTGATTTTGCCGCTCAACCCTCTCCAAGGGAGCTGTATGACGATGACCTCTCCCCGCGCGCACTTGATGCCTTCCCACGCGCCGGAGCAAGCGCCGTAGCCGGTGTCGTTCCAGCTTTTCAAGAAGCCCTTTGGGTCGACGAGGGATTGCTTGAAAGCTTGAAGGGCTTGGTAATCCGCTTGCGTCACTATCACGCCGTCCCATGAAGAAGAAGAATCGTCGCTGGAAACCGGAGCCACGTGGCAAGAAAGTAGAAGCCCAATAAGGGTCAAGAAGAGAACTCTTGTCGGAAATCTCTTGGTACTCGTCGGTTTTATAAGCTTGAACCTGCAAGAAAAAGAACACATTTTATCGGTACAACTGTTTAAACCCTCCATGACAGTTGTGTTCGAGGGGAAAATTGAAAAGAACAGCTTATTTCTACTGAAAAGACAGCATCGAAGGTGTACTGTAATAAACGAAGAGCAAAGAAGGGTCCAAAAACGATGTTTTATATTAGGTTTTATGCGGAAGATTAAAATAATAATGGGTCGGAGCCTAATGGTTGTGGGGTTTGAGGATAGTGATGACACGTGATGGAGATAGAAAGAGAGAGAGAGAATCTGTCAGCTCAGGAAGATTCACGCTCTTTATAACGGCTAGTTTCCCTGGTTTTATTACAGTGTGCGTTGCACACATGTCTAGGGCTTTTCGAAACTTGAAGAGGAGACAGCTATTATTTTAAGCACTCCCTACTCGTGGGTCTAACGGCTATCTTTTTCGACGTGGGCCATGGGTCAAGTTTAGGTCTTTAGAGAGTCGTTTGAGGGGGCCATTTTTGTCCGAAAAGTCAAGAATGCCCTTGCGGTTTTGGTATTATTGGAACGTTTTATGGAGGTTGTTCTGGTAAATACAAGGTCCTAGGTTATTGTCCTTTTCTTTATAATGGTGTTTATTTGTTTATTAATAAAATCGCTTTCGTGTAATGTTATCTTATTGCAAAGTACTTTCACGTAGTTATCCATTACATTCCGGACCCAGCGAAGTGATGACTGCTGGCTGATATATGTTTGAATTCATTTTTTTATTCAGTTCAAGATTTTGGTTAGTTGGGTTGAGGTTTTATTGTGATTTATTATTGGAATCAAGTTATTTCAAGAATTCCGGCCGTAATAAAGGAAATTATTTATTTACTCACAACTAATGACCAATGTCGAGGATTTGTACGGTATATAATTCCTCTATTCCAATTTTAGTATTCCATTATGTATTTAAACACACGAAAAATTATTATACCTTCCACGTTCCGTGTTTAAATACTCGGAAATACCATTACACCCATAAATATCATTATACCAAGTGGTTAAACAGCGATTGGTTATATATAACGATTTTTCCTAAGTTGGAATAAATAGTGGAACACCTACTAAATTCAAGCCTACGTAACTTAACCCTTAAACCCTTCGTATCATACAGAGTTATCAACATTCGGAAAAAAAAAATAAGAGTTATCAACATGATAGCTTTTTACCTACTCGGTGGATTTTGCACTGTGATATTGAAGCACATTTACAGAAATAAGAGGCTCTTTGGCAATTTTTTTTTTTCAATGGAAATAGCAAATCACACTTGGATTTGAACAAGTTTAGACAAGATCTCAACAAGAATGCAATTATTAATAAAAGGCTCACGCATACATGTAATTAATATATATCCATCTCATAATAATCATAAATCCTCAAAGTCTCATATCCTCATTCAAAACAAACAAGGTAGGGTCTTAAGAGAACAAAAGGCAGAAACATAATTCAAGAAAAAGAACATTTAACTTCAATCAGGCAAGCAAAAACCTGCAACCTCCATAACCTGCAACGACAACAACAAACCCTATAAATCAACACAATAAAAAAATTACAGAATCAGAAAAATATTATATGTATTACTTGGATCAGAGTTGAGAAGCATAGCAGTTCCACTGAACCCACAGCTCCCGCCGCGTTTCTTCGCCCTCTGCCAGTAACTGTTGAAGGCGTACGAAGCGTGGGCCAACACGTTATCAGGGAAAAAGCAGCTCCCACGTGGCTGAATCGCCTCGCAATCCGCGCCGCCTTCGCCGCAGGCAAAGTCCAGAGCCAGCTGCAGTGTCTCCGTCGGAACGCTCGGCTTAGCCACGCACCACACCCCGCCGCGGTCGTGCACGGGCTGGGGCTGACAGGGAGGCAGGTGCGGTGGTGGGCTCGAAGGGTTTGCGGCCGTTGGAGGCAACAGAGGTGGGCTCTTGATGGTGGGTTCAGGAGCGTGCGACGGCGCTGTAAAGCTCGGCTGAGGCGGTATTATAGTCCCTAGTAGCGGCGGCAGAGGAGTCTTAGCGTCAGAGTCGGTGAAAGATGAGAGCTTTCTCGCGAAGGGCTTTGGTTCTCTCGGAGTCTCTGCGATGGCGACGATCTTTTTCACAAGGTGGAGATCTCCGAGGTTCTTCATGGCCTCGTAGTGGGATTTTAGGGCACTCAACGTAGAATTAAGATTCGGGCTCAAAACGTAAGGAGAGTTCATCTCCTTCAAGGTAAGAAGAAGGGGTTTGATGTAAACTTCGGCTAAATCATCTCTGTAATGATAATACCCTTTGGAGCCTGAATCTAAGCAGCTGTCGGAAAACGAAGTGGTGGCTTTGATTTCATTCTCCAAACCCCACCTGATGAGCGAGTGGTGAATGTTCTTGACGGACGGCAAAACGAGGCCGAGACTGCGGCGGTGCTTTGCATCACCGCTGCAGAGAACACTGTGGCCGGCGAGTATCGTCGTCACGTTGACACGTGGATAGTGTGCAAGAACATGGGTTTTAAGCCATGATTCAGCAGTGAGAACGCTGCTTGAGACGTCGGAGAGGTGCTCGCTTTGTACTTGAACGGCCATCGGAGGTTTATAGTGCCCAGGCGGAGAAGGAGCCGTTGGGTCGTGGAGGTGTAGGAACTCCACCACTGGTTCTTGAGCTTTAGCTGCAGAGTGAAAATGAAAACCCTTATCTCACACACACACACACACACATATTATTACGTGCAAAATGTTAGCTAAATGGCTGATTTTCTTACCGGTGAAGAACAGCAGCAGAGTGAAGAAGCAAGCAAATGAGCGAAGGACCTTCATTTTTGGGGAGAAGAAGAGCATGAAGATAGAGATCATCGTGAGATTGTGTCAACCCTCAAAGAAAACCCTCTCTCTCTCTGTTATGTCATTTTTATGTGCAGAGCACTAAAACAAAGCAAGGGATCGATGAAGTGTTGAAGGAGAAAGAATAAAGAAAAAAGTGAATTACTGAGGTAGGGCCAGAGAGGTAACAGGGAAGATTAGTAGTGCAGTGTATGCATGAAACAACAAAAAAAGTACGTACGTTCTCTGCTCTGTTCTTCTGCACTCTGCAGGGAACAGAGTGTCAAAAGCCCACGAACCAATGCAGCCAAAAAAAAGGGTAAAACAGAGCCCAAAGGGCAAAGGGTTGTGTGTTTATGTCATGTGTGTCAATGTTTATGATTTTTATTATTAGTCACAATTATGGGTCCTATTAAAGTTACATATTTGCAATGTAATCCGCCAAAGATTCAAATTTTGAAAAACAAATCCGCCGCTGTGAGCCGACCGACACTAAAACCAACGGTACGAAACCAAACGGAGATACTCCACCGCCGCCTTCGCCGATGGAGAAACGGTTACGGAGCACACTCCAAACCTCCGCCGAGCAGTTCCTGTCCACAGCCGCGAGCCATTCTTTCAGATCCTCTAAGCCGATGCTCAATACCCTAATCACCGCCCTAACCAAGCAGCCTTCGTCCGATCTGCCCATCGCTCTCCACAGCGCGATCTCTAGCGCCATCTCCCAGTTCAACGGTTTTCCCGGAAACGCGTCCTCCTCCCCAGTGACTCCGCCCACGAAGCGCGCGCGTCTATCTACGCGATCCGAGAAGGAGCGAGACGATGAAGTCACCAACCGCCCTGTGGTCGTCGAGAAGCTTCAGATTTATAACTTTATACTCCGACTGTGCGCGTTTCACCCTCGAAACGTGTTCTCCGCCTCCGATTTGTTGCCTTCCGCGCAGCTAATGCACAACAACCTAATTTCTTTCGACTCTGATGTGAGCCTGTTGAATGATGTTGCTAGTTTGTGCGAGGAGTGGTGGCAGAGGGGCTTATCGGGCAGGGAAACTCTGATTTCGCAGTCTCTGCCGGTGATTTTATCTCGTTCCCTCACTATGAAGAAGAAGATTGACGTTCATAGGGTTTATGCCCTTCGCGATGGTTTCGCGTTGTTTGATTTCGAAGACGAGAGCATTGAGGATCTGAAGCATTTGCTGATTCGTTGTGTGATTTCGCCTTTGTATTTGAAGACTGATGAGGGCAAAAAGTTTCTCGCATTCATCTTCGGCCTTAGTTTGCAGCTTGTGAAAGAAATATGTGCCATGATTAAATCTCAGATACCATTTGGGCGAAAATCTGTGTCAGAGGCATATGGGGAGATTGTATTCAGGGCTTGGAAAGCAGTGGAAAATGAGCTTAGGCATGAGATAGAGAAGGGATTCTTGGGAACGTTGATTGAAGGTGCTATATATGCCAGTTCCGGTGCGTTAGCTTCGTCAATTAGGAGGGTCTTAGGAGGTTTTGTTAGTAATCGGACAACAGAAGGTGTGGAGAAGTTGATCTTTGGCTTGGCTGAACCTGTGATATTTCGGTCCCTGCAGGTACCAGATGCCATGCATTTTGATCTTTGTAAATGCAACTATAGATGATGTATATTGATCTTATATCATCAGAATTATCATCTTGCTGAGACCTCATTAATTTATTTTTGGCAAGTCTTGCATAATCACTATCATGGTTTGTCAAGAAACCTGGCTTTTCAGTGAGTGTTTAGTAGTCAGTCGATAAAATGAGGTTTATTGCTAAACCAATAACCAAGATACTAAACGAAAACTGGTGAGAATTTTAAGAGTGTCTTCTCTTCCATGGCCAGTCTTCCATTAGAATAGATCGTGAAAGGAAAAATTGAAGTTTTCCTTTTGATATGTGCATGTTGCCTTCTTGGTTTTTAAATTGTATCACTTTGTCATCCCCGCCAAAGATACAAATACTCCAGTCAATTGATTGTGAAAATCTTTGTGCTTCAGAATTTCACTGCTGATAATTGTTGCAGGTTGCAAACTCTAATGTTCGTCAGAATGCTCTGCACTTACTTCTAGATCTGTTTCCACTTGAAGATCCTGATTCTACTAAAGAGGCTAAGGACACCCTCCTACAAAAACAGTTCTTTCTTCTGGAGAAATTGCTTACGGACGAGTGTCCCGACGTGAGAGTGGTTGCAGTAGAAGGCAGCTGTCGCATTCTCCGTTGCTTCTGGGAAGTTATTCCTTCATCTTCAATCACAAAGGTCATTACCAAGATTTTCGACTGCATGATTCTTGATAACTGCGCTGAGGTCAGACTTTCAACGGTCAATGGTGTGATATATATGCTTGGAAATCCTCAGTGTCACGAGGTTCTTAAAGTGCTTTTGCCTAGGTTGGGTGTTTTGATTTCTGATTCATCATTGATAGTTCGTTCTGCTTTCATCGATCTTCTCCTTCAACTGAATGATGTCCGAAATTTTCACTTCCATAAGGTACAAAATATATCTCTTTGACCATCTATTCATGTTCTTTTTACAACAAGCAGCCCTTTTTTTTTATTATTTTGAAAATTTTGTTTTCTCAGGTCGTGGACCTAGATCTATTGCTCACGACACTGGGCAATGACCAATCCGTTGTTGCCAGGAAAATCACTAAATTGCTCATTCCATCTTATTTCCCCTCCAAAGTGACAAACGAAGAAGCCTGTAAACGTTTTGTTTCTCTGGCTAAAAGGTCTCCGATTGCAGGGGCGAGGTTTTGTGAGTTCGCAGCGTCCGAAGGAGCATCACTTAAATCTCTTATGAAACTTTTCAGGGTCCTTATTGGCTTAACCCTCTCATCTGTGAAGCGTGGTCAAGAACAGATAGAGGGTCTTCTTGTTGCTGCTTCACAACTTTGTCGAAATCTTGTGACGGAATCTTCTTTTCAGTCACTGCTGAGAGAGGAATTGTCTTCCGACAAGCTCAAGGCCCTTTTCGCAGCTGCAATAACCCCACATGCTCAGTCTTGTGTCTGTGACATTGTATCAATTACTAAACCCGATTGTGTCGACGATCTGTTTAAGTATTGCATGGGGCTGATAACTCAATGCAATGGCTTATCAGATAGTACAGAAAGGCAAGGTGAAGTGAGATCAGCCCATAAAATGATCCTATCTTGTGGTTGGTTTGAAGACATGCTTCAAGTTCTGGCTGATTATTTGCAGAAAGCTGCCTATGGATGCCATGTAAATCACGGTGTAGAGATAGAAAAACCCGCAGCTAAATCAGGAACAAAAAGGAATATTAAGACTTTCAACCGCAGTTCTTCGAAGTCCAGACGTGGCAATGTAAGAAAGTCACCTGATACTGACGGTAATAATTTTTTGAAAGAATATGAAGTTGCTGTTGGAGTTGCATGGCAATTAAAGGACTTGCTTCTTGATGATAAGGCTAGGAAAGAGCTTCTAGGTTCTGGAGTTATTGAAGACGTGTTTAAGGCACTCAAAGTTGTTTCTGAAGCGAGTGTTTTGCACTGTGGGGAGTATGATTTTTTGAGTGTGTGTCCTGTTTCTGCATACACCGCTCTGGCACTGCACATCTCTCTCCACAACATCAAATCTGATGGAAGCAACAACGCAACACAGGCAAGTTTTGTTTACCTAGTGTCGTTTTATTATAATAATTCTCTCGATCTTGTTATTTTGCTTGCACAACAATGTTTATCCGTTGTCAACATCTGTTATTTGCATTCAGTATACTAGTGCCCTTGTTATATAGATGACTTTCAGAAACCACCCAAAGTTCAACCAAGATTGTAGATTGTTTTCATTTTTGTTACTAATTTGGATTCTTCTGCTACCAGAATACTATTGCAGACTCAACGATGGATCATCTACTTCGATGTGCATGTAGTACTTTAGAAGCCTATGACAACGTCACAACAGAAAAGAACTGTTCAGAGTCCTCAAAAACCTCAAAAGGTTCCAGAAATGGTATGCATAACTTTCATATGATTCAGCTTTTCCTTCCTTTTTCTTAAAGTGAGCTATGAGGAAAGTAACAACCGTGATATATAATAGATTCTATGAATAAATACTGACTTCACTTGTCAACATTGTATTACTTTGAACAGATAGTACTTCTTCTACCCAGGAGACTACTACATCGAACACGATGAAGATTATGACCGCAATCCTCAAGTTCACCGTCGATGCTACCGCTTTGGATCTTTCTCACGGCTACGAAGAGAGATGTCTGAATTTCAGCAAGGAATATCTCAACTTCATCATGGCAATCTTAAGAAAACACCATGCCTCTAAAACTCAGCTCAACGAAGAAGTCTTAAAAGACATCTTTCATTGCTTAAAAAGCTCATTCACCTACGGAGCCAAGTTACTCGGTACAGTTCTCAAAACACGCGAAGCCACATCATCTCAACAAGGTACCACTGAACTTGCTCATGAAATGTTGAACCTAATTGCCTCAGTCGAAGAGCTCTTGGGATATGGATATGCAAATCAACTGGTCACGCTCTTTCGGCCATGGATTCCCGATCTAATAATAGCTTTGGGATCAAATTACCTGATGAACCCGAGACTAGAAGATCCCATCGGTATCAATTCATCTGAAACTTGGCTTTCTACTTTAGCAAGAATCGAGCTCCATGAACTCAAAGAGGCTCACTCAGACGAGGAAATGGAGACCAATCAGCATCACAAACACTACTTTGCTGCATTCACAAGGCTTATGAAATCAGTGGCTCAGGCTCTGAAGGGAAACAATTCAATACTCGATGCCATTGGAAGAATCTTCTTACAAGGGGTCCTAAATGCACTGCAGAGAAAGAATTTTGGTGTCGTATTGGGACTTGTGCGTTTCGTTTGCTTAAAACTGGTTGGGCTCGAAGACAGAGAGTGGAAAGACCTCAAGCTCATGTTGACTTCGATTGAGGAGATGTATCCTAAAGTAGAAGCCGAAGCAGAGGAGTTAAGCAACAGCGAAGACGATAGGCATAAATTACGTAGTGTTAGGGCCTTGCTTGAACCTGCTTGGATTCGTTTTACGTACGATGAAACGAGGCACTCAATGAGGGAAGAGTAAGATATTTTGTTGTATACTTTATTAAGAATATACATTGTAGTTTGTATTTATCTTATAATTTGTGCAAGAAAGTATTCATCTCAGAAATCTGAGAAACTCTGCAAAAATTTCCTCAGTCAGGTAGTTTCATTACATGCTGCTGAAAATCTAAGCAAAGGCTCATCGTTCCTGAGCAACAAAACTTAACCACCTTTTGTTTTAACTCGGAAAGGAAATCCCAGATAAACTTGCAACTAATATATATCCTAAACGAGTAAATCAACTTATGTGGACTATCAATCAATGTAATAATGTAATGCACAAAGAATGTAAGAAGGTAATAACTCCACTTATTCACTATCCATAGGAACATGCTTCTTCAAGGCAATGGCGATAGGCATCCCTAAGAATCCTACAGAAATGCTGAAGAACCACTGGAATATCGAGAGAGGAGTCGTGTTCGCAAACGTGCCCAAATACTCTATGATTATAATCTGAAAGAAGACCGTTGAACCGAGGACTGAGACGAACACGTAGTTGTCCAATATCCCTTCGAGCACGTCCACCTTCTCCATTTCTCTCGAGTTCACTTCGTTGAAAAGCTGCATCATAATTTACATAAGAGTATTTGTTAAAGACAGAGAAATAAAAAAATTGTGCTTAGCATGGAGAATATTGTTAATTAATACCTGGCAGAAGACGAAGGTGTTGAAGATGATGGTGTTTAGGACCAAGCTGGGGTCGGGGTAACGGTGGAGCCTGAAGATTGTCTTGCCGTAAGACTGTAAGAACCAAATCACGAGGAACTGATAAAGAGATTGTCCCAAGATGTTCCTCCACATCACCGCGCTGATGAAGTTCCCTTTTCTCCCGACGGGTGGCCGCTTCATGAGGTCCTCGTTCGGTGGCTCGGTGGCTAGGGCCAGGGCTCCTAGCGTGTCCATGATCATGTTGACCCATAGGAGCTGAACCGCGGTTAGAGGGGCGCTTCCTAAGAGGGATTAGTTTTGATTTTAGGTGACATGGAAAAAATGGGGGGGGAAAACAGGAAAAATATTTAATGTTTTACTTTACCGGTCGTGCAAGCTGAAGTGAAGTTTACTATTAGAGCTACGATGTTAACCGTCAACTGGAACTGAACGAACTTTTGAATGTTGACGTAAACCGAGCGGCCCCATTTTGCGACCGTCACGATCGTGGAGAAGTTGTCGTCGAGGATTATCACATCCGCGCTCTCTTTCGCCACCTGAGTTTCCGTAAATAATAATTAAATGACATGAAATATAATCATTCAAGTTAATAAAATTCGAAAGAATAATATTCATTAATGATACCTCAGTCCCTGCAATTCCCATGGCTAATCCAATGTCGGCCTCGTGGAGCGCGGGAGCATCGTTCGTTCCATCGCCGGTAACAGCCACGACCTCGTCGAACGTTGTCCGTAAATGCTTCACCAACGTGTGCTTGTCCAAAGGTGAAGAACGAGCCATCACCTGTAATAACGGTTTTTTTTAGAAAAGAAAAACGAAAAAGAATTATAATTTCACGTTGAATTCGAGGAGTAAAGATTCTCGATTTTTTAATACCTGAATCTTGGGGATGAGTTCGTGCAGCTCCTCCAAGGACTTCTCGCGGAAAACCGGACCCTCGATGGCCACACCGTCCTCCGTAAGAATCCCGCATTCCCTAGCAATGGCCTTAGCAGTGTTGATGTTGTCTCCAGTTACCATCCGTACAGTGATGCCCGCGGACCGACACAGAGCCACCGATTCCCTCACACCGGGCCGAACGGGATCCTTAATCCCCACTATCCCTATGCACGTAAATCCCGAGAGGGGGATCGCGTCTTCCGCCGAAAACCCGCCCTCAATGTCCACATAAGCAAGGCACAGAGTCCTCAGTGCCTCGTTGGCGAATCGATCGATAATCTCCCTCAAACGGGACCCCGACTCCTCGTTCAAATCCTCCACCTCACCGTTCTCACCGATCACCTTATTACACGAAGCCAAAACTATCTCCGAAGCCCCCTTCGTGTGGGCCCTCGTTCCCCCGCCTCCGGAAAGTTCTAGAACGACCCCCATCCTCTTCCTAGTGGAGTTAAAGGGCTCGAGCTTTACCAGCTTATTCAGCTTCCTCTCCTCTTGAAAATTGCCCCCGAGAGATAAACCGAACTCGAGTATCGCAGCCTCCGTTGGCGTCCCCAAGATCTTGTGCTTACCGCTCTTGTTCAGCACCACCTCACCGCCCGTGTTATTACATATGGACTGTAGTAAAACCCTGACCACGGGCTCGGGCAGCTCGGTCTTCAGAGCCAGGGACTCCTCGGGCTTGGTCACTTCTCTAACGTTCATGCATATGCACGTTTTGACCACAGTCATGTGGTTCGTGGTCAAAGTCCCCGTCTTGTCACTGCAGATGTTGGTAGCTGAGCCCATCGTTTCACAGGCTGCTAAGTTACGAACGAGGGCCTTATCGTTCATCATCTTCTTCATGGCAAAAGCAAGGCTCAAGGTCACCGCTAGGGGCAAACCCTCGGGGACCGCCACAACCACTATAGTCACCGCGATCGCGAAATATTCTAACAGCTCCAAAGCATCGTCCCCCGACCATCTTAAGGTTGTCCCTTCGTACCATTTTCTCCCCAGCATTTTTTGCACCAACACAGCGAAGGTCACCACCGCGAAGAAAAGCCCTATCTTCCCAATAATCGTTGCAACCCCGTTTAATTTCACCTGAAGAGGTGTCTCATCGTCACCGCCTTCGCTGAGAGTAGCCATTAGTTTCCCCCACTGGGTCCTCATGCCCACGGTGGTGACGAGCATCTTGCAGGAACCGTCTTGCACTTTGGTCCCCGACATCAAGAACGGGGTCTCGTAATTCACCGTCACGGGCTCGCTCTCCCCCGTGAGGCTCGACTCGTCGATGAGGACCGAGAAGCCCTCGAGGAAGAGACCGTCGGCTGGGACTTGGTCGCCAATCGATAAGTGTACGATGTCCCCGGGGACCAAATTGTAAATAGACATTTTTTGTCGGTAGCCGTTTCTTGTCACTTGGATGGAGATTTTTTTCTTCTCCTTGTCCAAGTCTTTGAACTGAAGGGACTGGCGGTAGTCGCTCGTGGCGGTGACGAACACGACGAGCAAGATGCTCGCGACGATCCCGAGCCCGTCGTGGGCCCCCTTGGGCCAGCCCTCGGTTAGGACGCCGACGATTAGGGACACGAACGCGCAGACTCCGAGGATCATAAGTGTCATGTCTTGAAGAGCCTCCCACACGAAGATCCAGAAGCTTCTGGGCTCGGCTTCTTGGAACTTGTTGATGCCGAAGAGGTCTTGTCTCACGTCGAGGGCTTCGGGGCTCGTTGATAGGCCCATTGATGGGCTCGTGGCTAGCTTTTCGGCTATGCCCATTGAGCCACCGTGGAACTTGAGTTTTTTTAGGTCGTGGCCTTCGACGATGGATCCTAGCTCCTCTGCGCAGATTTGGAAACCCGAGGATTCGAATTCTTTGGGCAACTTGTAGTCGCTCGGTTGCATGCCTGTGAAAAAATGATTGAAATGTTAATTGTTTTGTATAGAATCTGTGATGCTATAAGAACAGTCGAATGGGTTTTGAAGACCTTGTATGAATTGAAAAGCAGCTCTGGAAACTAGCACTGCAATTCTCAGTTTTTCCTGAAACACGCAGAGGGCACGAATCAAACAAGATTATGGTGACAAACTCGAAATGATTCGTCAACGTAAATCGCTCTCTCACACATTTTCACAAACAGTTACGTCACTACATGAATATGTCATGATTTTGCCCCGAACCGAATCATTATCTGAGCAGCCATTACTGTACCAAGAAATTCACTCTGAAAAATGAAAACGGTGGAAGAAATAAGTACCTGATTAGTTTTCCGCATAGCAGCTGCTTCGTGACGTTTCGACAGATTCGCCGTGAATCTGAACCTCCTCTTTGGATTTTTCACGACGCCACAAAGCTCCCTCCACCTCGACAATGCCTCCGACGAGGCATGCTTGTGATGCACATCCCAATTGTCACTCAGTAAACTCTCCATGCCTGAGATCAATATGCTACCTTTTGCGTTCGTAAACGATCAAATTTTTAGATTTATGTATAATCGGAATCGTTTGTTTTCACACTTCGATGTCGATCAACGGCTGCATTTAAATAAATAGCTACGTTACGGCACCCAACGCGGGCTGGAGAAACTGCAGAGTAGTTTCATGTTAAAGATCATCATGACGCGACATAGAACACAAAGGACAAGAAACATAAAGATGTAAATTCGTACGTAAGAAAAAGAGAAGTTTCGTGGTATTTGATCCGAAGTCGTTGAAGGAGACTTTGAAGGTAAATTCTATTTACAGTAGTGAGTGAGTAACGGCTTCTTCATTAAAATGGATCAATGGTAGTAGGTAGTTCACACCTTGTTTCTTGGAGTTTTCAACGATGCGTGTGACACGTCATATTAAATATTTTTTCCTTAATGATTAATATTTATACCTAAAAATAAAAACTGAAATTACGTGTTAATATTTTTGGTGATTTAATTTATTTTTTATATTTAATTTCGATTGAATTGAAGCTGTAGAAAAACATAAAACATGAGGCGCGTAGAAAGTAACCAAGAGATATTGATTTTCTATTTATTAAAAAAGAGAAGACACTAAAAATAAATCACAGCCGTAGGTTCGAAATCGACGGCCCAAAACGATTTTTCCTTTATAGAGTAAGTTCGTGCTCACCACGAAAGGAGAACGAAGTATCCAAAACGCAGAGCTTCGATTGTGAAACACGAAAAAGGACGAGGAAGAAGGAAATTTTAGGATCGCAATGAGCAAGGGACCGGGATTGTTCTCCGATATTGGCAAGAAGGCCAAAGGTTTTCAGTTTGTTCCTATCCTGATGTTATGGATCTGGCATTTAATTTATTAATTGCTACGTCAATGCTGCTTTATTGTCGTCGATGATCTGTTTACGTTACGTATCGGTGTGTGACGTTGCTTAATTTTGACTTTCGTAGATCTGCTGACCAAGGACTACCTATTTGATCACAAATTTTCGGTCACCACCTACAGTGACTCTGGAGTGGTACGATCTTGTAATTTCTTTCCGTTTGCTTGCTTATCAAGATTAAGCTCAATAGTTCTTCCAACACGTGAATCATTTGATCTTGTCTGGCTAAAATTTGATGGATTGTTGATTTTCAGCTGAACCTTTTCCGTTTCTGTGGTCTATAGAGAGAGCATGCAAATTGACTTCTATTTCGTATCTCATACCTACGCATTTTGATAATCAAGCTTTTCTGTTACTGATTGATTGAAATTTTCTATAAGATTGCCTAATAATATTGGGTTGGATCCGTTTCTGTAATCTTCTCGTGATCAGAAGGGTAATAGACTGTTCATCGGTGGTTTGGCTCTCAGTGTGGCATTGAATGTCTTGTGCTGTAAACAACTAGGGGTTATCCATTTCGATGACTATATTACTACAGTTTGGATGTAAGAGTTTGTTGTTGCTGCATTAATGTAATCCATCAGTCATTGATTCGCTCAAAAGTCTTCGAAATCCATTGATGTATGTTGGGATATTAGGAACAAACTAACATTCCTGTTCACTTTTCTGTTATTATTTCTATGAGGCGCTATATCCTTAATCTATTACAGATTACAGTATATTTGCATCTCGTGCGGTTTTATCTTGTCATTCTCCTTCCTACGTGTAATTTTCACTTACGCTAATGTCTCTTCAACATAGGCCTTCACTACATCAGCAGCGAAAAAAGGAGGGTACTCATCTGGAGATGTTGCTGCTCTGTATGTGTACAAAAACACCACCGCTGATGTTAAAGTCGATACAGATTCTAACGTGAGACGTTTTAACATTCGCTTAGTACTTTTGTGTATTCTTCCTATTGCAGTTACTCATTTCTTGATCCCTTTAATTTCTTTTTCACTGTTTTACCCAGAAAAAAAATAAAGAAGTTCCCCGTCATACCGTATTCGTTGTTTTGCAGATTTCAGCAGTTATAACAGTTGCTGATGCCATCCCCTCGTCAAAGACAATTGCCAATCTGAAATATCCCAGTTACGAGTCTAGCAAGGTGAAAAAAACACTTCCATTTTCTTTTTATATAAAAAAAAATAGCATTTGTTCTTATTTACGTAACATCTCTTCGTTAATTTGCAGCTGGAAGTTCAGTACTTCCACCCTCACGCATCCATAACAGCCGCGGTCGGTCTTAACCAATCTCCACCGCTCGATTTCTCCGTCACTTTGGGCACTCCCACTTTTGCCTTCGGTGCGGAGGCTGGGTACGACACCACCTCCGGTAACCTGACAAAGTACTCCGCAGGAATCACCATGATAAAACCCGATTCCTCTGCTTCCCTAATTCTGTAAGTCCCAAAGAACTCTTAGGCTATGTTTGGTTTGTAGAAATTAATAGAAAAGGAAAATGAAATTGGAAAGAAAAACTAGTTTTTATGTTTGGTTGATTGAAGAAATAGATAAGAAAAAGAAAAGAAAAGAAAATCTAGTTTTATTTTTACACTTGAAACCAAGGAAAACGAAATAAAGACTTATTAAAACCACTCCAATTTCCTTTTCCACACTACTTTCTTCAATCCAAACGCAGTGTTAGACCCACAATGATAGATGTTTGATATACTTTCAGAAAAAAAAACATGGGATGTGAATTGTGATATCATATTATGTTTGATGCTCCAGGGCTGATAAAGCAGACACGATAAAGGCTTCTTACGTGCACTTCTTGGACCAACCAAAGAGGACCGCTGCCGTTGGAGAAGTCACCAGAAAGTTCTCCACGAACGAGAACACTTTTACCGTGGGAGGGTCTTACGCGGTGGATTCCCTCACTCTCGTGAAGATGAAGCTCAACAACTACGGGACCCTCGGGGCCGCCCTGCAGCACGAGGTGGCTCCTAAGTCTCTGGTGACCATATCCAGTGAATTCGACACTAAGGCCCTTGACAAGACTCCCAAGTTTGGCCTCTCTCTCGCTCTTAGGCCTTGAGAGGATTTCCAACTCTCTACGGTGAAAGAAGTTGATTGTTCGAGTTTTCAGTTTTTTTTTTTCTTTTCTTTGAGGTTGCACGTAATAATTCATTGCAGCTGTCTTAGGCAGTTTGTTGATATACTTGCTGGTTTTTCTCCATCTTTCTGATTTGATAATAGCTCTATAACAAAAAGCTTGATTCTTTTCTAGTCTTTATATTTGGAGAAATGACATTTTAAAATTATGGGCTTGCAAGTTTAAGAAGATAAGTTTTCAGCTGAAATAATTTGAGGACACTTAATGTTGAAAATTTAATTTCAGTATAGAAATAACACACATGAGTCGTACTTGACAATTAAAATGAAGAAAATCATACGCAGTGTTGGATAGTATGATTTGAATTGAATTCTTTCAACACCACATATGATTTTACCACAAGTTAATCATCATGTGCATCTCACGTGTATTTATTTCATGTCGAAATTAGGTTTTCAACGTTATTGTCTCCAAATTAATTTAATTTCGAAATTTATTATCGTAAATTATCGCCATTTGGTTTCCTTCAAATGGTAAAAGGAGAAAAAAAATTACTATATTTATATGATTAATAAAGATCTCTCACTAATGCAAGTCTCTACTCCACTCGACAAGCCACGTCAGAGCTTTGTTTTGTTTCGATCATTATGCCATAGAAATTCATTTCTTCTGTTTTAAAACTTGCCAATGTCATCAACATTTCTATTTCTTTGCCTCCTTAGCAATGCAAACAGCTCCTTCGGCGCCCATCACACGTGCTCTATTATTTTCCAGGTGCAGCAAACGTTTGTGTACACGGAAGAAGAATCATCCCCAAGAACCCGTTACAAGAACAGGCATTTGGTGATCTAATCTAGCATCAATATTCTGGTCTGGGGGTGTGCATTGTCGTCGCTGCGCAAAATTGTTTAGGAAAAAAAAACGAGGGAAAAAGGATGTCGGCTGTTGGTACACAAGCGTTGACCGTATTTGAATCTTACAGCTTGGACTATTCGGATTCGTTGTGCTCCAATTTGATGCCAGTCAAAACGCTGTCGTTTGGTGGAGGACGTGATAAATTGGGGATCTCCTGCCGAAAATCGAGGGTTTCGACGCTTAATGCTCCGAAAACGACGTCGGCTAAGCACGGCAACGGCGTTCTTTCTTCTGGTACCCAGCTGTTATCTTTAACATGATATGTTGGGCTTCATTATTTTTCCTTACCTCTGTGATTAATACCGATTCATTTGATCATTTTTGGTTCTGATTGAATTGGTTAAATTCGTTCAGGAAAACCTGGAATCGAGATGTCTGTGAATGGGAATTCACCCAATAATATTGTCTGGCACAAGTGTTCTGTTGAGAAGAGGGACAGGGAAGCGCTGATTAACCAAAAGGGTTGTGTGATTTGGATCACTGGCCTCAGTGGCTCAGGTTTGTAATACAATCTGTAACACAAATGCTTTTCGATCTGGGATTGGGATATCAATGTTTAATGTTGATCCGTGGTGTATGATCTATTGTTTTTTCTTTGATTAGCATTGTTGGGTTTGCTGATCTACTTTATGTTTGGAGGATACGTGTTTTCCATGATGATGCATGGTGCTGCATATCTGTTTTTCTTTATCTCGTTTCGTTGCTTTTAGATAAAGGTTTGTATTTGAATCAATAAAATATTCAGCCTAATTCATTTGCCTAACTTTTCGATTGTGACCCATGGTTTCTCTTGTGGACTTTCATTTAGTTACTCTCTCTCTGCTGTAATTTACTTGACTTCTGAGTCGTATTTCATTTGAATATATTTCCCTTTGTTGTATTGTTTGCAGACCGAATTATATGCGATTCGAACTCAATGTTCTTTGGACACTGTCATGGAATTGAGACATGAATGGAACTATAAAGAAATTATAATATAGATTATTAACTCTCGTTTACTTTAGATCTTATCGATTTTTCTTTGTAAGTTGTGAAGATTTCTGTCATCTCATTCAACTATAACTTGGCTTCCTTTTGTTATTGGCTTACCAGTCTCCGTTGTCACTTATATTTTATTTACTTCAGGCAAAAGTACTTTGGCATGTGCTTTGAGTCGATCTTTACATGCTAGAGGAAAGCTAGCCTACATCCTTGATGGGGACAACTGCAGACACGGTCTGAATCGTGACCTCAGTTTCAAGCCTGAAGATCGAGCAGAGAACATAAGAAGGATTGGTTTGTTTTTCTTTTCTTTCGCATGAAAATGGGACTTATCGTTTCGCTATACATTAATAATGTTTTTATATGTGATTCACAGGAGAGGTTGCAAAGCTATTTTCTGATGCTGGTGTGATTTGCATTGCAAGTTTGATATCTCCATTCAGAAAAGAACGAGATGCTATCCGTGTTTTGTTTGCTGAAGGCGACTTCATCGAGGTGATGAATTTCGATAGTGTTAAATTTTTTTTCTCTGGTTTTGTATCGAAAAAGCTGAAGAAAGCCTGCAGGTGTATATGAATGTACCGTTGGAATTATGTGAATCGAGGGACCCTAAGGGATTATACAAGCTGGCTCGTGCTGGAAAAATAAAAGGTACTCTTTTTTGTGCAACTTCGAAATCTATGCTTTGTCATAAATGATTATGCATTTTCGACTCTTAAATTGATTACATCTTTTTTTAGCTATACATTCTTCCGGAAAACATAGTAATAATACGTGATCTGCAATGCACTTTTAGCCCTGCAAACTCACATGTATATGTTTATAAGAGTTTGTGTTATTTGTTTTCACAGGCTTCACTGGCATTGATGATCCATATGAGCCACCATTGAACCCCGAGGTATATATCTCATTGAGCCGCCATTTCATTTTTTTGGTTTGTTTTTTAACAACATTTGTATATATATTCCAGATAGTGTTGAACCAGTCGAAAGAGGCGTGTGACCCTCCAAATGCAGCAGCTGAGGAAGTTATTGGATACTTGGAAAGAAAAGGCTATCTTCAAGCATAGTGTGTGATAATGGGGACAGAATCCCCCACTTCTTCATTGGTAAAAATCACTGTTTTGCTATTGAAGGTTTAATACTTATGGAATGGTTAATCAATCAGCTTTGATTAACCTGTTAATAAATCCGTTGATGGCAGTTGATTGATCAATCAACTCTTACAAATAAAAATGTCCTTTTCTAGTGTGTATGTGTGTGTGTGTTTTGTGGTTTTATGTTTGAATAAATAGTTTTCAAGTGTCCATGTAATAAGTTGAACACATTTGTGCAGTTTGCGAGTGGAATGTAATGTGATAAACGAATAATAACGGGATGGTGAAACAGATTTTTAATTTATGTATTTCCTTTCCCCCAATGTTTGACTGATGGATCAATTTAGTTCCCGATGTTTCAATTGAATCAATTTAGTCCCCCCGTGTTTTTGGAAATGAACCAATTTGGTCCCAACTTGATAGAAAACCATCAATTTAGACGGAAAATCATTAAATGTAAGACATATGGCATGCTGTGATGGTGCTATGTGTCTATTTTCTGTAAAAATTGACGGTTTTCGTCAAGTTATGAGCAATTTGGTTCATTTTCGAAACATGGGAATTGAGAACTAAATTGGTTCATAAGGCAAACATTAGGATCAAAATGTGTTTTATCCCTCTCTTTAACATTGTTTTTTTTTTAGATTATTTTAGTTTTATAATGGAGTCCAATAACAATGTTTGATAGTATTTACATGGGCACCGACTAGTTTAAACAATTAAGATTGTAGTTAAAAAGTGTATATATTAAATTAACAAAATTTTATTTACAATCAATCATTAGTCAACACTGAACCGGAGGAGTTGCCTAACCTAAGTCGAGGATATCTTCGAAATCACATCGACCGCCACCGCCTCAATTCCGACCTCGCGCTTGTAAATTTAAGCATTTACCGATTCAATCCCTAATTTGTCAAACGAACCCTAACCCTAGTCGCAACTGAGAAGATGGGGAAGAAGCAGCACAGTAAGGATCGTATGTTCATCACGAAGACCGAGTGGGCCACTGAGTGGGGCGGAGCTAAGTCCAAAGAATCCGGCACTCCGTTCAAGAGCCTGCCGTTTTATTGCTGCGCGTAATTTTTTATCATCATTTCTTGTATTACCTTTTTTGATAATTTATTTATAGATTACATATTGGTAGAGATTTTTCCTGGTGTTGTTTTTCAGCTTGACGTTTACTCCGTTTGAGGCCGCCGTGTGCACTGAAGATGGCAGCGTATTTGATGTCATGTGAGTTAGATTATGCTGTTGGTAAAAGGAATTAGTCAGATTATTAAAGGCGTTAATTTTGTTGGTTCTGTGAATTGTGTGTTTAGGAATGTCGTAGCTTACATTAACAAGTATGGGAGACATCCTGTTACTGGAGCTCCGCTCAAGACAGATGATTTGATTCCACTGACGTTTCACAAGAATTCCGATGGTAAAAATTCTCTGATTTGTTTAGACTTGCGTTGGGATACTTCTTTAGTTCGTTAAACTTCAAACTCTGATTCGAATTTGTCCCTAGTTATTATAGTTGTCAATCGATTAACGCAATTGATGAACATTAGTATGTTGCAGTGAATATCAAATCAGTTGTTGTATGCTATCTATTCTTTTTTGTGTGTGCATGTAATATGATTTGGTGCTAGCTACTACTGAAGATGTGGCTTGATGTGAAAAGAGTTCCTGTTATGTTATTGTATGTTAGTTTGGTATTTGCTAAATGTTTCAGTTGATAAGCATAAAGTGAAACTCGAAAGTTTATGATTAATCCTTATGGTGTTAATTCTTAAAAATAAGAATTGGTAGGTCACCAGCAAAGAATTACACATTTTTGTCTGCAAACAAAGAAAAACATTTTAGGCTGCCACATCAATGATAAATCTATGAAATCATGTGTTGATTTGAATCCATACAGTTCAATATGTCTAATCAATCTCAGCTTTACTATTCTTGAATTTGTATCACTTGAATCCGCAGGTGAGTATCAATGTCCTGTTCTTAATAAGGTCTTTACGGAGTTCACTCACATTGTGGCTGTAAAAACCACTGGAAATGTGTTCTGTTACGAGGTATTCTAATTTGTCTTTTCAGAATCTTTCTTTACTTCTCATTGCATTATATGTACTATTGTTCATCATAAAAGTCACTGTGCAGGCAATCAAGGAGTTAAACATAAAAACTAAGAATTGGAAAGAGCTTCTGACTGATGAACCATTCACGAGGGAAGATCTCATAACCATTCAAGTAAGATTTGATTTGGCATCTGTTGCTTTCTTCAACTATCTTTGAATTCATTTCAATCTCTGGTTAATGTTTTATAGAATCCTAATGCCCCCGATGCCAAGGCTCTGGTGAATTTCGATCATGTAAAAAAGAACTTGAAAGTTGACGATGAAGGTGATCTATGCACCTTTTTTTTACCTCACCCGCTCTTTTTGTGTACGATGTGATATTCACCATATGCCTATTCTATGACAGAACAAAAGAAAATGGAATCTGATCCTTTGTATAATATAAATGTTGCTGGTGACATTAAGCAAATGCTTAAGGAGCTTGGAACTGAGAAAGGAAAGGAGATTGCACTGCTTGGTGGTGGTGGAAGCAAGGCCCAAAACGAACGAGCTGCTGCATTGGCAGCAATTTTAGCTGCTAGATCACGAATCAAAGATGACACTGGATCAAAGAATGGTGAAAAGACGAAACAGGCCTATAGTATAGTTGATGCTGCATCTGCTTCTGTCCATGGAAGAACTGCAGCTTCTGCAAAGTCCGACGCTGGTAATAAAACGGCTGCTCGTATAGCATTGCACATGGCTGGTGAGAGGACACCAGTAAATGCCAAACTGGTGAGTTTTTTTTTTTCGAAAGTTCCAAGTATATCTATATTAATTTGCTCAATAGTTGTGTATAAAAATAGGGTAATTATACATCTTTGATGCTTATACATCTTAGGCTATTTTCAATTGAAATCTTGCAGGTCAAAAGTCGTTACACAACTGGTGCTGCGTCGCGATCTTTCACTTCCACCTCTTTCGATCCCGTAACAAAAAACGAGTATGAGTATGTTAAAGTCGAGAAGAATCCCAAGAAAAAGGGTTATGTTCGGCTACAAACAACTCACGGTGATCTAAACATTGAGCTTCATTGTGACATCACTCCAAGAGCATGCGAAAATTTTATCACTCTCTGCGAGCGGGGCTATTATAACGGAGTGGTGTTTCATAGAAACATTAGGTACTGTCAACAACGTTTAATCCCTATCACGTCTTTATTTCTAAGTTCTCTTTACATTGATTTCATGCAATATCGTTTCGTGTAGGAACTTTATGATTCAAGGTGGTGATCCTACTGGGACGGGGCGAGGAGGAGAATCAATTTGGGGAAAACCCTTCAAAGACGAATTCAACTCGAAGTTAGTTCACTCGGGACGGGGTGTTGTCAGTATGGCGAACTCTGGGCCTCATTCGAATGGTTCACAGTTTTTCGTTCTATACAAATCTGCGAATCATTTGAATTTCAAGCATACAGTTTTTGGAATGGTTGTTGGGGGTTTGACAACACTTGCTGCAATGGAGAAAGTACCTATTGATGATGATGATCGACCTTTGGTTCGTTTTTTCTTTCCGTCTTTATCTTTTTTTACATATCATATATATTATCCTTAGCTGTGGTGCTGAATCAGCTAAATGTGAACTCCGATTTTCCGTTTTCTCATATTGCCTATTGATTTTTATCTATACGGTTACGTATATGTAAGATTATTCTGTTTACCTATTATCCTATGAAGCAAGTCTCCGGTGTTGTGTTGCTTTTATGCCGGTTTCTGCCTTCTTTACTAAATATTCTGTTGCATTGTTCTTGAATCAAATTTTCTGAACGTTGTTTCACTCTTTGGATCATGACAGAGATGAAAACTCCCTAATTTTGACTTCAATTTATTTCCTAATTCCTTTTCCAGGAAGAGATAAAGATCATCAGTGTAGACGTTTTTGTTAACCCTTACGCTGAATCCGACGAAGAACAAGAGCAGGAGAAGGCAACGGAGAACACAAACGCTGAGGACGAAGAAAATGTAAGTCGAGAGAGCTAAAAAACGCCGTGTTTCTGTATTGATCCTCTTTTTACTTGATTAAATAACGCCATTCACATTACTCATCTCTTCCACACTGACCATTTATTTCAATTTCTGTTTGTTTTTTTCTAATTCCCGAAACTTCAGGAAAAGGTTGGTTCGTGGTTCAGCAATCCAAGCACGGGATTAGCAGAAAATCCATCTGTTGGTGATGGCCCCGGAAAGTACTTGAAAGCTAGGCTTGCTAAGGATGCACCAGTCGGTGGTGGCCTTGATCTTGAAGCTCCTTTGGCAAAGAAGAAAAAGGTGAAACCCTCAGCGCAAAATTTCAAAGATTTTTCTTCTTGGTGAGTTTTTTTATAATTCTTATCTTATAAAAATCATCGATTTTCTAATTAGAAGAATGAGTGCGCTATATATTGATGGGTGTAGCCTTTAGAAAACAGATGGATGTAGTGTAGTCCGAGGCACGGTGTATTATATTGTTAAACATACCAATTCAGATATTTAAACAAATTTGAGACCATGATAATTTCCCTTTATCATTTTCCGGTCCACTGTCATGTTTCTTGCTTTCCTTGAGTGAGATTTCGATGTTTTTAGTAATGTGTTAATGGTGAAGTGCTATAAAGTAACCTCTGCGTACCCTTTATGTTGCTTACACTATTATGTTGCTAAAAAAGTCAAGTTTCATATGATTCATATAATAAGGAAAGGAAATAGCAGTGACCATTGCAGTTGCATTTGTGTCTGTGTGATGTGTACCTTCTTGAGATTGCTATGTAGGAGATGTTGCCTTGTATATCTTTCAAGTATTTTTTTGAGTAACAGGGCTTTGCAGATGGTACTAGTAACATACGAGAATTTCATTACTTTATTTTAAATTTTAGAGGAAAAAAAAAAAGTAAGTGGTGGTTACTGTTCATGTAGGCCATTGAATGTGGAAAATATTTATGGGGAATATGATATAAGATATGATTATTATTATTATAAAAATCAAATTTTCAGCTATTCTTGTCAATGTATGCCTCATTTTACTAGTTCTATTATATACAATACACGATGGTAGTGCTTGGTGATGAGTGGCACGCCGGCAGCCTAACATAATAAATATTATTACATATATCTTATCATGAGTGTTATAATGTAATGTTCAATTCATTGTCACCATACAATAGTTCATAATATCTTTATCTGGGGTGAATGTTGGGCCTGGTTTGCATATTAATTTAATCCACATATTTCATAGGTTCATTTATTTCAGATTCAATGGTCCATTTAAATAGGTTCGTTTGCGCATGATATTCAACATTTCGTTTTCGCCACCGAAATGTGCTGATTGGCCCACGTCATCCAATCTAAACATTTTTTTAAAAAACCAGTGATTTTTACGGTAATCAAACAAAATTCAGGAGTTTTCTTCTTTTGCTTTTAAAATTACCTTATTCCGCGTAACACTCAAATCATTGCATATATATACTATACTCTCAGCATTTCTTGACGATCACAGTAAATGGTTGATTGTGAATAGCATTCCTAAATTGTCGCCTCCGTTTTCGCTGGTGTGTGTGTGGATTGTGTGGCACAACTCATACAAATACAAAAGGCAAAAGAAGAAAAAGAAAGGAATTCACGCAGCTGTAGGAAGAGAACGACCGATCAATTGAGAGAAAGCGTGATTAGAGACCCTGTTTTCGATTTCGAGATCCATTGAACGATAAAAACAATGGGTCTCTTGGAAGCTTTCCTCAATTGGCTCAGAAGGTCAACAGATCCTTCCCTTTTTCCCCTTTTGTTTTTCAGTTATCCTTATCTTTGTTTTGGAACAAAAGGTTCATTTTTGCGGGAGTAGCTGCTTCTGGTAGATGAAATTGCTTATTTTTTCCCCTATTTTTCGATGATATGAAATATGAGTGCAATTATCTCCAATATCAAGCTTTGAGTTCTCCGATTAAGGAGCTATAACGTGTAATAACTCAGACGTAGTCATCACTTGATTGTTTGGCCATGTTAGATTCTGTTTTTATGGGAGGAAAAATAAACGATAACCGCTCAACTTACTGTAGTTTTCTAATCGATTTTGATTCCCTTTACCGGTTGAAGTTCGAATGTTCAAAGGTATCTGTCCTAAAGATGTAATAAAAATGTGTTGATTAAGCTTCTGAATCATGAATATAAATAACGACACTCTCCGCTTTCTGCAGCCTCTTCTTCAAGCAAGAAATGGAGCTCTCTCTGATAGGTCTTCAAAATGCTGGGAAAACATCTCTCGTAAACGTCGTTGCTGTGAGTAATAAAAGATACACATTGACTTCGTTCCTTTAGTTCAACACTATTATGCCCAATAAATTTTTTCTTCTTTTTTCACTTTCTGCAATAATAGACCGGCGGATACAGCGAAGACATGATTCCTACGGTCAGATTTCTTCTTAAATTACAGCTCTAACATGTCCTAATTTCCAGATTTTACACCCGGAGATTGATTGATCCAAAAGTATATATTTTCTTGTATTTTTATTTTTTTTTATTATATAGGTGGGCTTCAACATGCGTAAGGTGACGAAAGGGAGCGTCACCATAAAGCTTTGGGACCTCGGCGGTCAACCGAGGTTCCGCAGCATGTGGGAGCGTTACTGCCGTGCAGTTTCTGCTATCGTGTACTCTTCTTCTTCTTCTTCTTCTTCATCATCCTTTAATCTCGTCATAAAACTGCATGTTCAATTAATAGCTCGTCTTTTGGCAAGTCGTATTATTCTTGCATCACACTGTAACATATTTATCACATGTTAGAATCTGAAATCAAAATGTTTTTCTCTTCTTTACATGATTGATGATTCCTCTGCTTCATTCAGGTACGTGGTGGATGCTGCGGACCACGACAACATAAACATATCCAAGAGCGAGCTACACGATCTCTTGAGCAAGCCTTCGTTGGGTGGCATTCCTTTGCTGGTGCTCGGTAATAAGATCGACAAGCCTCGGGCTCTGTCAAAGCAAGTGTTGACCGACCAAATGTAATGTAGCCTTTCTCCCTCTTTTTCTCTCTCGATTGATGTAATATAATATAATACTCTCTCATCGAAGGATCATTTGAATGGTCTGCTACAGGGATTTGAAGTCCATTGGTGATAGGGAGGTTTGCTGTTTTATGATCTCTTGCAAGAATTCGACGAATATCGACCAAGTCATTGATTGGTCGGTGAAGCACTCCAAGTCCAAGAGCTAAAACCATACCCGACAACTCTATTATTAGATAGACTATCTTTTTTCTGTGTTATAAATATTTTTTGAAGGAGATTTTGGACAACTTCGTGTGTATTTTGTTAGATTTTTCCAACTCTTTCTTGTACGCTTTTGAAGTAGTTAGTTGTCATAAGAGGGTTGTTTTTGTTTTGCTTCTTTATGGCTTTTAAGATCAATTTGATGCAATGCAATGTATTGCTTCAAGGATTAATAGAGACATAAGATAAAAATAGGCTGAATTAGACGAAAATAAATATAAAAAATAAACAAGTTATCGTTTGCTCTCGTTGAGAGTCGAACTCAAGACCTCCCGCTTACTAAACGGGTGCTCTAACCAACTGAGCTACGAGAGCTTTTATTTCAGACGTGCTTAGTAAACTTTATGACCAAATGTTACAACATTATAATCTTATTCAAGTGGTCCATGTCATGGAGCTACTAACTAACGATTTGGCTATCATTTTTAAATCTCGTGACTCAACAGTATTGCAGTCTCAAATTATATTTTTGAGGGAAATGGATATAAATTAGTTATAGATTGCGTAGAAAGAAAAAAAGAAGATAAAATTGCATAATATATTATATATATATATATATATATTCAAATCGTGTCATCAGAAATCTTCATTCAGACTTGAACTGCAAGTCCCGTTGTATAACGTACTTACGATAATATATTCGTGTATAGTTCATAATGATTGGTAGTAGTTAGGACCTTAATCTTTGTCTCATCTGATAATCAAAATCCCACAATCGACTAATTTAAAAATTATTATAATATAATCAGGTAGAATGATGTACAAATCATAACCTTGGAAGATCATACGATTATAAATTTCATTTAATAACAAATTATTAACAGTATTTTTATCCTCAAATAAAAATTTAGAAAATTTTGTAATGGGTTGCAAAATATCACCTTGTAAAGTAATTTGCTCATTGTATAATAAATATCACATGAATAATAAAATCACTCTACTGTCAAAAAAAAATAAATTAATAACAGCATCAACTATGTTGTCGGTGTTATAACATCTAACATGCCCCATCCCTACCGCCCACTGCGATACCCCTCACTCACTCATCAAAAACTCCATTAAAACACACACACTGAAATCTCAACCACCATTCATTTTGCATATTTATTCCAATCAAAAAAAGAAAAAGAAAAGAAATGATTTTTTTTCCAACAGTAAATTAGTAAATCAATCAACACCATATCTGATAAAGCTCTGCTCCGTTTTCTGCTTTTGGTTCTCAGCTGTTTTGTAAGCATCTGCAGCATCATCTCTCTCACCTCACCTCATCCCCCCAAAATCTCGGCGCAGTGACGCATTACATCGAACACATGGCAGCTCTTTAACACTGCAAAAAAAGCTGACTCAACTTAAAATCTCCCTCAGCCCACCACCGATCTCTATATTTGTCTCAAGAAATGGTCTCTTCTGCTTCTTCTCCTCATCATGAACTTTCATCTCAATCCCAACAATCCCACAAATTCGGCGCCGGTAAAAATTCTTGTTCGATGCCAAGCGCCAACACGGCGGCCTCTAGGCCCAAAGCGACGGCGTCGTCTCATTTCTCAGATGGGTTCTTCTACTCCGGCGTAGCCACGGTGACCTTCTTGGCCTTGTGGGCCGTTTGGTCTTTTCTCACTCCTTCACCGGACTCAGCCCCGTCTTTCTCCAGTAGCTACTCGTTTTCCAACAGAAACGACGTCGTACCCTGTACTGAAAATTCGGCTCCGTCGACGCCATCGGTGCCGGATTTAAAACAGGACCCGCCGGAGAAGACATTCTACGACGATCCCAACCTCAGCTACACCATAGACGGCCCTCCGATCAAGGACTGGGACGCGAAGAGAAGCGACTGGCTGAAGAAACACCCTTCCTTCGCACGCGCCGCCGAGAGCCGCGTCCTCATGGTCACGGGCTCGCAGGCGACGCCGTGCAAGAACCCAATCGGAGACCATCTCCTCCTCAAGTTCTTCAAGAACAAGGTGGACTACTGCCGCCGACACGGCTTCGACATTTTCTACAACAACGTCCTCCTACAGCCCCAAATGTTCTCCTTCTGGGCCAAAACCCCCGTCGTCAAAGCCGCCATGTTAGCCCACCCTGAGGCGGAGTGGATCTGGTGGGTCGATTCCGACGCCGCCATCACCGACATGGACTTCGAGCTTCCCCTGCGGAGGTACAAGGACCACAACATGGTCCTCCACGGCTGGGAAAACCTAATCTACGACGCCAAGAGCTGGACGAGCGTCAACGCCGGCGTTTTCCTGATCAGAAACTGCCAGTGGTCCATGGATTTCATGGAGGTTTGGTCCGGCATGGGCCCGCAGTCGCCGGACTACGACCGGTGGGGCGAAACCCTAAGCTCCGTCTTCAAGGACAAGATCTTCAGGGAATCCGACGACCAATCGGGTCTCGTTTACCTCCTCCTGAAGGAGAAGCAGCGGTGGGGAGACAAAATCTACGTGGAGAGCGAGTACTACTTCGAGGGCTACTGGCTCGAGATCGCCGGAAACCTCGACAACGTCACGGCGAGGTACGCCGAGATCGAGGGGAGGGAGCCGTCGCTGAGGAGGAGGCACGCGGAGAAGGTGAGCGAGGCCTACGGGAGGATGTGGACGGAGAAGCTCGAGCTCGAAGGCGTCGGCTACGGAAGAGGAAGCTGTCGACGGCCGTTCATCACACACTTCACGGGTTGTCAGCCGTGTAGCGGCGACCATAACCAGATCTATTCGGGTCGGACCTGCTTCGAGGCTATGCAGGGGGCTCTCAACTTTGCGGATAATCAGGTGCTGAGGAACTATGGGTTTTTTCACCCGGATATGGGCGACCCGAGCCTTGTTCGACCCGTACCGGTTGAGAGCCCGGCTTGATTTGATCGGATAGGAAGGAGAAAGGAATGCTGACGTGTTCTATTCTATCTATTATTATAAAGATAATTTTAGTGATGTTTAATTAGAAAATATTGTGATTTGGAGTGTTGTTTATACTTAAATTAAAAATACTTTCGTACGACTGTTGTAGTCGTACATTATCAAAAGGTATTTATTTTGAGTATGTTTCGCTTGTTGGTAGTATATTATAAATGTGTATTTAATTTTGGCAGGTGAATATATAATAATTGTCTGATCAACGCGAGTCAATTGATGAGGATAAAGAATCCAAGAATCTACGGGACATGGGTAATAATTAAATTAAATTTATAAGGTTGTAAAATATCAAGAAATGAAGATAAGTGCAAGAATGTTTGTAGGTGCGGTGCGGCTAAATGTTAATAATGATTACTAATTTTAGCTAGACAACAATCACGTGTATGCTTCGCCGGTTGCTCATTCAGATTTCAATAATAACTGTATATTGCATTATACATAATTCAATATTATACATTATATATCACATTATATATATAGTGTGTTTCGACAAGGGTGACGAATGGGTGTTGCACCGAATGCAACTTCAAAATCACTACCGACACAAGGAACCGTAAGGAAATTTAACACTCAATAAATGTTTAATAATAATATTAAAGGATAAAAAAATAAAGACAATACTTAAACGTTCAAAACGTCGAATCATAATATGCGAGCACTCATGCCTTAATTTTGTTTTCGATATCGTTTTTACGGAAGAGAAATAGGAAAAGTTATTACAGAGTTCCTAAGATTAAGGAAACACTAGCTCAGTCACAACAAACATCAATGATTAAGGTCGAGAAGTAGCAGCAAATTCCTCTTCTTGGGTCTTTAAAAAAGTTGAAGATAATAGTGTTGTTCATCGTGGTTATAAAAATATAGTATACACATAATTGATCATAATTGTTTTATTTGAATGTAAACACAATGGAATCTTGGTAATAATGTGCCCCTAAATGACGGGCCATGCAAGGAGCAAACTAAAGGCAAATCTGACAAAAGGAAGATATTATAAAGTAAAAAAGTTGCGAAAGGCAAATAACAAAATGATGCTAATTCCTCCACCAACGTTTAAAATCAAATAAATTCCAAACAAAATCAGTTTGGATTTCCAACATTGAAAATCCAACCCAATCAATTTATCTCCATTTAATTTTCGACACATCATAGAAAAATCAAATTTGCGACAGTCGAAAATCCAATTAAGTTGGGTACCCAACTTAGTAGAAGAATTAGGCCTAAATTCATATGTTGCTATGCTAAAAAAATTGATTTTTTTTGTAATAATTAGGTAGTTGAAATGGTATTGAAATTAATTTAAACATATATCACTAAGAAACTACTAAATCCATGCAAGAACATACATAACAAACTAAATCTCCATTAAGACACACCCCAAAACAAATAAGGAAAAGAGATAGAAAGCCTCAAGAAACCATAGCAGTTGGTTCTTGATTTCCTTCTCCATCATCTCCAACCCCAACCTCACTAAACATATACTGACTCTGATACTCCATCAGATACTGAGTGGACCTCTTCACATCGTAAAAAAGCCCATAAACCCTACTCACGTCTTCCAACTCCACAACCCTACCTTTCCTCTTCTGACAAGCCAAAGCACTCGAAGTAATCAAATTTATAGCGTACCTCAATGAAGTCTCCTCCCCAATCTTCGTCAGCAGCACCTTAGCCTCATCAGACATCTCCACCTCTTCCTCCTGACACCTAATGTCCAAGATCTTCCCGATGTCCTCCGAAGTGTAGGGCTCGGTGGAGATTATGAGGAGACGGTCGAGAAAATCTATGGGGATCCCGTGTGGCGACCTGTAATTCGTGCCCCTGATGGAAGTGATCCCTCGGTTCGTGGCCACCACTAAGATAGGAGACATGTCGTTCTCTAAAGCTCGGTTGAGGAAGGAGAAGCACTCGATGTCAAGCATGTGGACTTCGTCTATGAAGAGAACTCCCGGGACTATCTCTGCCTTGCCTTCCTCTCTCCACTCGGCCACCTTCGTGTCAATCTGCTCCCTGACTTCTGACCTGATCTCACCAGTGTCTCCTGTGAAGAGTGCAAGAAATCCTTGTGTCCTGAAAAGAAAGGGCGTTTTTTTAATTGTTGTGGCCCCGTTCTTGTGACAAAGTCAGGCCCCTAAAATGTTGTGGCCCCGTTCTTGTAACAAAGTCAGGCCCCTAAAATTTTGTGGCCCTAAAAATTAGGCAGGTGTATGTGATATTGTGTCCTAAAGATATGTGGCATTAAAAATTAAGCAGGTGTGCGTGATATCGGGCCCAAAAAATTAGGCAGGTGCATGTGATATTGGGTCCTAAAGATTTGTGGCCCCAAAAATTAGGCTGATGTATGTGATATCGAGCCCTAAAAATTAGGTAGGTGTATGTGATATTGGGCCCTAAAAATTTGTGGCTCGGTGGAATAGACCAGGATACGCAGCCTTAAATCTGGTCGTGATGAAATTTTCAATCACGATTATGAGGGGATGCTAATGATGTTATAAATACAAATCATGATCCCAATCTACCTGCTGTTAATCACGTCGATCTCATGGAGGGTCACGCAGTGGACGACTTCTTTCCTCTTCTGCAGCTCGCCCTCGGGGCACTGCACGAACTTGGTGTGCGGGCCCATCGCGTCGTAGTCCCTGCTCCTCGAGAAGGACCTCCCGAGCTTGGTGACTTTCCCCGAAGCCTTATCGATAGCCACCACATCGCCACTCTGCACCTTCTCCTTGCTCAGAGCCTCGATCATCTTAGCACCGAGATCGTAAACCGTCTCCATATCCGTAGTCTTCAGGCTTAGCTTCCCTGTCTTCGAAGCTGCCCCAGCTACTGCAGGCCTGTGTATATAATCGAAAAAGAAAGACTACATTATAGTCTACAAAATAAAAATAATAATAAAAATTGGAAACTCCAATTGAACCAGAGTTGCTTGAGGACTATTCAAGAACACCCAAATGCAACTGTTGATAAACACAAACCAAAATACTTCTGAACACAGCCTGAGTACCAACCAAGAAGATCAATTATCCATACGAAGCGCAGAAGATCTAAAGTTGATTTTTAGAGCTCAATTAGGGTTCAAAGGATCCAAAAGCAATTACCTATCGATTTGCAGCTCCACGACTTCTCCTTCAATCACCTCCGTCTCCTCCTTGATTCTAACCCCAATAGCCTTCCTAAACGCCTGAGTCAAAGCCTCGGTCTTCGACATCTCAAGGGAGAAGAATTCGCTGCCCGCCAGCGTCGCGAAGGGGGTCTCCTGCCCGATTGACTTGGCCATTCCCATTGCAATAGCAGTCTTGCCGGTTCCGGGTTGACCCGCGAGCAGAACCGCCCTGCCCGCGATTTTCCCTTCTTGGACCATCTTGACTATGACACCGGCTGCTTTGCGCGCGTGGGTTTGACCCACCATTCCCTCAGAGGAGGCGCGTGGCTCGAGGGTGGCGTCAAGCCCCAGCCCCCGGATGTGGGAGTGAGCTCCGATGCGCTCTATTCGTGTTAAGTCGCGCATCTCCGAGAGTTTGATCTCTGTAGAAGCAGCCATCGGTGGCGTTTGCTCTGTGTGTGTGAGCGTTGAAGTGTCGGAGATGAAAAATTAAGGTTTAGGGTTTTGGAGGAATCGGGGAAAAAATATTTATAATTTGATGCTTGCACTTAAATTGTTAAAAGAGAGAAAAAAAAAAGAGAGGGAAAATTACAGTTCCTGTCCTTCTTGTTAAAAACATTTTATTAAGACCTTCACATAAAAACAAATTCGCGGCGTGCTTGGTGCCGGTTTATTGTTCTTGCCGTAATTTAAATTAGTTACCTTATCATATAACTTTATTAAAAAATCATAATACAAATCGTTCTTTGACTTGTATAGTCAACATTCCATCATTCAAATGTAATTGCTCCACTGAAAAATTATCTACCAGATAAATAAAATAAAACTCTCATTAACATATTAATAACACGAAAAAGGAATACAAAGCATGGCTACACTTTTGGGTCAACAACAAATGGGTCGTGTTAGATTGCATCAATTACTACTTTCCCTCTGTATTAATTTTTATCTTGAAATTAAAATAATAAAATATTTTTTTTCCTTAGGGTTTATCATCTTGGGTATATATGTAATCAAGATGAGCGTTGTGGGTACTTCTCATCAAACAATCTTCTTCGCTGATTCCATGATTGCATCTCTTTTCCACTTGAGCTCTCTCAGCAGCTTCTACCTAAAATTTCACACAAGTCGTTATTTAAACTTCCAATATAATATATATATATATATAAACCATATTCAATGATAAATAAATGAAGACCCCAAAACAACAAACCTGAGGTTTCTTGGCTTTCATCTTATCATGAAAAGCAGGTTCCTTACGAGCTGAGCAAGAGTACGTGGAAGAGAACAGAAGCACGGCCACTATCAAAAACGTCGCCGTTCTTGACATATTCATTTTGAATTAATTTTATAATTTGTGAATTCTTTAGATTGATGATACTTGGTGTATATTATATAGACATCGATGGATAGGAGTTGAGAAGACGGGTTATTTATAGATCGTAGACGAATGATGACGTGGCACGTATTAATTATAAAAGACGAGGGTGTGAACTCTAGTTGAAGCATGGGGCTTTATTTTATTTTAGGACCTTACTGTAAAATTAAAATTATAATTAATTTCGTTCACATTTCGCTTTCTAATAATATCAGTCGTATGAGGAGTTAGCTACAAACCTACATAATTTTAAGTGGCGAAGTACCTATATAATAACTAGAAAATTTCTAGAAGTCCTAGTGATTCGCTATTCTCTAAATCTTTTATTTTTAACATATAATATAATCAAAGGTTACATAGCATTAATTACTGTATTATATGGATGAATGGAATCGTTGGCTAACAAGGTGTTAGCCGTTTAATTTGAAGAAACGCGTTGACTTTTTTATTAGTCGTAGACTCGGATAAGACGGACGTTTATATTTGGCGAATAAGAGTCAAATGTTCATTATAGTCACACGTTGTTATTATTTCGTCGTATTGTATATACGTTGAGGTCACAAGATGTCCAAAAATAGGCTGCATTACGCACAAGGAGACTATATATTGCGGCTAAGAGGGAGTATTTCAATAAATCTGTTGAATAGTTTAATGAGTCAAAGATATTGCGAGATACACGGACGAAAAAAGGATATACAAATATTAATTTTGTGGTGTCAAAAGAGAATATAATTAAGTCACATAATTCATCAGCTGGGATGAGATCAATCCTCGTGGCCCAGCACTTGAGAATATGTATGTCTGTATGTATATATATATATATGTATGTTGTGTGAGGGCTAAATAAGTCTCCAATAATAAAAACCTTAGTGATAAATTAAAAAAAATATCATTTATTACACTAAAATAGTTAAATAACCTAATCACTATAAAGATCGATAGTGTAAGGCAAGAAATGAAGTCAAATGCTCGGAATTGAAGAAAAGAAAAGGGTCGTTCGCTATAGTCTATAGATAGGCATATTCTGATTTGAGATGGAATAATATTTATCAAGGGCGGTTCAACAACAATCGTATATGTACTTGTTAGAAATTTAAGGGCCTCCATAATACTTTATGACCAGATAACTATTGAGATATGATTCGTAATCTAATCCTATCATCTGATGGGAACAATACGGGAAAAGAAAAAAAAAAGAAAAAGGTAGAAGAATTAAAGATATACATACATATTTCATATTTGATATATACATATTCCCTAATATTAAGATTTGTAAGCGATATGCACGATATGGCTTTTAACACTCTTTCAAGTATTATTGGAGAACAAGGGGCAGCTCAAAAAGAAACGAGGGATATATAATAAAAAGTAGGTTTCAAATTGATTATTACATTTAAAGATTAGAACAATAGTACCCGGAAATATAAGGCATACATAATACATATTTTTCATAGTATCAACATATCTAACTGTGGCGACATATGATTAGTTTTTAGTAAAAAAAAAACACTAATTAAAGTTAGGTTAACGTCACCACCCTCAATTTGTTTACCCTTATTAATAACACCGCGAAATGTAAAACGAACACCAAACAGTTATAAGACACGTGTCAGACAATGTCTAGCAATATGTAATGTGATGTGTAATTACTTCATGACTAAGCTTAGAAAAATGGAACCCACGCGATGACGTAAGCTAACAAGCCACAGCTGGGTCCCGCCACGAGCTAGTGACGCAAAAGGCAAACCGAATAGACCATAATACCCTCACGTGGATGCCCACGGGTTTTGCCCATAAATAACCCGCCCGTTGGCTTACATTCTTCCCTTTTCACCTTCTCTCTTCTCTCTTCCCATGCTCGTAAATTGTTCTTAAGCTGTTTTTCAAGTATTCAGAAAGAAAATATATACGTCATAAAACTAAAAATGCTATCCACGTTTCCGGTTTATATCGACCCGGCCTTCGCTGACCCTTTTCCTGATTTCGAACCCGGATGGGATACCCGCGAATCGGTTATTTTCACTTATCAAGACCCGGTTTTCTATGACACTTCCAACCAGAATCCCGTGACACCATCTTCGACCCGCCTCGATATTACTGAAAAATTTGATAACACGAATCCGGGTTCGGCTGAATCGGATCGGGTCAAGCCCAAACGGGCGGTGGATCCTAAGGTGTTAGACGAACGTAAGCGTAAGAGGATGTTATCTAACAGAGACTCGGCTCGCAGGTCGCGCATGAGGAAGCAGAGGGATCTGGCGAACTTGAGGAACCTACTGACCCGGCTTAAGGTCGCGAACCGCGAATTTTCGGGTCGGGTTCGGGTTACGGTGCACCAGTACGACGTGGTCCGGGTGGAAAACCAGTGCTTGAGGTCCGAGGCTGCCGTGTTAAGACAGAGGCTTTGGGAGCTGAGGCAAGTGTTGGTCGCGAGACAGCTTCAGCAGCATCTCAGCAATAACAATAATCCCTATGCATTATTACCTCGCAGTAATAAAGCTAATTACAACAATAATAATACTAATAACTACTCTACGAATCACAATCTCATCTCCTCACACTTGAATCATCACTCCTTAATAACATAATTAAGAAATTTTTGGACTGGCTGGATAAAATGGTTCATTGATGTACTATATGAATTTCTATATTTATTTGACCCCTTTTCTTCTATTTTTCCTCTTTAGTTCACGTCGAAATATTGGTTACTTTCGCTTGAATAAATAATTAACATCAATCAAATTTAATATTGCATTCCAATATGCGACGGACATTCTCACACAAACACTATAAAACAAAAGCCACATCGCAGCATCAACAAACCTTGCAAGAAAGAAATATTCAAGATTCAATACATAAACAAGTTATTACAAAGCACAACATATATATTAACGAACTCAATAAACCATTATCCACATTTTTCATCATTGAAACATTTCACGAACCCGAACTGCTGTTAGAAACTGAACCGCCGCCGAGCATCGTCGATCTCTGAAGGACACCTGTCGGAGAAGAACCCAACTGATCATGACGAAGGCTGTCGCCGCCCATGCTAAAGGCGGCGGCGGCGGTGGCGGTGGCGGTGGTGGTCAACACCTCACCCAACGGCCCGCCCATCGAAGGAAACCACGGCCCGTTGCTCTCACGAATCTGTTCGAAGAGGTCCAGGCCCGCATGGACCGAGCCGGGCTCTTGCTGGGGCGGTCTAAGGGCCCGTTCTTGTGAAGATAAGTCGGGAGTCGACATTGAGAGCTGGGTCCAACCGTACCTGAGCCCGCCTTGCCAATAAGGGCTGCGATTGGTCCCTGAGACGAGGCCGAACTCAGACGATCGGTCGAAAGAGAACTCCTTCGGCTTCGGACCGGTCAACGGAGCTCTGCAATCACGTAATAACTCGCGGTAAGCAACGAATGCCACACAATTTCGGAGACAAAAAGTAAAAATAAATACAATCTACGTTTTTTCCGATATATACTATTTTCGGATAGGGCGAATCGTTATGTCATGTTGAATACTATCCACAAATAGAAAACAATATGCGCGTTCGCGGCCGAAAGACAATTTTGCCGAGCTTAGCATATCTTTCAGAAGAAATGGGATGATTCGAATTTTCGGGTGACCCGGCGAACCCTTGCCGGGAGACCAGGTAAACCCCGAAGGTCAGTGCAATAGACTGCAAACCACGTCAGCCAATTCAACCACACTGGTCCAGGTCCATGTGCGACAGACTCAGTCAAGGAGATGGTGAGCAGGGAAAATCGATCATGGGACCTCTCCCCCATAATCCTTGAGGCCTCGGCCATTTCTCGAATTTTCCATCAAAAGAAAAAAACAAGAAAATAAAATGCAAGGAAACAAAAAAAAAGATCGTTACCGAGCCTCCAAAGCACCGAGACCGTTGGATTCGCATCCGTTCGACGGAACCACTTCCACAGGCTTTCTTGAACGGTGGCGGCCTCGGTTGATGTGCCTTTCGCAGTACTTGTGATCGGGAACGGCTTCCCTCGAGCACCGCCACTTCTTGCCGTCGGTCCTCCGGCACCTCCCCGGCTCGGGATCGTTGCTCCCCGAGAAACCTAGCGGGAACGGGCCCCACCCAACTACACAGACAACAATATTAATGTTTCGGAAGATTCCATTATCCATTGCACATGGAAGACATAATGGATGATACCGCGCAGTGATGTCAGAGCCCGGACAAAATAACGTAATGATTTAACGGTCACTTACGTAAGTTGGATGGATAGGGTCCATGGGGCGACCCGTAGAGGAGAAGTGATCTCCTTAGAGGCAAGAGCAAGTGGGACGGGACGGGAACGTTGGCCACCAAGTGTTTGTAGATCCATGCTTGGTTTTCTAGCTCCGACCGTTGGGAGGGAGTAAACGGGCCCCCGATCCTCGAAAACGGGCCTCCGCCACCTCATATAATGATACACTAATTGAATCTTGGGAAACAAATAATCTCAATAGATAATCTCAACACATTAGTTTCCCAATGTGGGACAGATAATCTCAACGGAACCCTTGTAAGAAAGAGTTGCAAATCATCATCGTATGAATGAATGCACTTTCTCAAATCTGATGTGTCTCTTCTTAAATGCAACTTCATGGCATATCTCCATTTAATATGAATTTAGGGTGGAAATTCATGATCAATCAATCCCCACAAAGAATCATCTTTATGGTAAAAGAATAAAATTTATTCCGACAATCTCAATTCAGACATTAAAATGCTAAAAGCCACAAAAAAATTACTGTAATAAAAGAGGATCACTGCCACTGCAAGTAAATCAAATCAAGCGCATAAATTTGAATGTACCTAAGCGACGATCAAATTCAGGAATAGAAAAGGCGATACTCCTCGACGAAGAATCGTTCCCACAGCGCTGAGGCAAAGCCTCGGAAGAAGCAAAACACAGCATCTTCGGATTGTGTCCGTCGCCTTCGGACAGAGATGTCCAGAAATCGTTAGATCTCCCAAAGGAATCGAAACCGTCGCCGCATTTCTCAGCTGAAAGATCGAGCTTAGGAGTCTTGGAGAGCCTCAAACGGTCCTCGAGAAGCCCAGATCCGTCGCGCTTTTCGCCTGTACCACTTTGCTTGTGGCTCAACAAACCAAAACCAAAATCAAAATCCATATTATTTTTTCGAAGAACATGTAATGGGGAATAGATTTATAGCAGCTGCTGTGAACTATATCTCCATACGAGGCCACGAGTATCGCTCAAACAACTTTGTTGCAAAGAAATCCATCGTAATGTGTGTGTGTGTGTGTGAGAGAGAGAGAGAGAGACGAAATCAATATTTAATACTGTCTGATCATCTTGGACAATGTGTTGGTTAGGAGGACAAAAGCATCCAAGTTCTAACGCTACTCTCGAAAGTACGAAAATGACCTTGATGATGAAGTAAAGCAAACAAACATTATACACCTATTTTAATCATAGTTTGTGTTGTTTATAAATATTTTTAATCATAATTATTCTTCGGTCTTGTGATAATTGTACATAGAGATCGCGTCTATATGCTTACCTTGCGTTATTATCGTTATTATTATTATTGTTTACATTTCCTTTTTAGGATACACTAACTTTAAATGCAACGTTGACTTTGGACTAATTAATCTTATATTTTTCGTTTCTTAATGAATCCAGCTAAGAGTCACGTGACCTTACGAGATTGCGTCTGGTCCATAGGATTCAATATATTCACGAAGAATCGATTCGTATTAATTTTTAATTTTTTTTTTTTAATGAAAGAAAGGAAAACAATTTGAAGAGTTTCAGTTTTTGTTATTTATTTTTCACACGTTACATCCTTGAAAATAGATCATTTTCATTTCTTAGGCTATTCGCATTGTATACTGTACGAGATCGCCGAAGCCCAATAAGCCCACATCTTAGCCCAATCAAACATGCTGAAGTCCAATAAGCCCAAATCGAAACCCAGTAGGCCCACATATAAGCCCAATAAGCCCACATATAAGCCCAATCAAACATGCTGAAGTCCAATAAGCCCAAATCGAAACCCAATAGGCCCATATTTTAGATGTTTTTGGTTGTTCGTCCATTCTCGATTTTGTATAATTATATAATTTACTTATTTATTTTCATTGTTAATTATTTTTTTTTCTGGAAAAAAAAGGCTCATGAAGCAACTGGATTTGTTCATGATTTTCGTTCTCGAGTTAATTATTACAATACCATATTATTATGCGATCATTGCAGCATATCGCAACCTCGGGAAATTAAAATAAAAAAAAAGAAATATAGAAATAAAAAGGACATAAAAGTTAAAATGGCATGCAAATGTAGTCATGTCGAGTAAAAGGGGGTCCCATATTAGCGCAGACATGAAAAGAACGCTTCGGCTCGTTTTAGCATCAACGGCTTTGTATTCGGAATTTTTCTCTGCAAACAAAACCCCACCCATTACTATTTGCAGCTGAATTTAATGCTTTATTTTTATTTTTCTATTAAATTCTTCTTTTTCTTTGTCAGCTACCTCTTCGGATCCCTAGATTTAATTTTTTTGGGTTTTGTCCAAATCGCTTTCACTAGCATTTGCACTTTCTTTGTGAGCTTTAGATATTAATCTCATCAATTTTGATTTAGATTAGAAGCAAAACCATTTCAAATCTAAATATATCGTTTATACATTTAAAAAACAAAAAAAATTAACAGAAGCAAATTACCCTAATTAAATCACTCATAATTATTGCTATTGGGGTGGTCAGAATTATTTGGAGAAAAAACAAAATTGAAGTGTCCTAGGTCCTCACAATCTTATTCTAATTAACTGGGCTAGTAAAGCCCCCAAAGTCTCGAGTATAGTTGTCGTATACACGTAGTCAACGACATAATCTTATCATATATAATTTGAAATTGTTTTTGATCCGTTTAATTAAAGTTTGTATTGCGGCTCATTAGGTACGAGCTTTTAATGAGATTAAGTAATCCAGTTGAATATCAATCGCGATCTTTATAGAATATTCCTTTATTTATATCATGACTATTCATTGGCATAGTAAAACGAACTTATATAGTCTTTATAACATTTTTTGTTTTGTATATACAGTACATATATATATATATATCTACAAGAGAAATGTTCCATTGCCCATTGCCAATCAGCTTTGTGTATTATGTAGGGGGGAATCTTGTAATGACTATGACATGACGCTCATGCTGTGTGAGAGAGAGAGAGAGAGAGAGAGATTGGTGAATAAATGGTGAAACATGGCATGAGAGTTTTAAATAAAGCGCCATGCAACTTTAATTTTTGAAGAAAGAACACAGAAAAAGAAAATTTATTAAATTCCGTACTATTTATATTTTTTTATTAATAAATAAAAAAGGGGAGAATTACGAAAGAGCTTTAAGCTCTTGTATGAATGGACACGCAGGAGACTGCAGACTTCTTCTGTGGTCGTTCTCAGTATGTAGCAAAACCCTACTTTTACTTTTTCACATGAGTTGACTTCTTCTGCCCACGCCATTCCCCTTTGATCTCCTTAGATCTTGTTTGGATTTTCTGCGCTTTATTTTTAATAAATATTCAATATATATTATACAAATCCCTAACAATCTAAGATGATGTTGAACTAGATATACATGAAAGTTGAACCAACCCATTTGCAAGGACTTGGCTAGAGTTATGCCATGGACCATCTCATATGATTTGGATGGATGCATCTTAGATTATATATTTAATTGGAAATAATAATAATAAGAAAGAGAAAAAAACGAAAGTCGAATTTTGATATTATTAAGGTTGAAAATAATAAAAGGCCCGGTTTAAATATAATCATATATGATCATACCATATACCGCTAACATAAATGTAGAGTCAACCCTTACCCTCCTATTCAAGGCCGCCAAATATTTTGGACACTCCTATTTTCCACTAAATTAATAAAGGAATAATCATGCACTATTATTATTTTTTCAATTATTGAGTCGGAAAAAAATAATTGACATTCAAAAGTTATATAATATAGCTATAAAATTTTATATGTTTTCAACAAAATATATGCATGTTCTTATCAAAATGACTTTTAAAAGTTTTATTCATCAAAATCGAAGCTAAAGCTTAAAACATGGACGGATGACACGAAAAACAAGGCCTTTTTTTTTTTTTAACTCATACCGTTGTAATAGTTAGTTAACAAACACCATTTACATACCAATGTTGTTTATTACGATGTAATTGTTTCCGAGAATGGTAAATGAATGATGTCCATGTTCTTTCTAATAAAGACACGTACTAAATCACCCAATATTATTTGACAATAAGTAGAATGGTATACGTACATGATTATTTGGAGGTCCACATACATCTATATGGGAGTGGGACACACACACACACATATATAAATTGAAACCAGTTATGAAATATGATATCATTTAACTAAATATAATTTTATCTCTTTTAAATATTTTTGAAATGTCGATAAGTAAATTAATGATCACATTTTAAACTATCACCTAGCCAAATCCCCAAGGGCCAATGTATAATTTTGTACTAAGATTCTTCACTTGTTCCGTATGGACGGGAAAGAAAAAAAAATTTATATAAAATTCAAAATATATGCACTTCTGATGACTGTGGAAACTGGAAACTTACCTATATAGTCAAAACATTCTGAAAGTAAAAACTTGTTATCTACCGTTTACCAAAAACGCATCTAGGTAAAAATTCCTATTTCTCTATATATTATAAAGTTCTCCCACCAATTAAGAACTCGTTGCAAATAAAAATATATAAAAATGAAAAAAAAAGTAGTCAAAGTTGGTGGGATCCTTGTCTTGTGCTTCCTTCAATCAATCCTATATTAGTTTATTTTAATTCCACTCCACGTTATAGGAAAAACATATAAAAATATAAAAAAATAAATGCTTTTTCTGTCTAATTTTGAGTTCTTGATCAACATAATAAAAGCACACACTCATTCACCGTGCTTTCATTATCCAAACTCATCACATTATTGTTCCTTCTGCTACATACGTAATAAATATATAGAACAACTAAAATATATTAACATTCAATGTGAGACCATTGCACATCCACCTACGATCCAACGTACATTAATAATTCTCCCCCACACACACAAACTACGCAACACGACACGACACGACGTCGTACGAGCGTTATTCAAACAACAGGTAAGTGAGCTGCTAATATAACCTCATTAGGATAGTGCGCCATTCAAATATCAGTACTACACTACATCTCTATAAAGGGTACAAACATCACCTTGTCCGAAATTAAATTTAAAAGAAAATAAAAAAAAAAGAAAAAAGAAAAAAGAAAAAGACTGACTTCAATAAAGCATCGTCACCACCATAAGCATGCAGCTGGTCAAACTACTTTCGTTCTCTCTCTTACACACATTATATTTGCTGCTGTTTTTTTTTTTTTTTCAATCGCCAATGCGTACAAACACGTGCATGTTTTTTATGTTAAGACTGTGGCGAGGCTTTACGAAACGGCATCGTTTTAGGGCCTGTCCTCTTACGCTGAAGCGAACACACCGTAGCTTCTAGGGTTTAGCAGATACCTATATATGACTATATCCAATTACTATCCCTCTAAAACTGTACATGGTTGCATGTAATAAGGCTGTAGAAATCTGTACGTTTTATTTAATGTACTTGCTGTTGAAGTGACCGGAGAGACAATTTGTCCTCTGCGTCGGAAAAAAGATCTATGCAAAGATATTGCTTGCTTCTTGTAAATTGTAATATTTTAAAAAATGTTAAATATATTATATATTTAGTTGAAAAAAGCTGTATAATATCTAGTGGGACTGCAAAGAATTAGCTAGGGCAGCCAGCAAGCAGCAAGCAGCCCCAATTGATTGTCTTATCATATCTCGTTATTAAATGAATATTGTATTAAATTCAAAGAAACCCCAGTTAAAGAAATCTTTGGGAGGATTATTAAAACTAGTAGAGTACACAAGTCATCGTAGTGTCCGAAATGTATTGCTACGATCTATTTGTCTGGGCAACGAGATTTAAGTCAAAAAAATAGGGTTTCTTTTTTCTTTTTTTTTTTGGGCCGTATTGATTGATGATGATGATGATCCTGCTACAGTGGTAATATTGATTTTGATAACGCCGTATCATCGTCGTCGTCGTCGTTTCATTTATTTAATAGGGATGATAAAAAGGAAGAAAACAAAAGGGGAGAGGTGAAAAGGGGGAAAAATAGATCAAATTTGGTGGAGCATTAGAAAAGAAAAAGAGAAGACGTCTTTCTCAAGCACAGATCCCTATGGAATTGCAGCAACGATGCCCAACATTTCTTGCTGTAACTCATTCTTTTTGTTTAGTTTAAAGGGCTTTGCTTTGCTTTGCCTTTGCTTTGTTCTCTTTATCACAGAGAGGTGTGTGTGAGAGAGAGAGAGAGAGAGAGAGAGAGAGAAAAGCAAAAGAGTGAGACCAATGTCGTCATAAGACTCAGCACAGTGTAAGAGAGAGAGAGAGAGAGAGAGAGAGAGAGAGATCCGCTTTGGGCTAGATTTTGGTTTGGATTTCATGCTACTTAAGCCTGCAGCTACAAAACAAAACGAGACCAGCTTCTTTATAAAAATGGAGGGAAACAATCTCTCCAGAGAGAGATACACAAAGAGAGAGACTTACGTAACTATATATATATATATATATACATAGCCAGCAGCTGCATGATTAGTTTATTTGTTCCCAATGATTGAAACGCTTTCTCGCATCAAACAAAAGAAAAACTAAGCAGCAATAAGCCCAACCAAGAATCTCTCTCTCTCTCTTAAAACATTCTTCTCCTTCGCCATCTTATTATCTGATATGAGAAAAACGATGAAGTCAACAAATAATAATGCTTGTAATGAGGAAAATAACGCAAACAGTACAACAAACTGGTTAGGTTTCTCTCTCTCAGCTCCGTCGACAATGGAGACACAGCAACACCTTCAAACAACTCAGCCTTGTCCTAACGACGTCGTAGCAGCAGCAGCCTCGAGCTCACAGCTTCCTCTGACATTTTCGCCTCCTTTCAACAACTTTCCCGGGATTTACTACGACGCTGAAAACGCCGGAGTTTACTCTCATTTAGCCGTCATGCCCCTCAAATCCGACGGATCACTTTGCTTGATGGAAGCCATGAACCGCTCTCAGCCACCTCAAGGTCTTTGTTTCTTCTATTTTTGTCGTCATTACCATTATTTTTCTTCAACATTTTTTTTACTGGTAAGAAAAGGTATGGTGAGCTCAACGCCGAAGCTAGAGGATTTCTTCGGCGGCACATCGATGGGGGCCCACCACTACGACGGCGGCGGCGGAGTGGCTCTAAGCTTAGACAGCATGTACTATCAGACAAACCACGCCAATCATCACCACCACCAACACGTAGCAGTCCAAAATTTTCTAAGTCAGAGCCAAGAAAACCCCACTCATCACTTCGCAGCTTTCAGAGGTAGCGTGCAAGAAATGTACCGTCAACCTTCTGAGGAAGACGACGAAGAAGAGCGAGGGGAAGAGCATTCTACTAAAGAAGCCCATGTACTAAACGGCTCCAACAACCTCCTTCAGCTTCCACCCGCCATGGCCGAGTTCTCGAGGAACTATCAAAACGGCGGCGGCGGTCACCACCATCCATTATTAACGATGGAGCAGCAGGAGAACAATCTTATCAACAGCAGCAGCAATAATGGTGAAATGGGTTCGATGGGTTACGGCGATCTGCAGTCTCTGAGCCTCTCGATGAGCCCCGGCTCGTCGCAGTCGAGCTTCGTCAACGGCCATCAGATCTCTCCGGCCGTGAGCGAGTGCGTCGCGGGGCTCGAGAACAAGAAGAGGGGATCGGAGAAGGTTGATCAGCAAAAGCAGATTGTTCACAGGAAGTCCATCGACACTTTCGGTCAAAGGACTTCGCAGTATAGAGGTGTCACAAGGTCATAAAAAGCGTGCAATTTTTTTTTTCTATTCTTTTTGTTTTTTACCTTTAAATGATTAAATATTCCGTTTCTCTTTATGATTTATTCTCTTTTATTTATGATTGAGTGTTGCAGGCACAGGTGGACAGGAAGATATGAAGCCCACTTATGGGACAACAGTTGTAAGAAAGAGGGCCAAAGCAGAAAAGGGAGACAAGGTTACTAAACCATTAAGTATAATAATTAAGCTTACTATAAACTATATTAAATGTCATTATTACCTTAATAACAAGCTTGCCCTGTTTTTTCTTTTTGTATGATTTTAACATGGTTCTGCCGGATATGATCTTCAGTTTACTTAGGTACATTAATGAACTCTTCTCTGTCTGCAAATATATTTCATTAATCAGCTTATGTTGCGTGTAATAAATGAGGCTTAATCTTTTGGGATCATAGGAGGTTATGATATGGAAGACAAAGCTGCGAGGGCTTATGATTTAGCTGCTCTCAAATACTGGGGACCTTCTACACACATTAATTTTCCGGTACATATATATGTATATCTATTTCTCTGCATGCAAATTCTTTCATGGATACTAATTGCATGAGAGCTTCATTATATAGTTGGAAAACTATCAACAAGAGCTCGAAGACATGAAGAACATGAGTAGACAGGAGTACGTTGCTCACCTAAGAAGGTAAGAGAAAAATTCATAAATTTGTATCCTTAAAAGCAAACATACTCGAAGTTTTGTCTCTTATTGCACCGCTTTCAAATTTCATTAACAGGAAAAGCAGCGGCTTTTCGAGGGGGGCTTCCATTTACAGAGGAGTTACGAGGTGGTCCTCATCTTCTCAACTTTACCTAATTAACCACCAATTTGATAAATTAAGATCTAAATTATGGATCTTTTTGCAGGCATCATCAGCACGGTCGTTGGCAGGCTCGGATAGGCCGTGTTGCGGGGAACAAAGATCTTTACCTCGGCACCTTCAGTAAGCTAAAATATCACTAACATCCCATATAAAAATAATATCAAAGACACAATTTTTATTATCTTGCATTATATAATGACTCAAGGCACCCAAGAAGAGGCTGCGGAGGCGTACGATGTGGCGGCTATAAAATTCAGAGGGGTCAACGCGGTGACCAACTTCGACATTTCGAGGTACGACGTGGAGAAGATAATGGAGAGCAACGGCCTCATCTCCGGGGAAATGGCTCGAAGGAGCAACAAGGAATCCCCGAAAAACCCTAATAACCCATGTAATAATGGCTCCATGAATAATCCCGTTATTACAGCTCCTCCCGAGACCAACACGGAGGATCGAAGCGGGGATTTCAACGAGTGGAAGATGGCACTTTACCATCACCACATGTCGGTTGCCAACCAAGAGGTCAAAGGTGTCGATCAGAGGCTTGTTAAGGGCTCGAATTATTCGGGGAACAAAGAAGTTATTACATCTCTGTCTTCTTCGTCTTCGTTTGTTACGGACGTGGACGGTGGGGCCCGCGAGAAGATGGAGAATCAGGGGCATTTCGGGTTGGCTCAGGCGGGTTCTTGGAGCGGTCAAGGCATGGCTCAGATTAGGGCTCAAGTGCCCCTCTTTTCTGCATGGACTGATGCTTCATGAAATTGTAGTTGTCAAAGTGGTGATCTTTTGGGGAGTAATTAGTGTTTAATTAAGTTGCTTAAGCAATGGGGTGTAATTGTTTTTTTTTTCTAATGGGTTTTCTAATCTGGTGTTAGGGTCGAAATGTTTTATCTATGTTCGAAAAAGAAGAAAGATTCCAAGGTTTTGTTTTTTTATTTACCAAACGGACCACTGCCCGAAACAACTTGTCCAAGAAAACATCAGAAATCTCCATGAAATTCATAAATTAGGACCAAAAAAAAAACAGGAAAGAAGAAAGAAATGCCTACTTAAGCTCAAGGGTCCAACCCATTTTGTCCTCTGCGAGCCCCATTTGCAGGCTTGTAAGAGCAGAGTAGAGCTGCTGAGACACGTGGCCAACTCCACCATTGCCTCCATAGCTCACTCTGCAAAAGATTAGGATGCAGCAGTTTCCTCAAAAATCAAGAAGACATATAATAAGTCTTATCTGATCCTAAACTGTATTAGGATGTTTTACTTATCTAAGGTTTATTTATATGTAAGAGATTAAGCTCTTATTGGATGCTTTTTCATAAGACTACTAACCTCTTATCAAGATACGTGATGCTTCCTACGGGAGAGACCACGACGGCAGTTCCCGTGCAGAAGACCTCGTCGGCTTCGAGCAGTTCATCTACGGCCACCTGGCGCTCTTCAACCTAGTCGTAGAAATAAAATGGAATCGCATATTTAGTGAAATAATCATTTGCTAGTACTTAAAAAAAGGGTTAATTTGGTTTCAGCCACTTTTATAGTTTCAAAATAGTGTTCAGGCCAAGTCAGAAAAAAATTGTTCTAAGAACCCAATTTCCGCCAAACTTACAAATAAGGACCTAAACTTACAAAAAAGTATTATAAAGTGTTGCATGAAGATGTATCAGACGTCATTTTGTGTTACAAACTTATAATATATGGTTATTGCAGAACAATGAAGTGTTAGTATAAAAATCGGGTCGTTAAAACTATTTTTTTATACTAAATTAAAATTAATTCCGACAGGGCCTGAAACAAAATTTGCCCAAACAAAATAAATTGAAGCAGTACTACTATAATCGTTTGACCTGAAATCCTTGGTTGAGAGCAACATCGATTATGCTTTTCCTAGTGATTCCGGGTAGGATGGTGCCTTTGATTGAAGGAGTAGATATAATGTTGCCCTGAGGACGCATTTAACAGCTCGAATTTTCGTGATATTTTTCGTAAAAGCTATCATTTTTAATACCCGAAAAATGAAAAAGAAAAAGAAAAAGAGAGAACTCTTCACCTTTACGACAAACACATTGCAGGACGAAACCTCTTCTAAGTATCTCTTGTGAATGCTGTCTAAGTATAAAACATCGGAGAAGCCCTTTGCTTTAGCAGCACTCTGTGCCTGAAGAACCTGTTTGCAACAGAGATCATTCAAATAAAGAATCAAACATTGAAGAAATACAGCAGAAAAAATATATAAAGTACACTAAATGAGAAAAAAGATCACATACTGCAGCATAATTTCCAATAGTTTTGACTCCTCCGGTGCCACCGGGTGTTGCACGGTGCATTTCGGTCTCAACCACCAGGTTTATCGGAGCCAAACCTTCCTGTTATAGACTCAGTTCGTACGGTTAAGGCAAGATTTAAGCTAAGTTATAAATAATTTAACAGCATTACCTTAAAATAGTTGCCAACCGGTGAAACATAAATCAAGAAAGTGTACTCGGGAGCCGGTGCAAGACCAAGAACAGCTCCACTGCCCATAAGCAATGGCCTTATGTATAGAGAACCTTTACCAGGTGGTGGAATCTAAAAACAAAAAAAAAGTAATAACAATAAAAATTAGAAAAATTCTTAAAAGACCGATTAAAAAGAAAAGAAATTACCCATCTTTCGTTGGCAAAAACGGTGGCTTTCACGGCCTCGACGAACTGCTCCACAGTTGGAGATGGCATACACATACGCTCCGCACCCTCCCGTAGTCTCATTGCATTCTCCTCGGGACGAAATAGTAAGATGTTACCGTCGTGTTTGCGATAAGCTTTTAAACCTTCAAAAAGTCCCTAGAAAAATCACAAACCACGAATATCAAGATCGAGGCTTTGTAATAAGAAGTAAAATTCTGTAAGGAAAACGAAAAAGAAAGAAAAAACCCACCTGACCATAATTCAAAATTCCAGATGATGGGCTCAACTCAATGTTACCAAATCGCTTTAATTCGCCTTTAGAAAAGGTTCCTCCTTGGGAGCACTTCATCATGTACATGTAATCGGTGGGCACGAGCCCGAATCCGAGGTTGTCCCAATCGAATTCTAGTGCCACGTTGCTGCAAGAATAGAACCCCAAGCACCAAAATACATCAAACCCACGAACCACACATAATTATAAAGATCTTGAAAATCAAACATACGAAGATAAAAAAGTTACCTTGCAGGCGAGGCCACTGGAAACGAATTAACATTACCACCGCGGGGATAGGCGGCGGAAGAACCATAATGAGATTGCTTCTGCCACCACAGCACAAAAACAGGGAATTTCGAACTCGATCGTAAACAGGCAAGGAGGTGATTTAGGTAAACTCAAACACGCAGAGACCAAAAAATGTGCAGAATCCCGTCAAACAAAAGTGATTTATTTACCTGTAGAGGGCAAAAGAACCTTCTCTCAATTAGCTGAGGTGGTAGAATCTTAATGGCGCTTCGACAATGGCCGCGAAGGAGATTGCGAGCTGGTGGGTTTGGGTTTAGACCAGCGAACACAGCACTGCTCTCCATTCTCTGTTTTCGTTGATTGCCGTCCTTCGTTTTGCTTCCTATTTTCTTGTCAAATGTGTTGTTAGGTGAGTGTAGATTCGTAACCTCTCTTTCCGACGTCGTTTTAAATGAATATTTTAATTTTAATTGTATGATCTGTTTGATTTTGTCATTTTGGAATAATCAATTTAAAGATATATCATAGGGTTTGGGGTTTAGGATAAATACAGATGCGTAACGACAGTTTACTTTTTTTTTTCAAAGCATAATTGATGATAAGAGGATTGAGGCTTCACAGTCACGCTAATAAATATAATTAATATATATATATATATGGAGATTATCATAATTCGATATTAAATTGAAGAATATTTATTTATGGCTGTAGCGTGGACGACGACGTCGTATCACGAGATTACCGCTTAAAATCTAAAAAGGGAAAGTAAAATAATGTATAACGTTTAGTTTATATTGCGTGTGGAGTCCACCGCTTGCTTTCCCCAAGTGAAAGTACTCAGTCGCCATTCTCGTTCATTGGAACTTTTGAGAGATTCACTGGGAGATCACGGAGCGATTAGCTTTTGATTCTTTGCAGTCGCTTTGTTTTAACGTTCAATGTCGAGTTCGGAGAAATTGGCGCTTACTCCGAGGTTTACGATTGGTTCTCTTTCACCAAAGTCTGGGTCGGCTAGGGTTTTGACCACCCCATTGAGCGATGATGCTTTGTGGAAGCGTCTCAAAGAAGCCGGATTTGATGAAGAATCAATTAAGCGTAGGGATAAATCAGCACTCATAGGTTATATAGCGAAGCTGGAGGCTGAGGTATTGCAATGGCTATCGACTGTTTTATACATTAATTGTGTTATTTAAGGAGAATTGTTTTTCAGTGCGTTCTCTCTGTTGTTTTGTTCGATATCGTGCGTTTTGTAAAATCCTAGATGGATTTTGGTAGGACTTTTCTTGATTTTTTTTCCTTTTTTGCGCAAGCCTTGTCTGCAAGGTGCTTTTACTTCTTGGTTTGAGCTTTCAATTTGGTGTATTTTTATGCTCAAAAGTGGAATGTGATGGAAGATTTTCATTAATTGTGCCGTAATATAATTCCTGTGTTGAGTGATGGAGCTAAAGAGTTGGTCTTAGTAAGTTTATTGGATTCCCAAATATTTAAATGAGATGATGTAAGTTTTTGTTTTGATTTGTTTTGGAAGGTAGTGTTTTTTAATGAGATTTGAAATGGGTTTTGCAGTTATATGATCACCAACATCAGATGGGGCTTCTCATTTTGGAAAAAAAGGATTGGTTATCAAAGTATGAGGAAGTGAAATCTCTTGCTGATGTGGCTGAATCAAACTATAAGCGTGAAAGGGCTTCACATTTGTCGGACTTGGCTGATGCTAGAAAGCGTGAAGATTCTCTTAAGAAGGCCCTTGGAATAGAGAAAGAATGTGTGAAGAATGTATGAATTGCATTTCCTCGCCTTTTAAATTCCCATGTAATTCTTTCAAAATTGCCTTCAAGTTTTTACATGCTAATGATTTGAAAATTTCTTTAGATTGAGAAAACTTTGCATGAGATGCGTGCTGAGTATGCAGAGGTGAAAGTTGCAGCTGAAAATAAATTTGCTGAAGCACGAAAAATGGTTGATGATGCTCTGAAGAAGTTTACTGATGCGGAAGATAAGCTGTGTGCCGCTCAATCTCTGGAAGCAGAGGCCAATCGGTACCACAGAACAGCAGAAAGAAAGTTGCATGAAACGGAAGAACGTGAAGATGATTTAAGGAGGCGCATGGCTGCATCCAAATCTGAGTATGCAAATTGTTTTCTATCTTTGATCTCGTTTGCTTTGGCCTCACACATTTTCTTGAAAACTTGTACTTGCGTATCATCATTTGCCTACTTTCTTATTTGCGTATGAAACACGTTTTCATAGAATCCAAAATGGCTCAATTGTGTTCTATTTGTTGTTTCGTGTCAGCCTTGAAGCGAAAGAAAAGCAAATTCAACTGGAGCGGGAATCTTTATCCGAGAGGCATAAGAGTTTGCAGCAGACACATGAAAGGCTACTTGATTCACAAGCTTTGTTGAACCAGAGGGAAGAATACGTGTTAGATAAAACTCAGGAGCTGAAGAAAATTGAGAAGGACTTGGCGAAGCTTAAGTCAAACCTTGACAATGAACGCAGTGCTATAAATGCTGAAAAACAAGTCCTCAAACTAAGAGAAAGTTCATTGTCATCTAGAGAAGAGGTAAGCTCAAAGTGATATTTCCTTTTTTCATGTTTTAATCCCGTTGTTAAACTGTTCTCTTCCTCTATTATCATGTAAAGTTTTCACTCGATTTACATCTGTGTTGTTCAGGCTGTAATGAAGAAAGAGCGCGATCTTCTCAAGAAAGAGGAGGAGATTATTTTATTGCAAGCTAAGCTTGCCAGTAAAGAATCTGTAAGGCCCTTTTTATAATTTTCAGAATGAATTTTGAAGTAATTCTAGACCATGCGATTGGTCTCAATAACATATTCTTCGGATCCCATTGTTTTTTCTGTGATTTTTTTTAACGTGATTTTGTGCATAGCTGCAATACATGCAACATTCTATGGGAAATCATTTTCCTTTAACCAGTTGTTTCTCATCGTAAGATATAAAATAAATTACACGGGTCCTCCTTTGTGTATGTATACGTTTCACTTGCCTAGCTGGACATTTTACTTAGAAAGCAGTCGATTTGTGACTTTGTGTTCAATCGATCATATGCTTGTTTTGCAGGATAATGTCCTACAAATGATATCAAATCAAGAATCAACATTGGCAACGGCGAATGCTGCTTTCCACGCACAGCTCGAGATGCAACGCAGACAAGTGGAAGATGAAGCTAATGCGAAGAGACGAGCATGGGAGCTGAAAGAGTTAGATATTAAGCAGCGAGAGGACTTTATCTCCGAAAGAGAGCACGAATTGGATGTTCAATCCCGACGCCTTCAGGATAGCCTAAAGGAGTTGGAGGAAAGACTAACATCGATCGAAGAGAAAGAAAACAATCTTTCAACTGCTGAAGAAGAATTCGAATCGAAGAAATGCTCCATCAGAAAGGAGAAAGAAGAACTCGATAAGATGAAGCTTGAGCTTTCTTCGCTTGTGGCTAACAAGAGGGATCTTAACGATGCTGAAGAGAAAGCGGAAGCAATCAGAAGTGAATCAACTGAGCTGTTGGCTCTCGAATTGAAACTTAAAGAAGAAATTGACATAATAAGTGCGCAGAAACGAGAATTGGAGGCCGAGGCTGAGCGCTTACAAGCAGAGAAGGCCAAATTCGAAGCTGAATGGGAATCAATAGATGAGAAAAGGGAAGAACTTGCTAAAGACGCACAGCATATAGCTGAAGAGAGATTGGCAATCTCTAAGCTACTTAAGGATGAGCGTGAGAGCTTGAAAGCTGAGAAGGATATGCTCAGGGATCAGTACAAACGGGATCACGACTCTCTTTCTCGAGAACGAGAAGTGTTTATGAGTGAGCTTGAGCAACAACGTGCTGAGTGGTTCAGCAAGATTCAGAAAGAGCGTGCTGATCTTTTACATGATGTTGAGGTGCAGAGAAAAGAGCACGAGAATCGCATCGATAAAAGGCGGGAAGAGATCGAAAGCCAACTTGCTGAGAGAGACAGGCAGTTTGACGAAAAGAAAGCTAAAGAACTTCAAAATATAGCTTCCCTCAGAGAAAGTGTGGGAAAAGAACTCGAACATGTTAATTCTGAAGTGAAGAGACTTGAATCCGAGAGGAGAGAGATAAATTTAGATCGTGAGAAGAGAGACCAAGAATGGGCTGAGCTGAATAATTCGATAGAGGAGCTTAAGGTGCAGAGAGAAAAGCTGGAAAAACAAAGAGAACTACTACGATCTGATCGTGAAGAGATTCTTGCCCATATAGAAAGCTTAAAGAAGTTAGAAGATTTACATGATAAATTAGACTCTATTGCCACTCATGAGATGCATGAATCAAGGATGCAGGTGTACAACGAGAAGATACTTTCTAGAAGATTGGTAAATCAGCACGAGGAGAAAGTATCGGATAAGATTGGAATCATAGAGGATGCGTTTGGACATGAAGTGTCTCAAGTGAAAGATTCCAATAAATCATCTTCACCTCTTTCTGGTCCATTCTCATGGATCAAAAGGTGCGCTGATACACTCCTCGATCAGAGGCTGAGCAAGAGAAGAAGACGAGGAAATGACATGGAAACACCTCTGCTAGAGGACGTCACTCCAATGTATGATGCTACTTCTTGTCTTTAGCTTCATATGTTTTCACACCCTAAAAAATTCATATCATGACTCAACTTGCGTATTTTCCACTTAGTTGACTTCATTTGTTTCTTCTTGTGAAGTTCCCATGAGAAGAAGTCCAATGTGGGCAATCATGATAATGTGATGATGGGATTGAATCAAACACCTGCTGGTCGTCAAGCTTCTGTGTATGTGGACAAAATCACAGAAATCCATGAAGTGACCACTGTTGAAGTAGAAATAGCTGTGGCAGACTCTAAGGTAATCTTCTGATCACGAATTAAATTTTTTTATGGTTTCTAATTTGGATAAACATAGTCATAGTAGTCTCATTTTTCTCATTCTGATGTTGACAAAGACCACACCCTCCATGTTAAATTATCCGGATACATATCTGTTCATCAGCAACGCTGATTGCATACTTTTCTTTTCGTTTCTCCTCTATCTGTTACACCACTGTCCACCAAATCTTAGTTCACATACCGGGCTTTATGAATGATTTCTTGGTTCCTATATGCTACTTGGTATCGGTATATCTTTTCAGTATACTGTCAATTTTTACGAAAATTAATTCACTTAATCCCGCAGAATGATGAGAAAGTTGAGAATGGTGGCGTGGAACTACTGGGTAATGGAAAACACTGAATCTTCGAACGTTGGTTTTCGTTTTAATTGTACTCTATGATTCGGGAACTCTTTTGCAAGCATATTGGTAGAGATGTAGGCTCTTTCTCTCTACCTCCCCCCCCCCCCCCCCCCCGCTCTCTCTCTCTCTCTCTCTCTCTCTATATATATATATATATATATATATATGTATTTTGCTTTATCAGTTCGGCTCTTAAGAGTGGCTTGCTATGTGCATTTATTCATGGATGTACAGTTTGTGGATTTGCTGGCTAATGCGTGTAATGCATTTATGAAATACATCCAATTGTGGTGTTGTGTTGGTCTTTTTCGCCTTTTTGATTGGATTTTCTTGGCTTGTGTTTATGTTAGCTAGTGATGGTAATATATATATATATATATCGGATGGTTTTGGTACTTAAATATGGCTTGTTATGAGATTGTTAACTATGACGTTCGCATTCTAGATGTAGTACAAGGTATTATAGATATAAGCCACCTTCGTTTGTTGAACTTACTGTATATTTTTATTTATATTCCTGTTTCTCACCATTTTTTCTACAAGCATTGGGTTGGTTCTTATTTTATCCGAGTAGAATAAGAATTATCCTTGACGTTAAGGTAATTTTTGGATGCTTAATCGTTTCCAAGGAACATAATAAACATGATGGAGGGAATAATTATGTTGACATTCCTATATGATGTTAATGATGTGTTGGGAATATATCCTGTAATAGAGTGGCACTGTAGACTTTTAGGTTAGGTTACGGTTCGATCCCCTCGGTTTTTTCTTAGCCGTAGGTTCGATCGAATTGGACTAACCTCACCATATAAGTTAGAAATCAATTGTAACAGCTAAAACAGTGGAAAATGCTGTAATGATTTTACCATATCTTAGGAAATCAATAACTAACAGAAACACTTTATTCTTTTGCAACTAGGCGCGCAGCAGCATATTATATCTACGCTAGACTTTATAAAAGTTGCCAATTAATGAAAGGGTTTTCATAATTATATTTTCAATATATAGGTATATATATATACGTATGACAATTGACAGCATACAGAAAAATATATTCTTTTAGGGTTACTCTTTTCTACTTTATCAACTCTTTCCCATCTTCATAGATGATAGTAAGTTCGGAAAGAAGTAAGAATTTATACTTCTTACAACTAAAGAATGATGCTTGTACGTATCCTATGATAAAAGTGTAGTAATCCTGCAAAAGGAGTTCTTGCAAAAAAAAAAAATGAAGTCAGATGATAAATTGGAAATGATATAAAGGTGGGCGTGGGGGTTCCGACGATGTAATAAAAGCATTTGCTTTAATTAAAGACGTTGTTAGAATATATATATATATATATATATATATCGTACGTATAGTATATTTACGGTATGTTTTATTGTTCAGGAAACGGAGGGCCATTGAATATACTTTGCATGCACGTCCTACTTCAAATTCAAGAAACAGTATTATTAATGTACTAATATCTCCTTGGCGGCTATTTCATGAAAACCAATAGTTTGTTAAGTTTGATAATTGAATATCGAATTATTAAGTTATTGCGATTATCAACGGTCAACGCGTGCGAAGTGATCTCAATCTAAGACGCCTAATTATCAACTCGTTGTTTAAGACAGTCTTTTCTTACATTCTAAATTAAATCAAATTGACTTTCAAATATATTTATTTTACACTATATTATAGGAATAGGAGCGGCATCATTATGGGTTGCACAATGACCTAATAAAACGTCTCACTTGCATTAGCCGACGTTTGAATTATTGTATGTAATAGAGATCAACGTCAGATCCTATTAAGACATTTTCTTTAAAGATCCCTATCAACTTTACAGTTCAAGAAAAAAAATCCTTATATTCGTGTTTATGAATCATATTCTATCGCTATTATTTTTATTTACTTTTTGTTGTTGCCGAAAAGAAAGCACGCCCGAAAGATGATTACGCCATCTATCACCCTTGACATTGATAGAAAGGAAATAAACATATAATATGTAAATAATAAACTATATAACAATAATGCAGTACATCTCCATTATCTGATTCTGATAATTCATCCAACATCAATATTATAGTTACATTTTCATCCCTTCCGATAGTAAGAGTCGAATTATTTTCTAAACAACGTACACATGAACACGAATGGATATATCAGAGAAATGTTTTTGTAATAATATATGCAAACAAAAGCAGAAAGAATCGTTTCTTTTATATGCGTGCGTGCATGCAGCACATTTCCATGTGAGTGAATCATCCTTTAACAAAAGATTCTTGACCTTTCTCGAAAAATTTAAGTGTCTATTGGTCTTGTGGGGTTTTTTTTCCTTTCTTGTTTGTTTGGTCCTCGTTTGTTAGCATTTAATACGTTGGATTCAAATGGTCAATACTTTGCGTTCTTGTGCTTAATCTCTGTCTGTGTGTGTCCGAGAGAGAGAGAGATCAAATAATTTTGCAGTTGAACAATTTTTTTTTCTGTCAATATATATCAGGCTTCAAAAACCCTCTCTTCACACAACAAATAACTTCTCTTTCTAAAAAAAACGAAGCATACCTCAAACATGGCCTCAAATGATTTCTGTGTTATTACAGGGTTGGAGTTATGTTTGGGAATGTCTTCATCATCTTCTTCTTCTGATAACAATAACCATTCAAAGCCTGCCAATAAATTACTATTTCAATCTTCACCACAAAATCGAGAGCCTTCTTTGAATCTAACACTTTCCGGTGATGAAAATAATCTGTTTATTCAATCTGATGATCGCGCAATCAAAGTTCATGCTCGAAGAGAATACAGCGGTGGCGGTGCTTCATCTTTTTCCAACCCAAGCGTGAAGAGAGAGAGAGATGCTGATAACCATCTTCATCATCATCATCATCATCAAGAGAGAATTAATTCTTGTAATAATAAAGGGACTGATGATCAAGAAAAGGATCAAGATCACAGCGGGTTATTAAAAGTAAGGAAAAAGCTTAGGCTCACCAAAACTCAATCTGCTCTTCTCGAGGAAAGCTTCAAGCTTCACAGCACTCTCAATCCTGTAATATAACAACATATGTCTACATGTCTGTTTTTTGTCTCCATTTCATATATCAAATTTTTTTATTTTTTTATTTTTATTATTATTATTTTCTGTTGATTAGAGGCAAAAGCAAGAGTTAGCTCGGGAATTGAAGCTAAGACCTCGGCAGATTGAAGTGTGGTTTCAGAACAGAAGGGCCAGGTGGGTCCCATATCTTTCTTACCTAACTATTAAATTAAATTAAATTAAATTAAATTGAATTAAAGAAAGTAAATTTGTAGTTGCTCGTCTTCTTCTTCATTAAACAGGACGAAGCTGAAGCAAACTGAAGTGGACTGCGAGTTGTTGAAGAGATGCTGCGAGAACCTAACAGAAGAAAACCTCAGGCTTCGCAGAGAGATTCAGCAGCTTAAGGCGCTTACGTCATCAGGTCGTCATCGTTACGTACAATCTCCGCAGCTGTGTCCTTCATGTGAAAGATCATTACATAGTCGTCGCCACTTCACCGATCATCCCTCTGCAGCTTGCTGACTATTATTTCTTAATTACTTAATTAGTTTAATTCAACAAATTAATTATAGAAAGCTTGAAATATATGAAATGTGTTTTGTTCTAACATCCCTAATTAGTATACCTTCTTTGTCATCATGGTCGCATCACGTACTTTTCTTGTTTTCTTTTACGCATACATATGTATGTATATTCATCCCCTATAAATGGTGATAATAATTGAAAACCACATTGAGTCGCCCATAACCCATAATTTGAACTCTTTTCCTACAATTTAGTTTTTTTTTTTTATGAAGTGAATACCTATTTTGGCCTAACATTATCAAATAATTATATTCTACAGTCCTTTGCCTACATTACAGTGACGAATGAAATATAGGAAAACTTACATTTAAATATCATTTTATATAAAAATTGTCAATTCACTTCCTTGTCAGAATTTTTACATGTAGGTACATAGTAGATTATAGTTTTGAAGTACTCGTTTGCGCCGCAAGTACATCATATAAATAATTTTAGATGTCATATAGAAATGAATTATGGTACATAATACCGTGAGAAAAAGGTACGTCATATAACAAATTTAACTAACATAAAGAACAGTATATATGTATCATATAAACGCTTGACGTGGTACGTAATATACATATAAAAAGGCGGTCAAGTATGATAAAATGGTACACACAACCAACTGAGTACCTAAAAATAATATTTTTCTGACAAGATACTGAATTATAATTTTTTTATATAAAAAGGTATTTGGGAGCGTCGACTAAGCACCTCTTATAGTGTAAAAAACAAATAAATTTAAAAGGTCTTAAATAGCCAAATATAGCTATATATTACGACAAAAGAAAAATCAAACCGTTTTAAATCATCAAAAGCAAAGTCAAATATTGGTATAATTATTAACTACGCAGTTATAAAGACTGATTGTTTTTTATCCCTAAATACTATTTATACTTTTTTTAACTACAAGGAATTATTTATTATACAAATTTGACATTTCTCTGTAGTAATAATTGGTATTACGCTCTGCATGTTAGAACTCGGGACACTCGAGGGTTAAATAATTTACTATTGTTCGCAAGTGTAAGTCCTAACTTGAGTTAAATGATGAACTATAGCTCACAAGTGGGTTAAATTAAATAACGTGATGTGATGAGTAAATTGGCTTTAAGGATCAGTCCTAAAACTGTAAAATATGTGCGTCGCTTTTAAGGACATCATTTTCGGGGGTAAAAAAAGAAGACAAATCTTACGGAGCTATATAATATACTACATATACATTGATATATACGAACCAAAATAGATGCACTAAATTAAAAAAAAAATGATATATTTCTTTCCCTGTGAAACGTACGTTTTAGAATATACGTACGTGGTCAATATCAACAAAACCCTGAAAATGCCTTCTGGTTAAAGTTGTCCACGCGATCATCATGCTCCATTATTTTATGAATGGTGCTAAGAAATTTATTTATTCTGTGCCCGCGCACGAGCTGCATGCAATGAATATATATGTCACAAAATCTATTGCGTACTTCTTTGTAAATATTTTTTTTTAAAAAAATAATGATTTGAGTACATATATTTTATGGTGCTTGATTCGTCCTTGGATTCATTCGAATAGCAGCTTCTTATATTAATTAAAGTCCCTTGATCATGATTAACCAAAACATGTCACAGATTTGTAATAAAACAAGCTAAAAGCTTGGGCAACATATATATTATTATAATAACACACAACAGGCAAAATTCAGTCCTAACAACGAAACAAAGATCTAATAAATGCATATAATAAGATCATTCATCGGCTTGAAGAGTCGCCTCAAGAGTTTCCTTGACTTGTTCCACCGTCACGGTACAATTCGCTTCGATCTGCCAAAAAATCCCAATATATATATTAAGTATATCAAAACAGTATCTTCCGATTAAAATCTGAAATAATCTACTGTGCGGAGAAAATATTTCGAGGAGAAAAAAGCAATGTGAAGTTAAGATAGATAGAAAGGATTATCAATGCCTAGCAGCGTTTTTGACTTAATAATTATTATACACTTTATATTGTAAGGAATCATCGTTATATGTAGAATTGAAACCCCTCTTTCAACATAACGGATTGGCTCTAAAATGCTTAGAGACAAGGAACCTAAGACATGCCCAATGAGAAGCATTTAGTGCAAACATCGAAACCCTAATTTTTTTATTATTTACCTCCGAGATAACGTTGATGTCGACATATGAATCACCAAAGGGAACATAATTAATATTGCAAATGGACATGCTTAGTCGCTCCACCGTTGATAGTATCTTCATAAGAACTCCCTTTCTCTTCTCGCAAAACACCCGTACGAGGATTTTACCGCTAGATTTTCTGACCTCGATCAAAGGCCTCTCGTTCGAACACGCATCATCGTCAACCTCTTCCGATGCCATCTGCCGCTGTTTTGGTTTTGGTCTTTTATTGCAGAGCGTGTAAGTGAAAACGCGCTTCTTTCAAGAGTAGAGATCGAGCTTTTTTTCACGTCTAGGTGATGAGAGCCTCGAAACCACACACTTTATAAAATATCATCATTTTGCTTAGGGTTTTCTCTTTTGAGTCGTTTGTTATTATACTACGCATGTATATTTATATATTTGATTGGATAGAATTTCTTTCTATTATTCGAATTTTTTGTTTACCTCATGGGGCATCGCGAGTGTACTTTTTTATTATTATAGTTCTGATTGCTGGTATGGGAGCTTCGATAGTGGCGATATTGTGGAAGAGAATTAAATATCTTGATGTGGCATAAATATATATTTTTTCAGTTGCATTAACTGCGAATACATATACATATATAATATTTTTAAAGAGATAGAGAACCAAAGGTATGCTCGTTTTTGTGTGGTGACACTTTTATGTTTGAGACTGTTGGCATGTGTATTGCAAAATCAGATGAGGCATATAAAGTACAAAAGACAGATACATGTTCTATTATTGTATTAAAAAAATTAAGTAACAAAGTTTTAACATATATATATATTTTATTTTTTTAAATTGTTGAAAATATATCAACCTGGCTAGATTGAAGGGTATTTGTGGGTCTAAGTTGGGCTTGAAGAGCCCACAAGCAAACCGAAGGGCCCAATTAGCTCAAAGGAGAAAACTTTGGTAGTAAGTAAGTACGGATTTTCAGCTCACCGCACCATTCAGCGGCAAGTCCTCATGAGTTTGCCTTCGATGGATTACAGGAACAAGCTTGTTCTTGCTCCTATGGTTCGAGTTGTAAGTTCAAAGGATACACTTTTTCCGTTTATGTTCCGTGGATCGACGATGCTTTTTCTTGTATAGCTAACTATTCATCCCGTGATTTCCTCTCTTTTGTTTTTCTCTTTTGGAATTTTAGGGTACGTTGCCGTTTAGGCTGTTAGCTGCTGAATACGGCGCTGACATCACGTACGGAGAGGAGATTATTGATCACAAACTCACTCGAGTGCAATCGTCGAATTAATGGTTTTGTGAATATGTTTTTTTTTTCTTTTTTCCTGAGCGATACAGTACTATCCCGTGGGCAGCTGCGAATTGATTCGTTTGAGAACTTAGGCTGTTTGTTGAATTTTCAATTGTAGATTTGCTTGGAACTGTTGATTGGGTAGGGAAAGGAACAGAGGATGTTGTTTTCAGGACATGTCCTGAGGAAAGGAATAAAGTGGTTTTTCAGATGGGAACTTCAGATGCAGTCAGGGCTCTTCGTGCTGCACAGACAGTGTAAGTATTTCTCCTTTGCTTGATGTGTTTTTTGCATGCCATAGAGTCATATAATGTGAGCATTATTTAAAGTTTAATCGGTGAAGGTTGATAGTATACGACTTTGGATCTCAGTGAATATTCTTTTCAATTCGGGATTGATACGCTATGTTGTTTTTTTTTGTGTCTAAGGTGGATAGCCTTCTATGAAAATGATTTGCAAGAACAGAAAGCACAATTCAATCTAACTCAATGTTCCATTTCAAAATTATTTGATTTAATAAAGTCGTTTTCTTTGGGGGGGTTTCGTCCGTATAACTATGCATTACAATGCCTTAATACCGTGAAAAACCAAAATTTTGATGCATTATTTCGTTTAAATACGCCACTTTAGAATATCCCCGACTATCTCTGATATTTCCATTTTTCAAGCATTCGACATTGATAGTGATATCAATATATCCACCGATATTTCAGTTATTTTTCTGCCTTTTGATCTTCATCATTATATCACAGATATTTCCATAAATTTGAATTACCAATAGTGGTTGCTCCACATTCATTTTGGGAAAACAAACCTCTTTAGGTGCATGGATGTAGCTGCAATTGATATAAATATGGGCTGCCCAAGGTCTTTTTCTATCAGCGGTGGAATGGGGGCTGCATTGTTGTCCAAACCAGATCTCATCCACGATGTAAGAATAGTTATATCATTCAGTAGATTTTATTGAATTTAGAGCACTTGTGTATCTTAGTTCCATCTTCTCCCTCTAAATCTAGATTTTGACGACTTTGAAAAGGAACCTTGATACACCCGTGACGTGCAAGATCCGCCTTCTGAAGTCACCCCGAGACACGGTGGAACTTGCTCAGAGAATCGAGAAAACCGGTGTTTCTGCACTAGCTGTTCATGGAAGGTCTGTTGTCACGATTTCTTCAAAATTTTATTTATTTTTCATGACAAAAATGTCAACTCCCTATCATTTATTTTCTACTGTCACACTGATGAAACGTCTTTGCAATGAAACACAGGAAAGTTCCAGATAGGCCCAGAGATCCCGCAAAGTGGGATGAAATCGCGGATGTTGTAGCTGCAGTTTCCATCCCAGTTATAGCTAACGGTGATGTTTTCGAATACAAAGACTTCGAACGCATCAAATATTCTACAGGTATATAACACTTCTTCCTTTTATGTTGATAGGTCACAGATCCTTTCAAGAAATCATTCAATTTCAATTGCAATAGTTATATGTTGTTCACGCTGATAAAAGCCCGTATCTTCTTTTTATTCGTAAATGTCCTCTTCCTTTTTGCTTTTCTCGTTGTAATCCACAGATTGGCTATAGATTAGGCTTTCATTTCCATCCCTTAATCATAAGCTCACAAACACCTATCTACAACATCAAAGATTTTCAAAAATCATGCAAAATATTAGAAAATTAATCAGGCTGCAAAAGTCTCATTTTCTGTGACTACTACAATATTATTCGAATATTGTTCGGCGATAGGTGCTGCGTCGGTGATGGTCGCTAGAGGAGCTCTTTGGAACGCGTCTATCTTCTCTACCGGTGGAAAACAGCCTTGGGAAGATGTCAAGAAAGAGTATGTTAGAAAGGTAGTAGTAAATTACTTAATCAGTCCCCGAAATTGCGAAAATTAACATATGATTATTGTCTTTCTACTACCTGCAATATTCTCAGAGCATCTTGTGGGACAACGACACCAAGAGCACCAAGCAAACGTTGAAGGAAATGATAATGCGGCATTCGTGTCTCGAATTCCCCGAGGGCAAAGCTGTAATTAAATGCCTGGCGTTGTTGGATATAGCGTAAGTACAGTTATACCCTCGTGGTTCAAGGACTCCTACTGTAAATTATTTCGCTCGCTATCGATTTTGGGCCTTCGTTGGAAATTAATTATGATTCACTGGACATTTATTATACAGGAGACTTTACGGGGAAGAAGATTACTACAGAACGGTGAATCGAAGTCGACTCTCCTTTTATCGGTCCAGTTAAAGCTACACAGTGCTCTTAGGTATTCAATCATGGAACTTCAGATGAAAATTTTCTCAGGTTTTGATTGAAGAAATGCTCTCACATTTCTTTTGTAGAAACATATAAATGTCTACTCTTTGCTTCGTATAACTTGTTGAAGTTGTATTTAACATTTGATATGGTGCATTGCATTATATTGAATGAAATACATGATTATATGGTCCACTCATAAATGCATGGATTTAACATCACAGCGAGATTTTATTACACGACCTTACGTTGAAAACGACTTGTAATCTGCAACAATTCTTCGTCAATATTGGCATTTAGTGATGATGAATTGTCTATTACGTATATTCGTGAAACGATATTTCCATCAATGAGTTGTGGTGACGACTGTGTATGTTCATTGGCGTTGGACGTGTCATAATAAAAACGACAAAGAAAGAAAAACTGGGAAAATAATTATTATAATGATGATAAAAATATTATATCGAAGTGAAGACAAAAAGCTAACAGCACCCCACAATTCAATCATATGAGATAATATGTACTACTCAGAGAGACCATAAATGCATTTCGCATACATATCATATTATATTTTATGCAGAAAAGACTTTACGCAGAGAAAAGCGCCGCTCCGTCGGCTACCATTTGTCGCCTTCTCAAAGGTGGGACCCATTCCATAATAAAATATAGAAGACAATTAAAAAGAAAACTAAAATCTGGCGTTTTCAAATCAGTGTAAATCGCTGACTCTGTTCAGCGACTTCCTCATGATGGCCACCTTCGCGAGCCGCTCCGCCGCCCTCCAAGCCGACGTCGGCGTTAACGGATCCTTCTCGTCGTTATTGTGGTTGTTGTTGTGGTGGTTGCTAATATTCGCATTATTTCTCCTCTTGCAACTCAATTGTGCCAGCTCAGCATCCAACCCCCTCACGAACTCCTCGGCGGAGCCCCAGCCGGAGCTCCGGAGCACGGCGCGGGCGGAGGTCAGGATGTGGTGAGCTCCCGGCGCGTCGTCGCTCTCCGCAACAAGCCTCCTACCCTCCGCCACGGCGCGTGTCGCCACGAACAGGCATCTCAGCCGCTGATTCTCCCTCGCGCGTGGGACGGCGAGGGGCCTGCTCTCGCCGTCGTGGAGCGCGCCTCGGCGGCGGCTGGATAGGTCCCCGTAAGAGTATCGTACGGACAGCATCCTCTGGGCCCCGCCGAAGGATGACGGCACCTTCAATTCGATCAGCAGCTCCCTCTCCTCGTCGGATCCAAGGTCCCCAACCCTAAGCCAACCGGGACCCGATCCGACGAATACGGGTCGGCCCGTGTACGAGTAGACGGCGGATATCTCGCCCGGACCCGAACCGGGAACGAGGCTCAATTGAACCCTCAGGTCGTGCACCGCGTGGGAGAGGAGGCCGGAGATTCGGTCGGGGAAGAGGCTGGGCTCGTGAACGCACGCGCTCAGGTTGACCGCGTGAACAGGTATGTCGAGGTTCGAGAAGCGCGTGGACGACACGGGGGGTTCACCCTGGTGTGCGGCGTCGGAGAAGAGGATTATCCCCGTGCTAGGGTTCGTCTCCCGCCTGTCCTCGATGACCTTCGCCGCCTTCTTCAGCGAATCGGTGGCGCTCGCGGCGGCGCCGTCTAGGGTGGCGACGACGTCGATGATCCTCCGCGCGCACCTCTTCCCCGACGCCGTCATCCTGCGCAGAGGAAGCAGGCGCTTCGACGCGGCGGAGAACGCCACGAGGGACAGCCTGTCGGAGGAGGAGAGAGACGAGACCACCGCCCTCATCGCCTTCTTCATCGCGTGGAGCTTTTCCGCCGTGATGACGCTGCTGCTGACGTTAGCCACCACGACCAAATCGATCGGTGCTCGCCTCGAGATAGAAACCCTAGGCGCCCTGATCTTCAAAACGGCGGCGTATGTCTCGCTCGTCTTCCCTACAGAGACCACCGCTGCCTCCGGCAACACCTGAAACTCCACGTCATCGCTCTCAACACCATTGACCTCCGCATCCCTATCAGAATTCCTGTTCATCTTCTTATCTCCGACAAAAAATCCAGGGAACTCATCTTCCTCTTCTTCAGATTCCGGGATCGAATTGAATCTCCCGCCACCACAAGTCGGCGACCCCAACGGCTCGTCGTCGTTATAAACTTTCAACACCACGCTCCTCTTGTTGTTCGACGATTGCGACTCAGCTGCAGCCTTCGTTTGATGTAAGCGGTCGCCCCAACTAACACTGCTGTTCTCATTCAAGAGATGCATCTCCTTCCACGGCGATCCACAAACAGGGCACATGAGCTTCCTCTGTTTCTTCACGTGCACCACGATGCAGGGGAAATGGAACACGTGGCCGCACTCCGCCGTGAATATGGCGGTGCCTTGCCCTGTCTTCACGCCTTGCACGCATACCCCGCAGATACTCTGTTTTCATCCAAAAGATATCGAAGGACAAAGCAAGCAACTTGATTAACGATTGCTCGCTGCTAAAGATTCGATTTTAATGAAGATTACGTTACCTTGGAGACACGTGTCGTCGATTTGAGCAGAGAGAAAGCTGACGGCGAACGAGGTGAAGAAGGCGTCGATCGGTGGAAGAACAATCTGTTGTTATTACCGCTGCTGCTGCTGGTTTTGCAGCGAAGCTTAGGGCTCTCCGGAGCAGAAACGCTATTAGCAGCATCGTTATTCATTGAAACGGAGCTTGTTTTGCACCGGAGAAGCTTCGGGCTCGACTCGGCCCTCGGCGTCGACGGGTTGGAGAAAAACCCGCCCAATCTCGACCTCAGCCTCGGGCTCGGATTCGGGTCGGGTTTTTCTTTGATGATGGGCGAATCCCGCCGTTGATCTTTTGGGATCGTTGTGCAGAAAGCTCTTCGCCACCCAAGAACCATCTTTTATTTTCTTTTTCTTTTTTTATTAATTATTTCTTGTAGGAGATGAGGGAAGAAGAAAGATGGCTACAAAGGAAGCTTTTATGGAATTGGATATGGTATCGGAGAAGACAGATCGAAGAGTAGATGCAAAGACAACAACATTACAGCAGTAAGTAACCTTGTAATATATGCACAGATGCAAGAATTGAATACATGAGAAGAAAACAAGACGATACTAAGAATGAGAACAAAACAAGACCCGTCTCTCTCTCTCTCTCTCTCTCTCTCTGTGTCAAGTTCTCAGTTGCAGCGATGATATTGAATTCAATGCACTGTCAAGGAGGGGGTCCAAAAACAGAAAACTGAGAAGCTATATCATATGCGAGCAGTGAAAATGGGCTCTGTCCCTTTCTCGATTCTTCTTGCTAATGGGGCCTTATTTAATTATTGGAATCTCTCTCTCTCTCTTTCTCTCTGTGTGTGGTGATGAACGCGGTTAAGATCGTTTTTTATTGCAAGTCAACGGGTCAGAGAGGGATCTACAGAGCTTTTAACTCGTAAGATCTACACGACTCTTTCGCCTAAAGTTTTCAATCTTTCTACTTTTTACTTGTTTTAGGAAATATTGGGATATTTTCTTGCATCAATATGCTATGGAAAAATTGAGAATGGGTTTGAAAAAAAAATGGGTTAAGAAAAAATTTTGAATTTAAATTTAAAATCAAGGACTAAATTTAACATTATAGTGTAAACGAAATATATATTATGTATATATATACACGTAAAAAAGCGTAAGAAAGACCGAAGAAAACTAAATGTGCATTTGTTTGTGAGAGTAGGCAGTTATTATTTATTTATTTTTGTTTGAAGGGAAGAGTAGGCAGTTGGTGACCATGATTATTGCATGATGGACTAATAATTGTAAAATTGAAATAGTACCAATAAATTAATTCATCGGTCAATCCTAAGATCCATAGTTTAATAGAGTTCGGTGTACTTCGACAACCCTATAACGTTAGCTATATTATTGACTCTAACATCAAAACAAATTAAAAAGAGGACACGTTGAAAAAATTGTTAAATAAATGTTATGAACTAATAGTTGAAAAAATTAAATTAATTTAGTATTATCTATATAAGATGGAATATACATTTCAGCCTTTGTCTTAGTCTAACTGCTCCGCCACTTGTCTTCTATCCAATCTTATCATGTCTACAATTAGGGTAAATTTACTTTCATTATCCTTGTAAGTTTCAACTTCCTGATCACTATCCTTCCAAGTATTTCTTCCTGTTCAGTACTCATTTGCGAAAAATTGTGTGTTTAATACCACCAAACATTGAAAAGACGAAAATAACCATTCTTTATAGATTCAGTTATAACAACCGGTCTCATTATTATACCAATATATTTAATTATCATATCAACTGTTATCACTGCTATACCAAGTCAAATTTAACAGTATTTTATCACTATTATACCGAGTGTTCCCATTATTATACCAATATATTCAATTATTATACCAACTGTTATCACTTTTATACCAAGTCAAATTTAAGAGTATTATATTATACCAAGTGTTTTCATTATTATACCAGTATATCCAATTATCATACCAACTGTTATCACTGCTATACCAAGTCAAATTTAAGAGTATTATATTACCATTATACCAAGTGTTCTCATTATTATACCAATATATTCAATTATTATACCAAATGTTATTACTGTAATACCAAAAGTAATGTTATTATAATATCTGAATTTATCGGTAGAATAATCAATTTTATTCGTATAATAAGCGGTTTTGTTGGTATAATAATCGTGTTTTGTGGTATAACACGCAAAAATCACTTTAATGTAATACGCAAAAAATATTTTTTTGGTATAACAGTGATAACGGTTAGTATAATAATTGAATATATTGGTATAATAATGATAAAAATTGGAATAATAGTGATAACAGTTGGTATAAATGTGATAACAGTTGGTATAATATTCTTAAATTTGACTTGATATAAAACTGAAGATAATTGAAATAATATTTATGTATGAAGAAGGGTTATTTTTGTCTTTTTAACGCTTTTTAGGTACCTAACGCACAATTTTTTTCATATGAGTACCTAACAGGAAGAAATAATTCGATGAGTATTTAAGATAAAGTTAAAGCTTTAAATGGTACTTAATAGGAATTTACCCCTACAATTAATTGCCACCATATTACATTGACGAAATTGAGCTAAGCATTATCCTTTGTCTCCTTATATAGTATTAATTTAATACCGTATATACAAGACAAATAAGAAAGGTTAATGATGAAAACATCATATATAATAATATTTTTATTGAAGGATATAATAATAAAAATCTAGCCAGGCCTACATATCTTAGCGCCTAACATGCAAACAAAAATATAAGTAAGAAAAAAAATAAATATATTTGTCCTTTTTTTTTCTCTTTGGTCCTAAAAATCGAAATTTGTTTTGATTGATATGACATTTAACAGTAACAGTGTAAGAATCGACAGATAGCGTATTCTGTCTAATTCGTACTCACGTGTTGTTCCTCTTCCTTTAACGCCGTTAGTTTCTGTTAACTTTGCATGGGGAATTAAAACTTGTAGTCCATCAATCAGTATGTATATGTCCTTTTTAGTATTTGATTTTTTTTAAGTGATGGGGTAATTAGTGTCAAATAATTACGTACTCAGCTTTAATTTAATTTCATTTAATTTAGGTGTTCGGGAGTTGGGAAAGTGAAAGGTTGCTTTGATTATTGCCTTCTTTCTCCCGGTGTAATTATGTCTTCCCCTTCTTTCTATTTCTGTAACAATAAATATAAATTAGATTTGTTTAAGGTATTGGATTCTTTACTCAAAGGGCATTTTAAATATTATCTTATATTCATTTTCAACTTGAAGGGCGGTTTTGACTTGTAAGGAAAATTACGAGAGTGAGAATGCTTTGACAAAATTTTTTTATCTTGATTACTATAATGTGTTGGGTTTGTGGTAGAAAGTTGAATATTAGTGAAAAATTCTATTTAATTGATTACTAGTACAACTAGTGTAATTAATTAAATAGGGCAGAGTCAGAAATTGTATTGTGGGCACGTGACTTGAAGTAAATGCGGAGTCAGAACGTCGTCGTAACTCCCAATGTTACATAACATGCATGGACTATATATTACTTCCAAGATATATTGTTTAATAAAATTGTAACCTTGTTTACTTTTTTATGAAAAAAAAAATTTAATAGTGGTCATGCCTCATGACTCCTATGTCATCGTAAATTATCAAATGGAGTCATCCATTAAATTCTATTAAAAACTTGATATACGAGTAGGAAATATTGTATAACACAAATACATCAATCGATAATTTTAAAAGCTAATAAACATAGAGCCATGTATGGCGTATATACACTTAATTTTAGGATATAGATGGGCATTTTGCCAATTGCCATTCAAAATAGTTTCACATGTTTATTTAAAGTCACATCACTTCACTTGCCCCTATCGATATGCAATATCACGAGCACCGTAAATCATAAATGCATGATGAACCCTAAAAGCCCAATTAACTCACTGAGACCGACCACTGTACCAGATAAGTAAAATGAAACTGACAATCAATGAAGATTTAGTACTATGTTTGAAATTAAATGTGGCGTTGTACACAAAAGCGTGGTGCTTCTTCTAGCACTCTCTACATTTCGTATATGTTTAATATTTATTAAATTAAAAATTTAAATCTCCAATCCAAGCTGCATTTAACAACAGGTATGGAACTTCGAAATGTGGCATCAAGGGGACATACACACACACACATATATATATATATATATATATATATATATATAAACAATGCGCTCGAATTTAATATATATAATATATCGGACAATACCTTTCATTAATTGTAACGGTCTATTACAAAATGCCATACCATCGGCGCCGTTGGTTCATCATCGTACTAGACGTTCGAAAAGGCCCATTAAGTCCCTTCAAAGGCCCATTTATTACGAGTTTCGTTGTAAGAATTGTAGCAAATGTTATTCGAAGACATAAAACGAAAAAAGAAAAAGAAAACCATGAATTAAAAAAAAAAAAGGTTCGTGCTTCACAATTCATGATCAAATATATATCTCAAACTTTTATTCTCCGTACAAGTTGCCAAGGACATCAAGTGTACCTTTACACGTACTCTTCCCACTCCCCAAACATATTTACATTTTAATTATAAATTCTTACCATTCCCTTATATTCTTGTCCATTGTTCTCCTATTTTTGCAAAGCCATAACTACTACTTGTCTAAGTTCTTACAAGAAGAGGACATAATATCTAAGGTAGAATTATTATCATGGAGAGGCCATCAATTGATCATCATCACTATGCTTCGCCGGTAGTAATCTCGCACGCCGGTGGAGGAGTGAGCTCTCGGCCTTCGCTAGGTTTTCCTCTCGGGACGGCGCTTTTAATCGTTGTAATATTCAGCCTCAGCGGAATATTCTCGTGTTTGTATCATTGGGACAAGTTGCGGAGAACCCTCAACCTCGACCGAGATGATGACGACGATCCCGAGCAACCCCCCAAGGCCCCGCCACCAACTTCTAACACGGTACATTGTTGTTGGAAATATAATGTATAAATTTAAAGAATAATATTACACTGCCTTCAAGCTTAAGTTTTTAGGTGAAAAGTGATAATTTAACATGTTATCAGAGGTTGCGAGAGGAGAGGTCATATGTATGATTTAATCCTCACGGAATGAAAACTACACGTCTAAAAGTCAGTATAAACGTGATGCGACGTGTTGGAAATATAATACATATAAATTTGAAAAAACGGCATAAAACCTTCAAGTTTAAGCTTTTAGGTGAAGTGATCATTCGACTTTTCATGATGAAAAACATTTGAATGAACATTGAAACTAATATATGTCAATTCTTTTTATTTTTTGTTTTTGTAGTAATCCTATTCCTAAAAATGGGTTGTATGATTTTATTTACTTTTTTTTTATGTAAATATATTCAGAAAAAGGAAAATGGAGAGGTGTCGGTGATAATCATGCCCGGAGATGATGTTCCCAAGTTCATTGCCATGCCATGTCCACCGTGTGCGCCTCCAACACACGGCGGAGTCTTAGTAGAGATGCAACGATCTCCGCCACTTAAGCCTCCGAGACTCGCCTTGCCTTTATATATTTAGTATGTCGTCTTATTTGTTGTTCGTGTAGTTAGATAAATATCACCAATTTGTATATATTACATATGTAGAACTCTTCTTAGATTTGATGCCATTTCTTAAATTTAAATATATCAAAAATTGAAATGATCGAAACCCTATATTATAAAAAGTCTAACGAGAATATAAATATATTTTTACTTCATTGGTCATTAGCAATGTATTAGAGTTCTTCTAAGATATCATTGTTATGAATCCGCAATCACCCTCAAAATACAATTTCACGTATAATATACAGATTTTTTCTTTTATTTAGGCTCAGAAGTAGTTTAATCTTTTACGATATTGTATCAAATTATAATTTTATATATTTTATTTTCAATATTCTCTTTCGTGTATCTAAACAGATTTATTTTTTTTAGGGTGGATTTTTTCTCTTTATAAGTGGTCTCGGTGAACAAAACCTGCTATTTATTTTCTGTCCTTTAAAGGAAAAAAAAAAAAGCTTTTAACTATATTTCTTTGATTCACTAATTGTTAAGATAAAAAATATTTAAAACTTCAAAAGGTGTAACATCAAATAATTAAAAACAAACCCACACATCTTATCATGAAACGTAAAGTTGCACTAGCAAATCTATCCAAGTTATTTTATTGTTCCACTTTGTTGAGCCGTGACCTAACTTCGTTGCGTAATATATTTATTTTTCCGCTTTATTTGTACTGCGCCCGTAATCATATATCATATCTCCATTTTATCCTGACAACAAATCACAAATTAAGTTCATCATTACAGTTGATCGAACATGTCGGAATGCATCTCAACGTTACTTTTATTTTGAAAATCATGATTAAACTTTAAACAAATACTTATCATCTGCGATTTATATAGAAAGGGACATAAACAAGTATCAAACCCCACTTTGTTTTTTTTACTTTATTTTTCAACGTACCTAACTTGTAATAAGGATTTGCACTTAGTTGTGACGTTGAAACCATAGAAAAATAACATAATCACACTAATGAATAATCTCTATTTTTTTCAAGATTGTCATCAAGTAATTAGCGACATACGACTCAATATATTAGGCCTTTGTATTTAATTAATTTGCTGACAAGATTCCATTACTATTGGGTGAGTGATGATTATATCTATACATGTATGTATTATACATGACATACGCATATCCGTCGTACTTGTGCCAATTGTTAGAGCTTTATAGAAAAAATTGAAAATCCCTATATATAATAAAAGAACCTTTTTATTCCAAACAAATGATCCTATGGTGTTATCATGATTATATATATAATCTAACGTTACGAGAGGTATTTCGATATTAAAAAGATGAAGAGCCATAGGTAATTTAACTATACTTACGAAAAAATATTTTTTGTTATTCCGTCTAATTATTGCATTAATGAAATGGTGGAGAGGATGATAATGCGATTAGGTACGTTGTAGGACTCGAAACTACTCACATCATGTTTCACTATTTCGGTTGTTTAATAACCATTATCTGTGTGGACCGTTTAGACATTTAAAATCTAAAGTGGGATGGATATGTGCTAGTTAATCTAAGGTTTTCTAAACCATAAATATTTTATTTTTTTTATTCAGCACCACTTCCTTTTACTTCCCACTAGGTTGCCAATTATTAGCACGTGGATACACGCGCCATCTATTTATTTATTTTTTCTCAAATTAGTTGCACATATAAAATGGAGAAAGTTTTAAGCCAGCCCCAACTTATTGATAGGCCCAAATAAATTTAAGCTAGGCCCAGAATATAAAGAGAATTACAATTTGCAACAAGCAACATATGATAGTTCGAATTGAAATCGATATTATTTATTTATTTATTATTATTATTATTATTATTTCAATGTCGATTTTGTTTTTTGTTGACTAAAATGTATTGTTAGCCAAGTTCATGAACGATATCTTTATAGATTCATCGGTCCCTATCAATTACAGTTCTTATTGACAAGTCATAATCTTGCAATAAAAAACAAAAGAACAAAGCAAGACAAAGGCTTGAGAGCTTGGGGCGTATTGGACCAAAAACTATTGCTTCCTTCGTTTAATACTTTTCTTTTCATACAAAAACCCGCCCCGTAAAAAAACGACCCGATTCATGAAAATAGAGAAAACTTTAATATGTCACTAGAATAAAAAATTAAAATAGTATAATCGTATTAAAAAAATAAGTAATAAATGATGATAATCAGAGAATTTTTTGAAGGCTTCCCACACTGCTACATCGTTTTCCCATGTACCTTCCCTTTGCAAACTCTCTTACAAGTTACAACCCTGCTTTGTTTGGCGATCTACATCTCTCATGATTTATATTTTAATTTTAAAATAAATATAGTGTTTTCAATTATATTAGCAGGAAAAGCATGGTGACATTCCTTTCGCACGATCTTTCTTAACATAATTAAAATCATTAACCTAGATCTAAATACGACCGCGATTCAACGAATTAAAATAAAAAGGAGGGACATCGGAAATGCTTATTTAATATTACAATAATATTTAAAAAGCATCAATTCAACATTCCCAAAACATTCTTGTCGCCTACAAGCATCTTCCTCCATACCCCGCATTCCTAAACAGAGCTTGCTTCACGTCTTCACAGCTTATGACCGATCGATGCTCAGCCACCTGAATTAAAACAAGTAATGTTTTAAAAATTACATAATTAAATAATAAAAAAAGAATATTATGAAGATGTGAAATTACGCTGGTGACCTCGTAGCAGGAAGCTTGGAGACAAAAATCGTTGAAGCAGCTGACGACACAGTGCTGAATGTCAAGTCCCACAGCGTCGAGTGTGCTCAGAGTTGACAGCAACAGTCCAGGCTTCGCTGTACAGCACACTTCGATCCTCGTGACCTCTTCGTTTCTTCTCTCTACGTCGAACTAATCAACAAAATCAATTGAAAAAAAAAGATCGAATTTTTATCATCTTTTCTTTTTTCTTCAAAGATTCGACGGATTGCATACGCAGCAGGTATTTGACCAGAAGGAACCCACAAATTGATTGACGTTAATATGAGGTATAATACTCGTATTTGTCACCAATGTTCCACTTATAAATTAATTTAGTACTTGTTTCAACTGTACCAATTTGGTATCGGATGGTTCGATAGGATCAATTTAGTTTTCATGTTTTGAAAATGATCCAATTTGGTCTAAACGCGACAGAAATCTTCAATTTAGACGAAAAATCATTAACTATGAGACACGTGACACGCGGTGATGATGACACATGTTGATTTATTTTCCATTAAAATAAACGATTTCTGTCAAGTTGATATCAAATTAGTTCATTTTCAAAACATGATGACTAAATTGGTCCAATTAAAATATATAAGACTAAATTGATTCACGAGCCAACCGAGGACCAAAATAGTTTTTATCCTTTAGTTTGATTAATTGAAAGAGAAACTGTTGTACCTTTGGAGGGTTTCGCACTTGCATTTCGTTGGGCTTTGATTGGTCCTTGAGCTTCAGGTGCTGGTTGATCGTGAGTTCGTCGTCGTCGTCGTCTTCTTCGATGCCTTGTCCTCTGAGTTTGTGGATCTTGTCGAGAAGCTCCTTCATGTAATCTATGGTGTCTCCGAGTATAGATGTTCGATCCATCTGTGATTTTTTGTAAACAGCTCGAAATGTTTTTTCTTCGATGTTTTCGTCGATTGAATGATGAGAAATAGAAAATGATTTTGGATTTTGAAATACATACCTTGCTGATTTTGGGAACAATCGATCGGAGCATAGAGAGGCGATCGTTCAACCGCTTCCTCCGCCTCCTCTCGGCCATGAGATTCTTCGACGGCTGGCCGTCTATTTTCTTCGCCTTGCTCTTCCTCTCGACGTCGCCGCCGTACGGATTCCCTTCGCTGACGACGTCCACGATATTATTCCCCACGCGATCGCTCCCAATCATCGATCCATAGCTGCTGATGTCAGCAGAAGCGCAGTCGAGGAATCCAGAGGCATCGTAGCACTCCTGCTGAACCGCCGGCAGCATCGGAACCGGGAGGAAGTGGTCGTCGTCCCTGTCGAGAAACGAGCAGCAGAACTCCGGCGAGGTTAGGGCGTCGAGGAATGGCTGAAATTCGCGGAAAGGTCGGCGTGGGTCGTCGTCGCTGCTGTTCATCGCGAATTCCCGTTGGGTGAGATCTGAGAACGAAGGGTTGTTGTTGTTCGCTGTGCTCGGCGGCGCGTGGAGAGCGTGGTGATGCTGGTCGAGAGGATTGAGTAGTGCAGCCCAAGTGTTCGACAGAAAGCCAACGTCATCGTCTTCCTCCGGACAAGTGCTGCCGCTGTCCATTTTTGGTGCCATTATGAGTTCTGCTAAGAGTGTCGTACTATGATGATTGTTGTGATGAGTGAGCTCCCCCATGTTCATCTATCTACTTCTCTTTTCTCCCCTTTTTGTTCTCTCGTTTAATTTTTTTTTTCTAAGTGAAATTGTTATGGAAGCTAATAGTTATTCACGAATTCGAAGAAAAAAGAATATATTTATAGTGGTTATTTGTATTTCCATGTATTGTATTACTTACTGACGTATAAAATAAGGAAAATAATTATTAATAAGAATAATAAAATATGGCTATTAAAATATTAGGCGGACATGTGATGTCTGAATGTGAAACTCAACCGAGTTATTTTTCTTTTGTTTCTTTTTTTTTTTAAACTAATTTTGGCTTTAATTCGGGCTTTCTTTGATTAAGATATTTTTAATAATAAATGCAATGAAATAACTTATGTATAATATGTAATAAATTCGTCTCACATGACAAAATAGAACTGTAGTAATCAACAATTCTTTCTTTTTTTTTAATGCAAAATTAAATTATGAACAATTCATAATTATTAAATATGAATACTATTTATGTGTCTTCTGATACAACTTATCGATGCCTACATATTTAAAATTGTTTAGTGATGAGAATCGTAAAACTCAATAAGCACCATCATATGCGGGGATAGATTTGGCTCAATTGATAGGTCCAATGGTGGTTGATTGTATAGCAATCTAACAATATTCTGATTTTGACATCCATACGTTTTATATATCTTATATATAATTTAACAATGTACAATTGTTGCTTATAAGATTCATAAATTGAAGCCACGAGGATATGTGCAAGCGTTCGGATTCTTGATATCTCCAAATAGAGGTCAAACATTCGATCCCACATTAATTAATTGACTATCATAATTTGTATGGAGTTGTCATAATGCCAATAGATTAGTCACCCTGGTGTTGATGTCCTCTATAGAATATGATAAGGTTCGAATTTTGTTCAGACATGATCTAATCGAAGTATGGGAGTACGGTGAGGCCGTGTAGGTACTTGATATAAAAATTTTAAAATTGAAAGACAAGGAAAAAAGAGTAGAAAAGGTGGCCTACCCATATATTAGAGATGCATTTGATCGATGGATAAATATTATTTCAATATAATACTATCAGAAACTTAGATATACGTTCATAGACATATTTACTCGGTATTGAATTATTTACAAATTAAACATTTGCAAGCATTTACGAGCTTATATTAGTTAAATCAACGTATTAAGCACAGGAATGAATTATAATATGGCTCTTGCTTTAGCTTAGGTTGATTATATATAAAAAAAGAATATACAGAACCGTACTTAAGCGCCTGTGATTGAATCTCATCAAATACATAAATCGAATATTTTGTTTTCTGGATGTTTAAAAAATTAATTTTTTTTAATTAATAAAGACCAATAATTAAATCACCGAAATGGTTAATCGACAAGGTTATATTTCAAAGTCTGAAAGGCAAATGACCCACCAGAATGTGTCTTGAACGAAAAGGATGACTTGAGCATCAGTCACCTATGAATATGCTTATTTATTAATTAATTGATTGATTAATCGTTTAATTATTTATATGATTAATTACCAGATAGCTTAACAATTCCTGATCTCTAGGTCTAGGCCATTAGACCGTTGGCTCTGAGAATATATTGTAGATTAAAAAATATTGACCTCTTTTTAAGGGTTTTTGTTTTTTCTATTGTGATTATTAGCTGGTAATAAATCGAAATCTGTTCAAAGTTCAGCAGCTTGCATTGCTTATTGCAAAATGGTGGGTTGTGTTCTTGAATCGATATAAACACACGCACACACACGAATATATATATATATATATATATATATATCAGCAACTTATGATTATCTTATCTTTCATACGCAACAAATTAGCGAAGATTTTTGCAATCAAAAGTACAGAAAAATCATAATATTAATCAATGTTAATGGCCCCCAACATTTTAACCTGTAAGGTCTCATCGGTATATTATGCAAAATCGTATCAGGAATATTTTAAATAACAACGAAGATAATAACAATAATATCTGAAATAATTCATCCTTATCCTGTATCATCATAAGCATCATTTCCTCTCATAATTCTTATTTTCTAATAATAATAATAACGAAGAATTGGTAGTCTAGGCTACGATCTAATCGAGCTATGAAAAAAGTAATTTGTAGTTTTGCATAATCGTTTAAATAAATTAACATGTGGCACTTGTTCATTGTGCGACAAATTCAAATAGCTGTCATCTCTGCTAATGTGTGTCGATAATATGTTTATAGTAGACGACAAGCAAATTTCCAAGTGAATACATAAATAATAAAAATATTCTTCATCATCATTCCGTTCACGAGAGCAAGAGAGAAGCTTTGGCTCCCAACAGAGAAGAACAAAGGTTTCATTTTATTATTTATAATGTGATGTAATATTCCAAATATAACACTGTTAACGTTATTACAGGACACGGGTTTCTTGCCATACATGAACTCAGGCGAGGGAAACCCTAATATGAAAAAACAAAAGTAACCCTATATGTTTTAGGAGATGATGCAACGAATATGCTTTCCCAGCCGATAAGTATTTAGAGAGAAAAATTTTAAAAAGAAAAAGAAACAGGAAAAAAAGATGTTGATTTTGTTAAAATGATTATATTTAGTGCAATCAAATTCATAATCATTACTGTTAAAACAATCGCTTGATTTCAGATGACAAGATCGAGATGTCCAGAAGCTATAACTATTTCATTAAGTAAATACATTATTGTCATAAGTAATTACTTAACATAATTTCTGCAATTCCAGAAACCGCGGCGTTAATTTCACCATGGTTAGTTTTCTGGTTTGCTATTTCGGGCCCTTCTATTAAAAATTACATGCAAAATAAATTGAGATTATTAGAAATAAACAATGGCAAATACCTTAAACCTAATAGTTGCCTAACATGACCTGTCATTCTCTTGTCCTTTTGTCTTGAGATTAATTCATTTATTTAATCAATCAAATATGTTATGATCTGAAGTAGTCAAACACGTAAATACTTAAGAAAATGGATATATAAAGTCACATAGTTTTTCATCCAAAACTGATTAAAAAGACTATGTTTTTTAAAGAATATTTATTCATAAAAAATAATTTAAAAAGTATAATTCCTTTACAATGGCAAAACGTAAAAGCAATAATGCCGTGGTTCGATCACAAACAATAAAGTACCATAATGTATTCAGTTAAACGACAAAATTGGTTGAAAATGAAAACAAGGGAGCAGCCCACAATATTTGCAAACACAAACCGCTCTACCAGTGGCGTTTTATGCAAATTTAAAATTATTTGAGGGCCCATTTGCAATATTATGTACGTGTACATATTATCTGGCACACGTCTGCGGTCAGTATTGGTATCAACAAAAACCGCAAATTGAAAACGACATCATCCCTTGCTTCTCTTTTATTTTATTTATTTATTTATTTTAAATGTTTAGTTAATTTCATATGAGGTCCACCACATTCTACACTTCTACTATTCTCACCTGCCAGTCAAAATTCTTGTGGACTCCATCTGACATTCGATATTTGGCCAACAATCATCTAAAATTTCAATAATATTACACATTAAGACGAGTATTAGTATGAAATCCATTGTTATATCCCAAATTGGAAAATGGAATCATCGTCACTTTTTATACTTTAGTTATTATTAAATATTTCATTTAAAGTTCGATTTTTATGCAGGAATAAAGGCGAACCGAAGTATAAGAGACATAAAATATCTACGGACATTAACTTTTTAACCCCACCAAATCTTGTTTTGGGATCTTGAGAAGACACTTCTTGAATCTTGGAATAAAAAGGCATGCAATGCATGGATTGTGAAAAAATCTTCCTAAGGCTTTTGGGGTGTACGGAAATAACTAAAAGCCTAAATTGAAAGTTGAGCCCAGTTTCACAAATAAGAAACGGGCCCTATAAAAGCCCATAACTATTTTTTTAAAAGATTAATTAATGGATTCAACTCAATTTATTATTAGAATTACTGAAATTATTAGAAGGAAAATAGTCCTAAATAATCTCAATTAGGCTTAACAACGGGGTAGGTTAGAGATTTCCCAATTATGACATAAATAAGGTTTAAAGTCAATGAAAACACAACCAAGATGCTTTTTAGGCTGAGGACGAACAATAAGAGAACGACTACTGGTCATGATTCCCATAATATAATATAGCTTTAAATAAGTTTCCTATATCTTTTTTTAGGATAAAGGTAATATTTAATAAAATGTAAAATCAATATTAATAAGACTGCTATCCCGTCCCTTTATGATATAAAAGCCGATGGCAACAGATTACAGACGAAAGAAGCAACGTAACGGCCAATATCGTTCAATTATCATTTACCACCAATATATAATTCTCAATCATTTAATATATATATATATATTATATTCAATACAATTTCAACTAACACATCATCTCTCCGACGATGATGTGGTTAGCGTCTTACCTATCAGTTCCAAGAATATCCAACCACATCGTCTTCTGCTGCCTTTCCCTGTTAGCATTGCTCCATTTCACCCACGCGCGTCCGACAATCAGCAACAACGCGTGCATCCCACCGCACGATTCGTACCCATTCTGCAATTCCTCTCTCTCCATCGCCGCTCGAGCCCAATCCCTCGTCTCTCTCCTCACCCTGAGCGAGAAAATCCATTTCTTATCCAACAATGCCTCCGCCGTCCCCAGGCTCGGCGTTCCGCCGTACGAGTGGTGGTCGGAGTCTCTCCACGGCATCGCCTCCAACGGTCCCGGCGTGTCCTTCGACGGCGTGGTCAAGTCCGCGACTCTATTTCCTCAGGTGAGTGACGACCAGTCTCAATTAAGAAGCTTAAGCGGCTGAATTATCGAATTAATGGAACCATTCGCGAGTTAAGTATAGTGAAGTTGGATTTTACTGATATATCTACATATTAATCAGATGTGGATTTCACTGGTTTCCAATTTAACAATTCAGTAGATGAACATGTTGAGATTTCTATCCTTACTTCGAATAATTCAATGCATCCTACTCAATTAATATATCAAAGAAGCAACTTCATCTATCACCAATTGGTTTTAGGGGGCGTGTTGAGATTAAAAAAAAAAGGGTATTGTCCCACATCGGTTAATTAAAGCTCTCAGGCTCTGTTAATATAAAAAGAGGCAATTTCACTTATCACCAATTGGTTTTACGATGAAGCTACCGATTTCTAATATGGTATCAGAGTGAGTTCGATCTGCGTGTTATTGGGCGTGTTTCACTCACCGCCACCCGATTCATATGTCCACGTGTTGGACCTTCAGTCATGTCACGCGTGAGGGGCCATGCTGAGTTTTTCTATCCCACATCGGATAATTCTAACTCACCCGACTCAATTAATATATCAAAAATTTTCTATCCCACATCGGATAATCTCTTGCAGGTGATAGTCAGCGCCTCAGCGTTCAACAGAACGCTATGGCGCGAGATTGCATCGGCCATAGCCAAAGAGGCCCTGGCGATGAACAACTTGGGCCAAGCGGGCTTGACCTTTTGGGCTCCGAACATAAACGTATTTAGGGACCCGCGATGGGGCCGGGGCCAAGAGACGCCCGGGGAGGACCCAATGGTGGTCTCCGCCTACGCACTAGAGTACGTGAAGGCCTTTCAGGGGACCGAAAACGACGACGGTGGGGCCGGGAGTTTAAGGTTGTCCGCTTGTTGCAAGCACTTTGCAGCTTACGATCTGGAGAAGTGGGGCGGATTCAGCAGATACAATTTCAATGCCGTGGTACGTACTACGTTAACATTTAGGGTGCGTTTGGTTTACAGAATTTATGCGTGGAAAGCATGACTGAAAATTAAGTTAGCGTATCGAACAATAATACTCTGCGCTGAGACTGTTGTACCTCTCTACCTTTTCGTTAACCGAATTCCGCATACCAAACGCACCCTTAATTTACTTCACGAGATGTTTCTAACGAGATAATTGATCCTATTTTCTTGTAAGGTCACCGCTCAGGACATGCTCGACACTTACGAAGCACCGTTCAGAAGCTGCATCTTGCAAGGAAATGCTAGCTGCTTGATGTGTTCTTACAACGCGGTCAACGGCGTGCCTTCGTGCGCCGATCGCGATCTCTTGCAGAGGGCTCGCGCCGAATGGAATTTTCAAGGGTGAGATTATTTCCCGTGCTCTTTAATTATTTCTCGAAGCAAGTACCGAAAAATTCAATCCTATGAAAATAAAGGTACATCACTTCGGATTGCGACGCGGTGGCCACCATTTACGAAGACCAAAATTTTACAAAAACTAAAGAAGACGCCGTAGCCGAGGCCATAAAAGCAGGTATTTTTTTATTAGGTCTTCCGTTGTTTGCGAGTGAGTAGCTTAGTGTGATTCTATTACAGGAACGGACATAAACTGCGGGACGTATATGTTGCGGCACATGAAGTCCGCGGTGAAAGAAAGAAAAGTGTCGGAGGACGACATAGACGGAGCGTTGCTCAACCTCTTCACCGTTCAGCTCCGGCTCGGGTTATTCGACGGGAAACGTGCGAGAAATCGATTTCGAGGTTTCGGGGCGAAGGACGTGTGCTCATCGGATCACTTAAAGCTAGCCCTAGAAGCTTCGAGGCAGGGCATCGTCCTCCTTAAAAACGACGAAAAACTCCTTCCTCTCGATAAACACAGCGTCTCTTCGCTAGCTTTGATCGGCCCGTTGGTTAATTCGACCGATCTCGGTGGTACCTACACAGGTTCGATCTTTTTTTTTTCTTCGAGAGGTATATTGTTATATGTTGGACATAAACTATATAAATTTAAAAATATCACACACTCCCTTCAACATGGTATCAGAGCCCAGACCAAGAGGCTACGAGTACAAATCATCAAGACCCATTTAAGAAAATTTCACGTCCAAGACCAGATAAGAAAGAAATCAACATAGATGTGATTGGGTGTGATAGAAATAAAATATATAAATTTAAGAATATGATAAACTCCCTTAAAGCTTACTCTTTTATGGTTTTAAATATATTTTCGGCAATATTACTTGATTCTTGAGTAATTTTTCTTACGTAGGGATTCCATGCAAGAAAATGAGCATCCTCGATGGACTTAAGGAACACGTGGACGTGGTTTATCATGCGAGTGGATGCGCAGACGTTGCTTGCAACTCGACATTTGGCTTCTCCGAAGCTGTTTCGGCAGCTAAAAAGGCCGATTATGTGGTTATCCTCGCGGGGTTGGATTTAACTCAGGAGACGGAGGATCTCGACAGGTATAGTCTTTTATTACCGGGTTATCAGGCGTCGCTGGTTAGTACGATAGCCAACGCGAGTAAGAAACCCGTAGTGTTGGTTCTTACCGGCGGTGGGCCCATTGACGTGTCGTTGGCTGCTGGTAATGACGAGATTGGTACCATTGTTTGGATCGGATATCCCGGGGAGACCGGCGGTCGAGCCCTCGCTGATGTCATCTTCGGACGCTATAACCCAGGTTGGTAAAACATCGATTCTTGGACTGGTAATATTGGTAGGATTGTGGACAAACGCCCATTTTTGGTCCCCGATGTCTAGAGAATGGACGTTTTTGGTCCCTCGTGTTCTGAGATGTCACTTTTAGTCCCAAATGTTGCCGATTTTGAGTTGTTTTTTTACATCGGTTAATTTAACCGTTAGTTTGGTCGGAATTACGGAGCGGATAAGCCCAAATTCACGGACCGGGCCAGGTCCCCAATTCTCCAGCCTGCAAAATCCGGCCTGGCCTGGCCTGGCATGTAATTCCGCCCGAACTAGCGGCTAAATTAAGACAAAAATGGTCCAAAATCAGTAACACTGGGGAATAGAAATGGCACCTCGAAACATGGGGACCAAAAAACGCGCATATCTCAAGCATTAGGGGACCAAAAACGCCCTTTTCCGGTAAGATTGTTGAGATTGCAATGACGAAATGAATTTTTTTTTGTGAATATTGATAAACAGGTGGAAGGTTACCGATGACATGGTATCCCGAGTCATTCACCGGAGTCCCGATGACAGACATGAACATGAGGCCCGACCCGGCCCGAAACTACCCGGGAAGGACGTACAGGTTCTACACCGGCGACGTAGTCTATGGGTTCGGCCACGGGCTGAGCTATACAAAATTCAGCTACGAAATTTTATCCGCCCCGCGAAAATTGAACTTACCGAATTTGATTTTCTCCGGAAAAAGGAGTAACGTGCTCGGCGATTTCGAGCACGTTAACGTCGATGAGGTGTCTTATTGCAGCGCGTTGAACTTCCGCGTTGAATTCTCCGTGACGAACGGTGGCAAAATCGATGGCAGCGAAGTCGTGCTTTTGTTCTCGAAGTCTTTGAAAAATATTGACGGGTCGCCCGGGAAACAGCTGATCGGGTTCGAACGGGTGGATATTTTGGCCTCCGAAACGGTTGAAATGGGTTTCCGGGTCGACCCGTGCGAAAGCCTCAGCACGGTGGATGGGCTGGGGAATCGGATCTTGGCTACCGGCGACCACGTACTGATGCTTGGAGACGTTGAACATATTGTTTCGATTGAATTATCCAACAGATCGTTGTAAAATCATTTGATTTATTTCACGAGATGTAATAAATTTGTTGATTACAATTCTTGACATTTGGTGCAGAAAGACTTGGATATTTCGGTGACGGAGTAGTAAATGTTGGGGACAAAAATTGATATTGTGTCAATGAGTCCGCATTTAAATTTTATGGGTGATGTTAAAATCAAAACTTAAATCGATAATTCAGAAGATTATTAAATATGTCAATTAGCTTGGAGAACATGTATCGAAGTTCAGTTGGGTAATAGACTTTAGTTTAATCTATGAAGAATATATAATAGTATATTAGGTAATTAAATGGTCATCAACAGTGCACTATCTGTCGACATATGGATATATATTATATATATTTCGAATTATAAGCATTACAACATTTCCAGGAAAGAGCTTCGCTTCGAGAGGAAGGAGACAAAGGTAGGGACGGAGCTAAGACAACATTGACTCGTCGTCATACGTAAATGGTTGGTCCGCCAAGACCATTACCACTATATTTTATTGTTACAAAGATAATCTTCTCAATTATTGAAAAGCTTCCATTGATATAGTAACAATTTGCTAATATAGAATGCATGATGTATGTTTATACAAATATACCTTAGGAAGAATATTTTATGGCTGGCTGAAAGAGTTGCCCTTAGAATATTGTGGTTTATTATTAATAGTATGATGCATGATTACAACCTGGTCAAGAAAATCATTTTTATAAAAGTTGCACCGATTAAGAAACATTATATTAAATAATAATTTAAACCTGCTGCCCTTAGATAGATGCTTCAGTAGTACCAAACCAATTACAATCCGCAGAAGTCAAACTGAGAGAAATCAATCAATCAAGCATTTTCCTTAACGACTCTCTTGTGATGCCATTTTGTCTCTAGGCTCAACAAAGTTCTTCCCCTGTAAGAGGAGACACTGTGGCTAACTTATTTCTATTTTTTTTTTATTTTCCCCGAAAACTAGGGTTTATTCATGTATTGTTTTCGGCGATCGATGGCGCGCAAGTATCTGCTGTTGTAATAAAAGGATGATGGAAGAAGTAGAAGAAGGTGTTGTAAGCATAACAAAGTCAACCTTTTTCATCATCTTCTTCGTCGTAACAATAATCCTCTTCAGCCCAGCTACTTCTGCACAAGAAGGTATTACTATGTCTCGTCTTTTATTCTTTCTTTTGTTTTTGTCCCCTTTAATAAATGATCACCAGAAAAATATATAGCAGATGATGCAATCGTTGGAGTGAAGAATGAGCTGCAAGCATACAATCAAGGCAGCGATCTGTTGAATAAAAACTGGACAGGAGGAGATCCATGTCTCCCTCTTCCATGGCATGGCTTGTCTTGCGATTCCTTAAATGGAAAATCGGTTATCACCAAGCTGTAAGTTTCGTTACCAACTATAAATATATATATATATATATACATGTAATAAAAAGATATAAGAAATTCACTTATGTCGGAGATGGGCCTATTTGCAGTAATCTAGCTCTGAATGGACTCAAAGGACCTATTCCACCAAGCATTGCTCAGCTTGTGCATCTCAAGGAGTTGTATGTCTTCATATCTCACAACTTCATTTATTACTTGCTGCAATCTTTTTTGTTAAAGATTATTGTGTCATCTTATTCCTTCAACTGCAGGAACTTGAGCAACAACCATTTTACAGGGACGATCCCACAGTTTCCAGCTTCTTCCTCGTTGACTTTGCTGTAAGAAAGAATGCATCATTTTATTCAGACACATATTCAGCCTCAAAAAAATAAAAATCATTTATGTATGATTAAATTCGCAGGGATGTGAGCCACAATGATCTCATGGGACAACTGCCACAATCTATTGCTTCTCTCGGACATTTGTCTACACTGTAAGAACCGATCCCAATGTCTACTGTAGGTAGTTTCATGGTCACTTCTAACATAGGATCTGTTTTGTTACAACGTAGGAACTACGGTTGCAATCCTCAGCTCGACAAAACCCTACCTCCAACCTTAAACACAACGAATATAATGACGGAGTAAGATAGCTTTCTTTCTCTTCCACGTAGATTGAGTTCTCATTCTCAAATAGCTTCTAACTGAAAATATCATCTTCTGTGATCACATTTTAGCAAAGGGAAGTGCAGCAGCGGAGGAACTTCGCATCTCTCCCAAGGAGCAGTGATAGGCACCGTCGTCGCCGCATCCTTAATTATTACCGTAATCATCGCAGCGTGTGTGGCCCTCTTCTTCAGAAGAAGAAAGGCGAAAACCCTACGGGAATTCGATCCCAAAGGGCCCATGATGTCGAAAAGTACGCGCCATTAATCAGCAAAAAAAAACCCTAAAAAAATGGCACGTAAATGCGCAATCTTTTTATTTTATTTTTTTTGCATACCGCAGATGCAATTTATGCAGTGACAAGCGCGGAGAGCATCGTAGCGAAATCGATATCTATTCAGAATTTCACGCTCGAAGACATACAGAGAGCGACGGAGAACTACAAAACGCTGATTGGCGAAGGCGGGTTCGGTGCGGTCTACCGCGGAGTGCTTCGGGACGGGGAAGAAGTGGCGGTTAAGGTCCGCTCCGCCACGTCAACGCAAGGATCCCGAGAATTCGACAACGAGGTACATTCCGTTTATTAAACTCTTACAACCTTTGCTTTAACTTATATAGGAGCAAAAATATAGTAAAACAAAAAATCAGGCATGTTGCTAACTGCTAAAGAACTCTTACAACAGTTGAACCTGTTGTCGGCGATTCGACACGAAAACCTGGTACCTCTTATAGGCTACTGCTGCGAGAAAGACCAGCAGATTCTCGTCTACCCTTTCATGTCCAACGGGTCCCTGCACGATCGTCTTTACGGTGAGATTTTTTATTACCATTTTTTTCGAAATGTATCCATTATTACAATTTACTTACATCCCATGAATTACTCTTTTTTTTTTTTTTGATCATCATCATCATCAGGTGCAGCAGCGAAGCGCAAGACTCTCGATTGGCCGACGAGGCTTACCATTGCTTTAGGAGCTGCAAGAGGCGAGTACGATAGAACAAGATTTCATATGGCATTTTATGTACTTTTATTTCCCGCGAAAAAACTTTATGTAATGAATATTATTGTCACATTATTTCAGGTCTAACGTACCTCCACACGTTCTCCGATCGATCGGTCATCCACAGAGACGTGAAGTCGAGCAACATACTTCTCGATCACAGCATGTGCGCGAAGGTAGCGGATTTTGGGTTTTCGAAATATGCGCCGCAAGAGGGCGACAGCGCCACTTCACTAGAAGTGAGGGGCACAGCTGGATATTTGGACCCTGAGTAAGTACATGTAATAAATATATCAACATTTTCATGGGAGGAATGTTGTAAGTAAATTAATCTTAAATCGATGATAAAATGTTTCAGGTATTATTCGACGCAGCATCTATCGGCGAAGAGCGACGTGTTCAGCTTCGGGGTCGTTCTGTTGGAAATCGTGAGCGGGCGAGAGCCCCTCAACATAAACAGGCCGAGGAACGAATGGAGCTTGGTCGAATGGGTATGTTTTTTCCCAATTTCTATTCTAAAATATATCATATTTTAAATTTATATATTTGATATTTAATACGCCCCTCATGTCTAGGCTGATTTCTTTATTATATAGCCTTAGTGGTACGATTTCCATAGTTTTATCTTATAATATATCATATTTTAAATTATAGTTTATGTTCAATTCGCCTCTCACATATAGGCTGATTCATTTACTATAGGCTTAGAGATGAAGATTTCACATAATGAGACTGGTCGATTCATACCCATATTGAATGATCACTTCACATAATAACTCAAGATTGAAGTAAATTGTATCATAAATTTTAAATATATATTTTATTTCCAGCACATGCATGCCATTGAGCTATAATTCAATTCATATGCCTCTTTCTTTCTATATTCATTCATTCGCATCATAACAGGCAAATTATACTAGTTAACCTATCTATCTATTTTCACAGGCAAAACCCCACATAAGGAACTCGAAAGTGGAGGAGATCGTAGACCCGGGGATCAAAGGAGGCTACCACGTCGAAGCCATGTGGAGGGTCTTAGAGGTGGCCTTGGCCTGCGTGGAGCCCTACTCGGTGTACCGCCCGTGCATGTCTGACATTGTGAGGGAGCTCGAGGACGCCTTCATCATAGAGAACAACGCGTCGGAGTACATGAAGTCGATCGAGAGCTTCGCGGGCTCGAACCGCTTCTCGATAGAGAGGCCCATCGTGGTCCCTCCGACTCCTATCGTAGAAGAAGCTTCTCCCATCGGTTTATTGCAGCCGCCTCCGCCTCAGCCGAGGTAGTGGGTAAGTGGCTGTGTGTAATGAAAATGGCTGGTTAATGATTAAGAAATTGATGTTCTTGTGTTAGAGCAGAAGTTTATGTGGATTTAGATTGTGCTGTGGTGATAAATTATTACTCTGTGCCCCTATTATTCCCTTAGTTTGTTGTTTTTCCTCTTGAACTGGTTATGTAAATACAAGACATTTTTCGAACATTACAAAGGAGTACGCAAAATTCGAACAGTGAGCATATATCATCCTATTCTGCAGTCTTCTAACTTGAGAAAAAACACTGTCGAATATTCTTACATTGACATGCTTCGACGTTCAAAATAAATAAGAGATGAGAGATATTTAGTGTGCTTTTAGTTACTCTTGATAATAAAACACCATCATCATCAAGCAACTTGCAACAGCCCATTGTGTCTTAGCAGCGGCTCAGGTGAGGGCTCGCGTCCCCGAAATTCGACAAAGACCTGTTTGTAAGATTTAATTTTCGATTAAAAATCTATCCCAAATCATGATAAATTATGTAGTAATAGTTGTACTGTATGTACCTCGAGGGGTGCTTTTCCACCTCCAAGAGCAAGAATTGTTTCCCTGAATCTACGCCCTGTTTCCTTAACAGCCTTTTTGTTGATCATATTACCAACACACAAGTCAATATCAAATCTCAGGTAATAATACAATTATGTGGAATTGTTAAACAAAAATAAATACCCGATCATCGTTCAGTCCCGCGTCTTCAAAGGCCGAAAACGCATCAGCCGACAAGACCTCAGCCCACTGTACATCGTTTTAAATTTTCAAGACCAACCAACAACGTGACAATGAGAGAAAGAGACAAAAGCTCATGTAACAATAATACCTTATAGCTGTAGTAACCAGCGGCATATCCACCGCCAAATATATGGCTGAAGCTGCACAGAAATCTATCTTCCTTAAGCGGAGGGAGCACTTGAGTTTTCTCAGAGACCCTTCGGTCCACGTCGAACACCGACTCGGGACCACCGGGGCTGTACTTTGTGTGCAGCTCAAGATCAACGCTTGCGAATCGAAGCTGCATTTCAGTTAAATTACACACAGAGTCAGCGTTTGATGTTTATATTATTCGTAGGCCCTGAGAAAGGGAAAAAACTCTTAAAGATCGTGCAAATTGTATGTATACTACCTGTCGAAGGCTTAAAGAGCCAGCACGGAAAGTCCTAGCAGCGAGAAGCTTTTTGTATATCTCATCAGGGATGTTTTCTCCGGTTTCGTAATGCTTACCAATACTCATCAAGGTGTCCCTGTTGATAAAAAGCAAAGACAACAGCACAGGGACAGTAAAGTAACTCATTTTAATCCCACTGAAATTAGAAACTACTTCACATATGGTGCCGATGCAATGTAGAAATAAAACGAATGACATGAAAATGAACAAGAATTACCACAATTTATCAGCCTTTAAATAAAGAAACTTCTTTTTCTTTTGTATCAATAAAGCAATCATAACGAGTTCCTCAAACGTATACCTGTGGTAGCACCAGTTCTCCATGAATTGGGAAGGTAATTCAACAGCATCCCATTCGATATTCCTTATACCCGCAACCAAACCTTCATCTTGCCTTGTCAGCATATGCTGAAGAGCATGACCAAATTCATGAAATACAGTCTCAACCTGCAAACAGCACAGTAATGCACATAAATGGATACCACGTATATTTAATCATGTATTGGCCTTATTAAAACCTTTGTATACATAAAATATTATAGAATTTTCAAACATTATTTCTTTTTACCATAGCAATGCAAGTAAATGAACATGATTACCTCGCGGAAAGTCATCAAGCTGGGTTTGTCTCCAACAGGTGGCATTTGGTTGCACACCATATGGGCAACAGGCAACCTAGGAGACGACCCATCTTGAGACAAGACCCGACTTCGACCTGCCACCTCATCCATCCATGCTCCATCTCTTTTCTCGGACGGACGAGAATAAGGGTCAAAGTAGAAATATGCAATCGGGCTCCCTGAAGAATCGTTTACCCGGTAAAACCGAACATCATTGTTCCAAACCTGACAACATAGTACATCAAGAGTCAATGACAACCCTGGTCGAAATAAAACTTCCAATAAAAATTACATGTAAATAAAATTCAACACATTTATATATAGTAGTAATGAACACAACCACTAGAAAAGAGAAGAATAGAGAGTTGTTTCTTTACAGGAGCTAAACCATCAGCTGGCTCGATAGTGATCCCGAACAAATTATTTGCAAGACTAAATAGGCCTTCCATAACTTTTGGCAGTGAAAAGTAAGGTCTCAATTCTTCCTGTTGAAATTGAACTAAACAATGTCAGAACTAGCCAATCAAAGGGACGGATTAAAAAAAAAAAGAAAGACAGATCATGTTGGGGTTAATAAAGTTGAATTGTTCTGCGGGAAATGCATCATCAAATCATTCACCATCTAGGACCACTCTGCATTATTCTAGTTTATAACCAATGAGACTTGGAAATATGCCTACAGTAACAGAGAGAACATACCTCGTTTATTTCATATTTCGACTCCCGCAGCCTTTCACTCCAGAAGTTGATATCCCAATGGTTCAAATCAGCAGCTTCTGGTGCACCATGATTCTTACAGAACAGTTTGAGGTCTTCCATATCTTCATTTACATTGAGACAAAACACAGTTAATTCTCAGAATTCAACAAAAAGTTAACATGTTAATAAATATTAATCAAGTTCAAACAACATCGTGCCACTGTTACTGGATATATTTTTTTGTGTATAAATAAGTCCTAGTAAATTTTGCAAGACCTTGAACTGCAGGGTTCCAGGACGCACTGCGAAGTTTCTCAAGAAGCTCCTCTGCCTTCTCAACAGTTGCCATCTTAGTTGCCATACTAACCTAAAGCATCAACCTTGTTAGACCGTAGTTAATGCAGAAACCTTTGTCCGAAAAATCAGATAGAAAAATTTAAAACTTGAGTTATACCTCTGCATAGTTATTATACCCAAGAAGCTTGGCTTTTTCCAACCTCAGCTTCAAAATCTGGTCAATAATAGGTGTATTATCGAGGTCTCCACTAGAAGCACGGGTTAAGTAGGCACGGTAGACTTCCTCTCGTAAGCTTCTATTCTTCGCGTGCTGCATCACAGCCAAATAACTTGGGGCATCCAACGTAATTAGCCAAGGCCCATTTTCGGCCGTAGCATTCTCGTGTCCCTGCTCACAGTGGAAACACAAAGAATTAGAACAGAATTACAAATTAAAAGATATGAATACCACAAAATATCCCACAAGAAATGATCAGGAGAGTGAATGATCTACCTTAGACGAAGCTGTTTGTGCAGCCAACCCGAGAGCTGTAGCTGGCAAACCTTCAATTTCTTTCTTGTCTGTAATTAACTTCTCAAACTTCTTAGTTGAATCCAAAACATTTTCGCCGAACTTTTGAGAGAGTTTGGCCAATTCCTGGGTATAAATACCAGCGTAGAAGAGAAAGACCATAATGAGAAAAAGGACTACCAAAACCTCTGCAGTCGATGATTAAAAGAAATTGATAACAGAACAGGGATTAGGGAAATAAAGACATGAATGACAAAAAACCTGTTCAATCTTGTTGAATTCCTCTCTTTTGTCATCTTCGAGAGCAATACCATTCAACACAGCATCCTTTATCTGGGCTGCAGAAGATGATCAGACTCAGTGAATACCTCCACACGAGCAAATATTAATAAAACCAACAAATCAAGCAATGCTCGTTACAGAGGAAGACGCACCTTCAACTATGCGTTTACGTGCATCACTTAACGACTCCCAATCAGGTGATTCCCTGATAGCCCTAAAAGCATTGTAGATTGGCTTACTCTGACCTAATTTAAGCTCAAAAGCCACTTTCTCAGGCTACAATCCCCAAACAAAAGAAATTCCATCAGCATATAACACTATAAAATATAATAATTGAAAAACAAATACATTGAATGATAATAAACATTTACGCTATGAAAACAAATGAGATTACTATCCTTACACGCTAGAAACAACATCAAATAGTATATTCATCCTCAATCACTGGTACAATGAAGTAGTCGGTCGCTAGCAGGAAATACATAAATCACAATAACACATCAACATTCTTAATTTTACCTGGACTTCTTCAATGGCTGTTCGAAGATCAGCATTGTCTTTGACGGCCTTGAGATGTGAAACTGCACCCCATACCACTGCCAGCCTGTCAACTATCTTCTCCAATGGCTCCACCAGTTTTGGCCAAGTCGGCTCTACTGTCTTCTCCAGTTCCTCAAGCTCAGTTTCCTAAACTCCACCAAATAGACAGCAAATTAAGGCTCAGCACCCGAATCTAAACTCGGAAGTTAGAAAAGAACTCATTTAAGCTCAATGATGAAATAAAAATGTAAACTTTGGACACATCTTTTGATGAGACGTGAACATCAGGTTTTAGCTCGACTCAACGAGCATGTCCAACGAAATAGTATTTAGAGTTGGACTTTCGCTGGATCAGTTCGAACATTAATAAAAATTCAACTGAATCTCTCATAGTCGCCTAAAATTCAATCAAAAATTATCCTCTTCGAACCAGATTTGTGCACACCCCGAAAACATTAATCGACTAAGAAGCATTATTTCCACAGGAAAACATAAATTCATTCTAAAATTTTGGTTGAAGAAAAAATAAACAGAGAAAAGAAAAAGCACATACCAATCGCTTGAGCAGCGAGCGCATGCCCGGTCTAACATGGGTCGCATCAATCGAATCGAAAGGAGGGAAATAGAATTCCTTCAGCAGAGGATTGTTACCAACATCGGTCTCCGCCATCTGCACGGGATCGGAAATTGATCGGACGGAATGGATTGCACGTTGAGAAAGAGGGATTTCGGGGATTTGAGAGAGACACAGTAGTAGGCCAAGCGAGAAATGAGTTCCAGCGAAACCTCGAGGGGCAGAATAGAAATTTTCCGCTCTCGTTCTTTTTCTGGGGGCCCAATGTCCTAATTGGGCCGATTAGGTTTGTGATGAGAAGCCCAAATGGCCCATTTCATCAACAAATTCATGAATAAACATTTTTCATCTCAAATCATACTAGTAAGGGATTGTTGTGTTGGAGGAGAATCAAGAGCAGATAAAAAAAGAAAATTAATACTGAAGACGAAGACTTGTACGTCGATCGCGCTAGTTTTCGAACATCGTCTTTCTTAAAGAAACATAGTTCTGGCTAATGAGAGAATTTTCAAACATACGATCAATAGGCGTTTCAAAAAGAGAGAAATTTAATCTGTATTGGAGCGTTCACCGAAGAAGATGATGATTTGTACACGAATCGCACTAGTTTTCGAACATTGCCTTACTTAACGAAACGTATTCTTCGCTAATGCGAGAAAGTGTTTCTTAAAGCGCATTGGCGGGAAAATTAAAGCACAATAATATAAAAAATTGAACATTTTATGCCTTAATATTGACCTAACGATACTTGCGCCTATACTCCGATTTTTCGAAATGCTACACTATTTGGTTTATTAACTACAATCAAATCAAGACGCGCTTTTTATCTTTTATTTATTAGAAATTGACTAAAATAAAACGTCGTTTATTGCTCCATATATATAATTACAAAATGATACACAGAGCATTGAACATCGTAAATACAATCATAATTTCAGTGAAAAAACAAGTAGTGATTCATCGCTAACAGTATTTTCTGTTATTGGTTCTTCACGGTGGGTCGATCTAGGACTGTCCGGCGGAGGAATTCTAATTATAATTTTGTCATAATAAGGTTTCAAATATAAGGAATAGGAGTAATAACAAAATCTCGCGCCTTTAATTGTGTAATGTCTTCTTGATACTCATAAAAATTATTCCAATTTTTAAACTTTCACCTTGTTCATGCATATCTCAAAAATTTATCAAATTGCCATTTTAATGTTTAAATACGGTAGACTTTATAAAAGTGGAAAATGATAATTATTGAAGATTCATCTCACACGTCCTATGAATTTTTCCTGTTATTATTAAATGGATCACACCGTAATAAATCAATTCGGGTGATTGTCGGCGAAGGGGTTGTTAAATGGATCACACTTATTAGGGTTTTGTATCAGCAAGATGAGAAGCCCGAATGGCCAATTCCGTCAACAAGTTCATGAGTAAACATTTTTCATCTCAAATTTAATACGAAGGGATTGATGTGTTGGAGAATCAAGAACAGAAAGAAAAGATAAAAATAATCCAGTAATCTCGGAGTACTCGCCGAAGAAGACAACAATTAATACATTGATCGATCTAGTTTTCGAACATCGTCTTACTTAAAAAAAACGTTTTTTTTTTTTTTTTTTTGCAAATTTGAAATGCTCTAGAAAACCAATTTTTCAAAAAATACGATAGGTAGGTACTTTTTGTTTCTTAACTTAAGCACGATCGAATCGACCGAGATTCAAAGCACGATAACATAAAATGCTGAACATTTGCGCTTCAATATTGCCCTAATGATACTAGCGCCGATGTACCGACTTTTAGAGAGGCAACATCTTTTTCGCTTATCAACCATGATCAAATCGACCAGCGCTTTTTATCTCTTTGATTTATAATAAGAGATTGACTCGCTTGAAAATAAAAGTCGTCATTGTTCCATTATAAATATATATATATATATATAATTTACAACACGATGATAAAATATAACATTGAACATAATCACTACAATCATTATTTCAGTGAGAAACCAAATAGTGAATAATCCTTAACAGTCTTTTTTGGTATTGGTTCCTCACGGTGGATCGATCTACGAGCGCTCGGCGTGGAAAGTGTTAAAGACGAGCCCAATTCAGCGTTGACATCGTCCGCTCTAACTTCTTCATGATGTTGAGCATTACTATTCGGTCTAGGGCTTAAATCGAACAGAGGCAACGTAAACGCCTCACGGTTCGATTTTGGTGCATCGGCTACAACTTGGTCCGGGATTGGTGACGACGGTGGCGTTGAAGGCAGTTGCCATCCATGATAAGAATTGTTATTTTGGCAATCGTAGAAAACCGGTTGACTATTTGGAGCGTAGTAATTATTAATAATAATATTGTAGGGTAGGGTTTGAGCACTTTGTTGGCCTTCTTCATAACCACCTACGCCTAAGAAGTTTTGGATTGGGTCGTAAATAGGGTTTGAGTCATTAGGGTTTGCCATTGGTAGCAGTTGATGATGAAGAAGAAGAAGATAAGAAAGTTTTTGTGGAATTGATGGAAACCAAGACAAAGAAGACCTCTTAATTTATAGGAGTAAAAAGCTAGGCATTGAGAATTAATGACGACGAGATTTCATTGTGCTGATGGGGAAATTACAAAATCTGGGACATTGTGTTTTATGTAATTGGTGATATGGTACTAAGGAATTCTAGTTAGGTTTTTGTCATATTAAGGTATCAAATATAAGGAATTAGGGTAATAACAAATCTCGGGCATTTAATTATGCAATGGTGCCTTGATACTGAATAAAAATTATTCTAATTATTAAACTTTCGGTACGTTCATGCATATATGTAAATTGCCATTAGGTTTCAAATGTTTTGACTGTTTTAAAAGTGGAAAATGACAGCCACGAATTCTTGCCATTTTTTCATTAAATGGATCATATTGTAATAAATGATATTGTAATAGTTTCCATGATTGACATCAAGTGCGTTATTAGATATTTTGTATAGCTTAACACACTAAATAATATTTGTAATAAAACAGTGGAGACTACGAAATACGAAATCTTAGAAAACCACATACATAGTTATTAGTACTAGTCGTAATTTCGCAATGTATGTGCAATTAAAATTTTAATTTTAATATCAAGGTAGGTATTCACACACAACACCACTAATATCAAGTTATTGAATAATGTGAGAATTATTTATTAGAATTGCATTTATTTAATGTGGAAGCAGTTGATTATAATTGTATTACTTTATCGTATATAAAAAAAATTAGTGTAATTGACATCCAATTTGGTAGTTTTATTTGTTCCTCACCCATTATAAATAGAATAACTAATCATTCCCATAAAATTAACCAACAAGTTCAACCACATTACAAATTTTTACACATGACGATGTATGATTTCCTCAATCTTTGTACTTCAAACGATTATCCGAAGACATGGAAATGAAATATGATCCACCAATTGTATCACGAGTCCTTAATTTAACAGTACAACAGATTTTCAAACGTTAGAAAATTCCCCGACGAGGCGACGCATTTTAAAAAAGACACAAAAAAAATGAACATTAATTTCTACGCTACCGACTTGAGCAGCGCGCCGAGGACTCTTTCTCTATTCGGCAAAGCCGGGATGGCTCCTCTCTCTGTCACCGTCAACGCCCCGCAAGCGTTGGCGAACTTCAGACCGTCTCTCAGCTTTTCCTCGTCCTGTAATAATAAATAAATTCCATCTAAAAAAATCAGGTTGATTGCGACGATGAACGTTTGAGATTGCCTTTAGCAACGGTTGATTAATTACCTCGAATAACGACGCATCGGCGGCTAAGTTAGATAGAATTCCCGCAACGAAAGCGTCTCCTGCACCCGTTGTGTCCACGGCTTCGACCTTCAAACCCGTAACCCTTCCACTGAATTCCTGTGTAAGAGAAATCCCATGGATTTTTTGTTACTTGCACGGTTTTGTTTAGGGTGGTGCGTTTGGTATGTGGAAATCGTGTGCGGAAAATACGACGGAAAATTAATTTAGCGCATCAAATAATTGTACTTCACGCTTCGACCGTTGTACCTCTATACCTTTCCCTTTCTTTTCCTTACTGAAAATTCCGCAAACTAAACGCACCTAAGGATATTAGCAGGGGAAAGGAAAAATGTAAAAGTTTTTATGTTTGTTTGTTTGAAGAAATAGAGAAGAAAAAGAAAAGAAATGAAAAGAAAAGAATATCTAGCTTAAGTTTATCCTTAAAAACTGATTTCTTCACCAAAATGTTGAGGAAAACGATAGAAAAACTTATTAAAACCATTTTCTTTCCAATTTCCCTTTCCACCCTACTTTCTTCAATCCAAACACATCCTTAAGATTCATGAATTTTTTGTTCGAAAAAATCAGGCTTTGATTGCAGGAGCATTTCTGACCAGCTTTGATATCATAAATTGAAATTTTCTTGAATAAACTGAACCATCATTTGGCCGTGCACGCCTTCATATCTTTGATTTTCGTAACGTAAGAACTCGCATGTGTTAGAAAAAGGGCGCAAACCTTGGTGTAATATCTGCAGCCTTCGGGGCCTTCAGTGACGAGAAGAAGCTTCAGGTTTTCATGGTACAATTTTCTAACGACGTTATCGTCGTACGGGTCTTCTCCTTGCGTCAAAAAACGTATCTCCTCTTTGCTGATCTGATTTTTCATCGTACCGCCAAAAAAAAAACATAAGATTTAATTTAAATTTTTTTTTCAAAAAGGTTACAATTAAGACTACCTTAATTATATCAGCAGTGTCCCATATACCAAGGATTCCTTCTCTTGCACTATCAGCAGAGGGCCACAGCGGAAGCCTCAGATTCGGATCGTACGATAAGATAACGCCGGCGTCTTTAGCGGCTTTCGCCGCGGCTATATGGGCCGATCTACAAGGCTCTGTGATCAAGCTTATCGAACCGTAGTGAAAGATTTTGGCCTGTCCAATTTCAGACAAAATCATACTTATACTCAACGGTTTAATTTCCGTAATAACAAAAAATATTTACAAAAGCTAAACTAGGCTGTCCCTATTAGAAATTGAGGGCTTCAGCCTAAACCCAATAATTGGTGATAGTGAAGTTGTTTCTTTGATATATTAACTGAGTCGGGTGGGCTGAATTATCCGATGTGGGATAGAAATCTCAACAGTTCTTGTTGACCTAATTCATCGAGAATCAGTAGAATCCTAACAACTCTGCTTGATACAGAAAGAAACACGAATTTCGTTAAATTTTTTACCTTCTTAATTAGCTCCAAATCGAGTTCCGATTCTTGGAGCAACATATCGGCGCTAGGGTTGCGGTAGAACATGAATTCCCGTTCCCCATCCTTCTTTAGGGTAACGAAGGCTAAAGCTGTTCGAGCCCCGGGATCGAATCTCATCCCTTCATTGTTTACATTGTTCTCCTTCAAAATATCAGCTAACATGTAACCAAATTCATCTTCTCCCACCTGAAACACACACACGAAGACACACACACAGAAAAATTGAGTAATTTCAAGAACAGTATTCCATTCGAAGGCAAACCCATCAAATCTAAACAAGAAGAGAGCCCACAAATTTAAAAATTTCCTTCATTCTAAGTTATATTCTATCGATCAATTTTGCATTATTTTATATTATTACCTTGCCTATGAAAGCGGAGTTTCCACCGAGGCGAGAGATGCCAACGGCTACATTAGCAGGTGCGCCGCCGGGAGCTTTCTTGAAGGCCGGTGCTTCGGCCAATGAGAGCCCACTTGCGGTGGGCACGAAATCGATGAGCATTTCGCCGAAGCAAACCACGAGATCAGAGGATTCGTCGGATTCTAATGTGCCATTACTCCCAATTTCTAACGCTTTTCCAACAAAAAAAAAAAAAAAAAACAGAAGAGGCTTCAATTAAAGGACGACTTCATTTCTGAAGGCTCACAAAATCTCTTACAAACGCAAAGATCTGTTCTTTTTTGTCAGAATGATTTACATCTGACCTTGAAGCTTGAATCTTGAATGCGAAAAAACAGCAGGCGACGGAGAAAAGAGCGAAGCAGTCAACGTTAGGTTTCTGCTGGGAGTGTAAGAGGGCCCACAAAGCCGACGCGGCGACGCGTTCGAAGAGACGCAGCTCAGCGCACCGAGGTGAAGAGCCATTAATTGCTCTTTGGCTGTTGCAGAAAAAGGCTCGAATTTTAGGGATTAACCCACTTTTCAATGGGCGTTAATTGTCACGAATGCTTTGCAAGGGAAAGAGAATTCGAGCACAGGACATGGGAATCATCGAACCCGAGGAAATGTGACGTTACAAAGAAGAAATTTGTTGTTGCTTAGTGCGTTGTACGTCGATGTTCTTTCTTACAGCATATCCATTCCCCAACTGAAGCGTTAGCTGTCATTGGGGGCATTTGGGCCTTTAGATACACGTGGAAAAATGACATAGCATTTATTGTATTTATTTGCGTTTTACTTTAAAAAATTTGAAGAAGGTGAAAGTCATCGAGGATAGAGAATTGTAGTTTGGACTGGAGAACGTGACCATGCTAAGTGGGCCGACGTAATGGGCCTTTTATTTTAATGGCCCATTAGGAAACAAAGGCTTTCACAGCTTTTCAAATCCGTCCTAAAACGCATATACCGACGGATATCAGGCTGGGTTTATCATCGGAAAATAGGTTTCACAACAAAGGCCTTTTATTTTTATGGCCCATTAGTGGATTTTCATTAAACATTCTCGATATTTTTTTATCCCTTGCGGCAAGATGATATAATAAGGACGTTTTAGATTTGAAATACAACGTCATGAACACTAATGCTACTGAAAGGCCAAATCTATTCTGATATATAAATGGTGAGAAGGAGCTATAAACTGTCAATTTGGTGTATAAAGTTATTTTTAATTTGACCATATGAATAATTACAATTGTACACCTCAATCTTTTCTTTATTACAATCACGTCCTCACAATGAATTATTAAATAATATTTCATTTAATGTTATAAATTAAAACTAAGTCTAAATATGAAATAATATTAATATTTATATTTTATGAACACGCATCCGAGTGTGCCAAAAATACTAGTATTTTTTAAGCCCTAACACTTCTTGCGAAGACTTTGTTGACTATATATCGAAGAGCTCTTTGTTTATGATCTCAGTTCATCAAAGGAAGCGTGCTAGGGTTTTTAGTTTGAAGTGTACTTATCGAATACTCCCTCTCTAGATAGAAACTATGACGATTTTGTGACCGTCGATTTATAAATGCTGTTTTTGTTTTTGGAAAGCTTAAGCTGTTATATAGCAATAATTCTCATTAGCTTTGGCATAAGACGTAATTCAAGGGGAGAAAAGACAGTCTTTACCTCACAAAAAACTTGCATTTCTGGCCTATATATCATATATGTGATATTTGAAAATCCACAACATACACATGGACAAGTAGCAATATGGCATAAAGAGCATGCAATAATTTTATTTTATTGATGGAACTATCTTTAATATTTCGTAAGCAAGCACCAGCAGCCCACTACCATAAATATCACATTATAATCAAGAACAGTTTTAATTATTTTTTTCATTTTTATTTCCTTCAAAGCGCAGACATAGTCGTTGTGATTATCATACTATTCCAATTCCCCAAAAAGGCATACATATCAGTTACGATCGAGTTCATGTGATCCTCCACCCACAACACTTTACAGCACAATTAATGACCTAAAAGAACTCACAGTTTTTATAGGTTTGATGAAGTTGAGATGATAAACTATATGCCTTTGATTTGCTGATGATTGACACCTGTTTAAATTTGGAATATTTTAGCCTCATCAGTTCATTGATGTTAGGGTTTTTATTTTTTCTTACAGTAGTGACCTGTTAAGATTCTCAATAGGCTTGGCAAGTCGTGTTCACGTGGCCTCAGCCAATGAACTTCCATAGTCTCCTGACAGTAAGCATCGAGCATCACACTGTGTGCTTCCCACTCTTACATACTATATAGTATTTAGATAATCTCAATGTGCAATTAATAGTAATAAAATATCGGTTATTTGAAACCTTAACCTATATTTTAAAGTCACACGATACTATCGATATGCGCACAATATTACATACCTCCCAATGATGATTATTGATTTACGTGAAAAGCCAAAAAAATATATCAAGTGACTTCATAGTCTGTTTTAAGGTTTTATCGTCACTTCAATAGAATAAAAAGGCTTTCCGCTTATAGAACTATTAAGGTAAGCGTATCAGATTCTCCACGTGCCAGTGTCTTTACAAGTACAAAATAACCACTTATTACACAGTTAAGTCCCCGAATTCTTAACCAAGTGTAAGTTTAGGACACACGTTGCTCTCCTCTGCCTATAAAAGGAGCTTGAACTTGCTCCTCCTATCTTATCATCTTTACTAACATATCATTAAAAGAAGCAATTCCATTTCTAAGCATAGAGAAGTATTTTATTTAGCTGCCTGTTTGGTTCTTCTGAATTTTAATTGCATATCTTTCCTACAACTAATACACTAAAAATATATATGAATTTATGCTCTTTATGTTTTCAGAAGACCCAAAAAGTCTTGAATAAAAAAAAACAATAGATGGCCAAGAGGAAAGATTAAGATCGAGGGGACCAATAATACCGCGAGTGGACTGTGGAAGAAGGCTAACGATCGAGCTTGCAAATTACAATGCGTTGCAGAGGTTTGTGTGATCGTATTTAAAAAACAGGAAACCTCTCGCTCTATGAGTTTTCGAACTCGATCCAGGTTTGATTTATTTATTTATTTATTTATTTTTTATTCATATCTCAAAGGCAATAGGTGGTTTGTTTTTCGTAAAAAGTACGAGTAATTGTAAGATCTGTTAAACTCCCTCATGCATTGTTGAAACTAACGATGGCACCAGCTAAAGTAACTTAAGGCCTATTGAATCAGTTAAAAAAGTTAGGGTTTTTAGTAGTAAGTTTCATCTTATCTGTTGAACTTGTCAGCACGAAGTCGGTTTTCGATCATCAACTGCTTTATTACATCTCCTTCTCAAACTTATAATATCATTTGATTATTGTCAATGAACGGACTGATACGCATGCGCAGTATTGAAAAAAACATTCCAATCTATTTCTAGTTTAAGATGAACGAACTATTTTTTAATGGAATTAAGTTGGCTCAAAACCATGAATATTCTTAATTGCCTTATTAGGGCTTGTGGTGGAGAAGCTAATACTTAGCTCCATTGAATGATAGTTCGTTCGCCTTGAGCGTAGCGGTAGATTTGGAATGCATTTATGGCAAAATTATAAAATTAGGTCACTAAGTATCCAACTTTTCGTTTTTGGGTCACTATATTTGATAATTGTAAAAGTAGGTCACTAACTTTGTATGTCAAAACAATTATGGGTCATGTTTTCAATTTTAAGTCATTAAGTATATATTTTTTTCGATTTGGGTCACCAAGTATACATGTTTCATTTTTGGGTCACTATGTTACAAAGTTAGTTACCAAACGAGTGACCCGAAATTGAAAATGTATATACTTAGTGATCCAAAATAAAAAAATATAAACTTAGTGACCTAAAATTGAAAAGATGACCCAAAATTGTTTTGACATACAAAGTTAGTGACCTACTTTTGCAATTATCAAACATAGTGACCAAAAAACGAAAACTTAAATACTTAGTGACCTAATTTTATAATTTCCTCTCTGCATTTATTTGTCGTTTCTAATTACATGCCCATAGGCTTGATTAGAAGAAATCACAGGCAACTTCGGAGTTATTAGTATTTAATTACACATAATGGGCATGCAATAGTCAAAGGGTTATTGTACATGTGTGTGTAGAATCATTTGAATAAATACTACACATCATTTGAATAAATCACAACATATATTTTTTTCTTTCATTTTATTTTTCCAACAGTAAAGTATCATCCATCAAGAAAACGTGGAGCTCTATAAAAGGTAACATACGTTGACTATATATTTGATAAAATTACAAGAAGTAAATAGTAATTAACCATATATTCGTGATCTGCTAACTTGAAATCGTATATGTGATTTGTGGCTTTAAGGTCGCTATAGCACAATAGCGAGTACATAGCGTGGAGAATCGGTCAAGCTTCAGCTTAAGGAAACACCGTCAAGGATTATTGATTTAAATAATATAATTGTTTAAGATTTTGCTTGAAATGATTTTTTGTATTTATGGAGATGCCTTTTCATCATATTTGCTTCAATAATTATTTTATTTCAACACACGTCCAAGTTTCATTCTTTCAGATTATTCTGTATAAGTAAATATTTATAAAAATAAGATAAATGAAGATGATAAAAGAACCATGATCGTGAGACACCCTATCCGGTTTATGTCAATTTTTAAGCCCCAAAATTTTGTTGAGAAATATTTGCTTAATTTTGGAGCCAGTAATTAATAATATCTAGTCTACCACTCCTCGTATGTTCTCAACATAGAGAATGTGATGATTAATTATAGTCTATGCTAAAAAATACGAGTTGTGTTTGTAAATTGTAGTAATATATTTTTAAATATATGTCAAGAAAATAAAAGAAACAATAAACATACGAACAAATAGAAAAAAAGCCAAATATTGAGTTTCCATTGACTAGTAAAATTTGAGAAAAAATAATTAAAACAATTCTTTTCGCATCCAATAGTTTCGCAAGTTTATATCGCGATTCCAAATCAACGAAATATAATATCAATTCACATGTAGTGTGTGTGTAGGCAAACAACAAGAACCAGAAATATTGCTCGATTTTCTTCCGCCACCCAAATCCAGTGGAAGAAGATAACCCAACCCACGCGCACTCACACACACACTATCTATCCATCTATTATGTCTCTTTGTGCTTTAGAGTGGAAAGCATAACGCGGACGAAAGAACAGAGAAAAAAATGGCGCTGGCTATGGCGATGAGGCGACTCTCCTCATCCATTGATAAACCCATAAAGCGCCTCAACAATGGCGGCTCAATTTACTACATGGTGAAGCTACTTCGCGGCCCTTGATTTTTCCTTTTCCGATTGATAATTTTGTAAAAAAAATTCTTGTGCGCAGACATCTTTGCCCAGTGCAGCAGTAGAAGATAAGGAAAAAAATGGAGTTACGGTACGATTTTACTTCAAATTGCATGCTATTCTCCATAAATTAGCACGTGGTCTGATATTATAATGCTTAAATTTAAAATCTTCAGTGGCCAAAGCAATTGAATGCTCCACTTGAGGTTGTTGATCCTGAGATTGCCGACATTATTGAGCTCGAAAAGGCTAGGCAGTGGAAGGTGCCGTTGTTTTTTTAGGTTTATTTTTTATATTCTTATTTGTTTGGGACAAAATGGTATCTTCGTTTGTGCAAAGATTACTTATTTTTTTGAGTTTGTGATTTTACTGAATTTGTGCCATTGATAGGGCCTTGAGCTCATTCCCTCTGAGAACTTCACCTCTGTCTCTGTGATGCAAGCAGTTGGCTCTGTAATGACCAACAAGTACAGTGAAGGGTACCCTGGTGCTAGATACTATGGAGGAAATGAGTAAGCAGTAACATTTGAAAAAAAAAAAAAACATTTTGGTTGTGATTTTTTATCTGGGCCTGATTTTCTTTTTCTCGATTTTTAGGTACATCGATATGGCAGAGACATTATGCCAAAAGCGGGCTCTCGAAGCATTTCGATTGGACCCTGCAAAATGGGGAGGTGCTTAATATGCTAGTGTGAAAAATTGAGTTTTTCTTTTTTTTTTTTTCTCAGACATGATTGATTAGTTCTTTCAAGAGTCGATCGATCTTTTTAAGTGCATTTTCTTCTTGTAAACGCAGTGAACGTGCAGCCCTTATCGGGATCTCCTGCAAATTTCCACGTATACACTGCTCTGCTTAAGCCTCACGATCGAATCATGGCCCTCGATCTTCCTCACGGAGGCCATCTCTCTCACGGTTATCAGGTCACTAGGCCCTCGTAATAAACTCCACGAATATTCACAAATTTGCGTTATTGGATCGTTTTTTATATGTTATCAATGATCTTTACTTACGGTTATTGCAGAACTTGGAAACAAATATATATATATGTCTTTGTGATGCTTATTATTCGTTCCCTTTTCCTTGCATCGCACAGACCGATACGAAAAAAATATCTGCAGTCTCTATATTCTTCGAGACAATGCCTTACAGATTAGACGAGAGCACTGGCTACATTGACTATGATCAGGTAATAACAAAAAATAAAAAAACAAGAACATCATCATCATTATGGGAATTAATTATTATTTCAATATATTTATGCAGATGGAAAAGAGTGCTATCCTCTTCAGGCCAAAGCTAATCGTTGCCGGTGCCAGTGCTTACGCGCGTCTCTATGATTACGCACGCGTTAGGAAGGTAACAAACAACATTTGATCATATGTTTTTATTGAGATGGTGAATCTTATTGGGTTCACCTTATGTGAGCACCTGTTATGTAGCACTGGTTGGTGCCACGTCAACATGTGGCATTGATTGAAACCTCTTGTGCTGATGTGGCACCAATCAGTGCCACAGAACAGGTTCTCACGTAATACGAGCACCATAAAATTTCTCTTAGTGAGATTATCTCTCTTTTTTTTTTTCTGATATATATTTTTTTCATTTATTAGATCTGCGACAAGCAAAAGGCCGTTTTGCTTGCTGACATGGCGCACATAAGCGGGCTCGTGGCGGCGGGAGTGATCCCGTCCCCATTCGATTACGCCGACGTCGTCACCACGACGACCCACAAGTCCCTACGTGGGCCCCGCGGCGCGATGATTTTCTACAGAAAGGGCGTCAAGGAGATAAACAAACAAGGCAAAGAGGTTTTAGTGAAACTTAAGCTAATTGCCTTCTTTTTTTTAAGGCCGCGTTTGGGTTCAGGATTCGCATTAGATAATAAACATTCGAGTCTATTTGTTGAAGGTGCTTTATGACTACGAAGACAAGATAAACCAAGCCGTGTTCCCGGGGCTTCAAGGCGGGCCCCACAATCACACCATTACCGGTTTGGCAGTTGCACTAAAACAGGTTTTGGAGACAACTTTTGATAACATTTGTTCTTAATCATCCAATGATTGTTTTGGGAAGAATATTTACGTTAAATGCGATGTTTCGGGATTTAGGCAACGACTCCCGAATACAAAGTCTACCAAGAACAAGTCTTAAGCAACTGCGCGAGGTTTGCCAAGGTAATGGCTTTATCTAAAACTGAGGCTCTGTTTTGATCGAAGAAAGTAGCGAAGAAAGAAAATTGAAAGTAAACTGGTCTTAATAAGTTTTTCTTTCGTTTTCCTCACCACATGGTGAAGAAATTAGTTTTAAATATAAACTTAAACTGAATTTCTCGTCTTTTTTCAAACATAAAAACTAGTTTTACTTTTCCCTTTCATTTTTTTTTCCCAACTAACTTCCTTAAGGTTGTGTTTGGTATGCGGAATTCATGTGATGGAAAACTAAATTAGCGCATCAAACAATTGTACTTCACGGTTCGACAATTGTACCTTTCCTTTTCTTTTCCTCACCGAATTCCACAAACCAAACGCACCCTAAACCAAACTGAGTTTAAAGCTAACTCAGCATCATTTCTAACACTGAGGATAGAAAGCTGAGACATCTCTTGTTATGTCATCACAGACTCTTGCAGACGAAGGCTATGAACTTGTTTCTGGTGGAACCGAAAACCATCTGGTTCTTGTCAATCTAAAGAACAAGGTAACAGATAAAAACTTGGATTCGATTCTTTGTAAGACTAAAATATCTAAGATTTATTGAATTTTTCATCGTCGATTTTTTTTTTATTTTTTTATTTTCCGCAGGGAATAGACGGTTCGAGGGTAGAGAAAGTATTGGAAGCCGTACACATTGCAGCGAACAAGAACACAGTTCCTGGTGATGTATCTGCAATGGTCCCTGGTGGCATTCGGATGGGTAAATATATTAAATATATATATATATATATATGTATGTATTTAGATGTATTTTATTTCGAAATACATTGCGAATTCATATAATGAACGATGCCTGATTTCGAAAACTCTTCATCTTCGACTAGGAACACCTGCTCTTACTTCGAGGGGATTCGTGGAGGAAGATTTCGCCAAAGTTGCAGAGTTCTTCGATGCTGCAGTAAAACTTTCCGTGAAAATAAAGGGCGAAAGCAAAGGTATGTGTGTGTATACACACACTCTACTACTTTTTTGTGACCAGTGATTGGTGATCATATGTTTTTTGTTATTAGTTTTTATTCCATTAAATTTTTGGCTTTCAGGGACGAAACTGAAGGATTTCGTGGCAGCAATGGAGTCTTTCGAAACCGAGATCAAGAAACTTCGCCATGCGGTGGAAGATTACGCGAAGCAATTCCCGACGGTCGGCTTCGAGAAAGAAACCATGAAGTACAAAGATTAAGGAATAAAACCATACAATAATTGTCAAATGTAAAAACTTTGTAATATGGTTGAACTTTGAATGTAATTGGTTTGATTTGATGGGAACTGTCAAGAAATGATAAAAAATAATTTCTTTAAATCTCACGCAATACACTTTCAAGATTTCCAGCCAAAAAGAAGATTTTCCTCTCTGGTTTTCTCTCATCGACAGCTTAAAATAACCCGAAAAAATTAAAACTAAGCCATATTTTAACGATGCTTCTATTTACATTTCTGACCCTATATTATATAGAAATTACAATTAAAACCTTACTACATCAAAAAACTCTCAACACTCCCCCTCAAGTTTGATGTCCATACAAATCCAGGACACCAAACTTGGATGATAGATACCCAAATTGACTCTTGCCCAATGATTTTGTTAACAGATCAGCTGGCTGGTCTTTTGAAGGAATGTACTTCGTCTCAATTAAACCTTCTTGAATCTTGTCACGTATAAAATGGCAATCGATCTCTATATGTTTTGTTCTCTCGTGTAGAACTGGATTAGCAGCAATCTGCATTGCTGATCTGCTATCTGTATACACACAAACAGGTTTAGATATAGATAATCTTAAGTCATTCAACAGGTTTAATACCCATAATATCTCTGCCGTAACCATTGCCATGGCCCTGTACTCCGCTTCTGCCGAGCTCCTTGACACGGTGCTTTGCTTCTTTGACTTCCAAGATATCAAGGAATCTCCCAAGAAGACTGTATAACCTGTCAAAGATCGTCTAGAAACAGGGCAAGCTGCCCAATCAACATCACAAAAAGCACTTAAAGTCATCTTACTATCTGCCTTCATCAAAATTCCTAGACCTGGCTTACTTTTGATGTATCTAAGTATCCTAAACATGGCATCTACATGCGATTTCCTCGGTTTATGCATGAATTGTGACAGAATCTGTACACCATAACTAATATCAGGTCTGGTTAGGCATAGGTAAAGAAGTTTTCCAACAATTTTCTGGTATTGTGTAATATTATCATACTCGGGGTCAAGAATATTATCAAAATCTGTCAGTTTTACATTCTGCTCAACAGGAAAATCAGCAGGTTTGCAGCCCAACATTCCTGTCTCAGCTAATAAATCTAGAGCATACTTTCTTTGATTCAAAACAATACCAGCTTTTGATCTAGCTACCTCTCTGCCAAGAAAGTATCTTAATGTCCCTAAATCCTTCATATGAAAAATATTATTGAGGTACCTTTTTGTTTCTTCCATCATTGCTAAATCATTCCCTGAAATAAGAATATCATCAACATATACAAGTAATACTACAAGATTACTCCCCATTGATTTAATAAACATGGAATAATCATTCCTTGATTGAATGAAGCCAAATTCACTAATTGTGGTTGTGAATTTTTGGTTCCATTGCCTTGAGGCTTGTTTCAAGCCATACAAAGGCTTTTTCAATTTACAAGCTTTCTTACGCAATTCAATATCTTCATATACAATCCCTTGTGGGATCATCATATACACTTCCTCATATAAATCTCCCTGCAAAAACGCATTTGTGACATCCATTTGCCAAATAGGCCAATCATACATAGCAGCTAAAGACACAATTAATCTAACAGTCACATGTTTAACCACCGGGGAGAAAGTGTCATTATAATCTATCCCTTCAATTTGTGTATATCCTTTTGCAACTAACCTAGCTTTATATCTTTCTATGGTCCCATCTGCTCTATATTTAATGTTATAAATCCATCTACAACCAACTGGTTTTTTACCTAAAGGCAAGTTTACAATTTCCCAAGTTTTGTTTAATTCAAGTGCTTTCATTTCCTTTCTCATTGCTTCTCTCCAATTTTCAGACTTTATTGCATCATTGTATGTGGCTGGTATCTCCTCATTTGATAATGCAGCTAGATATGACTTGTATTCTGCCTTCACACCTTCATAATGAACAAAGTTAGATATTGGGTAATTAACAAAATTTATTGTTTCATTAATATGTGGTGAAATGTAATCCTTAGCCCAAAATGGAGCTCTAGCTGTCCGTTCTGATCTTCTCAGAATTAGTTGATCCCCAGCAGTTTGATCAATTGAAGGGCTTGCAGCTTGATCCTCATGTTTCTCTGTTTCATTTTGCTCCAATTCTTCTTCTTTTTCCTGCTCATTTTCTATTCTGCAAGGTCTAGAAACATCATCATATGCATACTCAATATTCTGATTTGGTACGAAAACTTCTGACCCTATACTCTTATTTTGTAATGCAAAAGGAAAGATGTCTTCATGGAATATAACATCTCGGGAAGTAAAAAAAGTCTGACTTTTAATGTCTAATAATCTGTATGCTTTCTGATTATTTGCATACCCCATCAAAACACTAGGTTTTGATCTTTCCTGAAATTTATCATTTATTGGTAATAATTTTGCAAAACATAGACATCCAAATATCCTAAGATGTTCATATGCTGGATTTTTGTTATAAAGGACAGAAAACGGAGTTTTCCACTTTAACAAATGTGTAGGTGTTCTGTTTATTATATAAACTGTAGTTTTAATGCACTCTCCCCAGTATTTAACTGGTATTTGTGATTGAAATTTCAAAGCTCTAGCAACATTTAAAATGTGCCTATGTTTTCTCTCCACTACTCCATTTTGTTGAGGAGTATATGGACATGAGCTTTGATGTATTATACCTAATGAATCAAAAAGTTTTTTGCAATCTAAACTGAGGAACTCCATTGCATTATATGTTCTAATTATTTTAATCTTGAGATTAAACTGGTTTTGAACATATGCAATGAAGGTTTTGAGTATATCAAACACCTCTGATTTCAGTTTAAGAAGAAAAGCCCATGTGGCTCTAGAATAATCATCTACAATAGTGAGAAAATATCTCTCATTATTATAGGTTGCCTCTTTATAAGGTCCCCATACATCCACATGAATTAATTCAAATGTAAAAGTAACTATTGTGGTGAAATGCAGACCTAGAATGCTTTGCAAGGGGACATATTGGACAATATTTATGCTTATCAGATATAATCATTGCTAAAACTGGAATATGCTTCATCCTATCAAAAGAAATATGCCCAAATCTTCTATGCCACAATGAAATCTTTTCAGCCTGAGCTACATTCAAGACAGTCCCAACATTATTACTAGTTTTATTGATTCTACATAATCCTGAAACACCATCATTTAAGAAAGGAAATCTACTTTCAGCATCAAGGTAGTATAGCCCATTCTTGAACTTACCAATCCCCTTTATCATGCCACTCGTAGTTTCCTGAATTAGGCAAAACAAAGGGTCGAATGAAACACATATGTTTTCATCCTTTGTCAGCCTTGATACTGATAACAGGTTATGTTTAAAATCAGGAACGAACAACACTGATTTCAATACTATTCTATTTCATAAAGTTATTGATCCTGAATATGCAGCCCTAATGAAAGTACCATTTGGGAGCTTTACTGATGCATCAGTATGATTAAAACTCATATCATCATATAATTTGACATCAGAAATCATATGTTGATTAGCACCAGTATCTATAATCCATTCATCTAATTGAAATTTAGATTCAGGGCAGCCAATACCTGAGTGACTACCTGTCTGTCCAGAAGCTGTCATCATCTGTGTCATGTCAGGCTGATTATTCTGTTCACCAATAAGTGCTAGAATGTGTTGGTATTGCTGTGGAGTAATTTGAGGCATAGCCACAAGTCCAGAGCTCTCTGCATTCTTTAGATTCTGAGGTGGATTTGTCTTGTTGAGTTTCTCATTTTCAACATTGTTGGCCCTGAAATTTCTGTTTCCTTCCTGAGATATGAACCTACCATTCTGAAATCCAGCTCTTCCTCCACCTCTTCTTCCATTTCCTCTTCTACCCCCTCTCACATAATTCGCAGGATATCCATAGATCTTGTAGCATGTTTCTTTAGTATGTCCTTTAAAGTTGCAATGCTCACAGAATAAGCTCGACTTGTCCGTTTGTTCATTAATATTGGTCATAAACACCACAGAAGGTTCCTTTCCAGTTGCTTGATTTCCAATTTTTCTTTGTGCCTCTTCATTTAAAACCATTGCAAATACTTGCCCATGTGTTGGCAGCGGACTCATCAACAGAATTTGTGACCTAATTGAGCTAAAACTCTCATTTAATCCCATCAAAAACTGCATCATCTTCAGCTGTGATGCGTACTCAACATATTCCTTCGAAACATTCTCCGCAGGTGATGGAATTAAACTATCATATTCATCCCATAATTGTCTGAGATTCGAGTAATATTCAGTAATAGAAGATGCACCTTGATTAATCGTGTTTATCTGGCGGTACAGGGTGAACAATCTTGCGCCATTGACCTTGTCGAATCTCTATTTGAAGTCCTTCCAAACCAGGTGCGCTGATTCACATTATATTACGCCGTGTACCAAATCTCTCGACAGCGATCGGTGTATCCATGATTTAACGAGCGCATTGCATCTTCTCCACTGTGAATAGTTTGGATCCTTTTCTGCTGGCGATTTACACGTTCCATCAATAAATCCAATTTTATTTTTTGCTTCCAGTGCAATAATCACTTCGCGACTCCAGATCTTATAGTTTTCCGATCCTTTCAAGACTTCCGTCACTAAATCCAAGCCAGGAGTATCAGATGGATGAAGGTAGAGAGGATCTTGAAAGTTGTAGGCAATTACCGTCGACGATGAGGCATTTCTTTGATCGTCGTTCTTCTCTTCTGCCATTTCTCTCGATCTTCACAATATAATCCCTAAATTTTTATTTCAGATGGTGCTCTGATACCATGTCAAGAAATGATAAAAAATAATTTCTTTAAATCTCACGCAATACACTTTCAAGATTTCCAGCCAAAAAGAAGAAGATTTTCCTCTCTGGTTTTCTCTCATCGACAGCTTAAAATCACCCGAAAAAATTAAAACTAAGCCCTATTTCAACGATGCTTCTATTTACATTTCTGACCCTATATTATATAGAAATTACAATTAAAACCTTACTACGTCAAATAACTCTCAACAGGAACGATTATAATGATTATTACTAAACTCATACGGTTGCTTTGCTTTTATGTAAGATTTTCAGGATTTTGGCATTTCACAGCCTTCGCTATTTTGCTTGCAAAGTAACAGAGCAATGTGCCCATCACACCAAACTATATCACTTTTAGTTACATCCGTGTTTTGTTATGTTTTCTCAGAATATCTTCTTGTAAAAATTATTAACTACATATGAACAAATTTTTATCTCGTTAATTTAATAGTGTTAAACTACACAAAATATCTCAATAATGTACTCAGTGTCTTTTCATGAAAAATAGAGCAATACCACTTATTACATATGAACTACGTATGAACAAGCTTTTCTCTTTCATTTGTTGTGTTAAATTACACAAGATATATCCGTTATGCAATTATGATAGGCTTCCTGATTTTGTGAAAGTTGGAGATAATTAGAATAATTTTTATGAGGTTCGATCCAAGAATAATCTCCACCTGATAATCTAATCACACGACTGTGTCGATACGACGGGCTTTACTTGAAAAATTCAAATATACTCAAATATTTATAACGTCATTTTTTTTTATCCAATTTATAACATCATTCGCACGACTATATATTATAACATTCTAATTATAACATCGACTTGACTCAGTCGACGCGTCAAATCAAATTTCTAACTCGTAAGACACGATACATATTTCATCAGTCAAGAAACAAAAATCCAAATTCCAGTCATCTTCGTTGTTGACTATATTTCTGGACACCACTTCGCAAAAATTGCATTTAATCCAAATTAATTCATCATCAGAAATTAATGATATTTACGTCCATAGCACTGCATTGCAAGAACACGGGTCACACATTATATCATCACTACACGCGTTTTTCTATACAATAATACTGTCTCATATCAAAATTATAACTGTTGGAAACGTAATATATGAATATGGAAAGAATACAGATACTCCCAAGTCACTCGTGACTATATATATATATATACTTCACATATATAGGCCTATCTCAAAAGCCTATTAGCCTATATACATATTTCCACTATTAGCTGAAAACACACACTGATTATGGCAGTCTTCTCTGTGTCTTTCATCTGTGGGGCAAAAGGAGGTAATAATAAGAATATCATCAAAGGGCTCAGATTTAACAAGAAAGCTCAGCCGTCGATGGAGAAGATGCGCAGCAGCCTAAGCACCCTTTTAATGGTGAAGAAGATTTCATGGAAGACGAATAAGGTAAAGGATGCCTGTGAAGGAGATGATGATAACGACGAAATCCTTTGGAAGAAGACTATTATCAGAGGAGAGAGGTGTCGTCCCTTGAGTTTCTCCGGCAGGATTTTGTATGATTCCGATGGAAATCTTCTGCCGGAGTAATTATTCCGATGGGAATCTTTCGCCGGAGAGATCTATCATCAACTGATAAAGCAAGTTATACATCATTATACTACTATTTTTCTTTCCCTTCATAATGTGTCAAAACAACGAAACTCTAGCAGCAAAATAACTTGTAAAAGATTCGAAATAACATGCAAATGCCTAATTAAGTTCATTCCCAACACAGTTCACATAAGAGAACGATGAACAGCATCTGTAATAAGCATGTCCAATTGTACAAATAATAACCTTCATTGTTACCAAATACCAACACAATCATTAAATCTAATCCACGAAGTCAATTTAAATTAGGAAAGCTGACAACGAGCGCACTCAGCAATTTTATGAAAATTTCTTACAGTTTCATCAACTCGGCAAAGGGTTGATGTACATTGAAAAAAAACAAAAATTCCAGAAAAAGGTTACCTTTGGTTCACTCTATCATAAAATTCCTATTCAACGCAAATGCACGAGCAATAATCAGGTGAGTAACGTTTTTTACTGGTCCACAGTCCAAAACCGTAACTCATTAGTAGAGCAACCAAACCTGAGCTCCATGAGACGATGTTTTGAGCCGAGCCGAGCCGAGAATGTCCCAGCCGGCGAGAAATCCGAGTCACCAAAGGCGCGTTCGACAACGGAGGAAACTTTAGAGTCCGAATCCGAACCCGCCGATCTTCTGCCCGAGGAAACAGGTTTCGCCGGTGCGTCGAATTCGGAAGATCGGATCCCGTCGACACCTACGGATTCGTCGTCTTCGACTAGAAGCTCGTCGGATTGAAAAGCCCTGAGAGAAACGGAGAGGTTGAGAAGAATTCCGATCGATTTATTCTACTAGGTGGAGTTGTGCGCTACTACACCTTAGGACTATTCTAATATATATTAATAAAAAATGCGATAGAAATAAATAAATAAATAATAATAATAATCAATAATAATAGGAAGAAAAAAAGAAGAATAAACAGCAAATCCCAACCCCTCAATTCCAAATTCAGATCCCTGGAAGATTGCAGACGAAAAAGGAAGTATTTCCAAAAATGTCTCGCGACGGCAATCGCAATCCGCAAGCGATCTCAATCATGGCGGCGTGTTTGCTGTTCTCGTTATCGCGGTCCCTTTCTCAAACCCTAGCATCAGCACAACCGGAATCCTCTTCCCCAACGACGTCGTTGCAGAAATCCCTCGCCTCGAACGGACTCCCCCTGGGCCTCTTCCCCAAGGGAATTTCCGACTTTTCGATAGACTCTGCCTCCGGTCGCTTCCGCCTCCAGCTCATCTCTCCTAAGCCGTGCGACGCGAAATTCGAGACGCGCCTGAGATACGACGTGAACATCACGGGCAGGTTCAGGTACGGTATGGTCGCGAATCTCTCGGGCATGGCTGCACAAGAACTTTTCCTGTGGCTCCCCGTGAAGGCGATTCAAGTGGATGTTCCGAGCTCGGGGCTGATCTATTTCGACGTCGGGGTCGTGTCGAAGCAGTTTTCTCTGTCCTTCTTCGAGACTCCACAGGACTGCAACGCCGTGGCGGCTGAGGAGGCATATGACATGGTTATGGTCGGCGAGGTTGGTGGTTTTTTTTCCCTAAAAAAAGTTTCTTTCTTAACATTGAATAGATATAATTTACAATTTTGAATATTTTCTTCGAGATCTTTCGTTGATAATAGGATGGATAGCAGATGTAGTGTTGATGATATGAATACCCAATACTATGGCATCTGTTGTGCTTTTCCTTCTATAGGATTTGATCTCATAGTTTCCGGAGAAGTATGAAGGGGCTTTTCAAGGGTTGTGGTGGATTCTGATACCTGAATTTAGGAGCAGGTTTCAAAGTAGACGGTGGCTAGTACATAACATGTGTAGTTAGAAAATGTAATGATAAAGCAAATAAGGACTTAGCAAATCAAGACAATCAACTCTGTTAAAGTATGCAGACTTGCCCGGAGATATAGCTCGATTTTCTCCAGAAATCAGTAATACAAGGACGTTTCGAAATATCGTTAATGCTTTGCTATTGCTTATACTCCTCAACTTTGCTGTAAGCATCTTTCTAATTGTGTGTGCCAATGTAGTTAGATACTACTAAAGACGTGCGTGTTTTTCTCTACTTGCAGAATCAGTTCGGCAGAATTGTAAGAAAAGAAAACATGGATCAAGAAGGAAGATCCGATTCCTAGACGAAGACCACTCCAACGATATGCTGTCGTTTCCTTGCTATCTTTATCACCATACTATGTGGAGAGAAGATGGGTAGCTGTAGGAGTCTTGTATATAAATAGTTGCAGTAACTTGCTTTACCTCATTAACGCCTTTAATTAATGATATATTAAGCTCATTTGAAACCACAAGAATACATTACATTCTCACATAACAAAACAATCGCCACCGTAAAATGTTACACAAAACAAAACGACAGCAGCATCGAACTAATTAAACGGTTTTACGCAGATGTTACATTTATTACCGGATTCCGACGTATAAAGACTCCTCAGCTCATTACAGCCTGTGGATGGTCTTCATGTCGACGGCTTGGTTGAGGGTGCCTTTCTCGACGTGGTCCCACCACTTGAAGAGGAAGTTGTCGACGACCAATCGGAACCACGGGGAGAGCTTAATCCCGTCCTCGCCGGAATCGGCTTTCCTCAGCAGCTCCCTCAGCTCCTCTCTGTTCACGTACTTTACGTCCGCCACCTCATCGGGATTCGGTTGGGCTTCCACATCTCGAACGATGAACAGCAGATAATCCACTGCAATCAGATAAAAAAAGGCAATCATCAAGTAATTGAAAATCTGCTATATATATATTATATATATATATATAGAGAGAGAGAGAGAGAGAGAGAGTGAGAGACAGAGAATTTATGGCACTCGCCTATGTGAGCACCTAAAGTTGAGCAATTGTTACGTGGCACTGATTGGTGCCACATCAAGATACCAGATCAACATAAGGAGTGTCAATCATGGCACGTAAAAAGTGTCAATCACCACTCTATTACCTCTTATGTTGATGTGGCTCCAATCAGTGCCACATGTACTCAAATAAGGTGAACACCATAAGATTTTTCTCTCTCTCTATATATATTAATATTTTCAAATGAGAAGTGTTTACGTTCGTGTTCTCCCCATTTTCCATCGGAGGGGGCCTTGTAGAGTATGCGGCCCAACGGAGTGAACTGGTCGACGGGGACGTCTTGTGCTTGGATGCCCAGTTCATCGAAAAGCTTCCTCTGAGCAGCGTTTCTCACCCCTTTTTTATGAGAAATGCAGTAAAAAGAATTAGTTATTTGTTGATTTATTTATGTTTTTTTAGAGGATTTGGTATTGAAATATTAAAATTTGTTGACTCTAAAATTACCGAGGGAGTCGTCTTCGATGAGCTCGGAGTCGCGATACAGGGGATGACTGCAGCAGGTGTTTGTCCACACCAGAGGGAAAGTCACCTTGGTAGCAGATCTTTGCTGAGAAAATATACATAGACATAATTTGGATTTAGATATTTCCAGACAATTTCAATCGCTTCCTGTGATATATTTATGAAAATGATGTGAATGTAATTTATGTATATATGAGTGTACCTGAAGACACAGCTCATACTTTGAGTTGAAAAGAAACACGCTGAAAGCTCTGTGCAGCAGATTTTCGGAGTTGATCTTTTCCATCAAATGACCTGCGTTTAAAAGACGGTTAATCTTAGGAGTTGTAACTATTACATCAGAAATGCCAAAGACATGATGCAGTGAAGGAAGACAAGAAGCTAAGATCAAATGATTATAGTTTATTCCAGCAAGAACAGAAAAACAGGGGAACCATTGCTCTCAAATACTATGCGGAGAATCGACTTACAGTTGTATTTGCTATCGTGGCCCACAACGCGATCATTTTCATCGACCAATATGCACCTGAAAAGAGTTTTCATAGGTTTAGGGAAACATGAAAGAACAAAACAATCCTCATCTGAAACAAACCCATTGAGAAGAGTGTAAAAAATTTCTTTTTTTCTATTTTGCATCAAATCAGTCCCGAGAATCATCCTATTTCTGCAATACGCCAAAAAATGGTATTATCCAGCGAAATCAGGCCAATAATTGCAATTTCACAGCGATTCAACTACAATTTCCATCCCATTAAACCCCCAAATAAATTCATCAAATGCAGCGAATCAAAAGAAGTCCCATCGTCATATAAGAACGAGGAGGAAAAATCAGATCGTACTCATCCTCAAACATGAGCCGCCTCTGCACGGCGTCCATGGTCGAATCTGCCGCCGTGGTCAACGAATCAGCAGCAGCAGCCATCGCCGAAGACGAAGCAATCAATCTTCCGCTGGAAACCCCTGCGTTTCTAGCCCCAAAAGCAACACTACTACCGCGAGTAAGAAATGCGAGAGACGAAGAACACGTCTTGATGACACTGCCGGATTTCGCAGCTAACAAATTCCGAATACCGATAGATGATGACATTGTTTTCGGCCTCAATTCAAGCTACTTTTATAGGCGGCAGTGGAGTTTTCGTTCGTTGAGAATCTCGCCCGAAACAAAGATGAATGAAGACCTAACTCCGATGATTCGCTCAAATGGACTATTGCCTAACATCCATAATGTTGGCTTTATACAACGATGAGCAGCGAAGATTGCGATTGCTATCTAAATTTTCTTTTTCTTTGTCCTTTTCTTTGATTTATCTATACATTTTAATGATATCATCGTAGTACGCCTATTATGACTGCTGTGAATATGATTTATTTGTAATATATGTAAATAAAGTTAGGCCGATTCTAATTATTAAATTATATCTCCCATTAATCTTGTTTAATATTATTCTTTGGGAAGTAGCCTAAGCCTGCCATTGCGGACTTTAAACACCATAGGGCGTGCTACATTTGACGAATAATAGTTAGGACAATAAATAATTCACATGAGTCGGCTAAAATAAATTATTATTAAGACTGAAATTTTTTAGCTCCGAAACATATGCTTTGACTAAATACTTGGTAAATAGAAGGGCTAAAATGCAATTCTCCCATCGTTCTCATTCGATGTAACGCCAGTGAATGTATATTTGATTATTTTTTATCTTTGCTAATTTGGGACTAAATTTCGACTTTTCTGAGCTGTTTACAAGCACTAATGGCAGAGGAAGGAGAAGAACGAGGGTTTGAGCAGAAGCTAGAAAGCGCTCTGAGCTCTCGCGTTCACCATTGCAAAGAAAACGCCGAGTACCTTCTTTTTTTTTCGTTTCTAATTCGTTTTGTAAAAATATTTGTTAATTTGCATGAAGGGATAGAAATCGTGCTGCCTGTTCCTGTGTTTTTCTTTTTATGTTTCCGCGAATGTGCTTGAATCGCAGTACAATTGACGTTCGAATCTGTGAGAAGACTGTTGGAGAAGGATTTAGGGCTCCAAAAGTTTGCTTTAGATGGGCACAAGAAATTCATTCGCGAGTACGTGACAAAGGTAGGCATTTTTTTTGTATGTGTGTGTATGTGTTAGTGAGTACAGTCTCCTGTTATGATGTTTGTTTTACACCTATAGTGTTTCAAGTGAAACTGCTGAATCTATGTGATTACGATTTTTCTGGTATTTGGAGATAAGCCTCGTGCTGTCGATTTATTCTTTCCGTAATTTCAGTAGCTGTGATCTGGCTTCCTTGTTGGATATGCAACCTTGTGGAGCGTGTTAATCTCCATGGCCTGCTATATGATTGGATTAGTTCCGTGAATCCTTTATAGATTGTAAAGATGATGTTATGTAGTTATTGGATTATTCAAACTGAGTACAGTGAATCCTTTTACTGGTTCTATACAATGCTGTTATTTAAATATTGGACTAGGCAAGTTGAGTTCAGTGAATACTTCTACTCATTATATTTGTGCTGCTGTGCGATTATTAAATCGGTCGATTTGAGATCAGTTAAAACCCTTTTGTTGATTCTATTTTTTGCTGCCGTGTAATTTCAAGTTGTATCTTGCGTCATTTCTGATGGTCGATTGTGAAACTTGCATTTCTTTCTGCATAAAATTTTTATTTCACGTGTCAAATAACGTGAATTGTTGAGTATGACTACTTGTTAACATGACATTTTGATAGGTACATAATTAGTTGGATACTTTAGGAAATTATCGTTTATGAATATTAACTTTGTTTGTTCTTAAAAATCAGGTTCTACTAACTGAGAACAAATAGCGCTGTTACGTTTTCTAGATGGCATCTTGATTTGGAAATTTTTTGTTGTGGGTATAATATCTGTTGCTTGAGCGTGTAATATGTTATCAATAGATTTGAATCCATCAGGTACTTAGGTATCTTTTTTCTTGGTATTTGCGTATGATAGACCACGTGGCAAGATTTGTTTTCATTTTTCAAATGTCTTTCTGTTTTGGGTGTTCTACATTCATTACATTTAATATACTGTTGATGATGGTATCTCATGTAGGAAATATTTAACTACACTTCACCCTTCAGTTTGGAACAAATTACCATCTATTTAAAGCCTTCAATATCCAGCAAGTATTTCTACCATTTTCTTTGTTGTGTTCCAAATTGCAGGAGCTACAAAACACTGAAAAAGCCTCTGAGGATGTGGAGAAAGATGCAAACTTGAGTCAAGATTCTAATAGTGAGGATGAGAAAACTAATGGAGAACTTCCCTACAGTGGGAATTCTCAAATACGAATCTGGCACTCAAGATTCTATTGTGGACGAGAGCAAGATTAGGAAAGCAATTTGGAAAAGAGCTGATCATTTTCAAGCTAATTCTGAGTATGCATGATAATCTGAATTTGATTTGGTTTTTGCTGGTTCATTTCGCTAATTTGAACGTATAATAGAGAGAAGTAACTTTCATTATCATGCATAGTTGCTTATATCATTCTATGATTAGCTTTTTCTAACGAAATGTTGTGTGTTTTTCAGCACTTTAACACTGGTTGGCGTTCGCTTGACTCTTCCAAAGAGTTCATAAGTCGGGAAATAAATCATGTGGGAACAGGTTTCTGTAGAAAATCAATGCATGCAATTAAGTATATTCCTTATTTATAGAATTGCTGTTATACAGGTATTAAAACCACCCAAAATAGCAAAGTCTGCTAAAAATTCGAAGACCTCTGCGAGCTCCAAACCTGCAAAAGATGCTAAGCAGAAAATCTTTAAGGACGATGATGATAATGCCTCTCGTTAGAAACAGAAAAATACTGGAACGAGACAGAAAGAGGAAAATGCTTCTGATGAGGATGCAGTCATCTGATGGAAAACAAGCTCAGGTTTGTGTTATATTTAGGAAGTTGTGGCTCACACTTGTTTTTTTTTTACATCATTTTTTGCAATGATTTTTTATTTTATTTTCAGAGGCATTCAAAACCAGCTCCTGGATTTGGGAAACGGGTTGATAGTCTTTAAGTCGATAATCAAAGCTTGTGGAATGAGGTGTGTATATCTGTTTGTTTTCATCAACATCATTATGCTAACAGCATAGGGTATGTTTCTGAATTATTATAAATTTCTTATCGAATACAATATGCCATTTCTTATTATTTCTCTAACTGCTGTATATCCTTTGTATTTGCAGGTGATAGATAACGAGGACAGCGACTAAGTTGTCGGCACTAAAAATTCTTCTTCGATATCAGAAAAATTTGCTGCGTTCGTTGATCGTGAAGTCGCATTTCTTCATTTGACAATTTTACTAGTATCAAGAATATCCTTCTCCAATAGCAAGAGAAGAGATAACTGAGAATTTCTTTTCTAGCCTTTTAAACACAATGGATAGATATATGGAGTATGATATGTGAGGTTTCGATTTGTCGACAACTGGAGAGAGAATAAAGATAGAAAGGCACAGGGGATTTTTCTTTAAAGAATATGGAATAGAATACTATATTATAATTATTAATTTGACATTTTAATATTCATGTTGTTAACCAGATTTTGTTTAAGTGCTGGGTTGGAGTTGGACCAAGTCCTTTGTTTATACTTCTACTTTTTAAGGCGATATCTAAGGTTTATTGTACGTTTTCTTTTTTATTTTTTTCCTCCGAAATATTTATGAAAGGTATAAGCCGGGAGAGTTTTTGTTTGGTTAGAGTTGAAAATTAATTAATTAATTAAATAAAAATTTGAATTTGTAAATAATAATAATAATAAATCAGATATGGAAAGCTGCACGTACCAATAGTGTCAGCTCCCGGATGAAAATGGTTGGCCAGTTGATTTCTCTCCTTTATTTCATATTTTCAGATTTCGCTTTTTTAATTTTTCTGCTTTCTTTTTGTGGAGGGGAGACAACGCCATTAGCATCACACACAAGCACGCTCACAAGCGCACACACGGAACCATCTCTCTCTCTCTTCTTCGCGCGCGCTTTCTCTCTCATCGCCTCTTCTGTTTCTAGTAATCGAGTCAAAGAGGAAAAGAAAAACGAGATTTTGGTGAAAAAGAAAAGGAAGGGGAGATGTTGTCGTTTGATCATGACACTTGGAGCCGTATTCTTTTGTACTGAGCTGTGATGATTGAATTGAATTGCAATGTCGCGACTGTCGGTCACTGCCGTTGCTTCTTCAGCATCTTCTTCCTCGCTTCATCTCCATCATCAACATCACCAAGGTCTTTTATTTTATTGTGAATAGTCTATAATAACGCATAGACTTTTTCTCTTTGTGCTTTGTGTCCTTACATTAGTGTTTTCCTATGTGTGTATGCAATTGTTTGAGGGTTCCTTACCATGCTGCTGCTGATTCGTTGATCTTCATTGACTTTACCTTCTTTGATCGTATAAGTCTTGCATACGCAACTCTATTACTCGCTAACTCTCAATTTTCTTGTAAGGTTAATAATTTAGTTTTTAAATTTTGCTTCTCTTTCATTACTGTCATATTTCCAATTTTCTGCAGTCCCCTAAACTCTGTTTTTGTTGGTTTGAATTGAGCTAGCTAAGTTATGTGAAGGGAATAAAATGGTTGTTTTACGTATTTTATGCCGAGAGAATTGCCGTCGTTTTCGTCACAATATGCTTAAGGGTGTGTTTGGTTTGCATAATTCGGTTAGGAAAATAAAAGGAAAGGTGGAGAGGTAAAACGGTTGAAGCGCAAAGTATCATTGTTCGATGCGCTAACTTAGTTTTCCGTCGTACTTTCCACACACGAATTCCGCATACCAAACGCACCCTAAGAGTTTTTTTTTTCTTTTCCTCATCAAATTGCATTATTAAATTCAATGTTTCTATTTTAAAAGACCAACCAGTATTAGTTGGAGTAGCTTCCGGATCTTTACAACCTTAACGAAAGAGGTTTCTGTTTTAACGTGTGAGTGAACTTATATTTTGTTTTAATGTGTGAAGGCTTGTTTTGTACTTTGTTTCTGTTTTCTTTTTTCCTTTTTCTTTATTACCGCAATATGTGGTTCTCTGTCGTGGACAGTTTTATTTACGTGTCGAATGGCGCATTCGACTATTACGTAAAAAAACACCGCGTGATTTAAGACACGAAATGACAAATATCATACACCCCGTAAAATAAAGTTGCTGAGCGTATTCTGCTTTATTCAATGCATGTTAGGTGGGTAGTTACGATCCACGACAAAGTCCATTGCACTGCTGATCTTACATTTGCCTTTCTTCCCTTTAAACGTTCAGTGATCGACTGAGTTGATGCACTTGAAGCAAATTTGTAATATGCAGCGAAGAATGGAAGCTAACATGAATTTCAACATTTCTGCAGTTGATATGCAAAACTGTACACTGATCTCTTCTTTATTACAGGCCATACATAACCTTTCATTTTCTTTGTTTTCCTGTACTTCTACTCATTTCTTTTGGAGCAGTATTTCTTAGGCTTCAATTGCATGTCAAAAAGTATCAGTCTTTCAATGCCTTACCCCTATATATCGTGATGATTGAGCTTTGGAACATGCATTTCTTAGTATTTTGTACATTTGGTTAACAGCTTCTACTTCGTATATAATGTGAGTTAAAAACTCTGCGCGTTTAAGCTTTTTATTTAGTGGAGGGTTTATTTGAAAGGCGAGTAACGAATATGAAGTTTTCGTTTGCATGCTTATCTAAATGCGCATTTTCTTCGTTAGCAGTGTTATCCTTCAGCCTTTAGGAACATAGTTTATTTCGCACCGATTCTCGAGATTCTAAGTATTAATGCGTAGTAACTCAGGGGATCGAGTGGAATCGAACATTTTAGATCTGTTTAATGATTATACCATAGGTGATTTGAGTTCATTTGGTAATGATATTGATCATTTCCTTCTATAGCTGTCTTAATTGCTGCTTACTGCTGTAATTAGTTGACCTTTCTTTTTGCTAATGCTCAAATTCGACTAATCAATTGTGTTCAAGCAATAACTGATTGTGTCTTAATCTTTTTCAGATGCTCTCTGGCAAATGAATCTGAAACAAAACGAACAAGTCGATTTCGGTCCTTACCCGGTGCGTGAAGGCGAACAAGATTGTTCGTTTTACATTCGAACGGGTCTGTGCAAATTCGGTGGCTCGTGCCGATTCAACCATCCCCCCGATAGAAGACTGGTATGATTTTCATCCTCATTTGCTCTACCTTTTCATTTCTTTATGTAATGAAGCTGCAAAAATATTTAAACTCATGGGAACTGATCATTGCAAGAAGATTTACGCGTTGAGCTTTACTACGGTGGTTCTAAGCCCTTTTTATGTGTTCAAATGCAGGCTATAGCTACAGCGAGAATGAATGGTGAATATCCCGAAAGATTAGGGCAGCCCGAATGTCAGGTTCGAGCTTTTAAATTCCATCAAATCATTTGCTTCCCTTCAACAGAGTGTTAATTAATTCAAGGCTTCAGTGAAGCTTCATCGTATACTTCCCCCGTGCTTGTACAAACATTTTCTTCTTCCTCAGTATTACCTGAAAACCGGGACCTGCAAATTCGGGCCAACGTGCAAGTTCAACCACCCTCAAGACAAAGCCGGGATCGCCGGAGCCGTTGCCTTAAACTCCATGGGCTACCCTCTTCGCCCGGTAAACTTCAATTCTCTCCTTCACTTCAAAATAATTTCCTCGAAATTTTGATTTTTCGTATCATTTTTAGGACGAGACCGACTGTGCTTATTACATGAGAAACGGGCACTGCAAGTTCGGGGGCACCTGCAAATTCAACCACCCTCAGCCGCCCCACAACGTGATGGTCTCCCCACTGCGTGGCTCTGCTCTGTATCCTCCTCAGGCGATGAACTCACCGACAGCTGGCGGCCAGGTGTCTTATCTCCCGAACCCGCAGTGGCAGAGCCCCTCAGCTAACTATGCAGCAGCAGCAGCCATGGTCATGCCTCAGGGAATGGTATCTGTCTTAGGATGGAACACATATAGCGTAAATCTTTCCCGTTTTTTTTTTCTTCTTTTTATTTACTCCCACTTTGAGTTGAGTGTTACTCTACTTTTATTAGACAGTTAATTAAACACGTTGAGGTGAGGACAATAGGATCTAAATGTGTTAGGACATATCGGTAATGTTTAATGATCGGCTGTATTATTTTGTTAGGGTCAGGTGGGATCTGCAGTTTTATCTGCAGATCAGAACCAGCTCTTAGCATCAGCAGCTAGAAACGCGGGCCTCACCGTGGACGGTGAAGCTGCTGCGAACCAGTTCATGGGCTACTACGTGTTTCCCGAGAGGCCCGGTCAGCCCGAGTGTCAGTTCTACATGAAGACCGGTGACTGCAAGTTCGGTGCCTTGTGCAAGTTTCACCACCCCAGGGACCGACAAGCCCCCGCCCCCAACTGTGCTCTGAGCCCCCTCGGCCTTCCTCTACGCCCCGTGAGTCCTCCCCTTATTTTTTCCAAGTGGCAGTTGTGATTCACTTCCTGTGGAATGAGCCCAGACACAAGGAGAGTTGAATGCATAAGCTTGACTGAGGTTCCTTCCTAAAATTAATTGGTGATAGGAGGAGTGGCCTATCTAGAATTATTCGATGTGGGACACGTGTGGGTTATATTCTTATCTGTTCCAACTAATGTTTTTCCTTTCGTGAATTACATGCCCGTCTTCGCTTCACTCCACTCTCACACTGCATGATGATATATGATGCTTTTATATTTCACCTTCATGTGACAAGGGATTGAATGATTATACATAATTATTTCTTATTTTTCGATGCTCGATTCTTGCTTAAAATGCAGGGGGAGCCTATTTGCGTTTTCTACTCGAGATACGGAATATGCAAGTTCGGCCCGAGCTGTAAATTCGATCACCCGATGAGCGTATTCGGTCGCCTCAACGACGGTAATAATCACAACGCTGCCATCGCCGCCACCGCTGCGTCGTCCTCGTCGCCGACCGATTTCCGCAGGCTGAGCTTCGTTCAAGAGGCGAGAGTGCAGAAACCCTCCCGTGAGAGCAACGTCGACTCTCAGTCGATGTAGCCTTTAAGTTATTATTCTCTAAGTTATAAGTTATGGTTTCTTGCTTTGGAGGATATATATATATAAGCAAGTAAGTGCCTTTTCGAATTCAAGTTTGCTGCTTCTGGAAGAAAAAAAAAATTGTATAATAGAATCCAAAGCTCTTCAATAAAATCTTCCGTATATGCAATTTTACGACTAATCAACGTCATCATCATCGCCGGCGGGCTCGAAAATCTCCCCGAGCAAGGCTTCGACCGACTCGGGAGAGCGAAACGAGCTGGTTAAGGAAGACGGGTAGCTACTGAGAAAGTCTCTGTAGGCGGGCACCACGAGCTTCACGGTGGCGATCTTCATCTGCTCCCTCAAGTCCGCGTCGGGGATGATTTTGTAGGAGGCCTTGTGCTTGTTGCACATCTCGTCGAACCCGGCGGTGAAAGCCTGTAGCTTTCTCCTCCCTCCGAGCCCTGGCTCCTTGTCTTCGTCGTACGCCAGCAGCTTCACGAGGCTGCCCCATGCGTGCTTCTGATAGATGTAGGCCGACTCTTCGGCGACCTTTCTGTACCTGTCGAGCAGTTAATATGGTATCAGAGCGGGTTTTTTTTAGTAACCAGGGGAACCATTACTCTTTTATAGCCAAGTTAAAAAACCCCGGAGGCTGACGAAATAGGCTGGAAACTATGCCAATTACAGGTGTGAACGACTCCTCGAGATAAATTGGGGACAAAAGACAGATTCAAATCGAACATGTGACTGGGGGTGGCAGTGTGTAGACCCATTTAGATTCAATCCCTGACTCGATTAAACAATTGGTATAGATCCGACACAATATCCCAAAAGTGTTACTGGGTCTTAAAATGGGTCTATAATGGGAAATTTTGTTATCCCTACATGTAACCTTCCTCGGCCTTGACCACCTGGCCAAGACCTCTGATAAGGGGTATCAGAGTGGGTTTTGATGTATTACCTCTTTTTCATGTATGCGTCTCCTAGCAACTCCCCGAGCTCCGTGTTCCGCGTCCTCATGTAAATGTACCAATAGGCATTCATCGAAAATACCTGCGCGAGCACTCGATCCTTGTACCGCGACTTCCCCGACTCGACGTTCCTCTGCATCGCCTCCAATACGTTCGCCACGGCATCTCTTAGAAGCTCCCGATCGTCTCCCGGGTCCCGCATCACCCCCGTCCTCCACGTACTCTCCGTCCTGAGTACCCGACCCATCAACCCTCCGTAAGGATCCGCGGCCAAATTCCTCAAATAATTGGCCGCGTACCGAACGAGCTTGGGGACGTACCCGTCCCGCGGAGGGACGGGGCCCGCTCCCTCGATCCCGAGCCCGAATCCCCAGAAGACCCGTGTCGATGCGTGGACGAGGAGCTTCTCGAGCTCACGGAACCTGAGGCATATGTCGGCCCCCGAGTCCCCGGAGAAGACCTCCGCGAACTCGGGCCTGAGCCTCTCGAGGGAGCCGAACATGTCGAGCAGTTTGAAGAGCTTCTGCGGCTCCTTGCTGCTGCGGGCCACGCCCTCACCGAACCGGAAGAAGACCGCCATGATCTTATCCGCAACCTTCACGAAGCACTCGGGCCATATCAAGCCCTCCGCGACGTTCCCGAGGATTCGGCGGCACAGCTCCTTCTCGGAAACGAACACGGTTCTCACGGCGAGCTCGAAGTGTTCGATCCAATGGGAGATGGCGGTCTCGAGGACGGGCCAATCCATGCCGTCGATCTCCTCGGGGGCGTAGGTCTTCAAGTAGTCGGGGCTCAGCTTCATCAGTGCTTTAGCCGCCCTTCGGTATCGAACCTTGACGAATATGTCGATGCATATATCCAAGCAATCGTTGGCGGCTAGGGTTTCGGAGATCCTCCGTAGAACTTCGATCTCCAAATCGCTCCCCAATTCGGTGCTGACATCATCTTCTTCGTCATCGTTCCGTTCACCGGTATTAATCCGATGCCTAAGGTTCCGCAGCAACCCTTCGAGCTCGTCCTGGAGATTCAGCAGGGCCTCATCGAAAAGCCCGTCGAACCTGTTGAAAATAAAGTATATAAATTTCAAAATAATGATACATGCTTAAGCTTTTAGGTGAAGTGGTCATTCAACATGGCATCAGAGGTCGGGGGCCAAAGAGTTCATTGATACGAATCTAAAGTATATAAAATTAAAAATATGATATACTCCTTTCAAGCATAAGCTTTTAGGTGAAGTGGTCAGTCAACAGAACAGAACCTCATGGCATCCATCTCGGTCTCGTGCAAGGCCCTGAGGGTGATCAACGTCTCCATCAGCCGCTCGGACCTGTAACGGTCCGTGGCCTTGGTCCTGCTCAGGTACTCGACCACTTCCTGCAGCTTGAGGACCGCCGGCTCGCTCCCTCGGGTGATGGAGTCTATGGCCTCGTGGAGCCGGTCCACGCAGTCCAAGTACTTGATCAGTTCTTTCAGCCTCTTCTTCGATGCCTTCTCCTCCTTCTCGAGGCCCGAGGCTATCCCGAGGAGCCTTTGCTGAACCGATTCGTACTGCCTGAAGCTGTCGAGGAGGGCTAAAGCTGGAGACACGGCTCGGTTTATCCTCGAGTCGAGGGCTTTGGCTGAGATGGAGAGGGTTTGAAGCGGGCCCGTTCTTCGGGCCGCGGCTTCGAGGGCCTCTTCGATGGATTTGAGTTTGTTGTCGGTTTCCTCGAAGTTGGAGCCTACGTGTTTGCATTCTTTGAGGAGGGTTTCGAGGTTGGCTCGAGCCGAACGGAGCTCGGTGAGGGTATAATCGTCTTCTTCTTCAAGCTTGTTCTTGAGATCCATTGAGGGAGGCGCGTGCATTGTGTTGAGTTTTGAGCTCATCAAATCAGTACGTGTATATACGTCCATCGATTCAAAATTCGTAAAACGACAACGTACCACAGATTGAGGCCGGCAATAACGAGATGTGTCGTTCATGCCAATGCTGCAAGTATATTACATAGAAAATTTCGCTTAATATTATGTCTGTTACGAGGATCTAATTGTAAATTATGTCTTCTTTCATTTATATTGAAGAACATAATAGAAAGAAAGTGAATAGGAAGAAATTGGCCTAAGTGGTGTATGGGCGATCAAATCCAAAGGAGAGATCGCGGGTTCGAATTCAGTTTATTTATTTGGTCCTCATGCTATCACTATCTGTGTGGAATTGAGACGGAAAGCACCGACCGAAAATGAATTAGTCCCATTGGAAGCATGTGGTTGTCTCATAACCGATAGTGAGGTTCGTGGTCGATTCATACAATATTGAATGGGAAGTGTGTGGCTTACGGTGGTATTGCGTGTCGATACAGTCATTGCAAAGAAAGAGTAGAGAGATTATTATTGATGAAATACAGCAAACAGAGAATAAGAGGCCATTGACTGAACTAATCAATGATACATACAATCTTCCAGTTTATAGCGAGGCCTCAAGTGTTATCTTTGATCTTATTTTTTTCCATCATATCTTTGATCTCTATACATGGCAAAAGAAAAGCAGAAAATACAACTGAGAAGCCTGTTGGTCTTTTATCAAAAACCAAAAGACCACCAAAAGCTCCAATCTTTGAAAGAGAACATTAGGGATAATATATAGAGAGAGCACTAAGCACGTGCTCACGAGAACGAGTTGGACAAGAGAAGCCGACGCCCCGAAGAAGAGTGAGAAGAGGACCCGAACATCTGATCGAGAAGGATCACGAAAGCCATAGCAAGAGCTGCATCGAAGCATGGCTGCACGATCAGCACGAAGACATCGAACCCGAAAGCTACTCCTTTGATGTTGGCTTCCTTTTTCTTGATTTCTGCCACGGGTTGTCTCTTCTTGGCATCGTACATTAAGCAGCTTCTCCGCGAATATGAGCCCTCGATCTCGTACAGGTGTTTGTTGTGTCCTCTGGTAGCTGAGTTTACGTGAGCCAAGCACTTGGCGTTGAGTGGATTCATGTTTTTGCGTACTGAGAATATCGGGCTTTCACAGGTTTCCCCTTCGTATACAGTCCATGTATCCCCAAGGCTCAGCTTCTGCGTCAAGTGTGAACACGAATTCAATAAGGGGAACAGCTTTTACAAAAGGCAGTTCTCAATGAAATTGAAGGCAAATTATGCATTTAAGCCATAAAATTGTGGACAAATTGAATTCCCTAGGGTTCACCCGAGATTTAACCAGATCTGAAGCATCGATCGATCCTAAATCAGAAATCGAAAGCTCAAAATTGTTTATACCTTTCGGCGAATGGTGAGGAGGCAATTGCCTGAAGCGTCCATGAGGAGGATCTCTCCCTTGTGGCGAGACATGTAGTTGTCGACTCTGAATACGAGATTGCCGACGGAGTCGAACACCGTGAAGCCGTCGCAGTTAAAGAGCAACGATTTCTTCCACACGGTAAGCGATGCGGTCGAAGAACTCGTACGATTGAATCCGCACGAATCATCATCACACGCCGATGACGATGATGATGATTTTCCTCCGATGGAAACTACCGCACCCGATCCGTTTGGGAATACCTTTGTCATAGATTTTTACTTCTCTGGTAGAAGATCGAGAAAGATCGATCTATCGGTTATTTAATGAGAGACTAAAGAGAGAGAGTTGTAAGCTTGATGAGAGTTCATCTTCTCGACGACTCGTATATATATATATATAGATACTTCGTACGGAAATAAATTAAAAAAAAGTGATTTATGACAAATAAAAAAATTCAGAGTTAGAGTATTCATTTTGGGTGAAATGTGGATGACATCATTGGACGGAAAGCTAAGAAAATGAAAGATATTGTATTCTATGATGTTTATAAAAGCAGCCATTAAGATGTTCGGTTAGTGCTTTGGCTAACCAATAAAATCTCAATAATAATTACATATTATTGAATTTAAAAATACCACTCTACCTTCATTGTATTTTTCTCAACAAAACTTATACTTTAACACATTAATGTCGGACTAAAATCTTTAATGTTTTTCATTACCACTACTTTACATATATGAATTTTTAGTCATGGATAAATTAAAAAAATGTGCCATTTATTCCGCATCAATTTTTTATATTTATGTATTTATATTATTTGCCACGTACCACCCCAAGCCAAGGCTTTGTTGTCGTATCGGTATCGCTATGTTGCACTAATTAATAATATTAAATTAGATAATTACTAGTAATTACTTGAAAGTCTAGTCAGTTGTTGTCTATTAGGTCACCGGTTATATTTAATCAGCATGCTAATCAATCCGATGCTTATCCAATAAAATATTCTTACCATATTTATATAGAAAATTAAAGATAATAATAAAATTCAATTGATAGCGTTGAACAACACATTGGACGGCTACTAGTGCCCTTTGGGGGTCAAACAAACATTGATGTCAATTGCAAGATAAAAGGCGATCTCGACCTTATGAAGAGAACGTCCATACATATATGATTTAAAATTGCTATGCATTTATCTATATAAATATAAATATATATTCCACTAATAATAATAATATGAATTTGTTTGGGCAAACATAGTAAACATTCTTTATTGAATGTCAAAACGAAGTAGCCGACCATACGTTGGAAATGGTATGCATGCTGAGACCTAATGAAAGGCATGTTTATTATTTATTAATTTTTTTGTGGTTGAGAATTGATTTCCGGTGGCATAGAAGCCAACTTTAAATAATTTTTCAGATATTTTCGCTGATGGTTAAAATAAGCTTTTCCAAATAACTTCAATTATTGTTCCAGACCTTTAGGACTCTGTTTGGTTCGTCAGTTTATATTTAGGAGGGTTTAAATTAGTAAAGTTTATATAAAATTGATTATTGGGTATAAAATAAAATATATGTTTGGTTGGTGGGTTTATAATAACCCATGTGAGAGGCGTGTTTATTTAAACTCATGTACATGGGTTTAAACCTAATTATATATAAACCACGGGTTTATATAAACACACGAACCAAACACGTTAAAATTTTATAAACCCACCTTAAAAACTATTAAACCCATGAACCAAACATGGCCTTAATGTTTGATAAGTTATTGGTTGGTCGAATGCAATGAAATGCAGTTACTTAATTGAAAAAAAAACTTACTAAGTCGTTCCAAAATAAATAAATAAATATATAGCTCATGCAATCTAGGTTGCAAACTCTTTTTTTTTTAAATTAATATAAATGTATATATTATTGATTATCGAATGACCTCGGCTTTCTAGAGGTATTCTTATATAATACCCCTGTAATTTTTGCGTCGAATCTGAACATATTTATTGGCTATTGAACGACCCCGACTTTCAATGAATTAATCCTCATGTTTCACGCGTACTGTTCGAGCTACAATAGACATTGATTGTTAGTATGTATACATATATTACGGTATGTTTATTTTCATAAATCATAATAATTTCCCAAGATTTCAATAGTTCGCAAGAGAATATGTTATACAGTCGATAGTTTAAATATTCAATATAAGTTAATAGCATAATTCGAAGATATTGCGCGAAATGAACTCTAAACTATAAAAAATGTTTTATACATAAATAAAATACAAGCTCATCATTTTTCTTTTAATTCAAAAATCGTCACTGCTTAGTTAGAAAAGAAAGAATTATGCTAAATTTATGTTATATCCAGAGTATAAGCCCAAGTCGCGAAATTTTGAAATGCCTGTTTTAAATTAATAACGAATATGGGAAGGGCATTGAGTGGAAAATAATATTTGAATACGTGAGAGCATTTCATATATAAATCGAGTCAAAAACCTAACGAACTCAACCGCGGACACAAAACCTCCCGCCGCCTCGTTCCGAATTTGAGCAATAGAGTCGGCGGTGAGAAAACAGCTCAACCAAGAAAGTGTAAGCTATGCTTTCTTTAGTTGTTTTTAGTGTTACTTCCGCTTGCAAAACCTTGTTGATGTTGAGATAAATTTGAATTCGTTTTTTTTTTTTTGGAAGTGGAACATCGTCTATCTTTTTGCCTGTTTTTTAGGATCTTATGGTTTTATTGGTTAAATGCACGGATTGAAATCGGTTTGCTAAATATTATCGCTACTTCAATGCTTTGGGTTGATTTATAGTGGCGATTCTTGTTTGATCCATAGGCCATTAGCTGAAGTTGTGACACCAATCCTCTTTTAGGGATTTGTGCTCTATTTTTCTAGTTCGATTAGTTGATATTTATATTCAAGATTTCCTATTCCACATTCACCTATGTTCTTACCTGGCACAGTCGATCAGCTAGATATTGTTCTTCGTGAATGCTCCGTGTTATGAATTATGATTCTTTTCATGCTTCGGCCCTAGCTTATAAAATTTAATTTCCTTGTCTTTTTTTTGCAGGTACTAGCATATGGCTCTTCGTTTTGAGGTAAATTTAGCTGCACTTTTTTACCTGCATTTTGCATCAATCACCTAAAGGATGTGAAACATCAATTTTTCTGTTTCGTTTGGGTTGTGAAAGTTTATTTGATTATTAAGCTGTCTCGACTGAGAATGCCTGCTGTTTGTTAATTGGAGTTACAATTTTTGCATCAGATTCCATGTTGAGGTGTTTTCATATCACCAGAGCTATAATCCCTGCACTTTCTGAATTGTTTCTTAAGAAGAACATCTTTTCCTTTTCACAATTTTGAACCAGATTCTTGGACGGTTCAATCGTGCCCGTGCTGCACAACTTACACTTCCACATTTTACCTGTCAAACGCCTTTATTTATGCCTGTTGGCACCCAAGGTTTGAATTTTTTCCCCTCAATAGCATTGAACTTTGATGCATGATATTATTTTTGGTCTTGATGAATGGTGATAAATTTCAAGTTGATATTATGTTGCAGCATGCCATCGCTACTCTATTACATTCATCAACAAGCTCGTGCAACAGTTCAATTAGCTGATATTGTTGCATGGGTTATGACAAAATGAAACAGGTACAATAAAAGGTTTAACAACTAACCAACTTGAGGAAATTGGATGCCAAATAATTCTTGGGAACACATACCACTTGGCTCTCCGGCCCACATCTGAACTCATCGATGAGTTAGGAGGGTTGCATAGGTTTATGAACTGGCCCAGGGCTTTGCTTACTGATTCAGGTGGCTTTCAAATGGTAATTTCGTCTTCATTTATGTTGTTTGGTATTGTTTCTTT